>JAWVGU010000182.1:0-704414 GCA_037039885.1 Miamiensis avidus | reverse complement strand
TACGTAAAACCAAATAATAAAGTCAAAATACCAGGATGACGGCATTATATATATTTTATAAAATTTTATGTTTCTACACTCAATCTATTTTGACAGTAAATTATAAAGATAGTAAATTAATTCTTATTTTCTAATTAAAGTAATTTAATAAATTTTTAATTAAATATAAAAAAAAGTTTAAATTATCGTCCTTATATTAAATGGATTTTATTACTTATTTTAATTTCTTTTTTACCAAGAAAAATACTTTCTAAATATACATTTTAATAAAGATAAATATACAAAAATTAAATAAACAGAGTTCTAAGAGTATTTGGTTGGTTAAAATTCTGGTTTTTAAATATTTTTTTCTTTAATAAAAAAATTACTTCTAATATTGCATGCAGATTATTATTGCCTATCAAAATAAGAGTATTATAAATAATAATAAAGTCAACAATTATATAGGTTGCAATAATTTTTATATTCGAACTAAGGTGCTATATAACACTTATTTATAACAAATTAAAAAGCTTATAAAATTATTAATTAAAAGGTAGAAATCATTTAAAAAAACTAAAACAAAACCAAAAAAAAAACCAACCAAATTACCTATGGGTTGTATTTTCTAACTAAAATCAAAAATAACTGTCTCATGAACCAATACGACAGGCTGATCTATCTAAAAATTCTTCTCCCGCTCTAATCTATATAAAATAATAAAAAAGACCTAGCTTTGTTATCGATTTTAAGAATTTATAATTATAATAGCAATCCCATACTACTTTCCTTGCCTAGTCAGTATCCCCAGACCCTACAGATACGTAGGTTTAATAACAAAGGGAAACAAACAAACAAATTAAGATCTACACGTAAATCGATTATCAGCTTCTAGAGTCACCTGCAAACACGTCCTTCGTTCCATGCTTCCTAGGCAACCTCGCATAGTTCGTTTAAATTTGAAGACCTTTACTTTTCGAATGATGACCTGTATTTTATGGCAGAACGAAATGCCAAAATGACATAAAAAAGAAGAAACACATAACAATAAGTCTTGAAATCTAAAAATGAATTAATTTTATTAGAGACTCGCCCAATAAAACCCCTAAAGCTGCAATTGTTAGGAATGTGGAATTCGAGAAGACTGAAAATAATAGTTCTAATGCTTTTAACCCCGATATTAACAGTTTTAGCATTAATTATTAATGAATATTGATCAACAACGAAATTAATAGATTTTAGATACTAATTAAAATAAATTCAAATTGAAAAATATAAAGTTTCTAATATGCTATAAGTAATAGATGAATATATACCTAAGTATGTAGTGACTGAGAAATATATATAATCTAGAAGGGTTGTAAGAATTAAAAGAAAAGATAGGGAAAATCCCGCCGTTTGTAAATAAAGCTTAAGAAAAAGTTAAATTTTCCAAAGAAGAAATCAGTTATATAAATATTTAGAATCTTAAAGTGTATAGATGACCAGAGTCTTATAAACAATAATTAAATTTTATAAAATTGAGGAAACATAATTTTTTTTTTGTGATTATTAAAATTCCCAATTAATATGAAACCAATTTTTTTTTTTAAATGTTATAATATTAGAATATTTCATTAAGTTAAATATCTTAAATATAAGGATTATTATATATATATATCAAAACTATATTTAATTAATATAGTTTATATAATTTTTTTAGAATAGAAATATAATTTTCCGTATAAACCTATGAATATAATATAAAATTTAATATATATTTTATATACTTTATTTTTGGTATTTTTTTTATTCTAAAGTCTTTTTTCTTGAATTATATTAAATGTTTAATTTATAGAAAACAAATAATTTGATAATTTAAATTATTGATTTTGTAAAAAATCAAGTATTAATTTTTTCAGTATATCACTTAAGTTTTTTTTTATAAAGAGTTCTGAATTAATCTCTTTATTAAGATAATTTAAATATTATTTCCTTTATCAATAAATTTTCCTTTCTATTGATTGAATTATAGAATTTGATTTTCTATAATTGATTTAAATAATTTGTAATAATTATTTAATTTAGATTAACAAAAGTTGTTTTGATAATTTAGTAACTTTTAATAATTTAATAATAAACCACATAGAATAAAATAATATTTATTAAATTAATCATAAATAACTGATGTAAAAGCCATTTTATAGTAATAATTAAAGATAATTTCATAGCCCACAAAGGCCTAATACTACGCAGGGTTCCAACGAGGGAGAGACTTTCATGGTTCTCCTGATATTAAATCTATAATTTAGAAAGAAGAAAGTCAAGATCTTACCAATTCATCTCACAATGAAAAACCTTTATATTAAACTCTTGATAAATTATTATCATCAACTCAAGTAAATATATAAAGCTAATAAATATGAAAATCCCCATTATCACTATTAAATATTCTATAATTAAAAATTATAGACTTTAAAACCTAGTCGTATTTTCACAGATAAAAATATGAAAACTTTCCTAAGGTGGGGAATTATAATTGCAGTAATAATAATAGTAACAACAATCTCCGAGTAAATAAACGGCAAGTAATATAAATATTAAAGATAATATGAAAAACCAAATGGATAAGTAACAAAGTTATCAAATTTATCTATTTACTTGGCCAGTCGCATCAGATTTGCTTTATTTCATTGATAATGCTTAAAAAATTTAACAATAAAGTATAGAATGTGTTTAAAAAAGCAAGGGAAATGATTTTTATCGTTATAGAAAAGTAATATTTATCAATAATTAAAAATAATAAAATCATAAATAATTAAAAAATTTCGTAGACAAATTTTAAAAATTAATGTCAGTGTACTAAAAATTTTTTATGGAAATTTACTTAACGATAAAGAAAAAGAGGGTTTAAAGAAATAGGGATTATTTTTAAAAGAGAAATAAGTTCAATATAAGAATATTATGACTAATTTATAAAGATAGTAGAGGAGAACTTAAAGAAGCTAAACATTTTCTAGGACAAAGAAATAGTTTTAATAACAGATTTTTACCAAGGACTTTAGATGCTTATCGAGTGCTATAATTATCAATACAAATAGATTGGAAGTTTTGGAAACACACTTATGGATCAAGAAGTATATATAAAATCATTGTATTAATTCAAAAGCTAGTTGAAGAGTGAGCCCAAAAATTTGAAAAATTTAAACTATTTGAAGACATTGAAGAGTTGGTAAAATCTTAGTATACGAAAATAGAAAATTATACCATCAAGGTAAAAGATTTAGAAAAGCAAAACAAAGATTTAACAGAACTTTGCAAATAATTGCAAAATGAAAAACATGAATAGAATGTCTAGAATGTTAGAAAGAAAAAGATAATATAAAGCAGCACAAAGATGCTATCACTCAGCAAAATAGAGACAGAAATTATTCTAAAGTTAATGAATCTTAAGTGAATACGGGAATATCTGCCACTCAAATCGCATCTTTAAATGCTCATCTGATAGAATTGAAAAAGGAAAATAAGAGATTAAATGAGTAATTGCAAAAAACAATGAAAAGTAATTAACAAACAATATTTAATAATAATATTTAATAAATTAATTTATTAATTAAATTTATAAGAATGTCTGAAATGAGTATATAAAATTGGTTGGAGATAGCTAGGGGAAATCCGGAGAAAAAAAAAAAGTTACCTTACAAAATTAAAAGAATATACGACAGCCAATAAGGAGGTGTAGTGTAGCTATGTGAGTGAAATTTAATAATTGCAAAGAAAACAGTATAATTACAGTTCAATAGTGTAAAATCCAATATTTTTCATAAAAAGTGGGTAGCCGCCTGGGAAGCACTGGGTTGTTGCAGTCACAAATATGATAGTGGCTGATAAGGTTATTTCCGAGTTATATGACGAAGCTGAATTGAGGCCTCGATAAGTATAAATTAATCAATCAATCTAATAAATAAATTAATATTCTATATATAGCTCTTTAGCAGTATACATCAGAGTGGTTTTAAATAAATTTGGAAGTAAACTATGGCAGAAAACTATGCTTAAAGATTATGTATACGGACTTAAAAGGCATGGAGATTTACATGAAAGACTAAAATTTTTAAAGAATTGAGTGGACTTGAGTATTCTCTCACTGATACAAAGGATTTGTAAAATTCATAATTTTAAATATTTTCAAAATGTAAGGATTTTAAACCCGATTATAGGTCCAATTATTCCAAGGATTCTGGTATAAGTAAACCTAAATTTAGATAAATTTATATGCAAACTAACGAGGCCTTTTATTTGTATGTCAAAATTGCATCTAAAGTAAGATTAATTGCTAATTATTTTGGAGAAACAGCCAATTTACCATTGCTACCAAACATAAATTGTAGAAAAATGGATTTGGTTAGCAATGATCAAATGAAAAAACTATGGGAAAGTTATATTTAGGAAGAAGGGCTTTCTATAATAGATCCTTAACAAATAGAAACAGTTTTAAAAAATACACAAACAAATGATATAGCTTAAAGGTATTAAATTAAGTTAATCATGGATTTTATTTATTTTCTTTTGCTAATAATATTTAGATGCAATGATATGTGGGAATTGTATACTGGAATGCAAAGAGATTTAGAAGACCAATATACTCGATTTGATTGTGTAGCAAGGATGATTATTAATGCCATCGTTGATTAAAGATACTTAGAACTTGAAGATTTCCTTAAAAAAATTAACTTAAAGCTTAAAAAATGAAAATTATGTTAACTTTGATGACTATTACAAAACAGTTTTGAAAGTTTTCCCCCGTAAAACATTCCGTTGGATTGAAGTTTCTTACAGGTACCTAGTAGACGCCATGGTTTCTGATAAGACTCCTCTTCAAGTTTCTATACTTAATTTAGTGAAAATTTTATATGTAAGATATAATTAGGGATACTATTTATAAATTTAATAGTTAATTAATTTGTAATTTTGCTATTTTAATTAAGGATGATTATAATGTAAAGGAAAATATGATGAAAATTCGATCTCATTTACTATTAAAAGAAGATATAAAAGGGTAATTTCATTATATAAATTATAAACCAATGTATATAGTATTTACATTTTATATTTTTAATTTAGAAAGTCTACGATTATAAGTTAGCCTTCAAGTGTGGTGCATTCTAAGGCAACTTCAAGGCTTTAATCATAATATGGTTCTAAAAATACTTCAAAAGTTAATTCTAAAATGAATTCTAAAATGAATTCGAGAATCGGATCCAGAATGGGAGGGGAAACTTTTAAAAGACATGGAGAGAAGGGATATGAAGGAATCGGAGAAAAAGATAAGCTGTCTTAGGTTTTTGACTACGTAAATAAACAAAAAAATATAACATTTATATCTCAAATAAAACTTTCTGATTATTTTAAGGTAAATAACATCATCCTATTAGATGAAACATATAAAATACTTGTTACACTTATAGTTTAGCTTGAAAAGAAAAATGAAACCCTTTAAACACTTCATGAAAACTTCAAAGAAAACTACACTAAATTTGAGCCAAAGTTAATAGATGCCACCACTTATAATTTTATAAAGAGGATGTAGACAAAAAGGAATATATGGCTATGGTTTAAAATACTTGGGTCAGTTTCAGAAAAATTCTTTCAAATATCATAAAAACACAGTGAAAGCCAAACATAAAAATTTTTTTTAGCAAAACTAAATATTCCATTCTATTATTCTTATATCTTTACATTATTAATATTAAATATATTTATCTATAAATTATTATAAGCAAACTTTTGACAAAAAATTAATACTTATTTTAGTAAATGCACTTAATTAAAATAAAATATTTTAAATAGAAAATGAAAATGGAATTAGAAAATATAAAGAATGCATTACAATTAAAAAAATTGTTAATTTTCGAGAGAAGATTGATTATAGATCAATCAAAAATAGAGACTGGTTTCTGATTTCATTTTAATAAAATATTATTACTATTACTTATTAATTTTAACTATTAATAAATAAGTAAATAAATAAATAAATAAAAACTTTGTAGATAATATAGATAATTATAAAATAAAATAAATAAAATAAAGTAGTCAAGCATTTTTATTTAAAATTGAAATGAAAAATTAAGCATCGGATGATTCTTAATCTGATTCCGAATTTTAAAATGAAATTTCAAGTGATTTTGAAGACAGTCCCAATTGTTTACTCTAAATAATGGCCATTATATGTCTCAGCAATCATAATACCATCCAGTGAGTTAGTTCAAATAGACTAAAAAAACTTCGTATAAAAAGAATTTTATAGTTAACTACCTCCCAGTTTAGAAATAACAAAAAAATAGTGTTCAATTGAGCCTGATATGGTATCAGGGTAATTTTTATAAAATTAAAATTTAAATTAGAATTATTGCTAATTTTTAAATTTTTAAAATTTCGTTAAAAAATATTCACATCCTATAATACTTTAGGTGGGTTCCTAAGACCAGATATAATGGGCCTGTTTAGTTGTAATTTGAAAACAAATATGTAGACCAAATAGTTAGGAGCCTTTCATTACAGCAAAAATCATCAATTTTTAAGTCGTATATATAGGAAATAGACCAGCTAACTCGTTAAATGTTCATGAAAAATATTCTAATAGCTGTTCTTATAAATTTAAGTAAAATATTAAAAATAAATAATTTGAATCCAATTTTAGTTTTTATTTTATTTGCAAAATAGGTACGATTATTTTTATAAATATTAAGAAACATCATAGTTTTCGCAATTTTTTGATACATTTTATAAACAAAATCCGATTACAAAGCCGAAAACCTTATTTGAGGGAATGAACCCTAAAATTTAAGATTAAAAAAGCAACTTGCACTTCGACTCAGATTATGAAAACGGGAATTTAGATGCTGTGATAAAAATTTCTAATTTCGAATTTGATTTATTTATGCGAAGTGACAGCAATACAAGAGGCCATACACACTGGTATAATTTTAAAGTAAGGAATATGGAAGTGGGCAAGACATATAAATTCAACATTTCAAATTTTTCCAAAAAGAAGTGTTTATATATTAGAGGAATGCGACCATTTATAAAATCGAAATAAGAAAGCCTTATATTAAATAGGAGGAAAGGTGGACATAACAAGGAAAGAATGTAAAATTATAAAAATAAACAATAACGATATTAAAAATTACATTTACAAAGAATAAAGAAAAGATAAATTAATTATAAATCAATAATAGGTAACCTACGAAAAATCACAAGGCAGATACAGTTCTTTACTTTCCGAATGCGAAAATAGTAAGCAGTATTATTTCTTTCATTCGAATACACATGTAAATTTGAAGACGATGAAGTTTAGTTTGCATATTGCATTCCATATACTTATTCGAAACTTGAAAAATATATAGAATAAAAAGTTGAATTCTTAAAAAGCAAAAACTAGAATATTTTACAAGTTTAATCCTTGTGTTAGTCACTTTCTGGACTTAAAATACCCCTCCTCACTATAACTGATTTAATTCTGAAGAAGACTTTCCATTAGAAAAGCGTTTACTATTTATATTAATGCGAGAATTCACCCTGGTGAATCTAATGGCTCATGGGTTATGCATGGAGTTTTGGAGCATTTGTTAGGAGATATAGTCAATACAGAGTTTGATAGAGAAAGTCTACTTAAAAAGTAAATTAATGGAAAAAACAATTTTTTTCAAATTTTTTAATTTACTTAATTATTATAAACTTCTTTTTTTAAAGAGCTGTTTTTAAAATAATTCCATGCTTAATCCCGACGGAGTCATTGTTGGAAACTATAGAACAAGTATGGCGGGAAGAGACTTAAACAGACAGTATTTGAGCAACAACAAGTTATTGTTTCCTTCAGTGGTTGCACTGAAGTCTTTCATAGCTGAATAGAAGAGATAATTTCAGAATAATAATATAGAAATGTTTATAGATTTGCACGGTCACAGTGTGAAGAAAAATATTTTTTCATATTCTCCAGGTATATAAGATAGCAATAATATATAGATTTAAATCTTGAAATCAAATAATTATTTTAAACTAATTAGAATTTAATCTGTGGGATATTAACTATTATAAAAGTAGAATTTTCCCCAAGTTATTAAATGATAATAGTGGAGATATGTTTAGGTATTAGTCCAGCATATTTAAAATTTCAGCAGGTAAAAAATCAACAGTTAGGGTAATAATAATAATTAATTTAAAGACGTTAATAAAATATAAAAGACAATATTTTATTTTATTTTAATAGGCAGTGCTTCACTATACCTATGGAATCAAAAATTGCTATACGATAGAATCATCCAATGGAAGCTACTATACAGGAGATAATTTAAATAAAGACTTCACAGCAGGGCATTGGAACGAATAAAAATGTATTGTAGAATAAATAGACCAATATATAAAATCAAAGATAAATTTAAGGAATAGTTTCTTTAAAAGTAAAAATGGATAAAGCCAATGTGGAAAAAATAGCTTAATCGTAAAGCAAAAGAGAAAAATTAAATACTGAAATAAATCAGAGTGAAAGTGAATAGGATAAATAATGCAGAATCAAACACAGCGATCGCAAAAATAAATGAGTTAAATCCCGCATTTAAATACGAACGCCGTTAATTGCAGTTCAAGTGAAGAATCAGGACTTGAAATTGGAGGGGACAAACTATTTTAGCTTAGAAAAATTAGTTCAAATTATAATAGCTAATTAGCACCAATAACACGCCAGCTCATGATATAAGATCAAAAAGCCAAAAACATTTGCGGGCGGAATTTGACAGTTCAGATGAAATTTCTGTTGAAAAAATTTGACAAAATAAACGCAACACAAATTGTCAATCAGATTGAATAAGTAAATGAAGGAAAATGGAGACATACCTGAAGTCATTTACGAAAAAAAGAAAAAGAAGCCAAAAAACTGTCGAATGCAGGAATCGACAAGTAGAGACACAGTTTCAATGTTTAATAGTAATAGGCTAATAACTCGAATACGGCAAGAAATTGAAAAAAAAAATGAAATTTTGGAAGATAACCAAGCTACGATGAGTTCAAGTGCGGCCCAGCAAAGCTATATATCAAGAAATAAAAATTCATAAAATAATAATAACGCGAATAAAAGTACTGATGAGTTGGAGTTTTTCAAAGAAACTGCCTTTAAAGATTTTTTTGGAGTAAAAATGTATTTCTTTTTTAATTAAGAATTAATTAATATCTTCCTTTAATGTAGAATTTTGAACAAGAGAAGGGAAATATGCATGATTCAGATAAATACAGTGAAGGGGGATCAGATAGTGAGTCCTCAGATGAAGATTTTGATGTATTAATTTTTAATTTGTATTAAATTTCTAATAATTAACCATTACTTTAAGAAAAACTATCTGAAAAATCTTGAAAAAAATGTTTAATAAACTCAATTATTGCTGCAAAATATGTCTCGCAAAGACCCCAATTAATATTCAACATCCAAAAATTAAAGATCTAATAAGCATCGATAAAAGAAGAAAAAAAAGGAATCTCTTTATTAAATAAAGTCTCAAGTAAAGACCAAATTAAAGGCTAATCCAACTAGTAATAGTAATAAGAAGATAAAAAGCTATAAAGGACAAAATGCATTTTTGTTTAAAAAAATAATACCTCCCTCGTTGTCTGGATAATCTGAAGGAAATAATCAAATGGAAGATGTAATAGACGAGCCTTTTGAAAATGTATTATATAATATACTTGAGATTTGAATTTGGAATAATTTCTCTATATTTTTCATTAAAAGGTAATTACGCAATATTGTGCTTGCGAAAAAAAATAACGAGCACTCTCTACCAGCCTCCTTCGTCTACGTCTATAAAATCTCGAATTCTTCACAATTAAAACCAAATCAAAATGTAATTCCATCTCTAATGTACAGGGAAACAGTTCAGTGGAACATGTGCATATAATAAATTTTTCTAGTACTTTAGATAATATTCATAATGCCTAAAATCGCCCATAGTCAGCTACAATGCAGAAGTTTTTTTCCAATAAATAATCTACGCATTTTAACCCCCTGTTCCCTAAAGGACTACAGTAAATAATAGTAATATTTTTATTAAAATAAAAATTTATGTTCATTTATTTATAAGAGAGACAAAGAAATAAGACCTTTAAGAACAAAAATCTCAAAAAATTCAGTAGCAATAATAAAACCAAGCACTTCTTCAAAAAGATAGACACTGGTCTCATTAATAATCCTCATTAGCAAAATAAACTATTCTATAATAATAATAGCTTTAGTATTTTTTACACCAACAGCAGGGGCAAAACGACCATCCCTTTTTCACGATCTTGTAAATTCATAGCAAAGAGAACAATAGTTCCATTACCCGAAACTAAATTAAAAGCAAATACCATAAATAACTTAAAAGATTAAAAGCAAATGTATGCAAATTCTTAAATTTAAGGAAGAAAGCCATCAAATCAACAACAAAGCTCCTATTTGAGTAGTGGCGTAATAACTATCTTGGAAACTATTAATAAAATTATTGTTTTCAAATTTTTAAGAAGACGCTACGGAGAAAACAAATACTGTAAAGGATGATAAGTTCTAATCTCCTACCAATGGATAACCCATAAAAGACAACTATTATTTATAAAGTTTTACTTAAAATTTATAAAATTTCAATTCCTCTTCTAACAAGATTTAGTAGACATCGACGAATCAAAACCATATGTCGAATAGTCAAAATAACAATAACCAATAGCAATAGTATTCCTCTTCAAAAAGAAGCAGTAAGAATTTTATTTCTAAAAAAAATAAAACAGAATACCTTCTTAAAATATACAATTGCAATACAATCTTCAACGTAAAATGAAATGGGATTTCAGGACCCAACAATCAGCAATGCAAATGAATATTCATTAAAACCACCACAGTTTTCGAAAAGTAACTAAAATTTGAATATAATAACTGATAGAAACTCCTCCCCAATACAAAATGCTGGCCATAAAAGAACTTTATCTTCGAAAAATCCGATCAGAAATATGCGATAGACTACTTCTAATTATAATAATAGCGGCGCTCAAACTACTACTAATATATCAGGCGGTAATAACAATAATAGCATAAGTTAATAGCGATTCGTTGTTTCATAACAAGGTTGTTATCCAAATTAATTCTACAATGTAAAAAGCACATCAATTTGAAAAAAAGAGTAAACTATAACTGCTAATAATTATTTATATAATTATTTGTTTACTTATAATAATTCATTAATTAGATTATAATTTTAATAATTCTAAATACTTGAATGAATTATTAACATATTATCATATTAATTATTTTAAATCTAAAAGGATACGCAAACATAAATTAATATAAAGCAAGAAAGTGATGGATTATTTGTTGGCAATGCTTAAGAGAAAGGTTACAAATATGAAAATGTTCAAATAACTATTTTACATATATTTTCTATAAAAAATGTTATTATTATAAATATATTATACAGTTTATTTTAATATTATGAAAATAATAAAACTAAAAAAAAGGTTAAATTTATGAAAAATTAAATTGACTTCAGCTTTAAATGACCTAAAACTATTATAACGTAATTATTTTTTATATATATAATACTTATAATTTTATATAATAAAATGAGGGTATATTTCTATTTCATATGATAAATATATATTAAGTGTGATAAAAATTATTTTCTTTTCGTTAGTCAAGTTGACGTTTTAATATTTGAAGAATAAAGATACTATTTATATACACAAATTTTATTTAATTATTCCAATTAATTAAATAAGCATCTTTATTACTTTATTAGCTACAATACTTTTAAAATTTGCTTTCTTTGTTTTAATTGCCATAATTGATAGAAATAATAAGTTTAGTTTGTGTAAATAATAGAGTGTTAGCAAAATTTACTCCTAAAAAAAAGTAAATAAAACATTATTTATACAAAATAGCTACTTATCTATCAAGAAGAGAAAATTAAATAAAATAAAAAAATAAAATAAATATTCTTTGTATCTAGCAAAAACAATTAGCTTATTTAAAATAAAAAAAAAAAGATTAAAAAAACTTGTAAACTAAAGTTACTTAGTGAAATATAGAATAAATAATGTCAACCATTAAATCTCCCAAAAGCTTTAATCCACTTCAATGCTACCGAGTGCACATGATTATCTAATGAAATGACTAAATCTGTATTTATCTCATCTTCAACGTGAGACAGTTTTCTCCTTCAATTTCCTTTACAAAGCATCAAGATTTTCCAATTATAAATTGTTTATAAACTGACTTCTTTGTTCCCAAGCAAAACTCTGGAAGAAGCCAATGTTTGGATACGGAGAAAAACGCCTTCTTCCTAGATATGTGATTAATAATGCTTTAACGCCTCCCTCCCCAGAATTGAATCCCCGCAATATAACACCATAATTGAAATCAGTTCGCCTAAAAAGGTAAAGAGATCATCAATAAAAACAGAATAAATATTTCTTATAATTATAATTTTATATTTAAACTTAAGAGAATGAAATAGAATGAAATACGCAATAAATACCCATTTTTATTTTAATTAGAAAAATTAATAAAAACTATATTCTAATACTATTGAAGTTATATGAGTTTTTTTATTATCCCATTTCAAATTAATAAATTTTTTAAGGAAATTATAATTAGGGTATTTATAATCCTATAAATAAAGATTATTATAAAAAAAAAAAAATTTTAAATTACTAAATTTTTAAATTTAATCTTTAAATAATAATTATAAATCTATATTTATTTATATAGGTAAGTCATTCGGGCTACCGTTCAAATACTAGGCAAAGTAATATGCTGAACACTCCCCAATACATTTCTCCAGAAATGGCTAAAGGAGTTCCAGGAGTAGGAACATATAATGTCGGTAAAAATATAGGGAAGGGAAAAAAATCTGCTTTAATGGTTTAAAGAAGTGAAATGTATAGAATAGAAAGTTTTCCAGGCAGCAATCATTACAAACCTGGTTATAAACTGCTAAATAATTCAAGATTTTCTGGAGCTAGTATTGGGAAGGGAAATAAATATGATTCACAAAATAATTGCTCATAACCCAGGACCCGGAGCCTTAAAGCCCCCAGTCAATTGATAAATTTGAAAGTCCTTTGTAATAATCAACGAAAATTGAGAATTAGTAGGCTATAAACTTATAGTATTCCAAAAGTGTAAGTCAAAAGCCTTAATTTAAGTACAGAGACTTCCCCCAAAAGAATTTTAACTTTACATACCTGCTCATACACTAGGAAATGAAGCTGATTACTAATAAGAAAAAAGAATCTGATGAAATAAGCCATAATAGATATAGATGAGAAATAATTTAATGTATTAATGTAGAATGAGTGAAATATAAATTATATTATTGAAGTTTATTATTATAAATACAAATAAAAGTTTATTAAACTTTGATTTATATTATTTTTTAATTTAATTTTAATATTTTAGTTTATAAAAAATATAATTTTATGTTTAAATTATGATGATAATTAAAGGTGTATGAGTGAGTAATTTAATTCTAATAAATGAAAGTAAATTAGTGCTCTTGATATAAAAAAAATCAATAAATGCATTTCATACTATCAGAAAAATTGTATTTTAATAAACATACCACTTTAAATCTATAAAAAATATTATTTCCTAACTAAAATAATATATTTACAAACTAATAAAACTAAATTAAACAGAAAACAATAATAAAAATAAAATCATTTTAAAAAATGATCCTAATAATTTATTGACTCTATTTAATTGGATAACTCATATTAAAGAAAAAAGGTCTTTTTACAGCTTTATATCTTCTCAACTAGATTTTCACATTTTTATATATCTTTGTGTAATCATATATGGTACTATGCTATGGTTTGAGCATTTATCATGATTAGAAAGATATTGTAAGTATTTATAATTAAGAAATAGGACATAGAATAAAATAAAATATACTATTAAGGATATTATTATTCATTTATTCATAAACCTTTATCTATAAATGGATGAAGAGGAGATTTGTCCAAAGCTAACATCTTAATATTTATATATTATATAGTATTGCAATCTTATAAAATATAAATATTAAAGATAGTTAGCTTGGACAAATCCTCCTCTTCATCCTATTTTATAGATAAAAGGTTATGAATAAATGAATATAATATCCTAAATAAGTATTATTTATTTTATTCTATTGTACCTATTTTCTTAATTATAAATACTTATCAGATATCTTTCTATCATGATAAATGCTCAAACCATAGCATAGTAACCATTATATGGATTAGAACAAAGATATATAAAAGGTGAAAATTAGTTGAGAAGATAAAAGCTGTAAAAAAAGACCTTTTTTCTTTAATATGGTTATCAATTAAATAGAGTCAATAAAATTATTAGGATCATTTTTTAAATGATTTTATTTTATTATTGTTTTCTTGTTTAATTTAGTTTTATTAGTTTGTAAATATATTATTTAGTTAGGAAAATAATATTTTTTATAGATTTAAAGTGGTATGTTTATTAAAATACAATTTTTCTGATAGTATGAAATGCATTTATTGATTTTTTATAATCAGAGAGCACTAATTTACTTTCAATTTATTATAATAATATAATTACTCACTCATACACCTTTGAATTATCAGTCATAATTTAACAAATAAAATTATATTTTTTATAAACTAAAAATATTAAAATTAATTAAAAATAATATAAAGTCAAAGTTTATAATTACTTTTATTTGTATTTATATATAAATAAACTTCAATAATATAATTTATATTTCACTCATTCTACATTAATACATGTATTATTTCTCATCTATATCTAATTAGGGCTTATTTCATCAGATTCATTTTTTCTTATTAGTAATCAGCTTCATTTCCTAGTGTATGAGCAGGTATGTAAAAGTTAAAATTCTTTTTGGGGGAAGTCTCTGTACTTAAGAATTAAGGCTTTTGACTTACACTTTTGGAATACTATTAAGTTTATAGCCTACTAATTCTCAATTTTCGGTGCTATTATTACAAAGGACTTTCAAATTATCAAATTGACTGGGGGCTTTATAGGCTCCGGGTCCTGGGTATGAGCAATTATTTTTGTGAAATCATATTTATTTCCCTTCCCAATACTAGCTCCAGAAAATCTTGAATTATTTAGCAGTTTATAACCAGGTTTGTAATGATTGCTGCCTGGAAAATCTTCTATTCTATACATTTCACTTCTTTAAACCATTAAAGCAGATTTTTTTCCCTTCCCTATATTTTTACCGACATTATATGTTCCTACTCCTGGAACTCCTTTAGCCATTTCTGGAGAAATGTATTGAGGGAGGTGTTCAGCATATTACTTTGCCTAGTATTTGAACGGTAGCCCGAATGACTTACCTATATAAATAAATATAGATTTATAATTATTATTTAAAGATATAATTTTAAAATTTAGTAATTTAAAATTTTTTTTTTTTATAATAATCTTTATTTATAGGATTATAAATACCCTAATTATAATTTCCTTTAAAAAATATTTATTATTTGAAATGGGATAATAAAAAAACTCATATAACTTCAATAGTATTAGAATATAGTGTTTTATTAATTTTCTAATTAAAAAATAAAAATGGGTATTTATTGCATGTATTTCATTCTATTTCATTCTCTTAAGTTTAAATATAAAATTATAATTATAAGAAAATATTTATTCTGTTTTTATTGATGATCTCTTTACCTTTTTTAGGCGAACTGATTTCAATTCTGGTGTTATATTTGCTTGGTGAGGGATTCGTTAAAGCATTATTAATCACATATCTAGGAAGAAGGCGTTTTTCTCCGTATCCAAACATTGTGCTTCTTCCAGAGTTTTGCTTGGGAACAAAGAAGTCAGTTTATGAAACAGATTTATAATTGGAAAATCTTGATGCTTTTGTAAAGGAAATTGAAGGAGAAAACTGTCTCAACGTTGAAGATGAGATAAATACAGATTTAGTCATTTCATTAGATAAATCATGTGCACTCGGTAGCATTGAAGTGGATTAAAGCTTTTTGGGAGATTTAATGGTTGACATTATTTATTCTATATTTCAACTAAGTAACTTTAGTTTACAAGTTTTTTAATCTTTTTTTTTTATTTTAAATAAGCTAATTGTTTTTGCTAGATACAAAGAAATATTATTTTATTTTTTTTATTTTATTTTAATTTTCTCTTCTTGATAGATAAGTAGCTATTTTGTATAAATAATGTTTTATTTACTTTATTTTTAGGAGTAAATTTTGCTAACACTCTATTTATTTACACAAACTAAACTTATTATTTCTATCAATTTATGGCAATTAAAACAAAAGAAAGCAAATTTTAAAAAGTATTGTAGCTAATATAAGTAATAAAGATGCTTATTTAATTAATTGGAATAATTAAATAAAATTTGTGTATATAAATAGTATCTTTATTCTTCAAATATTAAAAACGTCAAACTTGACTAACGAAAAGAAAATTAATTTTTATCACACTTAATATATATTTTATCATATGAAATAGAAATATACCCTCAATTTTATTATATAAAATTATAAGTATTATATATATAAAAAAATAATTACGTTATAATAGTTTTAGGTCATTTAAAGCTGAAGTCAATTTAATTTTCATAAATTTAAACCTTTTTTTTTAGTTTTATTATTTTCATAATAATTAAAATAAACTGTATAATATATTTATAATAATAACATTTTTTATAGAAAATATATGTAAATAGTTATTTGAACATTTTCATATTTGTAACCTTTCTCTTTAAGCATTGCCAACAAATAATCCATCACTTTCTTGCTTTATATTAATTTATGTTTGCGTATCCTTTTAGATTTAAAATAATTAATATGATAAATATGTTAATAATTCATTCAAGTATTTAGAATTATTAAAATTATAATCTAATTAATGAATTATTATAAGTAAACAAATAATTATATAAAATAATTATTAGCAGTTATAGTTTACTCTTTTTTCAAATTGATGTGCTTTTTTACATTGTAGAATTAATTTGGATAACAACCTTGTTATGAAACAACGAATCGCTATTAACTTATGCTATTATTGTTATTACCGCCTGATATATTAGTAGTAGTTTGAGCGCCGCTATTATTATAATTAGAAGTAGTCTATCGCATATTTCTGATCGGATTTTTCGAAGATAAAGTTCTTTTATGGCCAGCATTTTGTATTGGGGAGGAGTTTCTATCAGTTATTATATTCAAATTTTAGTTACTTTTCGAAAACTGTGGTGGTTTTAATGAATATTCATTTGCATTGCTGATTGTTGGGTCCTGAAATCCCATTTCATTTTACGTTGAAGAATTGTATTGCAATTGTATATTTTAAGAAGGTATTCTGTTTTAATTTTTTTTAGAAATAAAATTCTTACTGCTTCTTTTTGAAGAGGAATACTATTGCTATTGGTTATTGTTATTTTGACTATTCGACATATGGTTTTGATTCGTCGATGTCTACTAAATCTTGTTAGAAGAGGAATTGAAATTTTATAAATTTTAAGTAAAACTTTATAAATAATGTCTTTTATGGGTTATCCATTGGTAGGAGATTAGAACTTATCATCCTTTACAGTATTTGTTTTCTCCGTAGCGTCTTCTTAAAAATTTGAAAACAATTAATTTTATTAATAGTTTCCAAGATAGTTATTAACGCCACTACTCAAATAGGAGCTTTGTTGTTGATTTGATGGCTTTCTTCCTTAAATTTAAGAATTTGCATACATTTGCTTTTAATCTTTTAAGTTATTTATGGTAATTTGCTTTTAATTTAGTTTCGGGTAATGGAACTATTGTTCTCTTTGCTATGAATTTACAAGATCGTGAAAAAAGGGATGGTCGTTTTGCCCCTGCTGTTGGTGTAAAAAATACTAAAGCTATTATTATTATAGAATAGTTTATTTTGCTAATGAGGATTATTAATGAGACCAGTGTCTATCTTTTTGAAGAAGTGCTTGGTTTTATTATTGCTACTGAATTTTTTGAGATTTTTGTTCTTAAAGGTCTTATTTCTTTGTCTCTCTTATAAATAAATGAAACATAAATTTTTATTTTAATAAAAATATTACTATTATTTACTGTAGTCCTTTAAGGGGAACAGGGGGTTAAAAATGCGTAGATTATTTATTGGAAAAAAACTTCTGCATTGTAGCTGACTATGGGCGATTTTAGGCATTATGAATATTATCTAAAGTACTAGAAAAATTTATTATATGCACATGTTCCACTGAACTGTTTCCCTGTACATTAGAGATGGAATTAACATTTTGATTTGGGTTTTAATTGTGAAGAATTCGAGATTTTATAGACGTAGACGAAGGAGGCTGGTAGAGAGGTGCTCGTTATTTTTTTTTCGCAAGCACAATATTGCGTAATTACCTTTTAATGAAAAATATAGAGAAATTATTCCAAATTCAAAAATCTCAAGTATATTATATAAATACATTTTCAAAAGGCTCGTCTATTACATCTTCCATTTGATTATTTCCTTCAGATTATCCAGACAACGAGGGAGGTATTATTTTTTTTTAAACAAAAAATGCATTTTGTCCTTTATAGCTTTTTATCTTCTTATTACTATTACTAGTTGGATTAGCCTTTAATTTGGTCTTTACTTGAGACTTTATTTAATAAAGAGATTCCTTTTTTTTTCTTCTTTTATCGATGCTTATTAGATCTTTAATTTTTGGATGTTGAATATTAATTGGGGTCTTTGCGAGACATATTTTGCAGCAATAATTGAGTTTATTAAACATTTTTTTCAAGATTTTTCAGATAGTTTTTCTTAAAGTAATGGTTAATTATTAGAATAATTTAATACAAATTAAAAATTAATACATCAAAATCTTCATCTGAGGACTCACTATCTGATCCCCCTTCACTGTATTTATCTGAATCATGCATATTTCCCTTCTCTTGTTCAAAATTCTACATTAAAGGAAGATATTAATTAATTCTTAATTAAAAAAAGAAATACATTTTTTTACTCCAAAAAAATCTTTAAAGGCAGTTTCTTTGAAAAACTCCAACTCATCAGTACTTTTATTCGCGTTATTATTATTTTATGAATTTTTATTTCTTGATATATAGCTTTGCTGGGCCGCACTTGAACTCATCGTAGCTTGGTTATCTTCCAAAAATTTTCATTTTTTTTTTTCAATTTTCTTGCCGTATTCGAGTTATTAGCCTATTACTATTAAACATTGAAACTGTGTCTCTACTTGTCGATTCCTGCATTCGACAGTTTTTTGGCTTCTTTTTTCTTTTTTTCGTAAATGACTTCAGGTATGTCTCCATTTTCCTTCATTTACTTATTCAATCTGATTGACAATTTGTGTTGCGTTTATTTTGTCAAATTTTTTTCAACAGAAATTTCATCTGAACTGTCAAATTCCGCCCGCAAATGTTTTTGGCTTTTTGATCTTATATCATGAGCTGGCGTGTTATTGGTGCTAAATTAGCTATTATAATTTGAACTAATTTTTCTAAGCTAAAATAGTTTGTCCCCTCCAATTTCAAGTCCTGATTCTTCACTTGAACTGCAATTAACGGCGTTCGTATTTAAATGCGGGATTTAACTCATTTATTTTTTGCGATCGCTGTGTTTGATTCTGCATTATTTAATCCTATTCACTTTCACTCTGATTTATTTCAGTATTTAATTTTTCTCTTTTGCTTTACGATTAAGCTATTTTTTCCACATTGGCTTTATCCAATTTTTACTTTTAAAGAAACTATTCCTTAAATTTATCTTTGATTTTTATATATTGGTCTATTTATTCTACAATAATTTTTCCCATTCGTTCCCAATGCCCTGCTGTGAAGTCTTTATTTAAATTATCTCCTGTATAGTAGCTTCCATTGGATGATTCTATCGTATAGCAATTTTTGATTCCATAGGTATAGTGAAGCACTGCCTATTAAAATAAAAATAAAATATTGTCTTTTATATTTTATTAACGTCTTTAAATTAATTATTATTATTACCCTAACTGTTGATTTTTTACCTGCTGAAATTTTAAATATGCTGGACTAATACCTAAACATATCTCCACTATTATCATTTAATAACTTGGGGAAAATTCTACTTTTATAATAGTTAATATCCCACAGATTAAATTCTAATTAGTTTAAAATAAAATTATTTGATTTCAAGATTTAAATCTATATATTATTGCTATCTTATATACCTGGAGAATATGAAAAAATATTTTTCTTCACACTGTGACCGTGCAAATCTATAAACATTTCTATATTATTATTCTGAAATTATCTCTTCTATTCAGCTATGAAAGACTTCAGTGCAACCACTGAAGGAAACAATAACTTGTTGTTGCTCAAATACTGTCTGTTTAAGTCTCTTCCCGCCATACTTGTTCTATAGTTTCCAACAATGACTCCGTCGGGATTAAGCATGGGAATTATTTTAAAAACAGCTCTTTAAAAAAAAGAAGTTTATAAATAATTAAGTAAATTAAAAAAATTTGAAAAAAAATTGTTTTTTCCATTAATTTACTTTTTAAGTAGACTTTCTCTATCAAACTCTGTATTGACTATATCTCCTAACAAATGCTCCAAAACTCCATGCATAACCCATGAGCCATTAGATTCACCAGGGTGAATTCTCGCATTAATAATAAATAGTAAACGCTTTTCTAATGGAAAGTCTTCTTCAGAATTAAAATCAGTTATAGTGAGGAGGGGTATTTTAAGTCCAGAAAGTGACTAACACAAGGATTAAACTTGTAAAATATTCTAGTTTTTTGCTTTTTAAGAATTCAACTTTTTATTCTATATATTTTTCAAGTTTCGAATAAGTATATGGAATGCAATATGCAAACTAAACTTCATCGTCTTCAAATTTACATGTGTATTCGAATGAAAGAATATAATACTGCTTACTATTTTCGCATTCGGAAAGTAAAGAACTGTATCTGCCTTGTGATTTTTCGTAGGTTACCTATTATTGATTTATAATTAATTTATCTTTTCTTTATTCTTTGTAAATGTAATTTTTTAATATCGTTATTGTTTATTTTTATAATTTTACATTCTTTCCTTGTTATGTCCACCTTTCCTCCTATTTAAATATAAGGCTTTCTTATTTCGATTTTATAAATGGTCGCATTCCTCTAATATATAAACACTTCTTTTTGGAAAAATTTGAAATGTTGAATTTATATGTCTTGCCCACTTCCATATTCCTTACTTTAAAATTATACCAGTGTGTATGGCCTCTTGTATTGCTGTCACTTCGCATAAATAAATCAAATTCGAAATTAGAAATTTTTATCACAGCATCTAAATTCCCGTTTTCATAATCTGAGTCGAAGTGCAAGTTGCTTTTTTAATCTTAAATTTTAGGGTTCATTCCCTCAAATAAGGTTTTCGGCTTTGTAATCGGATTTTGTTTATAAAATGTATCAAAAAATTGCGAAAACTATGATGTTTCTTAATATTTATAAAAAATAATCGTACCTATTTTGCAAATAAAATAAAAACTAAAATTGGATTCAAATTATTTATTTTTAATATTTTACTTAAATTTATAAGAACAGCTATTAGAATATTTTTCATGAACATTTAACGAGTTAGCTGGTCTATTTCCTATATATACGACTTAAAAAATTGATGAGTTTTGCTGTAATGAAAGGCTCCTAACTATTTGGTCTACATATTTGTTTTCAAATTACAACTAAACAGGCCCATTATATCTGGTCTTAGGAACCCACCTAATAAGTATTATAGGATGTGAATATTTTTAACGAAATTTTAAAAATTTAAAAATTAGCAATAATTCTAATTTAAATTTTAATTTTATAAAAATTACCCTGATACCATATCAGGCTCAATTGAACACTATTTTTTTTGTTATTTCTAAACTGGGAGGTAGTTAACTATAAAATTCTTTTTATACGAAGTTGTTTTTAGTCTATTTGAACTAACTCACTGGATGGTATTATGATTGCTGAGACATATAATGGCCATTATTTTAGAGTAAACAATTGGGACTGTCTTCAAAATCACTTGAAATTTCATTTTAAAATTCGGAATCAGATTAAGAATCATCCGATGCTTAATTTTTCATTTCAATTTTAAATAAAAAATGGCTTGACTACTTTATTTTATTTATTTTATTTTATAATTATCTATATTATCTACAAAGTTTTTATTTATTTATTTATTTACTTATTTATTAATAGTTAAAATTTAATAAGTAATAGTAATATAATATTTTATTAAAATGAAATCAGAAACCAGTCTCTATTTTTGATTGATCTATAATCAATCTTCTCTCGAAAATTAACAATTTTTTTAATTGTAATGCATTCTTTATATTTTCTAATTCCATTTTCATTTTCTATTTAAAAATATTTTATTTTAATTAAGTGCATTTACTAAAATAAGTATTAATTTTTTGTCAAAAGTTTGCTTATAATAATTTATAGATAAATATATTTAATATTAATAATGTAAAGATATAAGAATAATAGAATGGAATATTTAGTTTTGCTAAAAAAATTTTTTATGTTTGGCTTTCACTGTGTTTTTATGATATTTGAAAGAATTTTTCTGAAACTGACCCAAGTATTTTAAACCATAGCCATATATTCCTTTTTGTCTACATCCTCTTTTATAAAATTATAAGTGGTGGCATCTATTAACTTTGGCTCAAATTTAGTGTAGTTTTCTTTGAAGTTTTCATGAAGTGTTTAAAGGGTTTCATTTTTCTTTTCAAGCTAAACTATAAGTGTAACAAGTATTTTATATGTTTCATCTAATAGGATGATGTTATTTACCTTAAAATAATCAGAAAGTTTTATTTGAGATATAAAATGTTATTAATTTTTTGTTTATTTACGTAGTCAAAAACCTAAGACAGCTTATCTTTTTCTCCGATTCCTTCATATCCCTTCTCTCCATGTCTTTTAAAAGTTTCCCCTCCCATTCTGGATCCGATTCTCGAATTCATTTTAGAATTCATTTTAGAATTAACTTTTGAAGTATTTTTAGAACCATATTATGATTAAAGCCTTGAAGTTGCCTTAGAATGCACCACACTTGAAGGCTAACTTATAATCGTAGACTTTCTAAATTAAAAATATAAAATGTAAATACTATATACATTGGTTTATAATTTATATAATGAAATTACCCTTTTATATCTTCTTTTAATAGTAAATGAGATCGAATTTTCATCATATTTTCCTTTACATTATAATCATCCTTAATTAAAAATAGCAAAATTACAAATTAATTAACTATTAAATTTATAAATAGTATCCCTAATTATATCTTACATATAAAATTTTCACTAAATTAAGTATAGAAACTTGAAGAGGAGTCTTATCAGAAACCATGGCGTCTACTAGGTACCTGTAAGAAACTTCAATCCAACGGAATGTTTTACGGGGGAAAACTTTCAAAACTGTTTTGTAATAGTCATCAAAGTTAACATAATTTTCATTTTTTTAAGCTTTAAGTTTAATTTTTTTAAGGAAATCTTCAAGTTCTAAGTATCTTTAATCAACGATGGCATTAATAATCATCCTTGCTACACAATCAAATCGAGTATATTGGTCTTCTAAATCTCTTTGCATTCCAGTATACAATTCCCACATATCATTGCATCTAAATTATTATTAGCAAAAGAAAAATAAATAAAAATCCATGATTAACTTAATTTAATACCTTTAAGCTATATCATTTGTTTGTGTATTTTTTAAAAACTGTTTCTATTTGTTAAGGATCTATTATAGAAAGCCCTTCTTCCTAAATATAACTTTCCCATAGTTTTTTCATTTGATCATTGCTAACCAAATCCATTTTTCTACAATTTATGTTTGGTAGCAATGGTAAATTGGCTGTTTCTCCAAAATAATTAGCAATTAATCTTACTTTAGATGCAATTTTGACATACAAATAAAAGGCCTCGTTAGTTTGCATATAAATTTATCTAAATTTAGGTTTACTTATACCAGAATCCTTGGAATAATTGGACCTATAATCGGGTTTAAAATCCTTAACAATTTTGAAAATATTTAAAATTATGAATTTTACAAATCCTTTGTATCAGTGAGAGAATACTCAAGTCCACTCAATTCTTTAAAAATTTTTAGTCTTTCATGTAAATCTCCATGCCTTTTAAGTCCGTATACATAATCTTTAAGCATAGTTTCTGCCATAGGTTTACTTCCAAATTTATTTAAAAAACCACTCTGATGTATACTGCTAAAGAGCTATATATAGAATATTAATTTATTTATTAGATTGATTGATTAATTTATACTTTATCGAGGCCTCAATTCAGCTTCGTCATATAACTCGGAAATAACCTTATCAGCCACTATCATATTTGTGACTGCAACAACCCAGTGCTTCCCAGGCGGCTACCCACTTTTTATGAAAAATATTGGATTTTACACTATTGAACTGTAATTATTACTGTTTTCTTTGCAATTATTAAATTTCACTCACATAGCTACACTACACCTCCTTATTGGCTGTCGTATATTCTTTTTAATTTTGTAAGGTTAACTTTTTTTTTTTTTCTCCGGATTTCCCCTAGCTATCTCCAACCAAATTTTATATACTCATTTCAGACATTCTTAATAAATTTAATTAATAAATTAATTTATTTATAAATATTATTATTAAAATATTGTTTGTTAATTACTTTTTTCATTGTTTTTTGCAATTACTCATTTAATCTCTTATTTTTCCTTTTTCAATTCTATCAGATGAGCATTTAAAGATGCGATTTGAGTGGCAGATATTCCCGTATTCACTTAAGATTCATTAACTTTAGAATAATTTCTGTCTCTATTTTGCTGAGTGATAGCATCTTTGTGCTGCTTTATATTATCTTTTTCTTTTCTAACATTCTAGACATTCTATTCATTGTTTTTCATTTTTGCAATTATTTGCAAAGTTCTGTTAAATCTTTGTTTTGCTTTTCTAAATCTTTTACCTTGATGGTATAATTTTCTATTTTCGTATACTAAGATTTTACCAACTCTTCAATGTCTTCAAATAGTTTAAATATTTTCAAATTTTTGGGCTCACTCTTCAACTAGCTTTTGAATTAATACAATGATTTTATATATACTTCTTGATCCATAAGTGTGTTTCCAAAACTTCCAATCTATTTGTATTGATAATTATAGCACTCGATAAGCATCTAAAGTCCTTGGTAAAAATCTGTTATTAAAACTATTTCTTTGTCCTAGAAAATGTTTAGCTTCTTTAAGTTCTCCTCTACTATCTTTATAAATTAGTCATAATATTCTTATATTGAACTTATTTCTCTTTTAAAAATAATCCCTATTTCTTTTAAACCCTCTTTTTCTTTATCGTTAAGTAAATTTTCCATAAAAAATTTTTAGTACACTGACATTAATTTTTAAAATTTGTCTACGAAAATTTTTTAATTATTTATGATTTTATTATTTTTAATTATTGATAAATATTACTTTTCTATAACGATAAAAAATCATTTCCCTTGCTTTTTTAAACACATTCTATACTTTATTGTTAAATTTTTAAGCATTATCAATGAAATAAAGCAAATCTGATGCGACTGGGCCAAGTAAATAGATAACATTTGATAACTTTGTTACTTATCCATTTGGTTTTTTCATATTATCTTTAATATTTATATTACTTGCCGTTTATTTACTCGGAGATTGTTGTTACTATTATTATTACTGCAAATTATAATTCCCCACCTTAGGAAAGTTTTCATATTTTTATCTGTGAAAATACGACTAGGTTTTATAAGTCTATAAGTTTTTAATTATAGAATATTTAATAGTGATAATGGGGATTTTCATATTTATTAGCTTTATATATTTTACTTGAGTTGATGATAATAATTTATCAAGAGTTTAATATAAAGGTTTTTCATTGTGAGATGAATTGGTAAGATCTTGACTTTCTTCTTTCTAAATTATAGATTTAATATCAGGAGAACCATGAAAGTCTCTCCCTCGTTGGAAACCCTGCGTAGTATTAGGCCTTTGTGGGCTATGAAATTATCTTTAATTATTACTATAAAATGGCTTTTACATCAGTTATTTATGATTAATTTAATAAATATTATTTTATTCTATGTGGTTATTATTAAATTATTAAAAGTTACTAAATTATCAAAACAACTTTTGTTAATCTAAATTAAATAATTATTACAAATTATTTAAATCAATTATAGAAAATCAAATTCTATAATTCAATCAATAGAAAGGAAAAATTTATTGATAAAGGAAATAATATTTAAATTATCTTAATAAAGAGATTAATTCAGAACTCTTTATAAAAAAAAACTTAAGTGATAATACTGAAAAAATTAATACTTGATTTTTTACAAAATCAATAATTTAAATTATCAAATTATTTGTTTTCTATAAATTAAACATTTAATATAATTCAAGAAAAAAAGACTTTAGAATAAAAAAAATACCAAAAATAAAAGTATATAAAAATATATATTAAATTTTATATTATATTCATAGGTTTATACGGAAAATTATATTTCTATTCTAAAAAAATTATATAAACTATATTAATTAAAATATAGTTTTGATATATATATATAATAATCCTTATATTTAAGATATTTAACTTAATGAAATATTCTAATATTATAACATTTAAAAAAAAAATTGGTTTCATATTAATTGGGAATTTTAATAAATCACAAAAAAAAAAATTATGTTTCCTCAATTTTATAAAATTTAATTATTGTTTATAAGACTCTGGTCATCTATACACTTTTAAGATTCTAAATATTTATATAACTGATTTCTTCTTTGGAAAATTTAACTTTTTCTTAAGCTTTTATTTACAAACGGTGCGGGATTTTCCCTATCTTTTCTTTTAATTCTTACAACCCTTCTAGATTATATATATTTCTCAGTCACTACATACTTAGGTATATATTCATCTATTACTTATAGCATATTAGAAACTTTATATTTTTCAATTTGAATTTAATTTTAATTAGTATCTAAAATCTATTAATTTCGTTGTTGATCAATATTCATTAATAATTAATGCTAAAACTGTTAAATATCGGGGTTAAAAGCATTAGAACTATTATTTTCAGTCTTCTCGAATTCCACATTCCTAACAATTGCAGCTTTAGGGGTTTTATTGGGCGAGTCTCTAATAAAAATTAATTCATTTTTAGATTTCAAGACTTATTGTTATGTGTTTCTTCTTTTTTATGTCATTTTGGCATTTCGTTCTGCCATAAAATACAGGTCATCATTCGAAAAGTAAAGGTCTTCAAATTTAAACGAACTATGCGAGGTTGCCTAGGAAGCATGGAACGAAGGACGTGTTTGCAGGTGACTCTAGAAGCTGATAATCGATTTACGTGTAGATCTTAATTTGTTTGTTTGTTTCCCTTTCTGTTATTAAACCTACGTATCTGTAGGGTCTGGGGATACTGACTAGGCAAGGAAAGTAGTATGGGATTGCTATTATAATTATAAATTCTTAAAATCGATAACAAAGCTAGGTCTTTTTTATTATTTTATATAGATTAGAGCGGGAGAAGAATTTTTAGATAGATCAGCCTGTCGTATTGGTTCATGAGACAGTTATTTTTGATTTTAGTTAGAAGGAATACAACCCATAGGTAATTTTGGTTGGTTTTTTTTTTGGTTTTGTTTTAGTTTTTTTAAATGATTTCTACCTTTTAATTAATAATATTTTATAAGCTTTTTAATTTGTTATAAATAAGTGTTATATAGCACCTTAGTTCGAATATAAAAATTATTGCAACCTATATAATTGTTGACTTTATTATTAATTTATAATACTCTTATTTTGATAGGCAATAATAATCTGCATGCAAATAATTAGAAGTAATTTTTTATTAAAGAAAAAAATATTTAAAAACCAGAATTTTAACCAACCAAATACTCTTAGAACTCTGTTTATTTAATTTTTTGTATATTTATCTTTTATTAAAATGTATATTTAGAAAGTATTTTTCTTGGTAAAAAAAGAAATTAAAAATAAGTAATAAAAAATCCAGTTAAATATAAGGACGATAATTTAAACTTTTTTATATTTAATTAAAAATTTATTAAATTACTTTAATTAGAAAATTAAGAATTAATTTACTATCTTTATAATTTACTGTCAAAATAGATTGAGTGTAGAAACATAAAATTTTATAAAATATATATAATGCCGTCATCCTTGGTATTTTGACTTTATTATTTGGTTTTACGTAGAGATTTTTGTCATTAGTCATATTTATTTGCCTATTTATTGAAGATAAATAGTAGTTTGATAATTTATATCTTAAAATAAAATAAATTAATTTATATTAGATTTGTAAAATTATCCTTTTTAAATTAAAACTACTGATAAAATTTAATTAAAATATTATTTTTAAACAAATGCTCTCATATAAAATAATATCATATTAAGATTTTTTCATTTTTATAATATATCAAATTATTATTATTAAAAATATCTACTATTAGAATTTACTAAATTATCAAACCTTAGGTGATTAGGATAATCCAAATAATTAAAACCAATAATTTATATTATTCAAAAATACCAATGATGTTAATGATTATTTCAATTTGAACTTACTATTGTTTTAATATTTAATTAATACTAACAAAATTTTTTACATTTAAACTTATTTAGAATAAATAAAATGTTTTAATTAAAATATTTTATTTTTTTATTATTTAAAAATGAATAAATTATTTTTATAAATAATTAAAACTACTAATGGAATTTAATCTTAAAAATTTTTTTTATAATTATATTCTTTTTGATACTAAAACTTAAAATTTTGTTGAATAATTTAATAAATATTGTAGAAAGACATAAAATTTTAATACCAATAAAAAGCTATAAAATAGTTAAGAAGAGGTTCTTAATTTCACGAACATATAAAATTAAAATGTTTTTATTTATCTTAGGCATTTTAGTTTAAAAATAGATGTTTAATCTGTAAAAATATCTTAATATTTTTCTAAATATTATCATTTTATTTAAATTGTGAATTCTAAACTAAAATTCAAAATACTTTTTAATATTTAATAAAAGTTATTATTTTTTTACATTTGAGTTTAAGTTACAATTTCATATCTTTAGGTTTTATATATATAATTGTTGAAAATTATTTATTTGATAATATATTTTTAATTTATATAGATTATTTAATTTATTTTACAGGAAAATTTTAAAATATTTTATAATAAAATAAATATATATATATTATATCAACAACAATCCCTATTTTTTTCAACTTTTAATCTTCTTATTAATTTTAATATTCTAGCTTTTTATTTTTAGAATTTTATTCATAATTTTTACTTTTTTTCGATACTTTTGAATTATAAGAGCTTTAATTTAATGAATCCCCATTTATACAATTTTCATTTCCATAAGTATTAAAAGAATCTTTTGCTGTTGTTCTTTATTCTTCTTCTTCTAACTAGATTACAATTTCTATACCCCAAAAAAATAAGAATTAAATATAGTAAGTTAGGAATATATATTATTTATTCATTAGAAAATCAAAAGAATATTAATTACTTGGTATTTAATTAATTTAAAAACCAAGTATAATCTATTGATATTAAACGGAACAATTATTAATTTTAAAAATTAAATAATAATATTTTATAGAAAATAAGCTCAAATATTACGTTTAAATTCAATATTTTCTCTTTTTAAAAAATCTTCTTTATTTTTATTATATAATTTTTAAACTATTATTGAACCCCGATTCACTTATTATGTGTAAGAATCCAAAATAATTAAATAAATAATATGTTTTATACAACAATATGCAATACCTTCAGCCAAATTTTAGTATATATTTTTTATATTTTCCCCTGTTTTAGCGCTACTTTCTATGTATCCAACATTATATTTTTTTGCAAACTCCATTGCTTCTTCTTTACTTACATCTCTTCGGGAATTTAAATCTACTTTATTTCCAACAATTAATTTAACAATTTCATCTCCTACAGACTATTAAAGATCCTCCATCCATTGTTCTAAATTAAGAAAACTTACTCTATCAGTTAAATCAAAAATTATTAAGGCTCCTATCGCATTTCTATAATAATTAGTTGTTATAGATTTAAATCGCTCTTATCCCATTGTATCCCTAAAGTTAAAAACTCTTAAATATCATATATAAGCATTAATTTTATTAAAATCTTTAAATTAAATTTTGATTTTATCATTAATAGGCATGTTTTCAATATACTAATTAAAATAAGCATTTATACCAGATTTGCAATTATACAGACTTCTTTTATTTTACCAAGTATATATTTTTGGTGCTGTATTCCATACCTATAGTAGGTTAAACACCAATGTTGAATTAGTCTTTTGTAAATTTTTATAAGATACATGATTTTCCCACTCCTCGCGAACCTATTTAATATATTATTTCATTAAAAACATATTCTCTTTGGTTTAAAAATAATATTTTTATCATTATTATATATATTTTATAGCAAAGATATACCTAACATAATTATTTTAAAAAGAAATTATTAATTATCTTAAAAATTCATTATTTTATTTAGTGTTGGTATTTAGAATTTTTTATTGTATTAGTTAGTTCTTTTATTTTATCAGTCTGTTTAATTTAGAAATAATTTTTAATTAAGTATTAATTTGTTTATAATAGACTAATACATACTAGAAGCTTGTAATATTTTATTAACTAGATTTTATCTATCGTATTTAAATATAAGATCTATAATAATAGTTATAGTAAACAGTTAAAATATAAATAAAATGGAATTTTTAAAAGAGTAAAAAATATTATTGAGAAAATGTATTATACAGTAAAAAAAACTTAGATAAATATACAATGTCACTTACAGAATTTTATTTTATAGTATTTTTATTACTGTCATAAAATAGCTATATTTACATTACTATTTTATTTTATTTTATTTTTATTTTTTCTAAGTCTAAATAATAATAAAGATGTATTTATTTGCTGTTTTAATGCAATTATGAATATATATATATAATTAAACATCATTAAAATAATTATTTTATGTAAGAGGAATTATTATTATTCAATGATATATTTCCTTTATATAAAAATGCGTTTTTACCTAAATAATATAGGTATATTGATCATAAAGTAATGCCAATATCACTATTAAAAGAAACAATTAATATGGAAAATTCAACTTAATTAATAAATTATTCATTACATTTGTTGCCCACCTTAAAAACTAATTAATAACTCTATTAACACCAAACCTCATAAAGCTAAAATAAAATATATACAAAATCAATCTAATTAAATATATGATTTGTATTGGACAAAAAAGAAGAGAGTCAGAAGATAGTACAAACTATACTGAATCTCCAAATCTTGGTCCCAGAGATGTTTAGGTGGAGGAATCCAAATAAAGTAATGAAGAGGATTCTGATTCGACTCTTAATTCTTCAATTCATCTTTCATAAACATCTAACTCTTCAAAATAAAAATTATCTGAAGAATTTTTTCAAATGCTAATAGTAGAAGAGATACCAATGAGTGAAAACATTAAAGTATACAATGAAAATGATTGGATTAACATTATAAACGGAAAATCGAAAAAATATACGTCTAGACTGGAGTTAAGAGCCTCATTAAGAGCAGGAATTCCAAGAAGATTAAGACCAAAGATATGGCTATGGCTAACAGAATAAAAGTAAAAAGGGCATTAAAAATACTTATTATAAATAGATATCATTCTGAAAAATGTATTATAATAATATTTATAATTAAATTTTAAGGAAATTAGAAAAACAACATGGAGAAAATCTATTCGAAAAGCTATCTAAAACTGAAAGCAAATGTGATAAAGATATTAAAATGGATGTAGATAGAACAAATGTTAGTTCGTTGTAAAAAGATTAAATCACTAAGATATTAAGAGCGTATGCCAATTATGATCCAGAAATTGGATATACTCAAGGAATGAATTATGTTGTATCAGGAATTCTTAATTCTTTGGAAATAATGCACACTGAATAAAAAAAAAAAATAGCTATGTGTCTAATAAAGCATTTTGGATATTTGTTTATATCTGTTTTCAACTTAATTGGAGACAAGTTTATAAATCGAAAATGTAAAAGGCAATATAAATGCTAAAAAATTTAGAAACTCAAATTTCGAAAATATTGCCCGATATTCATGAACACATGAAGTAAAATGGAGTTGAAGTCACTTTATGCTTTTGCGAATCTTTTGTAACAATTTTGATGCAGCAAGGCCCTGTCAGTTTACAAAAGAGAATATTAGATATGTTTTTATTAGAAGGAGAAAAAATTTTGTATTAAATCATAATCAGATTTTTACAACTTACAAAACGTTAAATTTTAGAAAGAAATACAATGGAAGATGTTGTTTAGTTTTTGAAAAGAGATTTAATCACATACTGTTTTGAAAACTATAAAACAGAACTTTCTAAACTGTTTCCTCTACCATAAACAGAAATTGTATCTCAAAAAGTGTCTGTATTAGGTAGTCGAAGGCCAACTTTGCATAAATACCCTTCTGAAGTATAAGATTCTTCATATTGAATATAATCATTTTTCTAATATGTAGAATTAATTTTTAATAAAATTTATGTTTTATTTCTAAATATATAATTCTATTAATAATTTATATATTAAATAATTTATCTATAAAATAAATATATATATTAATCAATATATAATAATTTAATTTTGTCATATATTATATATAAATTTAATAATAAAATTAAAATGATTTATATCAAATTTAAAAATAAATCTCTAACTTTATTGCTTTTTTCTGATTATTAATATAATAATATTGATATATTTAAAGTAGTTAGCTATATTTATAAAAAAAATTAATTATATGAAAAAATAGAAAATCGTGAAAATAATAACAATGAAATAAATAATTTATATTAAATAACATTTAATGGATTAATATATCAATATATATCTTATACAATAATTATAATATTATAAAAACTAGTTTATTATAAATATGCTAATAATTATAATTTTTTATATTATTCTATAATTCCATTAACAGTATACTATTTTATTAATAACTATTTAAAATGTAATAAAACCTATTAGAAATAACTTAATAACTAATAGAGATTAATATTTATTGAAAATAATAATATAAACACTTATTAATAACAAATAAAATGGAATGCATTTAAGAAGATTTCGTAGAAAAATCACAAAAAATTTCTATCTATATGAATAGATATATAAATCAAATTAAATTTTTGGAAGAACGAATAGAAAAAATACAAAATCATTTAGATCCAATGTAAAAAGAATACTTAGAATAATATAAGATGAATGTAGATAAAAAATAAAATTAATAAAAATTAAATGAAATGAGGTCTTAGGTATTTTTATTTATTTTAAAATTATCGAAATATATAGTAACGAAATATCATTTATATAAATAAATAAATATAATTCATTTAATAATTTATTTTAACTTAAAAATAATATTGTGTTTAAAACATTAATATGATTAAATATTATTATAATGATAAGATTAATAATTTTTTTTTTTTTTCAGATTGAAAAAATGTAAAGAGATTATTTAACATTTTCTTATGAAAAAATGACTATCGCAGATTAAATAGTTGAGCTTAACTAGGAAAGCCAATAATTATTTTAATAATATAAACGGTTGATTGACCCATTTAATATATAAGACATTATGGAAGAAGAGAAATAAATAATTAAACCAGTATAGGAATAAAAAGTAAACAAAAAGTTGATAGTTCCCAAATAGGTTTAAATCCCAAAATAATAAATTTAAGTTCCTTTAAATTTACCTTAATAAACAGAGTTTATATAAGAAAAACCCTATTGTATTTGTGGGGGTGCTATTTAAGAGATAGAAATGTATTTATTAAATTTTAGTAATATTATTTTAATAAATAAAAAATAGGAAATTTATTTGATTTATTAAAAGGATTGCATGTGATAGGAAAGGATGTAAAATTGAATGGTTTCATTATAGTTGTGTAGGTATAACAGAACCACCTACTGGAGATTGGTATTGTACAGATTGCTAAAAAAAAAAAAAAAAAATCAATAAAAAGTTAAGAAATGATAAAAAATATTAAATCTACAATTAATATATTTTTTTTTTTCTCTTCTAAATATTAATTAATATTACCTTTAATTAAGTAATATAATAATATTATTATATTATAGAAAAATCAAAATAATATTTATTTATTATTATATAAAAAAAAACAAAAAAATTAATTGATCACTTTATCATAAAAACCATTTATTAGATTATTGCATTTTAAAAATAACTAATTTTTGTAATGATAACATATTTTAAGTTAAAATAAGTTATTTAATATATATAAATTATCTTAACATTATTCATAAATTAATTTAATTTTGTTAATATATATAGAAGTAAAGTATGGAGAAAAAAATAGTTGAAATTAATAAACTGAAAATAAGAAATTTATATTAAATTATATAATAAATGAATAAAAAATATTAATTATATTTCTATTAATGTAAAAGTTTTAATTTATCATAATAAATAATTTTATTTTTTGTTTTATAATTATAATCATTATTTGTTTTCAATATCCTAAACTCCTTCTTCACTTGATCTTTAGCTCTTTTATTCGTATTTTTCAGCAGGATTAGGTTTTCTGATTTTTAAGCAATAGAAGGTAGCTCCTCCGATAGAAAGAAGACTTAGGACTCCAACAACACATACAACAGCAATTAAGGCAGTGTTATCAGACTTTTCTTATTTCTTTTCTGATTTACTTTCATCTTTGTCTTCAATAGTCATCATGGTGGTAGCTTTAACTTTATAGTCCTCTCCCACTTGATCGTTATTGGCTTACAAGGCTCTCATTCTTCTTCTAGAGGGGTTTTCATCGATTCTAGAGATAGCTTCTAAGGTCATGTTATCCATGGCAATGTTGGACTGAATGTGATAGATCAATCTTCCCTACTGAGTTCCGTCATAGTTAATGATTTCAGGAACGAAGGCTCCTAATTTCAAAGAGAGTCCGTGTAAGTAGTAATATTGGAATTCGGGAGTGACAATAGAGTGTTCAACAAAGATGTCTTATTTTCTGACAACTGTAAGAGGGGCTGCTAAATAGGCAGCACAGGCGAAAGTTTCACAGAATCTCAATTGAGTAACAATGTTTAAGGTGTTTTCACAGCAGTCTCCAGTGACTAAATTTTTGGTGACAGTGACAGTCAGAGTGTTGGTATAGTCTCTAGCTAAATAGACTTTCATTTAGAAGGCGTAGACCAATTGTTCAATTCCTCCGAAGTAGATGTGCAAGTTCATGTCACAAACCCATGTGTATTGGGTGTCGGTAACTATTTTTTCACATCCGTAAACAGATTCTAAGTCATCATGTCTGACAGAGAAGGTGATTTATTGAGTTCCAGCGTTGAATTGCCATTCGTCAGTGGGAGCATTTCCCTCATTTAAGTAAATTCCTTCAAAATCGATTGCTTGGGTGAGGCAGTCAGCATTGTGGAAGTAGGGGGCATTATATTGAACAACAAAGTCGTATCTTTATTCATCATTAACAACTACGGGTTCACAGTCATTGTCAATTGAAGAATTGTTTAAGTCAACATCGTCTAATTTGTCTAAGTGGTCGTGACAAGCTTAGGCTTCCTAATCACTCAAACAGAGAGTTCCGATTTCGTTTAGAGGAGGGTCACAAGGGGCGTGGTACCAGATTTCTAAATTGGCGATTCCCCAAGATTCATCATTAGCGTGTTAGTTTAAGGTATCGGTGAAAGTCAATAAGAAAGCAGTTCCTGAGTGGTTTCCTTCATAAGAAAGTTAAACTATTTCTTCTCCCCATCCGGCTCCACAGACATTACTTCCTCCTCCAGGTCCACTAGCTTTAATAGAACTTTGAACTAAGACACTATCGATTTTAATTTAGAATTCATCAAATCCATGTTGGTGAGTTTCTATTAAATTAAAGGGAAAAATTTAAAATTAATAAGTTTGAGAAAGAAAAATGAAAAAAAAAAATTTATTTACAATCCCAACTATCAATTTAATATAAAGTTAAAACGATTTTTAATTTGTCATAAGTGGGAAGACCAGCGTAATTTTTTTCTAAGATTTATCCTTAAGAGAATTTTCCAAAACCTCCCACCAAATTTTATCCTGCACATGTTGTCACTAAAGAAGCATGAGTGGGGTTTGCTGTCCACCCGACTATGTCAGCATCTGAAAAACCTCCTTAGAATTCAGTTGGTCCAAATTAAAACCATTGTGCAGAAGCTAGCGCCATTACTATTGCCAGCAAGATAAGTTATCTTGTTTTCATAATGAAGTGTTTATTTTTTTATATTATTTATGATTCAGATTTTTTTTTTTTTAATTGTTATTATTTATTTTTTTATTATTTAATAATTTTAAGAAAATTAACTGCCTTTATAGCCAAAATCTATAGCATATAAATTAATTAAAAATTAAACCTCTAATTGGTCAATATATTTTCAATATTACAACCAGTTGAAGCTGAAGATCTGATACAAATTATGAATAATATAATAAAATATATAATAATGTAATTTATTTCACTCTATAATACAAAATTACATTAAATTATAATTTTATTTTTATTTTAAAATATAATATTTTCATTTTATTATTCATATTTATTGTATAAAACGCCTATAGGTAGTATTTTCTCCTTAAAATATTTAGGAAACTTATAAATATTTATATTGTACCATATACATATATTTATATATATTTATGTGGAATTATAGAAAATTAAGGTTTGGGTAGTAAGCGGTCATATGTTGTTGATATTTTATTTCTTATTACTATACATTATACCTTAAAACTGCCAATTTTTATAGTTATATTCTAAATTTAGCTAATAAATATAATCAGTTTTAATTAAATAGTCTATACAAAGTGTCTCTAATATAAATAGATAACTATACAAACTATATAAATCTAATTAAAAAATGCCAAAAATTCTAACGATAAATAAATGATTTAATAAAAAAATTTGAATAATTTGAAATGTTATAAAATATATTATTATTTAAAAAAAATGCAATTTATATATATTTCTACTTTTTTATTAATATTAAATAAATATTTCTAAATTTCATTTAAAATTATAAATTTTTATATTTAATCATTAATTTATAATAATACTATAAATAAGAAATATAAATAAACTGTATATAAACTCATATGGAAGAAGAAACTGAATAATACAAAGCTTTTCTGGTCCCATATGCAATGAAAAGGGATCCAAACTAACAAAAAAAGTGTTTTAATTTTAATTGCTACGAAGTTGCTTCTGATTTAGGAAAAGGAGCTTTTGGAGATGTTAAAAAAGTATACAGAACATTTAAAGAAAAAGAAGATGGCCCAATTTTTAAATGGCCTTATGCGTGTATGAAATTTTTTAAGTAGTAATATTGTTTTAATTACATTCTATAACTGTTTATATAATTTATAATAGGTAAAATTCTAAGCAAAAAAGAACTATTAAAATAATAAATTTCAGGAGAAGATGAGGATGGTCTTCCATGCTTTTTAAATGGGTATTAAGTCCTAGAAAAAGAGCTAGAAATCTATTAGTAAAATTATCATTTAGAAATGAGTATTATTTAAAAATACTAAAATATAACTTTTTTAAAGATACTTAGATTCAAAGAATATCTGTAAGTTATTTGAAATAATAAAAGATGAAGAAGAAATAGGAGATTTTCCGGAATATATTTTCCTTATTTTATAATATTGTGATTTAGGTGAATTAATGGAATGGGATCATTTGAACTTTAGATTTAAAAGAAATACAAAATTGGAAAACTTTATTCAATAAAAATACAACATAGGCAGGGGTATAGGAAATGGCCTAGGAATTAGCTAGACCTTAGGAATATCAAATAAATATTCTTCTGGAATATTAAAGTTAGAGTAAAATCTTTTATTAGAAAGAACTGCCCAAATAATTTTCTATTAGGTAGTTAAAATATTTTATAAAAAAAATTACTTTTAAAATATTTTATTATTTGAAATAATAATAAATTATATAGGTTCTTAAAGGAATTTAATATTTACACCAGAATAATATAGCTAATAGAGATATAAAACCTTAAAATATATTGTGTAAGAATTTTGATGAAAGTAACGGAAATCACATAAAACTAGCAGATTTTAGTATAGCCAGGTAATTATTGCAATAATTGAAATTTTAAAGTATTTTATATATTTTATTGATAAAATTCAAGGAAAATGGAAAATAAAGAAGATCTTGTTTCTTAAATTTGTGGAACTCCAGGAATTTAGAGTCCTGAATAAACTTTAATAGAAGAATATTTACCTTTGGCTTGCGACATATGGAGTTTTGGAATTACATTATATTGTTTTATTATGTGTAAACTACCTTGGGAAATTAATTTAAAAGGGGATTAGCCTATTGATTTGTAGCTTGAAAATGCAGTTTAGGAATAAGAAATAGAATTTGATTAAGCAAAATTCTCCCATTAATTAATTGATTTAATTGAAAATTGTTGCAAAAAAGATCCTTAGCAAAGATTTACTGTCGATTAGGCATTAAATCACGCATGGTTTTGTCAAATTTAATTTTGAATTTTTTATATTTACTGCATTTTTTTCGATTTAATTTACGACCCGTACAAGTTTTAATTTATTTATATTAAATAAAAACTCTATTTTAATTAATTTAAGTAAGGAAGTTACTTAGTCATTCTAATTTTACTATAAATTAAATATACTTAATTAAATAAAAATAAGTATTATTTTAATAAATCATCCAATTCTGACTCCACGACCTGCGAAGGGTCTAAATTATTAAGGCTAAGGCTATTATTATTGTTATTGTCTTTGATTGTGTCCCAAAACAGTTTGATGTTCAGCAAATTATAAAATATATTTATTTACAAATCTAGTGCTATTTAAAATATAATATATTACTAATTATAATTAACCTGAAATAATATTTATAAGAATAATTTATTTACAAGAACTAAGGGGTTCTTAAATAGTCTTTTCTTTATGCAATAGGCAATATATCTTTTAAATAGATATAAACATGTCCTATCACTATACCAGCAACTTCCACAAAAATATTTTAACCTTCTAATAGATAAAATCCAGCTAAAACGAAAGGGAAATACGCACTTTTAACTCTAATTCCAAAAAAAATTATACTATTTCCTAAGGTCTTCTTTTCGCCCAAATATATATTAAATATAATATCAAAGCTTAAGTCATAAAAGGAGCACTGAAAAGCATTCCAATAATCTATAATAAAATTCAGTATATTAGGTTTCACTTTATTTAACATTAATAATGTATATAATTTTTAAAAATAAAATATGTTTTACATTAAAAATAACTACTCCAAATACTATCATGTACATAAAATCAGCCAAATTTTTTTATCAAACAAACTTTCAACATTGTTAAAGGCAAAGTATCTTATAATAGAGAAAAAATAGGTATTTTTATGTAAATGAGCTTAAAATTATAAATCATTTTTTTTTACGTAAAGTAAAGGGAAAAAAGTAAATTAAAACTGAATTTTCCTAAGAAGATAAATTTGTCAATAGTCTCCATATCTTTTTTTTTATAAATTAACATTATTTTTCATTTTATTTATATTATATACCGATGTTGATAATTAATTTACCTAGAATTTATATAAAACCAATTCATAGTCTAAAGAAATGCTGGCAGGGTTTAAAAATTAAAATGAAACCATAATTGATATGGCAACGCAGCCTGTAAGAAATGTTCTTGTTACAAATGGTTATTAGAAATACCAAACTTTAAAATCGTCCATTATTGACTTAAATATTACAAATTTTAATTTATTTGAAATTATATTTACTTTTAATTTATTTATCTGTATAATATAAAAAACAATTTTATTCACAGGAATATAATATAATATTTACTATTACATTATAAATGAATAGAACGTGGAGAATAATTGAAATTGAGCATTTTATAAATTTAATAAATTTTATATTAATCAAATCTGATAACAATATTTAGTTATGGATTCAAAGAATTCAATTTAATACAATTTATAACTATACCACTTTATTTAAATTTACATTAATTTTTACTATCATTTTTATTTGTTTATATAAGAATTATTTCGTATTTTTATTAATATATATATTACAATATTGATGAAATTATATAATTTATTATAAATAAATTAAATATTAAAATTTAGGATATGAAATAAATTTATTTATAGTAATTTATTTCAAAAAGATTTCCAATTTTATTAAAATCATTTAATATTTTTTTAATTTTATAATGGATTTTATTAGTAAATATAATATATTAAAAATTCTTGTACTTAGCTTATAGTTTAAATGCTTTTTAATTAATTATCAGATTTAATAAAATAACCCTACGTTTATATAATAATATTTATATAAATTTAATTATAATATATATATGTGTGTTTATATTTATAAATGTGTTTAGTTGCTTAAAATTGATTTTAGTTTGAATCAAATTTAATCTTTGGGGTAATCATAGTTATAACAATTGAAGCTTTATTTATTTGTGCTATAATTAACATATTAGTTGTTAGAATCTAGCAAAGGAACACTTTAAAGAGGAATATCATAACCACTCATTTCACTATTGTCAGCATAATAATCCTATTGGCTAACTTATCTTGGAGGATAGTAAACTGGCTAGCCATTTTATTCATACTTATAATTATAGTTTTGAGATCCTGGAGTTACCACTGGCTATCCCATTACAAAATTATGTTAATATTAATTTTATTATCTGCTATTAGGATTTTAAAAATCATCAAAAACTGACCTTTCATCTTATTTTTATTATTACTATTATTTCAATAACATTTCTTTCCTCTTTTCTTCTTCAGCAATATGCTACTTTTGCATAATTTCTCTTTTAGCCTATATATTTAGCAAGTTTTAATATTTCATTTGCTTTTCAGAATCGGAAGGTTCCATTATGTCATTATACATTCCATCCATCCATTAAAATTGTTTTTAGTCCATATAATCTTGCTTGACTTATTTATTTTGAGGCTTGTACATATCATCAAACATAACATCTAATGAATCCTAAAAAATAGAAATTTAAATAGTTTATAAAGTGACTATATTCATTAATTTACCATAGCAGTGTTAAATTCATGATCAGAACCTTTTAAAAATCCGAGGGGATTTTCTTATTTTGGCATTTGGTATTGATACTAAATATTTTAGCTCATTTATTTTTTTAATAGTATTATTTTTTCTAAAATTTCCTTTTATTATGTTTTTTATTTTATCGAATTAATTTGAGAAATATTCTTTATATACCTAAAAATTTATAAAACTTTGCGATATAATGAAATCTAATATTATTTTAAATAAGTTAGTTAATAAATTGTGTTGCTTTTTTCGCAAAAAAAATACTATTCTTTCTTCCATTTTATACCCGAAATTTATCATAAAATAGATGATATAACTGTTTAAGCACTTAGTAGTTACTAATTTAAATATTTATTAATTGTAAGTGTACCACAATTTTTCAAAACACTTTAATATTACTGAAATGTTTACCAGATAAATATTAAATATTATTAATTTATGTGTAAAACTAAAATTATAAACTCAATATAAAGTCTAGATGTAATTAAAAAATAATTACTTTTTCTAATATTAAAAACTATTATAATTATAATATTTATATTATATTAATTTTTATTTCATTTTTATAATAATATTAACATAAACTATTATTTCGAATAATGCAAAATCATAAATTCTACTATATAAATTAAAATAATATATAATAAAACTTTAAAATTATGATTTCTCTCACTAGATTATAAAAGATAAAATAATTATACTAAAATATATACTATATTAAATTAATTCATTAATAAACATAGTTAAAAATCAGTATGCAAATAAATTTATTTATAATCGTTTATTATATATTAAAATTTTTATCTAAATAAATAAAAAAAAAAAATCTAGTAAATTCCATAATAAAAATATTTAAAAAAATGGATTTAGCAGAATTTGGAACAAGAGTTTTAGAAGAAGGGCATCATTCTGGTGCTAAATATAATGAAATAAATATCCTGTTATTCTTAGCTTTAACATGGATATATGTAATATTGGGAGGATTTTTAGAGCACAAACATGTAAATTAAAATTAAATATTTTCTTCTATATATTAAAAAATATTTACTATTTTAAAAATATACTTTTTAATCTATCTTTATTCTACAAAAATTATAAAAAGTCAACCAAAATATTTTTATTTTTTTTTAAATTAGTTTATCTAAATATAAATATTACTTATTAAATTATAAATTTGCAATTTCTAATTCCCTAATCTGCACTAATTATTTTAATCAATTTTTAAAATTAAATGATAAATTTATACTTTACTCTTAATAGTTTACATTCATGCATATTACAGGTATAGGAATAGTGATAGGATTTATCATAGGTATGATATTCCATTTTGCTACAAGTGGTTCTTATGACTATGCAAATGTAAATATAACAATTCTAATGGACAAATTAGAAAAAATTATTGTATGATAAATTTAATTTATGATATTTTATCTATTTAAAAAAAGCTTGAGTTTAATGAAAAATTCTTTTTCTATATAATATTACCTCCAATCATATTTGCTGGTGGTTATAATTTACAAACGAGAAGGTTTTTCTACTGCTTCTTTTATATTGCCTTGTTTGGTCTTATTGCTACTTTAATTAATTTTGCAATCACTGTTGGTTTAACCTATTTGTTTAATAACAATGGTAAGTAGAATATTTAGTAAAAAAAAAAATGAAATAAAATATTGAATTTGATTAATTGTAATAGATCTTATTACAGTCTAAGATGGAAAAGTTGTTCATTTGGAAGACACAGATATTTTATTATATTCTGCAACTGTATGCTCAACTGATGCTATCGCTGCCCTGACTATGATAGACTCAGCTAAATATCCTAAATTATTTTCTGTAATTTTTGGAGAAGGTAATATAATAAACGACTATTTGGCTAAAATAAATGGTTAATTTATAAATTAATTGTAAAAAGGTATGTTAAATGATGCTATTTCTATTATCATTTACGCTACTGTGTTCGATCTTATAGTAGATAATGGAAATGGAACTACTAGTTTTGAATGGCATACTCCTTTTAAAATATTAGGTCAATTTTTACTTATTATATTCGCCTCTGTTGCAATTGGATTAACATTTGGTAATATTTATATTTTTAGTTTAAGATTAAATTAAAAAAAACATATTTATATTATTATTTAAGGAATATTATCAGCTATCGTGACTAAATACTTCAGATTTATGGAAGAAAACCCGATTATCGAAGTCACAACTATTTTCATTTTCGGATATATGGGATATGTAATTTGTGAAATTCTTAACTTATCTGGAGTTATTGCTATTTTAGTTTGTGGAATTTTCATGGCGTAATATACTTAAAGAAATTTAAGTATAACAGGTAAAATATCATCCAAGGTAACTCTAGAATTCATATCAATGGCTGCTGAAGGATTTTTGTATATGTATATTGGAATCAGTTCTTGGTATTATGAAGGGTGAGTATTTTAGTATTTTATGATAGCAAATTATATAATCATTAATAAAAAAATCTAAATAATTTTAAGACCATTCTAATCTACACACGATTAATATGACAGACCATGGAGCTTGGTTTTCCTTTTATACGAATTAGGGGTTTGTTTAGTTGCTAGATTTGTAGGTGTGTTTGTGCTCAGTTGGATAGTAATGGGGTACGCAGATAAATTTAAATATAATAAATCTCACTTAACTTATTAAAATCCATACTAATAATTAGTTTTAACAAATTGAGAGGAAAAAATACATTTATTCTAAACAAATGGGAACTAAGTATTATTTTCTTTTCCGGTCTTATCAGAGGAGCCATTGCTTATGCTTTAGTATAAACAGTTCCAGGAAAGGGTATAAGTTAAGAGATTGTTAAAGCTACTGTTTTCTTTATTGTAGTTTTGACTACACTAATAATGGGATCATTTATTCCTATATGGATTAAATTTTCTTTGAAAATTATAGAAACTAGTGATAGATACGGACCCGATCACCCCTCCATATTCGATCCCTTAGCACCTGAAAATCAATCAAAATTGGGCAGTGTAGAAATGAGTGGAAGCAGCACAGAATCAATAAAAAAACTAAAAGGTTTGAAAATTGGTTTGAAAAATTAGATAACAAAAGATTTAGTCCTTGGTTTGTTTACAAATACAACTAAAAATAAGAATAATTAGAAGAAGAAAAAGAAGTTTTAGACCAAGTTATCACCAGAACAAGATCTGAAGTTAGTAGAGGAATGAGAGCACAGTCTTTGCAAAATAGATTAAGAAAAGAATATGGAATCTATGAAAGTAAAACTATTAAAGAAGAAAGTTCGGAATCTGTTTCAGATAGATCTAAAACTGATATTAGTTACAATGATTAGCTGTTTATTGAATATACCTAGGCTGAAAATAAAAAAAATAAAGTTTTTATTGAACTTAATAATAATATGGGAACCATTAATAGAGATAGCTAAAAAATAGAACAAAATGTAAATAGAGAAAGTAGGATATCCGAATAGCTGTGAATTCAAGATGATATTTTTTTATTTTGATAATTAAATGATATTGCAAAATATATTATATTGTTTTATCTATGTATATTTTTTAATTTTAAGTTATATTTGGAAGTAATATGTATTATTAAAAAATATAATACAATTTTAACTTTATCTTAAATTTCAGTGGAGATGAAATATATTTTTTTATTTTTTCTCAATTCATTAATTTTTTATTAGTTATTTTATAATTTTGAATAAACTACATAAAAACAACAACAACAACTATATTATAATAATATATTAAAAACAAAAATTGTGCAGTAAGCAATATAAATTTACCAAATAAGTAAAATAGTTTTTTTTCAATTATGCAAAAAGAATTCACAGAAAGTTCTCTTAACCAATTAAAAGATAGCACAAATATTATTTAAGCAATACCCCACGGAGATGATTCATTATTATAAAAATAAAATAATCCATTTTTAAAATATTCTTTTTTAGAAAATTATAATAATGATGATATTAATAGTTGCTAATTGAAAAATGAAAATTTCGTTTCTAATTTTAATTAGGCGGAAATAGAAATTTAATCTTAGACAAAATCAAAAGAAAAAGGCTCTAACATCATCTATCAATAAAAAGGGAAATAATATATATCACAGACAGAGTTAATTTCAAATAATTCCTAGTTTAAAATTATATCACCATAAAATAAATAAAAATAAGTTGAGGAAGCTATATTTAAAAGTATAAAAGGTTCGAAAGATTTCAGAGTAACTAATTTTTCTACAGATTGTCATGTAAAATTTTCTATCATATAAAATACAGATTTTATTTATTAGGATTCTACATAAACTAATACTGCAAATATTAAAAATTATTAAAAATAATAATAGCAAGGTGATTATTAGAAAAATGAATAGCTTCCTAGAGATCATTGTAAAATTAAAATATAAATTATTTTATGATTATAAAAATTATTAAATCACTTAAAAAAACTCAAGATTTGGAAAAACTACCTGTTATTTAAGAACTCCTTTTTTTAGCATCCGTATCCGGTGAAGATTACTAGGTTAAATGTGATGAATTTATTATTTTAATGAACAAACTGTAAATAGGAAAGGACGATGCCCTGAGAATTTATAATAAAATTGATAAATAGGATCCTAACTATTTAACATTTGAAGGTACATCCTTATTTTATAAAGCTAATAGTATTTATTTTACTTAATGTTAATAAATATTTTTAATATAGAATTCACGATATTTTTCACTTTTGATGTAAGAAATAGAAATTTTTATGACATGCATATTTCTGAAATTGTTGTGACCCTTTGTATAGAATTATATAGGATCATAGGGTAAGAAAAAAGTGAAATATTGGTGAAAAGTGTGATGGAATATTATTAAACTTATAGTAAAGGGTTGTAATTAGATTTTGTAAAAAAAATAATAATCATATAAATTATGTACCAACATTAATTTCATATCAAATTTTTATAATCTAAACTTGTAGGTATAGTTACTTGAAATATTCGGGTTTTATGATGATTTCTATTCCGGAATTGTGAGAAAATAAATTACTATCGAGCAGTTCGCTAAAAATGTTGTTCCTGGGCTTTAACAAATTTTTTTATAAAATTTTATGAAAACATATACAGAAAAATTACAAATAATTGATAAAAAAACAGCTTTGGTACGAAAAGCCAATTTAAAAATAATTAGAGATAAAAAAATTAAACTATATCATAAAAAATCTTCAAATTTATTGGATAGTAACAATAAAAATAATGTAGGGTCTGTAACTGAAATTCAAACTTTATTGAAAAAGCATTTTAATTCTAATTTCGAAGTATAAGTAGAGGATGATTAGAAAAAAGAGGATATAGCATATAAAATGGAATAGTTTTTATAAGAATTTAAACCAAGAAATAAAGGATGGTTAAACCGTTAAAGTTTAAAATATAATAATAAATGGTCTACATTATTTTTTTATATAAGTGAACTGTAATATTTAATAAGCATAAAGCCAACCTCTTTAAAAGTAAAAAATCCAAATATTACAAATAATATATATGCAATTATAATTAAATTTATAGAGATAAATGAACATGGAAGATTTAGATATATATAAATGCAGCTTTATTGACATTTTAGAAACAGATATGAAATAAAATACAACAAAAAATACTAAAAAAAGACATAAAAAAAACAATTCTACCATTACAAATAATACTGCATAATAAGTCATGAATAGCGAATAAGATTTTAAAACATTTTTTCTTTAAGATAATCAAAAATAAAAGACATATTTAATAAGATCAGAAGTAAGTTTATTATTAATTATTTTAAATAGATAATTACTTTATCATAAATTATTGAAAGGAAGGAGAAATCATTATTTCAATAGTATGCTTTTTTTAAATAAAAAAAGAAATAATAAAGAATATTTTATTTAAAATAATTTATTACCTTACATGGATTCATTTAAATTGAATATAATGGAATTATCGAAACAGCGCAATGTAAAAAAGATTAAATTAAAAAAGATCATACTACACTAAACTAATTTACTTTTAAAAGACAATATTTAATGATAAAAAATAGTAAGATCTAATTTAAAATAACTATTTATATATATTTTTGTTAAATTATACTTTTTTAAAGACTAGCTGAGAATTTATAATTTGGTAGAAAAGGATAAAATAAATTTACTCGATATAGATGTTAAACTGGCTAAATAACTACCATTTACACCGTAATTTCCTTTTTCTTTTGTTTTAGAAAATACTAATATGATGTTAGAGAAATAGTTATAAAAATTAAAAAGCAGGTAAATAATAATACTGATAAATAAATAATTCGTCAAACTTATTATTTAATTTTTAAACTATAGCACCAACTCCAATGAAGCAAGTATGGTTGTATTTAATACAGTTAAAAATCCAAATTCTAAACAATAATTGCAATGCTAATAGTTATCTCCAGTTTCAGTTAAAAAATATTAATTCAATAACTTGCAAGAAGAATAAGAAAAAAAAATTAATAATAAGAAGGAGATAACAAAAAAATATTGGTTTTTTCACTAAATTATATCATAAATTGACAAAAAAAAAATACCCATAACTTGTTTTAAGTGCAGATTCTGAATACAAGAGAAAATCATGGGTATTTAGCATAAATTTCTATAAAACTGAGTTATTAAAGCTCAAAGATAGATAAAATAATTAGCAAGGTAGTTTTTATTCATATTTTCAAATAATAAATATTAAGATTTTGTTTTTAATTTTAGATATGAATTAGTAAAAAAGTTCAATAAACGGCTTTTAAACAGAAGAAAATAAGGCATCGGTTTTGAGTCATAAAAATTCCGTGGTGAATAATTAGAAAGATAAAAAAAACAATTTTAATCATAAAGTCGAACTAGAGGGAGATGAAAATGATTACCATAATATATTTAAAGAAGAAAATAAGATTATTGAGGCAGAAAATGAGGATGAATAGCAAGATGAGTAAAATGAAAAACAATAATAAAAATACAATAAGAAGTAAATTCCTCAGTAGGAAGAGCAGTAAGCTACGATGAATAATAATAATAGGCATATATAGCGATTGAAAGATCATAAAGAATAAAATGAAAGATTAGGTACCAGATTTGTTAACTCTAAAAATATAGTGTGTCAACTAAATATATATAATATTTAATTTTTAGAAAGTGAAGATGTTATGATGACTCTTCCCAATCAAATATCTTAAACCATAATGAAAAGACAGGCCCTCAGTAGCTAATATTAGTTCAATTAATTATACAATAGAGAAATAAGAACCTATACATAAGAAGAATTGTGGCAAATATTTTTACTGCACTTTCTACTACAAACATATGATTAAAAAGGGGAAGTGAGCATCGATTTAAATTAGTCATAATAGGTAGGAAATCACATGATTTTTTCTCAGACTGCTCCTGTTGATATTTAAAACAATGGAGACGTACTTGACATGACTTATGAAGAGGAGAAATCTCACTTTATAACAGAAAATGAATAAGAGCCCTGCTCTAACTTGTTGTATAATAGGGTCATAATTATGAAGCATAATATTAAATGAGTATTCTAAATTTATATAAAACAAAAGTATGTATATGTGTGTGTATATATAACAGTTTTCTATTTTATCATTATAAAGATAAATTAAATTAATAATTTATTATTAATTTTATAAAGAAACATATTTATATTTTAAATATTTATTATAAATTTATTAAGTATTGATTTATTTATTAGTATTTAATTTTAAAAAATTTTGAAATCAAATTACATCTTCAATATCCTGATCAGAGTCATCTTATTTTTAGCTACTATTTTTTTCTGTTTTGCTGGCAACACTTTTGGTACCAAAATTATCGTCTTTATATTATATAAAAAAATTAATTAACTCTTCTGGTGTATGTTATGCCGCTTCACCTTCAGCTTGGTAGAGTTCCTCATCTAAGCAAGCGCATTATAATATAGCGTCAAGTGACAATCCTTTTAGAGTTTTGAATTAAAAAAAATTTAAGAATTATTAGGATATTTGATAAAATTAAAAGTGTATTACCAAATACAGACATAAATAAGTTAGCTATCATATAAGAATATACCAAACAAAATATAGATGGCAATAGAGGTGAAAATAAATTATTCTAAAAAATTAAATTGTAAACAACTAAAAATTAAAAATATTTTATAATTTTGAATAGAATAGTTACTTTAAAATAACCCAAGTACGATAGAATCATAAAAATAATGAAGGTATTGCTTACAGCAATTAAACATTTTCCTATAAATACAAATACTTGTCCAATTCCTATAACTGTCCCGTACTTTCCTGCATTTCTTTCTATAAGATTATAAGCATATTTAGCAGAAGAGTAAAAGCTTTCTCCTGTTAATCCAATATAGATATAAGCTGTTTTATTCATATATTTTAACCAACATTCAAAGCACCCGATACAACATGCGCACCATGTCATAAGGCATCCCTGTTATCTAGCTTTGTCAGCCTACTTAACTTATTTTTCTAAATATGCGAATAATATTCGAATTATTTAAACAAAAGGAAGAACAGCTGCACCGAGAAGTAGAGAGCCCAGATGAAATCTAAATGCTCGATAAATTGATTAAAGAACAGGTCTTCTAGCTTTTTTTTTTTTGGTTTAAAAATTATACCAATTATAGTCATAGTAATTAAAATTATATGTATTTTTACCTCTGTGATAGGGTTAAGAAAAGTACCAAATGCAGGTTGATGATGACATTATAAATTGATTAACACATAAAAATGTGTTCAGTATCCATAAGCCTCCTAATAACCAAAACCACAGCATATGTCGCCATTCTTTGTTCCAAACAATGGTAGCAAAAGGGCCATCTCTTCTACCTCCTTTCAGTTCTCCGGCAGAAAACACAAACAAATATATTACAATCCTTTTTTTATAAATATAAAAATATATATTATATTTAGGGAGAAGTAAAAGTTAATACAAATAACTTATTTGTCTACCAAAATGCTATTAATCCAATCATTAATATTCCAGTAACGGCAGGGACTGCTAATATTTCTAGTGTGTCTTACACAAAATGCTAAGAACTTTTAATAATAACAATGGCTAATCTAATTTACTTGAACATACATATAAGCCCAACGAATGAAAGTACCAATACAATAAACATTGTGTAAGATAATGCTCTAAGGTTTATACTATCTGTTTCAAGAACATCTTTGGAGGTAGGATCACTAGTCTCATCTGCGCTTTCTTTTAATGACTGAGCCTTCGTCATAAAGAAAACCCCTAAAAGAGTGACATTTATGAAATAAAAAACAATTCCTACCCAGGTTACTATATCTATAATATAAAATATATTTATAGCAATTTTATGCTAGCAGTGTTTAACAAGGTTCAAATTTTACTTGGCTAAAATATCATCATTATGCAAAATATTAATCCTAAAGAGTAAGCTATAAAAGCTGTACCTGTGAGAGCCCATCTTGCAACAAATAAATCAGAAAAATATTCTTATAGTCTTGTGATTGCAAATACATCAGAAAGTTCTGTGAAAGTGATAAGAATTATATTTATATAAAAGAATTTTAATAATAAAAATAAATTACAAGTAGAAATTCGAATTTCTTTATTATTTGACAAACATATTCTTCCGAAATAGGCTGTTGTATTATAAATAAAAACTGATTAACTTAATGTATTACTGCTTGTACAACCATCAGGAAAATTGCAAGTATCTGAAAATGTCTAAAAGCATGTGGTAACTTCTTTGTTAGGAATACAGTCTAATGTTGTAAGTGGTGCCTAATCCTTATCCCAGGTTGGACATTTTTTAACACACACATTTCTATGAAAATATCCTTTATAAGGAACTGCAATATAGGTAAAAGGAGCATCTTCTACTCCTTCATCATATCCTATAATTTTATATTTTTTATTATTCTCAATCAAAAATATATGAGTTAATATCTACCACAGGCTCTTCCGTTAGGATCATAAGGAACTGTCAATCTGTCTATAATAAATATTAATTATTTAAAATTTATCGAATAAATATTAAAATTTTAAATTTTAAATATTCAAAGCTAAATAAGTACCTGGATGACCTAAAAAATAATGCATTTATTACTTTTATATAATAATAATATTTATTTCTATTTAGTATAATAAATACCGTAAACAAAACCAAGACACGCTATTGTTATCATAACTATTATAAATAGTATAAAAATCCAGCAACACCATAAATCTGTGCATTTTCTGATAATTAAAGGACCTTCTTTTAATTATGGATTAACTTCTAATGTTAATAAATCCTACTAATTATAATACTATATTTCTTTTTCTTTTTCTTTTTTCGTCCATATTACTAACTATCATCATCGTCCTCTTCGTCATCAGAATAGTAAGCTTCGGCTCCATTTTACTATTTTTAGTTCTATTATTATTAGGCTCCCTGACTCTATACTATAGGAATTTAATCCTATTAGTAAGAAAGCTTTTGCAATTCTACTAAAGGAGCAACCATTTTGGGAGGCTATTTTTATGGCGCTGACTATTATGTATCATTATTTTGATCTATTTAGTCACTATCTTCTAGATACATAGCAGTTAAATGGTTATTCATTTTTTATATTACTTCGCTATTTTGTATTTTGATTGTAAAAGAACTGTTTTATTGATTTTATTAATTTTATTTTAATTTTAAATGCTATATTAATATACGTATTTAACTATTAAACACTGATTTTAAGCTATGTAGCTAGAAACAAAATCAACCAGGTTTTTAATTAGGGTATTATAAAAGTATATTTATTTACTTGTGGATAATTTCTTTTTATACTAATTTATAGATAGTATGCAGTAAGGTAATAATTCATAAACTAGTTTTTTGAATTTCATTTAAATTAATTTTATTTTAAGAATTAAATTCTACTTTTTTAGATGAAAAATTCTCAATAGCCCTTTATTTATAGTACTGTTAAATTTTGATATTATGGTTTAAATTACCGTTTCTAATAAATACTATTGCCAACAAAGAAAATCATATGAAATTTCTACAATCCTTTTCTTAAAAATTAAGTAAACTCTAATATAGCTCATGAATTAAGAAATTTATAAAGTTAATTATAATTAGATTTTTTTATATTATAATTCTATTATCTAAATTTAAGCTATTTATTATATTTCATAATTTTTATAAACTGATATTATATATAATAATAATAAAATCTAAAGAATTTATATTCAGAAATAATTTTAAACATATTTTAGTAATGGGAAACTAGTTTTAATTATAATAAGATAAACTATACGATGATATACCAATTTAAGACTAAGATCCATTAAACAATAATAACTGGGAATAAGTATAGAAATAGTTCGAAGATAAAGATAATTTTTAAGGAGCGGAAGATGTTGCCAGTTTAGAAGAAAAATAAGAAATCGCCAAAAAATTATAAAAATGTGTTTACTATACCAAAATGGAATGCACAAGGTAAGTGTGTGATGATTCTATCCTGTATAGAGATTTGTTATTAAGGATAAATCAAAGTCAAGCGCGAAGAGAATAAAACCATATCAAATAAATGATCATTTAAGGAATGCAATATAAAACTTTAGAAGTTGCAAACTATGCCGGCTATCATTCCAAATCTCATAATTACAGATACTTATGGGTATATATATAATACATTTTATAATATTGATTAACTGACTTAACTTTATAAAAATTGGTTATTTATGATATAGTCAGGATGGGGTAATAATCACTTAATAGTATCTGATAAGATGGATATAAATTCCTCAAATAGATTTGACATATTTAATAAAGAACATGTAGGATAAGCGATATAAAATAAGGAATTAAGGCCATTGAGGTAAATAATAATGCAATAGAAATTATTTTATTTAAAATTAAATCTTTTTATATTTAAATTAAATTTATATAGAATTTTTTATCGTCCTGAAAAATTTTATTGGCAAATGCCTTATGGGACTGAATTTCATATGAGGCAATATTCTAATTTTCCGAAAAATCCTTTGAAGGGATCACAGGGCAATGAAGTCATTGAAAGATATGAATTAATTGGTAAAAAAGTTATGTGCACTGTTTGTTTTAATATTAAAAGTAAAGGGGATAGAGCTATTTAAAGTTTTAAAAATATATTTTATCTTATAATATTTTTACTGAAAAGAAATGTACAAAAAAGTTAATAAACACAAATATAAAGTATTAAATATGAACAAGAATAGGAATAAGATGTTGAAGAGTATAAAGAAAATCAAGAAAAACAATAAATAGTTTATGATTTTAATAATAGTAGCAATTAATACAGAAATTAAATGGATTCAAAGTGGGTTGATAAATAATTGAAACTAAATTAATAAAATTTAAAAAATAATCATCATTTGATTTATTTCTATTTTAGAAAAGAGATATGGTAAGAGATCTTATATGAGTTTTGTAATTGAGTAGTATTTTAATAATATTTAAAAAAAAATAATTTAATTAATGTATTTAGGACATCTATTATATTATATATATATATTCCATTAACTTATATAAATCATACTATAACATCTATACTTGAATCAATTTTACTGTTACAATCGGAAACATTTTATAATTATTTATTTGGTTTTTATTTATAACCCTTTTTTTCTTGGTCATTGAAATATTTTGACCAAACTTATTTTGACTTTATTTTTTTGTTTAATTCTATCTTCAATATTATCAAAGAAATTATCAATATAAATATTTTATTCTTTAGGCTTAAAATGTAAATATAAAAGATTGATATCTTCTTTTTTTTTTTTGTTTTTGCTATGAATTTAAACATTTTGTGTATTTAAGCCGTCCTTTATTGCTTTGTCTAAATTTGATAGAATGAGATTGGGAGTCGAATTATTTGTATTATCTATACTTTCGTTTCTTTAAGTTATATGTAAAGGGGTAAGAATTGTCATATTTTATTCTGATTATACTATACTAGAATTTTCTATATTATCATCATTTTTTTCCTAAATTTGATTTTCTTATAATTCATTTGAAATGGTAGTATTCCTCTTTTATATCATGTTCTGTGAAGAATTTAAAGCTTCACAGTCATATATCATATTGTCTTTATTATTGAGCATTACTCCATCAGTTTTATCTATACTTTCTTCTTCTTCTACCTCTTCTTGTATAATATCAATAGGTTATTTCTATTCAGAAAGTTCTACCTATTACAATTTCTACTTATCTATTTTACTGCTATTAATATACTCGCTATGATCAATAGTGATTTCATTCTATCTTTTTTAGACAGGTTAATTTTTTTTTCTAGCTTTCGGAACGTAATTTCTCTGTCTTTCTAGCAAAAATTAACTTATCAAAGTAAAGAATATAGCAAGAATATATAATGAAAGGAGTGCTGTTAATCCATACAATTAAATTTTCGCAATGGTTTTTATATTTGAAATTCCATTAGATTATAAAGATTTTCTTTACTACACTACTTAAAGAATACCTGAAATTTTCAAACTAATATCAATTATAAATACCAAAATAAATCTAAAATTATAGTAGCATGATTCGGAATGAAATGGTTTGGTAGCAATTAAAATTACTAATAAAATTATACTAGGCAGCAATAGCAATACAATGCCTACAAGTAACTAATGATTTATCACAATAAATGCTAAAGAGTTTATAATAAACATGAAATAAATCCATAGGAAAAAGTTTTATCTAATTATGCTTTCAGTATTTTTTTCCCCATTTTATTTTACATGCCCTTATTATTTCAAAGTCAATTTATTTGCATTTTGTTGTATTATTATAGGCTAAACAATAATTAATTTATCGAAAAGAACTGCTTATTTTTAAAAGTTAATTTTGTAAATAATGAGCAGAAGAGATATCCAAATATTTATAAGTAAAATCAATATTCCAACAAATAGAGATTCGCCTCTTCCATCAGATTAAAACAATGAAAAAAATACTATTAAAACAAACTCCTAAGCAAAGCATAAGCTTATTAAAAGCGAAAGTTAAAAAAAATTTCTTAAACATTTTTAAAACAAACAGACTTAAAACAAGAATATCTAATTTTCCATAAGCACAATTTAGAAATGCCGTACAAAAACAAAAAAATAAATAGAGAGACATTATGATCATCACATAATTCATTTGCTTTTTCAGTAAATTATCTCCTCCATATTAATTAACAATTTCTACATAATCTTGTCTAGTTTGTAATACTATCTGTTCATTGTTCTCTTTTTAACGTTCATAAGAATTTAAGCTAAGATAGCTTCCCAGAGAAGTAATTTTAAAGAAGTGAATAAAAAGTGCATTCTAAAACCCTACTTTAAATGTAGGGAACATTGGCAATTGCCCAACCAATTTATAAAGAATTAAACTTGATAATAAGGGTGTAGTACGTTTAAATATAAGAAATTCCATGAAATTAATTATTAAAACAGTATATGATAGCAATTTCGCTATTTTCAAAACCATTTCTTGAAAATTTTCTTACTTATTTATGCATCCTTTCTCTATATCAACATACTATTCGTCATTGTAACCCTAAGAATCGATGCATTAACATATACCTATGTATTTCTTTTCCTAAACGAAATATTAAAATTAACTCCCTGTTCTATTTTAGAATTATAAATAAACAAATGAAAGGATGATTGATTGATAATTAATTAATATTTAGTAGATATACTGATACCTTTATTGTAGAGAATTTATTTAAATTGGATTTATTCCTATTTTTTAAAAATTATGAGAACACTGAAAACATTCTGTGTATTCATTTCCGAAACAAGATATACATGATGGATGACAAATGGTGGGGTTTTCAATTAAATTCAAAATTATTATTTAGTATACATTAGAACCATTAAAAGTAAAAAATAATAATCTTTTTAATTTTATCTCTTTTTTCTTTACAATTTCCTTTCATATCTTTTGGAATGTCTCAATCTTTTTTTTTACAAGAATTAGTTGATTATCTGAAGAGTTTTAAAATTTTTGTTTTTTATTTTTTAGTTGCAATAAATTAAACAATGCTAATAAAATAAATTTTAATTTTGATAACTCTCTTAGAATAATCCATAATATTAACTAATTTTTTGGTAAAATAAGTTAGTGAAAAATAATTAAACCAATAAAGAAATTTTTATATGTATAGCTTAGACTTTATTTTTAATTAATGATTAATTGGAATAATATATTTACAATAATATTTATACCAGCAAGAAATTATATTATATAAAAAACTTTATTATATTATAAATAAAATTTAATTATTATTATTAATAAAATTAAATTTGTAAATTATCAATTATTTTATAGTATTTGGTAAAATAACATATAATTATTTTATTATTAATTTTGTAAAATTTACATTATTTTATCTTTTTTTATATTAAATTTACATAATTGTCAATATTTTATTTCTGTATCAGATGAACTATTATCATTATAGGTTATTGAGAAAGATTATTACTTTTAAAAGAAATGTTTTTATTAACGCTAAACTCCTGACTTTGGTCTTTATTATTTCATTCCATGCTGTCCTTTTTTAAATGGCCATTTTTGGTAGTATCCATTTCCACATTATTATAATTATTCTATTATATTTCAAATGTAGGAGTCAACTCTTTATCATAGTCTTCTTCTGTTTTCCTATTCTTTGCTAATTTAAATTGCCTAGGTGGGTCATAAACCTCAGTTTATTCCTATTTTATATTTTCTTTTATCGTAGACATACAATTATTGGTTAATTTTTTCTTCTTAGTTTTTTTTTTCTTTTTAAGATTTTTCATAAAATTTTCAATTATTTGCTTTTTTTCCTAATGAATAAAATTGCCCATAAAAGAGCCGAGTTCTTGGCATTCCCTCTCATCATTACTTTATGTCTGACACCTTTACTACGAATTCATTTAATTCTATACTCCCTTTTTTGGTTCAAATAGCATTTTTCTCTTGGCTTTTTAATTTTTTTCTTCTTGAGGCCCAGAAATTTCAGAATCATAGTCTTCAAACTCTTCATGATCGAATTATTAGGACCTTTTTTCTGCTTTTTATTTATTTTTTAAAAACCCCAAAATATTTTTAGGTTACTATTTCTGTTAAAAGTTGTCTGATTTGGCTGGTTTACGCAAATTTTCGCTGCTCACTGCACTTAATATTCCTATAGATCCTTCGATAATTGAAGATTTATCTGTAACATTGGATTCGTTTTTTAGAAAGGTGCTCTAGTAAAACTAATCCATATTATTTTAAGATAAAGATTTAAATTAATCGTATCTTTGTTATTATATAAGCAGCGTATTTCTCTTATTTTGATTCTTTCGTTCGTTTTCTTGGGTTTTAATCGCAATATTGTTTGGATGATTTCCATTTTCTATTAAAGTATGGTTTACACTCCCCTCTGTTTGTGTTATAAAATTGTTATTCTGAATTACACTGAGACATTAATTATTAGCTGTAATTCCATTTGCAGCTTATTTTCCAAAAGAATAATTGGAAGTTTAGCTTTTATTTTGCATGCTATTTGCTGTTTCTACCCTTCCTCCAGTTTATAAATTACAATTATTTGGATTATATTCTCCATTAATTAAAATATTACTTTTGCTTATTGAGTTATTTAATACATTATTACTGCTGCTATCGATGAATATATTATTTTTGTCAACTCCTGCAAGGGGTTTGATATTAGAATTTTATTTTTCTTGACTTTCTTTTTACAATTTTATTTCAAAGGGATTGCTTATTATTCCATTTTATTCACTTTTACTTATTAAAATTTGTTAAGTAAGAATATTTTTGGGTTACTATTTTTTTATACTACAGTTTCCAATTTTTTCAATTAAAATTATTTAGGAACTATTGTGACTATTTTCCTCTTCAGGGGGTCGAAAACTTAAAACTGGTGTCGTATTCTCATCTTAAAACCCATTGGAGAGTATCTTACTTCTTTAACTATTAGAATTTGCCGTGCTAGATTTACTCGGTGGCTCAAAAAGCTATCTTTAAGATTCAGGATCTAAATCTGAATAGGACTGCTGTATTATATGCTTTTTTGGTGTGAAAATATTAATTTCTTTAAGTCTATCTCTTTCAATTTTTTTCTTCCTTTCTAACTCTTCTAAAGAATTCTTCCCTGATAATTTGCTTGCTCCTGCCCCGAAATTTGAAAGTGGCAGACTGCCTGATTTTTACGATCTGATTGACTTTAAGGATATCCTTGGTTTAATGGTGGCCTTCTTGGGGGATCTCGAATTATTCAAAAAAAATTAGCTTAAAATACTATAAGCGGTTTCAATAAAAAAAAACAGTATTATTCCCATAAAAATGACTTCTGAAAATATTTGAAATTCTTCTAAGCTGTCCGGTTGATTGTCCTTTGTAATTTGCAGGAAAAAGTAAAAATAAAAAAAAATCACAATTACAATCTACGTGGTAAATCTCAAATTGTAATAAAAAACACCATAAACTTTGAAGGGTTAGTAATGCGCAGTCAAAACAAAACATATCACTAAAAAGCAAATGTTAAGCCATACCTAAGATAGGGGACTTGGATATGCGAACACAAGGATTAAACTAGTCCAAAATTTGTGAAAAAAGAGTATAAAAAGTGTGATGGTAGGCAATTTAAAGCTACCGTCTTCCTTCATGTTGTCATACAAAATTTGCTGCTTTTATTTATAACATTTTTGGTATATCAAATATGGGGTGCAACCATATTAAAGTATGCAAAATAAAATCATGTAAAATATATCAAGTCCTGCAATATCTACCTATCCTGATTCTAATTTAAACTAAATGAAAAAATAGAGAGAAAGCTCTTGCATGGAGAAAAATGTAATTGCCATAAATAATTGGAATAAAACTGATTTGCACTTTTAAAGCTTTTAGTTTAATGACTTAATTTAAGCTGAATTAATCTCTTTTTTAGAATTTATTTAATTTATTTTCTAATTAATTACTATATATGCTAATAATACTGCAAGCTGTAAACTTAAAAGGACTACTGAGATATTGAAAAATCCGAGCGTCGAATTTGGTAGGAAAAAATAAAAATCGTAATTGTTTTCTGACATTTTGCTTGTTTTTGATAAGTTTGGCAAATCTACTTTGTTAACTTGGAAAAATGTTGCAAAATTAAAGTCATAAAAATACTTCAACAGTGAGTATTAGTTCATAATTTTATAAAAATTTAGGTATATCATGTGGCCGATATTTTAATACATCGTTATTGTAATAAGAATTGGTGTTATCCTTTTCCCCACTGCTAATTCCAATAAATTAAATGCGGATGTTAAATACATGAATACCATAGTGCATATTTAATAAAATTTATTTTCATTTGGAATTTCCCTACAACCCTTGAATATATTGACTATTTCCCCGCTTTTTGTTAAAAAAAAAAATAAGATTTATAAATTTATATAAAATAAAATGGTTTTAACATAATCTATTTTTTCTTTAGTGTATATTTAGTTTTTATAAAAATTCGGTATAAAAGTTTTATGTGGAATAAGCAAATTCTTCCATTTTTAAAATACTCTTATAAAAAAATATAGACTTCATTTTTATATAGCAATTAAATTTGAAGAAACTTATAAAAAATTAGAAAATTATTACTCTCTTTCACTCCCCTATTATTTGCAAGTGCATATACCTACCCATATGCTATAGGGCTTTTAATTTCCTTTTTCCATATCAGTTCTTAACGATAGTTCTTTAACTTTATATTCCTTTAATCTTACAAAATCAAATCCAGTTCCAGCGCACTGATAGCAATCTTTGTAAGAATCTGATAAACAAGAACGACACGAAAAGTGGCAATTATTCGTTTTTATTTAATGTGGCATTGGTAAATTACTGTTTTGCTGACACTCATAAAAGCATAATATATTAATCAAAATAATCATAAAATACTTATTCAATCTATTTTATCTACATTTTGCTTTTTGTTAAAGATATGCCATTTACAATGAAACTTTTGCTGCTATTTGTATTGTTGAAGAGAGAATATGATTATATTGTTTGTTAATATATAAAAACTTAAATTGCTATTATTAAAAAATGGAATATATATTTTATTATTTATTTTCTATTTTTTTATTAATTCTTATTTTTTTTAACTTCTAAAGTAATTATTTGCTTATGGCTTTGCTTACCGAAATTACAGTATACTATTAACAATATTAAAAAAGTGATTATATATATGAAATAATATTTAATTATTTTTTGAATGAAAAAATAAGTAATTATGAAAAATCATATTTCTTCTAAAATCAGAATATCATGAATTTTCATGTAAGTATATTAATATTAAAACATATATTCTATATATTATATTTTGGTCTTATATTAATATTTGTATTTCACAAACTTTAATTACATAGTATGTAAGTATTCCTAATACCAATTTTAAATTCAATACTCGTAAAATTGTAAAATATCTTTTTATAGAACAAATTATCAGATTAGAATAATAAATTAAAATTAAACTAATTTTTCTATATTTAAAATTCCAAATATTTGTCGATTTTTACACGTATGGAAGTAAAAAGTGCAAATAATAATAATAAATAATTAATATGCTAAATCTAGATATTTACACATTTTTTGAAATAAAGGAATATGTTAATTCATTGAAAAAATTCAACAATTAAAATTACTTAGTATTATTAATTATTTTCTTTTCCATATTTTTAATACTTTATTCTAATAGAAAATAAAAAACGATTTCAGCCCATAAGGCCAAATTAATTTTAAAATCACTGGCTGTTTTCATCAACAAAAACAAAATAACATAGATTTTATATGATGAAATAAAATTTCCATATTTTATATATATATATTATTCTTAAAAAAAATTTCAAATTCATTTATAATATTAAAAATTGTTAATCCGGTGCATATCTCGAACAATAATAAAATTATTTAATTATTAATACATTAAAATTAATAAAAAAGAAAAAATACAGGAAGTATTGTTTTCATTCTATAACCCAGTTATTCTTTTCTTTTATTATTTAGTCTACGATGGTTATTTTTATAATTTACTACTCATTTTCAAATTAAAGGACTTTTCTCCTAATTAAAAAAAATTCATTCAATAAAAAAGATAAATATTTACGAAATAAAATTTTACTTCTTTCCGATCTTCTCATTCTATCCTGTTTTTCCCAAGGTTAGGATTAATTCATTGAAGAACTTACAGCGCTATTGTTACTAGTTTAGAAAATTTAACTGCTTTGGGGTTATATTAATAAACTATTTTTTTATTATAACTTTTCTGGAGAGGGTACTTCTTAATTACCCTTAGATTCTTCTTATTCTTCCTCTTCTTCTTATTATTTTTAATTTGTTTGAGGTTGAATATTAACTCTTTCTACCAATCTGGCTCTTTTTTTCTGGGTAACTCCACTTTCTGCCATAGACATGCTATCACCTTCTTCAATTTAATTCATAGTCTGACTTTGGTTCATTTGTGGCTTTTTTACTGTGCTGAAGGCATTTATATTCATTTCCTGTCTGCTTTCCTCTCCATCCATAACAGTTTTGTCATCTAAATTGTTCATAGTTCCGTTGAAAAAATGTTATTGCTACTTACGGCTCCATCTTCTTGAGGATTGAAGAATTAAATTGTGCTATTTTATTGAGGATTTTGAACATGTGAATTTTGTATAATTTCGTCTGGTACCACCTTTCTGCCGTAAGCATTTTTGTTTTAAATTTGATTTAATTCCTTGTTAAGCTATGCTTTTTTTTCTAGGTAAAAGGAAAGCATGTTTGAGAAAAAAATAAGAAGCAATTGCATTAGCATTAAAATCATCAAAAGAATCTGCTACGTTTCAACTGCAGTTTCTACAGTGTTTGCATCATTTCCTCCTATAATTTGAGATAAAAGCACCAGGTACAGAGTAGCGACGAAAAACTAACTCGCCATCGCTCTCACTGTGTAAAGAGCACTCTAATTATTGAAAGGTCTAACCAAAAGTAAAAGTCCCATCATTATAAGATGGGAAAATCCAATGACATAGCACACGGCTTGGGGGCTTTGATATAGGCCGACTAACATGGCAGCATTGAATAATTTCTGCACAAATAAAATGAAAACAAAGTTTCTTTTGATAATGTTAATTTTCCCTTATTCAGTTTTCAACTCATCAAAAAGCATGCTCTATTATTGCGTGTTTACGAAAATTCCTATAATGATGGGTGTCAGGAATAGCTGCAATATACAGAAAAGGATCTAAGTAAATATTTCTAAACCCCCGTATTCAGGGGAATTATCAAAGTGGAAACTCATAAAAAAGTAAACACAGTAGTCGGAGAAGGTTAAAAATGTCATAAAACAAAATAAGTAAAACAAAATTATTTTCATCCTTCTCAGCTTTGATTGCTGGTCTTTAACTCTGAAATGAAGGACAACAGCCACAGAAAGAATTAAAATTTGCAAAATAAACCAAATTAAACCGCAATTTGCGATTCCTAAATCCCCGTTGTGTTAAATAAGTTAGAAATCATAAAATTTTTTAGCTACTTCACTAAGAGTTTTATTCCCGTAATCGTATCGTTTCAGAGTTATAAATCTAGTAATAATTGAATCTATCACATTAAAGAATCGGAATGTATATACTTAGGAATCTATTTTATAAAACCCAACAAATCCTGCATGTCCTATTTCTTAAATACAACTTAAAAATAGAATTAAAGGGGTTATTCTCTTTTTCCATACTAATTCTAGCAATAGCAGGAAAAAAGCTATAACAACGAAAAATCTCATAGCCATATCCATAGATTAATTGCTATCAGGTGTTGCCGTGCATCCTAAATCAGCATTATTAAAGTATTTATCGTCTATGTAAAAAATTAATATGGTCAATGGTTTGCTTTATTTGTAATTCAGCAATTGTTTTGATTTAATTATATTAAAGTAACTAATTGACTTATTTTCATTACTTTTAATTGAATAGTAATAACTATTGCATGATTTATAATTAAATAAAAAAAATAAAGATTTAGAAGCAATACATATTTTAAAAAATTCTTTTGAAATTTAAAAAAAAAATATTTTAAATATATTTTTCTTTATGTTTACTGTACAGAGAAGGATTGGCGAAAACTGCTGATGCAAAAAAAGAACCTAAAGTATCTTATTCGTTCGTATTTAGACAATCACAAGAACCTAGCAAAACCTTAGAAATTGTTTGAGTTTACTTATTTTCTCCAACTCTTTATACTATATTTGCTTGCTTTGCTGTTTTTTAAGGCTTTAGTGTTCGGTTATTATTACACGAATAGCAAGACAAGTAAGAAGAATCGTAGCAAGAAAAACATGAAAAGTGACACCCTTGAAATTTTATTTAATTTGGAACTGATTGCTATTAGATCTCTAGTTCTTCCTCAATTATTTAATATGGATTATCACTACCAGGCCTTCTCTACCCATTGCTATATGAAAAAGCAAATATGATGAGAATAGATATGAAATTTAGGCAATTTTTTCTCATTAGTTTGTTAAGTTCTAAATATTTTGAGTTAGTTTTATTATTTTTTATTTTTTATTTATAAATTTTGGCAATTTTAGATTATTTTTCTTTTTTTTTTGTTAGAGTAGATTTAATAAATATTATTTATTTTTTTATTAATCTTAATTTAATATTCTTGGCTAATAAACTGTATTTTATTTTATGAATAAAACAGGAATAATTGGGAGGAGGAAATGGGATGCTATTTTAAGAAAATTTTAATTAAATTTTTAAATTTCATTTAATTTGCATATTAATTTTCACTAAATTTTATTTCTCATTCATAAAGATAATTCCAATATTTGTATCTAAGGTCATATAATTAATAAAATTAATTTTTAATAAGAATTTATAATAATTTTATGATTAATTTTATAATTGATAAATAGTTCTTTAATTTTATTTAATTCCAACTAATTTTAAAAATTCTAAAAATATTACTTTAGATAAATTATCTAAAAATGAATATAACCAATTTTAATTTTATAGTAATTTATAAAAGTGTAGTAATAAATTATAATTAATCTTAGAAAAATTTATAAATATTAGATATAAATATTTTATAAATAAAACCAACATGATGCTATTTAATTTAATAAATTATAAAATCACATTTTCCAATCTTTTTTCTTCTTAGCCACATTTTCTTTCTTTTCTTATTCTTTATCTAGTTTATTGGACTTTTTATTATGTACATAAATAAACTTCCTAAGAGCATTTCTTAAATTTGCAAATATATCTAGATTATCTTTATTAACCTCTATATTTGGTATAAAAAAATATTTTAATTTAAAAATTAATAAATTTATTAAAAAAACCGAAATTTACATTTCTTGTCTTTTTTCAAAGATTCCTAATAAAGTCTGAACCTTTCTGCTTCTGATAACTCATCTAATCTTGAATTAGATTAAACTTAAATAACTGAAGCGTCTTCCATCATACGAATATTACGTGCTTATTCTTCATCATACTGTTGTTAGTTATTATTTTGATCGTTGGACTACTAAGTCTCAGAGCCTTCAACTCCTTCCAATTCAGCCAATCCATCCTCATCTTAATCAACAATTTTACTTTATCCCATATTTCCTTCTTCATCGACCCATCCATTGTTGTGATGTTTATGATCAATGTCATCATTATTAATGACTCCAACTCTATTGTCTTTTTCATTTTCATCTGACGAATGGTGGGCAATTTTATTTCTGTTGAGTAATCTTATTTTATCTTAAATGGAGTATTCGTAGTATTTTAGTTCATACTTTGTTTTTTCTTTTTTGCCCGTCAGACACTGAGAAATGTTGGTAATGATAGTGAAGAGAGCAATAGCTGCCATAAAAGAGGCCAATAATATGTATTGGAAATCCAAAACTTTATTAATTTTGCTACTTTCACTTTCTTTATCTACCTGTTCTCGGATGGACCAATAAAGCATAGCGCAAATGAGCTAACTCACCACGAATCTCAAATTGTAATAGCAACTGGAAGGATCGAATGGCCTTATTAATAATCCTAACACGACCATACTTCCGAAATAACTCAATAAAATGGTAGCAGCCGTGTAGGGACTGTTATATAACGTGTACAATACTAAGGGATTAATCATTTTTTATAAATATATCATAAAGATAAGATTTCGTGTAAAGAAATTAGCCCTATATAATTTTAATCTGTCGAATAACACAAAGCTCTTTTTTCCATTCGTGTAGGACAAAATGACTGCAGGAGTAATAAGCCACTAAATCAAAATGAACAAAATTACTATTCCTGAAAAATTAGATTTGCCAGGCAGAGAAAACTAAATAAAAAAGTATGTCGAGAATTGAGATACGGTAAGAAAACTCAAAGTAGTGAAAACATAAAGCAAAATAGTTCTGATTTTTGCCATCAGTCCAAATCTCTTCCTTATTTACAAAATATATACAATCACAATAAGTACCACTTAAGCTGAAAGAACAAGAGTTGCAATATTGTCAAATCCCTTGTCTTCGTTATTTAAAAACATCCAAATATCAGCATAGTTTTTAGAAACTAAAGTTTGCTTATATGAGTGTTCTCCAGGGCTCAATGAAGCGTATTTGGATAGCACTTCATCTGAAATGTTGAAAAAGTTCAATATATTTATTTGTCCTTATAATTTGTGGAAAAATATGTATCCTCCTTAAGCTAATTCCTACAATGTGCTGAATAAGATTAATACTGGAAATAGTCTTTGGTAAATTATCAACTCTCCTATCGCGAAAAGAATACCTAGAGTTCTAAAATATCTGATAATTTTCTCTAAAAACACCTTATTTCCAGGAGGTTTTATGCACCCTTTTTTATATCATTATAATAGGTTGTTTCTATTTAAAAATAAAAACAATTAGTAATTATTTAATTTATTTATTTATTTATAAAAATATAAAGAACAATTTTATTTTGGAAAAAAAGTAAATTATTCATAGTACTTGGTTTAGAATTTAATAAAAATATAATACCAACCACAATTAAATTTTTTTACTGAAAATCAGTTTAAAAACTATGCATCAATTTCACAAAATTTATTGCTTATTGATATTAAATAAGCCTATAAAAATCAAATTTACTTATTTTTTCTCAAAAATACTGATTAAAATAAAATTATTTATGTAAAACAACAAAAAATAATATTTTGTTTTCTATAATGCCTTAAAAAAGGCAACTAAATTTAAATCACATGTTTATTTTATTTTACCAAAATAATCATTCAGGTCCAAAACTAAATTTTGATGAAATGATGGCTTCTATTTATTCGACTATAGCAAGCAAGAGCAAAATCCTATTTATTTAGATACTTAACCATACCCAGTTCCCTCTCCTGTTCTATATGGTTTATATATCAATGTTACATTCTATAGTGGAATAAATTGAGAATCTTTAGGACACTTATAGCAATGAGATTAAGATTTACTTGCACATAACGTGCAAGAAATGTGACAATCTTTTTAAATATTTGTTGGGACCTATACTTCCTTAAATTTTGTTGTACTTTTAACTTGCAATATTCTGAGCGATGGACTCAGTTCTATATCATCTTCTTCAACAATTTCTTAGCAGTAATTGAACTTAAATAAGAAAATGCAGAATATAAAGATTTATATGACTTAAAAAGACTTTTTAACCATATTATTTTTCTATTATTTTTTTATTTGCTTGCTGTATTTAGTTAATTCTATTAATTCTTTTTTTTATTTTATTTTAATTATTCTATTTTTTTTTTTTTTATTTTCAAGGTTTAAAGTACTTATTAGTTAAATTATAAATAATTTAGTTTTTTATTTGAGTTTAGTCGCTTTTCCAACTTCTAAACTAACTAATTTTATTAAATAGAAACAATTTTATATTGATAAATACTCGAAAAAGAACAAAATTATATGATTTTTTGTGAAAATAATTGAGTAGAGATATTATAATTTTAATTAAACGGAATTTTTATTACAACGAATTTGGCAAATAGAATTTAATTAAAAAGTATAAACTAAATAAATAATTAGATAATAATATACCAAAATTTATAAAAAACAATTATATTTTTTAATTGTAATTTTAAAAACTAATTCAATATTTCCAAGCAGGTCTTCCGTTAAGTTTATAATTTTCTTTATTTTTTAATCTAAATTGAATGGCCATAAAATTTTTAATAGATTTGTGAAGTTTTTAAGCTGATTCTAGAAGTGATCCTTGGAATTTTTTTTCTATTACAAATATGCAAATATATTATATAAATTATTTACATGATTATTATTTTAAAATTTTTTTTAATTTGATAAAGACATTCTAATTTTAATTCAAAATAAATTTACCAGTTTTTTTATCTTATTACTATTATTACTCAATGTTATTTTCTAAATTCTCAACTTCAATAGACTAGAAATTAGGATTTTCTTCAACATTTTCGTTTGGATTTCCTTGTTACGCAACAACAATTATAACTACAGAATATTATTATTATTTCTTTTAATAATAATTGTGATTTAATTAATTATTTAATTACTGCTTTTTTATTTTTCTCCTTCATGTTCTTCTTCATTACATGCTTAAGAAGATTCAAGTAATCTATTACTGCTTCTTTCAACTAAAGGGTGAACCTGCCTTAAATTCGAGCTTTTAACAATAAGATTTTTTTAAGATTTCGGCTTATACATATTTTCCCGTGCACTTTAAATTATATGCTAACTACAATTTGATAATATCTAAACTAATAAGTAAATTCCTATCAAAGAAAGCAGAGATAACTACTAAAAGGATAATGTGCCTTTTAAATACCCATATTCTTTTTATTTTTCCCTTTGAACTTAAAGGTAATATGAAAAAAAAACGATTGTATTTAATAAATTGATAATAAATATTCTAATATTGTAATAACAACTTAGTGAATCAAATGGTTTAGTTATTATAACTAATAATGTGGCGATAAAATGAGAGATAATACACAATTTGCATACCAACTAAGGGTTTTCATAAAATAAATAACACATAGTAGAAGTAAATATTCTTAAAAAATACAAGTAAAGTAAATAATTCCTAGTGTAAAATCTAGTCGTTTCCCCCAGATTCGATTTATCAAACAATATATCTCTTCTGTAATAGTTATGGAATACAATAATCAACAAGGGAGTAAACACTATTTATATCGAAATGAATAAAATTTAAGCCAGGAGTTATTAATATTCATCTTATTTGTTATTTATTGAATTATCAAGATCAAGTAAGAAATAAGTGGTAAAGTCGGAAATAGTTAAATAAGAAATAGAAGTAAATACAAAGAATAAAGAAAATTTTAACTTTCTCAATAATCTGTTGTATCTTCTCAAATGCAAAATGTATGCTATTATAATAATTATCAATTGAACAATAAAAGTATAAAGAGATATGTTGGCAAAACCCTAGGTTCCATTCAATAAATACAAACCATAATTTAGCTTTTCTTTATTAATTTATTAGAAAACACTGTTATTTCTTTCCCATTAATTTTATTAAGAAAAATATCTAGCTAATCCATCTTCTATTATAGTAATATATTGGAAAAAGGTATTTTAATGGTCTATTTTATAAAATTTTAAGAATTTTCCCTTCGAAATCTCCTGAAGAACTCCCAAAAACATCAAAAGAGGAAATATTCTTTTATAAAAAATTAGTTCTAATATGCTAAATACAATAACTAAAACTATAAAGAAACGAATTAAAGTATCAAAAAATAGTTTTTCTTCAGGGATAGCCGTACATCCATCATCGATATCGTTATACCATTATTGATCTTTTAATATAAAGAAAATGAATAATTAATAAAATTAAGAATCAATATTAGCCATGTTTTGTAACGTAAAATTCAATTAATTTTTTATTAATTTATTAGAAGTTAGGACTTATGGCATTAGTTTATAAATTTAATTATGAAGAATATAAATAAACAAATTAATTAATTGGAATTATTATTTTTTAAATAACTAGTGTTTAACAAAATATATTCTGAAAAGGGCCATTTAATTTTTACTTTAAAATTTACTATCTTTAAATAGGAAAGATTCGTAAAATGTAGGAGATATAGAATAATCTTATCTTGTATTGCAAGCACACATACCTAGATTTTTTTTTAAGTGTAGACTTACTCTATTGTTCTTTTGGGGAGTATTATATAGGTTATTTCTTTAAGAGGGATTAGTTTATATGATTTTTTGCAAACTAAACAAGATTATAAAGAGCTATCAGTGCACTGCTCGCATGTATAATGACAGCCTGTTTTTTTAATTTGTCTTGGCAATTCGTTTAGTTTATTTATTATTTATAGTTATGGGTGTAGAACTTAAGATTGTGAATCATTAGAGTCAGTATCTTGTTAACCATTTAACTCTCTAATAAATATATTATTATTTATATTGCTGCTACTAATAATAATAGCAAGATCGATTATTATTATTAGAAAATTTAAAAATTTCTTCATTATTTTATATAATTTGTTGTTAAGATTTTTTTTTTTATTACTTTATTTAAAATGAAATCTCTTTTCCTTTAATTAATTTTATTAAAAAACTGTCAATTAATTAAACATTATTATTAATGTTTGGTTAATTTCAATTATTATTAGATATAGAAAATGTTATCAAAATCTTTTATTTTTTTACTATGAAATAGAAATAAATTATTATTAAATAAGATTAATTATAATTAAATAAATGATTAATATATATATATAGAATTAAAAAAAAATAACTTTGTCTGGAATTAATTATAATATTATTTTGTAAAATTAAGACATTGATTTAGTATTTCAGATTTTTTAGTTTTAAGGGTGTAGACCTTTATAATTCTAAGAATCTAAAAATAATTAAATTTTTTATATATATGTATATATAGAAAATTCTGAGATAAACAAAGATAATTAATAATTAAGTCAGTTTCTAGTATCTATACAAAGTGTAAAATTAATATAAAACAATTTATTTGATGAAATAAGATATACCTGACTAATAAAAACTACATTTAAAAGTATACCAAAAAGAAAAGTTTAAGTTTTCTTATTTCGAATTCGTTTAATTTCTTCTTATTTTAAATCTATTTATAAAAAATTTCTAAGCCTAAACTTTCTTAAAATAAACTTTTATAGTTTCTTATTATTTTATTAATTAAATTTATAAGTAACCTCTAATCTTATAAATAAAATATTAAAATACAAATTATTTTCTTTATTTATTCTGTTCATAAATATTAATAAGTTAAAGTAATCTAAAGTAGTAAAAAATTTAAAGGTTATCATTTATCAACCCTTATTTTCATTTCATTAAGAATGCCGAACTGGATTAGAGTTTTAAACATGTTTTATTGTTAATTATTAATATAAATTAAAACATTTTGAATTTAAACCTTTTTAAAGAATATACCTCTTAATAATAATAAGAAATAGTTTAAAAATTTTATAAATAAAAATAAAAAAATAGAAAAAATAAGAAAAAAGAAATCGAAATAACGAAAAATGTTTTCCACTTAAAGTTATATGGCAAAAAAATTAGATTTCTTTGAGATTAGTCCTCAATTTTATATAGATAACTAAAGAAAATTTAAAACAAATTTTGGATTTTTTTTAACAATTTATGGAAAAGAATTGTATTTTAAAGAAAATCCGAAAATATCAATCTCAGAAATACCAACCAAATCCAAAACAATTTGATTTTAAAAAAAAATTTTAATTTTGCGTAATTAATTGAGGATTATTTTATTTGTATACTATTTATTCATGATCAATATCAATTTCAATTTAATTTATAATATGTTTAATTTTGTTTCTTTTTTTATTAGTATTGGGTTATAAAAATATTACTGGGAACACTTTTATAACAACTCTGTTTATTAGTTATAGCTTTAACAAATAATAAATCGAAAATAAGAAGACAGTAATGGAAATATATAACACTAATTTGAAAAAAAGCCAATTAAAACTAAACAGTGCAGATAATCAGATTTTTAAATTGAAATGGATTATTTTTAAGGAATTATAGGTTTTGAAAATTTGCATTGTATAGATAGCAATGATGACCTGTATGTAAAAATTAGAATTACAAATTTTTTACAATCGCTTCCTCCCAAGTAATAAATATTTATATTAATAATCATAAATAAATTAGCATTCTTAATTTTATTATCGCAGAAAGGGCAACAATAAGAGAAGCAGTAGCAATAATCCCCGATTTAATTAAAAAATATAATTTTAATGTATGAAAAATTAAAAGACATTATATAAATATAAAAATTAAATATATTATAAATATTAAACCATATTGATTAAATGATAGAAGAACAATATTATGATTAGTGATTAAATAATTAAAAATAAGAAAAAAACATAAAAAATGATTTCAAGCCAAAGTAAAATAGCAAATAAATTCGATATTTTTGGAATAACTCCTCATATATTTATCAATAAATAGTTATAGTTTAAAACAAATTTTGGCTTCCTTTTAACTATTATAATGTATTTATGTCTCGCACTTGCTTGTTGGGTTTATGGAAAAGAATTATATTATAAAGAATAACCCAAAATATCAACATCTGAAATTTCAACAAAACATCCACAAAGAGTTGATATTAAAAAATAGAATTTCAATATGGCGTAAAAACTTAAAAAATAATTAATTAATTTAAACGTTATCAAATTTATTATTTATTAGTTTAATAGTTTATATATTATATATATTTCTTTATTCTAAAGTTTAGGTTTATAATAATATAACTGGGAACACTTTTATGATAATTCTGTTTATTAATTAAGATTATAACATTTAATAGTTAAAAAAATTAAAAATAGAGACGGAACTATATCTCATTAATTTGAAAAAAGGGATGTTAAAACTAGAAAATGTCAAAAATCAGACTTCACCATTGACAAGGAATATTTTATAGGAATCATAGGATACGAAAATTTGCATTGTATCGATAATTATGAAGATTTGTTTGTAATTTGTTTATATTAGAATGTAGGCAACATGATATAATTTATATTATTAGATTGAAGGAAGCTTTAGTTAGGACACATATTCTTATTTAGAGGGATATTTTTTTCCATGTGTAAACAATACGGTGTTTAATATTGAAAATAATATAACTTGCAAATCATAGTAGGTTATTGATAAGCTTCTATAAGAAAACTATTATGCTTACTATTTTTCAGATTAGATGTTAGATCTCCATAATTACACCAATCCATTCTAATATGTAAAATTCTAATCAGAAAGTCTAAAATATTTTTTAAAATAATAATATATAAAATATACATATAAATAGATAAATATTGCTATTTGATTTTATTAATATAGGTAGGGAGAAGTGATTATGGATTTAGCTCAAATTCGCTTTATAAATAAGTTGACTATTATTTTAGAAATGTGTTTATTAATGACAATGTTGGAGTATTGCTTGATAATTATTAAAAAAAAGAGGCTTGTAATTTTCTGATGAAAAGGAATTTATGAAAAATGCCCCTCTGAAGTCAGGGTTTTTTTATAAATAAATATAAGATTTGACAAAGTAAAAAAATTAGTTGTACACAGAGTATATACAAATTTGGCTGAAGTTTTGGCAAATATAGGAGGTGTTTTAAAGGTTTTAGTTATAGGATTTTGCATTTTATCTAACTACGTAGCAACTAAACAATATAATTTATACATTTAAGAGAAGTGCTGTGGAAAAATAGATTAAAAAAAGTAAATTCTAAAGATAAAAAAGAATAAGAAAATATAATGTCAACACTAAATATTTGTAATTTAATAAAATAATTGTAAGAATTGGAAAAATTGAAATAAATTATTCTAACGAAACAACAATAAGAAGCCCTGAAATATATAGTTTTAGAAAATAATGAGAAATAAATTAATGAAGCTTAGGATATTTTGTAAGAATAAAATTAAAAGAATGTTAACTAGGAAAAGGAAATCTATAAATAAATTATGAAAAATTACGATGAGGAAGGATAAATAATTCCGAATAAAATATTTTAAAAATATTTGGATGTATAAAAACTTTAAGATTTATTTATTGAAAATTTATAGTAAGAAGAAGAATTAAATAAGAAGGATAGTATATGGAATTCTTCAACTTAAAAACAAAATTATAGCTAATAGGATGATTAATAATTTTCACCATATTAAACTATAGATGCTCCCCTTGAAAGTATTCACAGTAACTATTGTGATTAACCTAAGTAATTTTAATTATCTTTATCACCAATTTCCTAAAAATTAAATAAGAATAATAAAGGTATATTTTAATTATAAAAACTACATAATTCCGAATAAAATTAATCAAAATTGAATAATTATAATCTTGAATTTGACTTAGATAGAAAATGATAAAATAATTATAAAATTACTTATTATATAAAAATTAAAAATAACTTAAATAAATTAATTAAAAAAAATTTATTTTTTTTATAAAATAACTTTTATTCCTTAATATATTAATCAATTTAAATAGAGATTAGCTAAAAGTAATCTGTTTTTTTCTTTTATTAATGTTTTCATATACTATTTCCTTGAAATATATTCCTAATTTTTGATAAAAAGAATTGAGATTTTAATGTTGAGTTTTCCAGATCTAATTCTCTAATAAAATAAAAATAAAATTTATATTTTAAATAAACATATTAGTATGAAAAGTACCTGTAATTGACAAATTTAATTTCAGTCAATATAGAATATTAAATAGGAACTTGAATTTTAATGGGAAATCCTCTATTCACTAGAGTATCTTGAATGTTTTAGTTTTGCAAAATATCTCCCAAAGATTATAGCAATTCATTGCCGTACGCTAAAATATTGATAATAGCGAGAAGTTAAGTAAATTCTATAGGAAAATCCTTCGCAATCCACAAATTCACACTTTGCTTTTTTGATTTTTCCTTTAGGTATTATTACTCTTTAATAGTTTTCAGATTACTTGACTTTGTGGTTGGGCTGTTCAGGACTTACAAAGATTTGCATTCAGGTTGTTAGATATAATTATCTTTCCAAAAATTATTTATACTACTTATACAATAATGTTAAATTTTTAAAATAAAAAATATTTACTTTTTCTTTATGCATAGTTTTAATAATTTATCTCTGTTTGCTTTTTTTCAGAAAAATTATTTTCTATATAGGAATTTTATCCAATATTGATATTTTGAGCCATTGTATTGTTCTTTCTGTGTCTTGATTTTCGAACTGCAGATTTTTTATCATTGTGACTGATTTCTTTACTCAATGACATTACATTCGAATTTAATTTAGAAGATAGGTTAGAATTGTCCAACCTATCAGTAATTTAGGCGATGTTTCTAGCTTCATTTCTGAAAGATTGTTACGAATTAATTTCATTTTAACTCCTGTTTATAGGGAAAAAATCATCTTATCTTTATTTAAACATTTTCTTTTTATATTCAAATTTTAAATCGTATTTTTATGCTTTATAACCTGATATTTGTTCGAAAATTTATTTTCCAAAAATATTTTTGCTTTCTTTAACGACGGCATTTTCGATTTATATTTTGCCCTGATAATTTTGAGCCTCAATCAAATCATATATTATTTTAATTTTTTCCTCTGCTTCAATTTTTTGCTATTTAATAAATTAAATTAATTTATAAAGTATGAACTCATTAAACTATAATTACCAAAGGGTAGTAATATTATTTTTGTCATTATTGGCGATAACAAGAAAATTGTTAGGATCTTACTTCAGGTTATTACTATTAAAAGGATCTTATGTATTGTTATAGTAATAAGTCAGACTTTTTTTTTTAATTTTATATTTTTTAAATCCCCCAAATTTACTATCACATCTAATTTACCTACCATGCTTTGTTATTTTAAAAGTTTCCTGAGGTGCAAATTTTTAGAAAAAAGGAATAACAGAGCTAGCGAAATTTTATTAAATAAATAAATAAATAAATAAATTAAAGTAAAATATATTAAATATATGCTTACCTATCAAATTGAAATTGTATTTCTAAATAAAAATCTGGAAGGTCACTTAGAATATTATCGATTTTAATTTTGGTTCTTTTTATTGACTATTACTTTGCTTTAACCATATAATCAAAAATCTTTAAGGCATTTCCTATATTGCTTTAAATTAAACATTCTTCAAAGCAAGACCATTCATTTTTATCCTTTATTTTGGGATCTGCATCTTTATTATTTTTTATAAATAATATTATACACTTTAAAATGCAATAATATATTTATTATTTACCATTTTATAAAAGTAGTTTTATTATTTCATGATATCTTATGTCATTTTATGAAAGTTTGCAAGCTAATAAAAGTGGGGTATTTCCTAACTCATCCTATCTATTTATGACTTAATAAAATTCCTTGTCCATAATGATTGAAAGCAGTTTTTCTACTTGAACTACTTCGCATTCGAAAATATTTTGTATTAGCAATTCATAGATTTCATTTTAATCTGGCTAAATCTCATCATACTAACTCTGCAGCACAAATTCTATTAGGCCCTCATTGGTTTTTAGGTTGAGTAATTGCCTATAACTATTAAGAGGACTTCCATTGTTTACACTATTTATGGAGCCAGAAGAATGGTCCACTTTAAATTATTAGTTTATATGCATTTCATGCATTTTCTTTTTTGTAAAGACAAATTAAATTTGGAATGCAGATTTTACTCACTCTCCATTTCCCAATTGACACTGAAGCTGTCTTCAATATTTTTTAAAGGCACTTCTTAAAACCCTGGTTTGGGTCCGTCTGCTATATTTTCTTATGTAGAAGACAACGTACCCGGAGTTTTTAAAAACTATTTTTATTAATTATATTTGAAAAAAAGTTCATGAAAATAGATGAATAGAGTAATTTACCTATCCGTATTGAGCTATAAGGGGAATTTAATTGATGGAAGTATTTTCATTTTCGCCTTATTTTAAAATACTGGAACTAAGGGAAGTGTTAGACAGTTATTGAGCACTAAATTTATTTTTTTTGTCTATATTATTTGTTAAAAAATGTTGGCTTTTTAATTTATTTTGGGAAGAATAAAAGCTATCATTATTATTGTTATTATTATGAGAAGTAGAATATCATTATTACTATTGAGGAATTTTGACTTTATCAGGGGTCATTTATCCAATTTTTTATGAATATCTTGCATAAAGCTTGCTATTTCTTTATTTCTATTTCATTAAAGATGTCTATTGTTGGGAGTCATTTCTATATTCCGGGGGTTTTCCTTTTTTTATTGCTCTGTATTTTTACTACCATCAATTCCCCCTTGATAGTTACCTATAACTGTGTTAAATCTGATTACTTTTTCAGATCTTTCACTGGTAAAATATTCATTTGTTTATTTTTGGGGAATCATATTCACATCAAATATTTTCTATTCTGAATCGATTTTGCTTTTTCCACTATTATCCATTCGCTATATGGAAGTGTTTGGAGATTTTGATTCTCTTTACTTATTCGTATGGGTATATGATGGTTATACGGTATAGTGTTTTTTAGCGGAGGTTCCTAATTGTTATATTTGCTGCATCTATACTTTTTTTACTAAAATGCGTTTTTCCCTATTTTAAATTGATTAATTTTATTTCTCTTTTCCTACTTTTCTAGTTAAAATATTTCTTCATCTTCATCTTGAGATTAAGTTTTTTAAGGAGGCTAAGCTGAAGTTATGACAGGAGTTTACATCCTTGGATTTGGTTGCTTTATAGAGGATATGAAATTCATTGATAACATATTTTAGCTGGCAGAATTAATTCCTGGTATAGATTCATGTTCCTCAATATCCTAAAAGTATGTATATTATTAGTTTATAATTAAATCTGCATAAAATATTTTCAATTTTTACATTAAATTCTTCGTTTTAAACAGAATGTCTACTACTTATATTTTATAAAAAATGTTTATTGATATGGTTGGACTTCATGGTTTTATTGTTTAAGTTTTTATTTCTTAGAATAATTTATATAATTACTATATAATAAAATGTGCAATATATTAGTAAAATTACTACTATGCGTCAGTATTTATAGTCTTTGTCAATATATAATAACAAAAGTAATAAAAAATCAGAATATTAAATATTGCAATAATTGATAAAAATTGAATATTTTATTTAAAGTATTCTAGAATTGTTATTATTATAAAATGCTAGTATAAAAAATTTTATTAATACTATTATTATAATAAAAAGAAATCGTAATATAAATAAGAATATTAAAAGCAATAATTTAATATCTAAATAGAATTTCTACAGTATTTTACTGCTAAAATACTATCTAATCTAAAAAAGAAATGATTATATATTTTACTGAAGTTAAAACTAATTTGTGTATTATTTTAAAATTTTATTTTATTTATAATACATCACTATTAAATTACATAAACATATTTTATAATGTTTACACTACTAAATTAAATATAATTTTCATCATTTGAGTTTAAAGTTAGAATTTAAATATTTATCCACTTCCTTCAGTTCTTTATAAATAGCTTCACTATTAACTCTGCTAAGACCTCTCATTTCACCTGAATAATTATCATCTTCATTATCTTTGATGAAGGGATAGTAGCTATTAAGTCTCAGCTATTATCTTTTTTCTAATACGTAAGTGAGAGATTTTTTAACTTCTTCTTGAGAAACTTGTAGTAAAGTCTTATTCTGTTGTTTTACATCTATAAGCCATTCTTAAGTCTATTCATCGTCATTATTGTTAGTGGAATCCAAATAGTTTCTATTCGGCAAGGCAGTATCTCTTTATTTCAGTTGGCCTATCAATACACCTTTATTATTGAAGAGTCTAATTTTTTTATCAGCTCCTAAATTAAAGAATGAAATACAACATTTTCAAGACAAATAAATATCTTATATTTGCTAAATTAATGTGGTACCTATTGTTAAATAATTTGTAGTTTAGGTGCAATTTACTATAAGAAGACTCACAATCGCTATATCTTGACTCCCATGTTTATGTGCCTAAAATTAAATAATTTATTTCGCCGATTTTTCGGGAAGAGGATGCACATCTTGTTAAGAATTCGGCGCTTTTGGATTTTTTTGGTCTCTCTATTTTGATATTCATTCGAATAATTTTCGTAGTTGTAAACATTTTATCGCAACATATTTCTATTTTCTTGTTTCGGATTAATTGGCTTGATATTAAAGTGTTGCAAAACCTGGCTAATGTCTAAAACTCTCACGTAACCGGTTTCATCACCCAAAACCAAGTGCAATTGTTCCAGTTTTTCATTGTACTCATATTCTATTGCTGTGACTTGTGACCATCTGGAAATAGTAAACATGTTTTTCCATCTCAGCAAAAATTGATTACGGTATTCAGACTAAGGAGTGCCCCAAACGTAAATGTACCCCTAAATATCGGAAGTGACCAGAAGTGGCAGAGGGTCTAAAAGTTTCATTTAAAAAATGGACGCCTAGATATTGGAATCGATTTGAGAATAAAACTGCCCTTTTTCTGCGTCCCAAAACCTGATTTATGAATCCCCTATTTTAAAAAAATGTAAAAAAAAAAATAAAGCTAAAAGACAGCAATTAATTACTCCCCGAAGTCCCAATCATTTGCAAATTGTCACTGAAGAATCCTGAAGTGATTTCATTTTTATATATGTTGAGTATCGTCCTCAGCAGCACTATTTGCTGTTTTTCTTCCGGTTTTTTGTAATTTAAAAATATTTTTATTGACTTATCTTGGGCTCCGGATATAAGAAGACTATGTTTAATTGAGTACTGCAAAAATAGAATTTCTTTAGAATGAGCTTCTATTTGGCACACTGTTAGACCTGTCAGCATATCAACAAGGGAAATTTCACCCTAAGTAAATAATATTTTTCTTCATAATTATATACAAAATATATATATATGTTTTTACTTTCGTTGAGCCGATATACACCTACCTTTCCGTAAATTAGAGTTCTTTATCTTTGCTCTTTATGAGTGACAGTCTGTCGTCATCTTGGTTAATGTCAGCTGGAAAGGTTGGAATAAGCACCATGGAAGTTATATCGCCCTTACAAAGGTTCTTAAAAACTCTGATGATTCTTCCCTTCTTCAGGTCCCAACACTTAATACAGTTCGCTGAAGCGGTGTAGAGTTCTAAATTCTGGTTGGAAATGCAGCATTTGACTATTGATTTATCATCAGCCAGCCGGGGATTGTAAGATTTGTCAAACTCAAATATGTGGAACTCTTTGGAACAACAAATAAGTCTATTGCTTTCTTCTAAGTAAATCATGTTTCTGATTCGCGAATTTTTGCAATCTATTGGAATCATTTAAATGCAATTGAAATTTGTTAAGTCCCACAATTTTAAAATTCCCTTGGAGTCAACCGAAAGCATGAGATATTGCTAACTAGGCGGACACAAAACTGCGTTCATAGGAGATTCATTACCAGGCAGCTTCATGACTCTGGATATATTTTTTTTTTTTTTTTGCATTTAATAAAAATTTTATTTTCAAAAAATAAATTAATTACGGATAGTCGAGATAGGTGTTCCACACGAAAATATCAAAATCGAAACCGCAAGAAATTATGTATTTTAGCTCTTCATTGAAAGCGATGGAAATGATTCCCTTTGTGTGACCTCGCAATTTGTGGTAATCAGGTTGAATAGATCTGTTATTTTTATACAGTCTGATCAGACAATCGTTGGACCCTATAACGAAAAGGTCATGTTCGTCTATATTCATAATGCAAGTCAATTCTTTTTGCGAATCGATTATCACCTTTTCCTTCAAAATACGCTTATAGGCATCTAGACGGTACATTTGCTCTTCAAACTCCTTTTCCATTACCTTCTACAAGTCCCATGCGTACAGCACTTTGTTGTGTTGCGAGGTGTATAATATGTTCTTTTGTTTCGAATACTCCATGAAGGTTTGTACTTCAGGAACTGCGAATCTTCGAACCAGGGCCTTCGATTAAACATTGTAGAAATTTATATATTTGTCATTGGACGCGATAACAATAAGCGATTTATCAAATAAATAAATTGAATTCGTTATGCTTAGACTCCCGATTTTAATTTCTTCTAACTCATGCATTGTGATTGGATGAAAGAGTCTGATGCTCTTTAGGTTGTTTTCCAGCATTCCGAAGTATTTTTGCGTACTTCAAATTGTTTAGGATTAATAATTTAACGGCAGAAATTTTGTTTTCTTATAATTTATTTTACTTACGGATAGTGAAATATTTTGTCGATCGGGTTGTGCGTTATTTGCTTCTTTAGTTCGACATGCAATAACTTCGTGTCGAAAAGAGTTTCATCTCTGGACACTATTTCCTGCATCTCTAATAAAAAATCTGTGACTTGGTTCCAGGTGACAGATTTCCTTAAATTTCTGTCCATCATTAAAAACGTTTCCACGAAAGCATTTATTTCCTTTTCCAATTCTGGATCAAACTGCTCCAATTAAAAGAGACATTTGCACAAAATGGCCACAAAATTGACTAAATCAACATCTTGCTGTAAGTTATAATAATTTGTTTTTAGTATAAAAAATTTGGTAAAATTAAGTTTAGTACGTCATTTTGCTCACTGAGTTTGAACTCTTTTCTAATATCATCAAATTCTTCGGGACTAATATTTTGTAGAAGAGAAAATTTTAATAATTTTGAATGAATTTTGTGTTGCCGCTTAAGTTCTTCTTCACTTAATTAGCGGTAATTATAATTGAAGTCTTCATCCTCTGAGTCGTCGTTGCGATGTTTTTCTTCCTCTTCATCCTCTGAATTATCACTAGTAGGATATAATTTGTGGGACTTAGAAATGTAGGGTTTCTTTGAGAATTCATTTACAATCATATCGAGTGTTTTTTTCTAATCTCTTTTTCTGGCTATATTACTCATCCTATATAAGGTGTTTTTAAAAAGATTTTGATGGAATTGAGAATAACTTAATTGTTTATTTGTAATATTAGATTTAAGTTAATTAAATTGGATGTTAGTTTTTTAACTTAATTAAATATTTTATTTATTTATCTTTATTATTCTAATAAATACGAAAACCAACTTCCTTTAAAATTTAAATTAGTTTTTTTGGTTTATTAGCTGCACTTTATGCTAGATAAAATAAAGAGTTTAAAAAATATTTCCTTATAAAAATTAAAAATATCAAAAGGAATATAACTTTTTATTTTATTTTAAAAAAATTTTAAAATATAAATAAAATTTTAATAAAAAAAAAAATTCTTTGATTTTTATTGTTCCATATTTATTTCTATTATATTTTTTTATGAAAAAACATGAAAATTATTTTTTTTCTCAAAAAAAAAAAAAACCCCAATTTTACTTTTAATTATTTTTGGTAACATTATGAGATAATAAATTCTTTGTTAACAAAATAATATATAATTTTTCTATATTAAAATAATTATAAAAATAAAATCATTTAGAATACCCAAAGATTTCATCAAATAACTAATAATAAATTAATAAAATTTTAAAAATGACAGATTTTCAATTAAATTAACTCACATAGTAAGAAGATGATTGGTCTGAATCTCAGCCAACAGATCAGCCCATTATGGGGAAATGTAATTTTGCATGTGGAGTCAAGAATTGTGGGAAATAATTTAAGGGGAAAAAGAAAGCAGATGCTCACGACTTATTTTTAAAACACTTCAGTGAAGTGCATCAAGACCTGCATCAAGATGATAAGAACTGCAATGACAAATACATAATTAAAAATTTCTTGAAAAAGCAGCAAAAACTCAATTATTATTGTAAAATTTGTAAGGAATTAGGAGAAGATCAAAGATTTTCATAAGTAAATAATGTAAAAGATAGATCTGGACTTGAACCTCACGTGAAACATAAACATCCAGAATTATTTACGGATGAGTACTAAGTTCGTTTGTAATAAGAAAATAGCAACAAATGGAGAGAATAGTGGTGTGGTAAAAATAAAAATTTGTAGTAAATTTGATTAATTATAAAGTAAAAAAAGTCAAAGTTAAGCAAAATAGCAATTATCATTAAATTTCAATTATTTTTATATCAGGATAAATACATTTTTATTACAATTTTACTTTGGAAAATGATGCTAATATTATGAATATATATCACTTATTTTATTTTAAATTCCCAAGTACAATATGGATAATTTTAATTAGACATAAAAGCTATAAGATTTTATTATATGGAAATAAATAATTATTTCACTCCAAACATTTTTGTCTATTTATTATTTATAATTAAATATTCTTATAAAGGATATAGTGGACCATAGAAGACGACAGTCGGAAGACCTAATAATAATTATATTCCTTCCAAATATGGTTCTTCTCAATAAGATATAGAAGATGACAATAACATAACAGCGGAAGATGAAGCATTTTACAAGTAAATAGGTTAAAAAATGAATTTAAGAATAAGTAATAAAAGTTACAAATTTATATGATTTAGATCCATAGGAATTGATGTAAGAAAAAATCGGTCCATTGAGGGAAAGGAGTATAAACAATACTTAGACATTATCGAAGATTTGTTCAAAAAGAAGGACGATATCGAAAAACAATAAAAAAAATTATTTGGAACATAGTAATTAATGATTCCTTAACCTGATAGTCAAATGATTATTAATTTGGGAAGCATCGAATTCTAAAATTATCTCAGTTATGATTCTCAGTAAAGATTTTCTAATTTATGCTATTTAATTATTAATCAAAAAACCCCCGATATGAAAAAAACAGACGGCAGTCTTTATCCAGGTAATATTAATTTAAGTATATATTAATTCTGTGTAATTAAAAAAATGTTAATTTAATTTTTAGAATAATGCACAGACTTTTTAAGTACGATCATAATTGCGAGTGTTAATAAAATTAAATAATCATATTTAAAACTGCCTCTCAATTTAAAGGAATATGAAAATATAATACTTAAATAATACGAGGATGTTTATAATTAATTTTTTAATTTTTTCGTAGAGTTAATTAATAAGGATAATGAAAATTACTAAAACTGATCATGATAAAAACAAATATTTTATTAAATTTATAAATTAATAAAAAAATATAGTAAAAATAATATAGAAGAATTTAATGTTATTATGATTAATTATTTTTATTAATGAGTTGCCTAGTATTTGTGTTATTTTTATATTTATAAGAAATTAAAATAGATTAATTAATCAATATAAATTTTTAATCGTCTTTATATGGCATCATTAAAAAGAAATTTTACCTTCTTATAGAGAAAAATATTTAATTAAAATTCAATAAAATATTTAATTTTAAAGCAAAATAAACAAGTAAATAATATTCATATATAAAAGTTGTTCAATTACTAATGGAGCAAATACATATGTATTAAGATACCAATATATATAATGGTAGATTTGCTGCAATGTGCATTGTTGGAGAGGAATTATTTTTAGTCTCTACATGGAATGGTTACTTGAAACTATATGATACAAAATTTCGAAAAGTTGATTTTAATTATTTAATATAATGAAATTGATTTGAAATAATTATAATTATTTTCTTATTTTAAGGATAAAAATTTCTAGGATACCCTAAGCTTTTACAATGATGAGGATGATAGTTAATAATGCGTTAAATTTAATAACAGATGCATTTTGAGTATGTTTTATGATTAAAAATCAGACTCCCTTTATTGTGGAATTTCGAATGGTACAGTGATGAAAATTTAGACTTTAATTAAAAACAAAGACCTTAGTGAACGCTTCAGAGAAGAAAACTATTATAATATTGAAACTTCTAGCATAGAAAACGCCATTTGTGGGTTACATTTATTTTAAAATTAAGAAAATTAAAATTTAATGGTAACCTGTTAACTAAATGGGAAACTATAATTGTATGATGAAGAAAACTATAGTAGTATATAGTTCAATTTTTAAAATGATAAAATTGTAGTTGCGTGTCATTTCTAAAAGGTAGGGGACGATTTTTATATAGTTTTGGCATTCGATCAAGGGGAGCTGCTGTTCCTGGACTAATATCTCATTGAAGGTTACTTATAGGGTTAGTATTAAAATTAACTTATTGATGCTTAAGATGTCCACGAATAGCATACAAAAAATACTCGAATTAGAACAATAAAAATTTCTCCAGACGGTAAAAACGTAGTATTGGGCATGACTGATGGAAAATTACTGATTTATGATATATAAGTAACAGATTAGAAATAGAAAACCAATATTTTAAAATATAATTTGTAATTAAGTAAAGTTGTTCAAAATCATATAAATAGGAGTAATAACGTGCCATACAGTATTGAATCTATAGAGTAAAATATAATAATTAAATCAAATCATAATTTACCAAATAAAAAAATCTTTATGTTTATGTTTTATAGCTTTTCTAAAAATTTCCCTAGTAGCATTTTAATAATAAGTGAAGTTTATATCGAGATATTAAACTTGCAAACAATGTAATAAAATAAATTAAAATGTACCAAAGATTACGTTTTAACTTCATAATTTTTGGGTGATTTTGTTGTAGCAATATTAAGTTAGTAAAAATAGACAGAATTATTAAGCAGTGAAAAGGAAGAATAAGTTTAATATAAAATAAAAACAATTTAAGCTGGAAAAATTGAACCAAAATTACTGAAGTAGTGATATTATTAAATTAGATTTTTATATATATGCAGATAATTAGTAATTTTGTTAATTATTTATATATTAGTGTTTTAATTTGTCTACCTATTTATAATTATAATGAATTTAAGCTTTATTTTATATAAAATAAATTAATTAACGAAATAATAATAGCTTTTTAAAATTGTATCATAGTTTTCTTTTATAATAATTAAGGGGCGTGGCCTTAGATTTTTTCCTTAGAAATTCAGGATAATCAAGTTATATGCTTTGAATGCCTCCTGCCAAAACAGCGATTCTTTTGATTCCTCTCTGCTACAAAATGTCAACTACTTTGTCGATAGTTTGCTTCTTTTTCAAGTAATCGCCCACAACAAAGTACAAATTTATGAAATCAGGCATCATTAATTGGCTACCATTTACAACTAATTCATTATTTGATTCGCTTTTGTTGTTGTTGTTGTTGTTGTTGCTTCCACTATTATTTAGTTATGTTCCGCCTTCCAATTCCTACAATGGTCCACTTCTTCCGAACATTTGCTGTGCAGTTTCAAGCGAAAAGAATCCCTGCGACTTTTGTTCTAAATACTGCAAAACCAGTTCATTAACCCTTCCGGTACCCGCATCAAAGTGGATGAACAGACTTTGCGCAACCGAAATTTCTTCATATTCTTTGATGGATCGTACGTCCAGGAAGACAGGCAGCACGTTTTTCGGGATTTCCCCGAACTAAATGGCGAAGCACCTCGTTTAAGACTTAAGTTCGTCGAGCAATGGCGGCAACAGCCACGGCTTTTCCTAGTAAATTTCGAGTTTTTCCTTCGTTTCGTTGCGTTCTTTTTCGGTTTTGAAGTAGTTGAGTGCGAAGAATACCTTCGGCACATTCGTGCATAGAAACTAAGCATACTTCAAGCAGACTTCGAAGTCTACAATGCCTTCGAAGTTGCGGATCGAACTCATCAGTTCATTCAGGTCTTGCAGCAGCAACTAGTCCTTCAGTTCCAGCATCAGCGCGACTGCGAAGCAAACGGTGAAGTTTTCGTCACACAGTGCGAAGTCCCAAATTTTTTGCACAAAGCGCACCTCGAACACCATCGAAAACAGGTTCATGAACCATGAAATGGCGTAAATTTCAGGCACAAAGTTCAGTTCTTCCAACTGCAACGCCAAAAATGGCTCTTCCAGCAGCAAGAGCAACTTGAAAAGCGTCAGTTTTTCGTTCGTTATGTATTCTTCCGTTGTCGTTGTTGTGGTTTAAGTTGAAGTCTTTTGCTATTTTTGCTCAATTTTCAAAAACTTTTTGCAAATTTCAACCAAAGCCGCACAACTGCTCGCCTCTTCGTAATCGAAAGTTTCCAAACAGCACAAACACATCGAGTCGATGCCCTGAATGTACACCTGGCTTTCGTCAACCGTCAGTAGAGACTTCAAAACGGAGTAAATTTTCTGCTTTCCCACGTTGCTGTTCGCGAAAGGCGAGTACTGGTGACATCTGGGCACGTCATTTTCGATCTGCACGTACTCCTTCGCCTTCTGCGCGTAGTAGTACTGGTCGTTTTCGCTGAGAAATCCGTAGAAAAAGCCAAATCGTTTGGGGATATTCAGCAGTCTCTCCCACAAAAATTTCCGCAAATGTTTCGGGAAATTCACCAGACTCAGCACTCTGAGGAATTCCTGCTGCGTCGGCGCCGGCTGCAAAGTGAGCAATTTCAAGTAAATTAGGTAATCGATCAGTTTGTCCGACAAAATATTCGGCTGCTATTTCCGAGTCGACTATTATAATTATAATTATAATTATTCTTATTGAAGTCTATTTTCGCTGCTCTCTGAACTGCGGTCTGACTTCCGCGATGACGTGTCATTGTTCGTGCTTTGCAGACCGACAATTTTCTTGAAAAAACCGAACGTGCTGCTGGAAGACGTGTCCGTTTGTGGTCGTTGTTCTTCGAGCTGCTTGACCCTTTGCGTGTACGTTTCAATGAAATCATTTTCCAATTCCAGTTCTTTTTCCATTTTTTGCTAGCCCTTACCGCCATTTCTGCTGCTGCTCTTTGTCGCCGCCTCTTTTTGTTCGTTTTTCAAAACAAGTTTCAAAATCTACCTCACCGACTTGCAATTGTTCGCCAAAAACGGTGCGTAATATAGCAGATCTTGCGTGATGTACTGGTACAGCAAATGCGTTTGAATCACTACAAAGGAGTTCTCTCTGTTTTCTCTGCACACTTTATATCTTCTTGGTTGTTACTGTTGTTGTTGCTTCACCTGTTGTTAAGAACCTTCTTAATTGCAATTCCATAACACGAAAAACGGCTCCGAACTGTTCCTGATATTTTCTTCGTCTTCTTCACAATGGCCCTGCGCGAAAATCTTCTTGCAAAGCATGCTCTGAACCTGCTTTTCTATCATAAAAAGTAGGTCCTTCAGATCAAAGACCTTTTCCACAATTTCGTAGTCGATTTCCTGCATTATTTTAAATTTTAGCAAAAGTTTGTTAAAGTAAAAAATTTTGTTTTCATCGTCTTCCTGTTGTTCCGCTGTTTTTTTCTACAATTATTCTTTAAACACATTGTGTCGCAAAACTTCTTCAATCGTCGGCCTGTTTTTCGTTTGAATTTAAAGCAGTTTGTGCAGCAAATCTCGAAACTCGTAAGATAGCTCCCGCTACATCATTTGCCCTGTTAAAAACTCCTCCAAATCACTCTCCGTGTCTTCCAAAAATGAAAATTTCTAAAATAAAGGTTGGTCTTTATACTTCAAACACATTTGCAAATATTCGCTAATAAAACATTTGTTTATTTTTGCTGATTTTGGTGTCTTTTTCTCAAATTCGCTTTTTCCATCCTTTTTCTCCCCGTTAATTTACTCCTTCTCCTCCTCTTCATTTTGCTGCTGTTCTTAATCATTCTGATTTATTTCATCACCTTCTTCTCCTTCTTCTTCTTGTGAGTAAATTTAAAAGAAATCCTGGCTTTTAGAGTCGAAACTCGCCAGCCGCAACATTAAGACTCCTAAACTCCACAAACAACTTTTAAGAGGAGAAAATTTTCGGAACAGAATGAATTCAGGAGGCATCTAAAATAATTACTATAAATCTGCAAATGAATTGCTGCACTCCTAACCCTGTTATTCTTCCTCACTTTAAAAGAAATCAGAAATTTTGGGTTCTTCCTTTCCATCAAAAACAACTTGCTAGGGATGCAAATAGTGTAGAAAAATGTCATTTTGCTATAAATAAAGTACCGCAGATAGTAATTTATAGGTAATATCCTTTTTTGAAGTTTATATTTATTTAACAATTTTTAACTAAATTAAAATATTTTTATTACTATAATTTGTGATTCTGAAAATATCTTAGGTTCACTTGTTAACATCTCATTTAAATTTTACGAATAGTGTTCCTGCGCTGCGAAAAACGTATTATGCTATTATTAGAACTCAATCAGTTCTACGTAGCTGCATAGATGTTTATGTTTCAATTTTTTAAATTTTTCGAAATCTTAGTGCAGACCCGAAGCATTACGCATCATTTTCTTTTTTAAAAAGTCCTTTTCTGAATAATCTTCATTTAAATTTAATTCTTCTTCTTCTTATTAGTATTAAAATTATTCCTATTCTGTTTTTGTGAATTTTAATAAAAACGAGTAATTTTTCTAATATATATTACCTTTAGAAATGCTTTGAGAACAGTTGTTCTCCATGCTTTGATAATTTCGCACTATTATTTTCCTAAAGAACAAATTTTTTTTATGCAATTCTGAAAAATCAATATTAAGTTCTGTTAATTCTTAACTTTTTTGGGTTTTTAGAAGTTGTTGCATTTGCATAATTTTATTTTAAGTTTCTAATTTGTTTAATTTCTTGATTTTTTTTACTATCAAGTAATTATTTAGATTTTAAGTGAATTTTATTTATTAAAAGCTTATTATTTTACGTTTTTGCAATTATTCTTAGTTTATCAAAATAAATTATACAGTAGATGTGAAAAAAAAAAAGTAGATATTTATTTTATTAAATAAAGAACGTAAACTTAAAATTTTAATTAAAAATAGAAAATAATAATATAGTATAAAATAAATATAATTATAAGTTTATAAATGTAAATTATTCTTTTATTTGATATTAATATTAGATATTATATTTAAGCTTTAATTATGGTATTAGAGAAATCTTACTATATTATGAAATATATATATATATGTGTGTATTTTATTAGAAAAAAATTATTTTTCAAAGTAGATTTATAATAATACTATTAAAATTTAATAAACCATATCATTATGATTTTCTGTTTACTAAAAATTATTTAAATATAATCAAATATTACATTTAAAATAAAAATGAGATATTTGAAATCAAATTTTCGAGAGAAATTAAGTAATTATAAATATCAGGTAAAAATCAATCAAACAAATATAATTAAAAAAGCTAGGTAGGGTAACAAAGTCGTTATAAATTAGAGGTAAAAATTAAATATTTATTCATTTATTTATTACCCTAATAACTTTATATTAATTAATTTTCACACACTCTTTTTTTAACAACTAACTAATGAATTTCACACAAAAAAATAATAGAAAATTAAAAGCTTAATAAGCAAAAAATAAAAAAAAAACAATATCGCAATAAATTAGTAAATAATTTATTTATAAACACAATCGATATTTTAACCATTTCGTAGCAAAAATAACCAAGATTATACAAAAATATAATACACTAATCTGCAAATATAAAATCACAAAAAATGAATTTGATCACTGACCCTGGCAACTTGGAAGAGGAGGTCTGGACTAGCATCCGAAGACTTAAACAAAATTTGATTTCTCATCGTCAAAAGTGTACCTAAGAAATGATTCAGAGTTCATCTCAATAATACATTAAACAAGAATAATAACAATAATAAGAGCAGAGTCGATAACAACATTATTCACAATTTAGTAACAAATCTACAACTCCAAATGGTAGCTAAATTGACTATTAGTAACATGGCGATATATAATAAGATACCTCAAATCACCAATTTCTCCAGTCATTTAAAGACATTCACGAACAATTGCAGAGTTTAAAACCACTAATGGAAGAGCAGTAGTTCGCCGAAATAGCCCTGATGACTGCTAGAACACTTCATTTGACGCATCGATCGTTGAAAGGAGCAGGAGGTGGAGACATCACAACCAAAAACAATCAAAAATCGAAAAGCCAAAACATTTTGTAGCTTCTGGAACCCTAAGAAACAGAAAATGAAGCCGAAAACGAAGAAAATGAAAATATAAAAGACAGTCAATTCGCTTTTTTAAATAAAACAGACATTTTATAGTAAAGTCCCATAGACGAAACAGAAAATTTCATAAATGACAATGAAAACGAAAATGCCGGCAACAATTGCTTCAGAAAAAGCGCAAAAGGGTCTGGCTAAAAAGAAACTACTTCTCAAAAGAACTCCCTTCTTGTTTTTTAAAAAGACATAAAGCAATTTAAAAAAAACCTGATCATGTCCGAACGAGTAAATGAAGAAGATGAAGATGAAGAGAATTATTACTCAAATCAACAATAATAATCTCCTCAGTAAAAGATTAATTTCGAAGATGATGGTGAGGATAATGATTTCGATGAAGACGACTACTACCTCTGCAGTCCAGCAGCTCTGTATACCAACTATACCAACAACAATGATTGCGATGATGGAGAAGAAAATGGAGTAGATAGCTGCTAGAATAACAATGTTTTTAAAAGACACTCAACAGTTTAAAGTTCGTTTAACAATAACAATAGCACCCTTTTGGTACCAATTCTTGAACTGAAAAAAGCACTGGAGTCCCAATTTTCTGATCAATCTCTTTTTCATTAACCGTCATAAGTGGTTTAGAAACCGAAAATCAATCTCAACAATAATTCTCAACAAAGCAACAAAATGACGCTGAAAAGTGCTCAAGTTACCTTCACGTTGGAAGACGATTGCTACTATGGAGAACAAAGTGAATTCAAAAAATAACAGCAAAACAAAAGCAATAACAAAGATTTTAAAAGTAAGACCGAAGAATGCGAAAGTGACAAAGAAAACGGAGGTGACTTCAAAAATTATAACGAATTTCGAAAAGCGAGTGCCAAGAATTAAGAAAATTTGAAAATGCGTAAAAATGAAGCCAGGTAAGAAACTTTGCAAAGCAAAAGTTAAGAAAACTCTGATGTGAAACAATGTGAAGATTACGATGATGATAGTTTTCATAACCACGAGTAACAACAAAATGAATGTTGTTTACCTCTCAAAGAAGAACTCAAGCAACTTAAAATGACCTTACTGAAAACGCGAAAGGTAACAACCAAAATAAATATATATGATTTATTTTTGACCTGAATTTATTGTTATATTTGTAGGAAAACGCACAAAAATAAAATCAGTTTTAAAACAATTTCGAAGAAAAGATATCTCTTGAAACTTAAAAAATTAGAAATTTCTATGAAAATTAGGTCAAGTAACTTCAGCAAGAATTGTATAGCAAAGAAGAAGAATTGCAAGATATGCAGTGTCTGATCACTGCAAGAGGCATCACCACAACTAGAGGATAAATGAGTAAAGAAGAATTTTAATAAGAAATTACCAAATAAGGGTAAATCCATCAGAAGGAGTTGCAATAAAAGTAGCAGGATTTCGAAGAATAAATGCAGCAAGTTCAGCATACTATTTCTCAAAAAGATGAAAAAATTGATCAATTAGAAACCTAAAACTAAAATTTATAAACAGAAATACAGAAAATAAAGTCTTTAAATGAGTAATTATAATAATAGTAATTAACCTCAAAAAGTAAAGACGAGCAGAACAGCACTAGTAATAATGAACTAAAATAAGAATAAACAGAAAATAAAAAAGAATAATATAACAACAACAACAATAAAAATAGTGTTGTCATACTAAATAATATTAATTGTAATGTCCCTCCTTTACCCCATAATGCTTTAACAAGGTAAACAATCAATATATCAATATAGGTCAAAACATTATTTATATATTTATTTTACATTTTTTCTCTTTTTAAAAGAAATAGATCCCAGTCGAGCGCAGGGAAACTCATAAGAGACAGTATTATATTAGCCAACGGGTAATAATTGTCATAGTAATAGTAGTAATTACAGCAATCGTAATAGTATTCTACTAATCAGACGCTCAAACAGTCGAATTCTTAGTCTTCATTTGACAATTTGCCTCCGACGAAAAAGATAATGATGAAAAAGCGGACTGTCAGCACTCATCATAATAACAATAGTATAAGTAATGGGAGTTGCCATACCAATCAATTGAATTTGGCGAATTCTATTATAACTACCAATTAAAGTACAGTCATTCAAAGCACAAGAAGTCATAGCAGCAACAACAACAATAATGCTACCATTAATTCAACTCAAAACCATAACAATTTCGAAAGTTTAGAAGGCATCACGAATCGCAGCAAAAACACTACTGTTACCACTGCTATGACAGCCTATTCTTCTGGGAAGGAAATCTGCTCACTGAATGCCAATGCCAAGCATACCACTTCGATTAATATCTAACCCAATTTGATCGATTTGCCCAAAGATTCTCACAGAGTTCTGTTGCATACGCACTCTCAAAAGTCGATCTAAATACCCATTGACTCTAAAATAATAAAAACAATAGTTTGCAAAAATAAATAAACTTAAAAAAAGTAATATAATAGGAAGAAATAGTAGATGAAAACAAAGAAAATGTCTCCTTACAACAGCAGTACTCATACAATTACGGTTCAAAATCCTCTTTAAAGCAATTAAATAAAGACAAGAGCTGTTCCAAAATGAGTCAAGTATAAGAAGATGAATAGTCATAAGAAAATGCCGATCCTCATTAAAAACCCCTACAAAAAGCAGCCTAGCTTCAGTTTAAAATATTCTTTCCATTAATAATTTTATAAATTATCCCAACTAAAGTGAATATTCCTTAAGCAGCAAAGTTTTCAGTAATGAAGGGAAAATCATCGGATATCAATCGTAGTCGTAATAATAATTGAAGCAATTTTAGAGTATATAGTTAAATAAAAATAGTAGTAGTATCAATTTACATGAAGCCGAAAAGCATTTATAGTTCTAAAAAATGCAAAAATAGTAGTCTCCTTTATTGAATATAGATAGTGATGAAATTGTTGACGAATCTGACGATGGAATACAAAATACTATTAGAAATCTTGGCTTTAAAATTAACCAAGTTATGAAAAAGCAAATTCTTTGAATAACAGCTTCCTAGCTGGCTGTTTATTTATATAATTAGTTGTTATTATATATTAATATTATAGCTATATAATACTAGTAATTAAAATAACTTTTTTTTTCTGTATTATTATTATAAATTTATAAAATATGTATATTTAGAATATTTATAAGTATAATAAATAAATTTAAAAAAAAAATCAACTCAAAGTTAATTTAAAAGTATAAAAAATATAATTTTAAACATTTAATAAATATAACTAATAGAGAGAAAATCAATATTTTTTATATATCATTGTAATTAAAATAATATTATATACTATCAAATTTTATATTATTCAAAATTATGTAATTATTATTTTTGCAAAAATCATAAAAAAAATCATTTTATCACATCAAAAACAAGTTTCTTATTTAATTTTTGATGGTCATATTTTGATGATTAGAAACAAAAATCAATAATTAAAAAAAACAAATTATTAACACTTAAATGACTTTCACTATTGATATAGTGATTAATTATACTGTTCTATCCTTTTTTATAGAATGTCAAAATTTATATCTCCGTCTCTTTCTAATTTGTTCCAAATCTCATTTGCTTCATCATTGTCTTGGTCCATACCTGAAGCCCATATTATTAGGACTCCATTATTCCCAGGTCATTCATCAGGAATAACTTTTTCTTTTTTCATATAATTAAAACCTATATTTGTTCAAATAAATTTAATATAGTGTTTTTACCGACATAATTGAATTTATTCTTTATGAATTAAGCAATTTTTTCATATAGAGGTCTGTGTTATCATCCACCTCAATATTTAATTTTTATTTTAATTTTTCTTTCTTATTCCATTTTTTTTATTTGTTTCTTTATTAATTATTAATAATATTGAGATATTATATTTTTTGTGAAGTATTTGAAAACTAAGAAAATTATATTCCTAAACATATACATCATAATGACGAATTTGAAGTATTTATAATTTATTTTACAAAATTTACTAAGGTATGTTTGATTCAATTAGGTTGTGATATTTATATGTAATAATAAAAAATAACTTAATAATATAAAAAGATTTCAATTTATGATTTAATTAATATTAAAAGTAAATAATTGTTTATTTTTATTTTTTAATTAATATTTATCATTTTACTAATTAATGTATATTGATATGCATAATATTATAGTTTATTTATTATATATAAATATTTAATACAATAAAAGAAGTTAATTTTTAGTATTATAAAGTAATTATAAAATGTTATTATTAGAATACTTTCGTAGTTACTTATTTAGAAAGAATATTTATTTTATATCAATGATTGGTCATATTTAATGATGATGATTGGTGGGGAAGTAAATTGAATACAAATAAAAATTTAAGATATATTACATCACCAGTTTTCTCAGACATAATCTTTTTGGAACAGACACATTTCGTCCTTCATTAATTTATACGTAATTTCCTACGGTATACGCTGTGAAATGATTAAATCTTATATTCTATTATGAAGTTTGAAATTAATTTGGTAATCTTCCCAATTCATATTCTTGACATTTGGCAGTTGTCCATAAATGTCTTAATACATGTGTCCATAGGAAACAATTTTCGGATAACTAACTAAAATGACAACTCCCCTCTGCAAATGCAGATAGGCACACTTGCCCATGTGAACATCAATTGCGTGAGAATTGATGTTTCCCCTTTTCTTAACTTTGCGATTCTTTAAAATTTAAATATAGTTTAAAGAATTATTTATAATATAAAACTATTTAATTATATAATTAAAATTACGTGGCGTTCTGACATTATTGATTGATCGTATTTGTAGCAACGAACTGAGCACAGCACTTTCTCACACACTAGACAGAGGTAAGGGTCACTAACCCTGGGGAATTCCTGACATATATCGCAGGTGAATGTGTTATATATTCTTTGGAAATCCAAGTAGTTGTGAGGCAGACTAACAATTGTAAAGTTTTAATATCCACTTCTGTAAAGTGTTTTCGCTTTGGCCATCACGCCATCATTATTTTATATACCCTTTATTAATTCTTCATCCAAAAACAAATGGAAAACTTACATTGCTCCACAAACTTCATCCATCAAATTAACATAGGTGTCAAATTCATTTTGGTCAGAGCCAAACTGATCCATATCCAAAATGTCCATGTCTCTAAATAAATAAATAAATAAATAAATAAATAAATAAATAAATAAATAAATAAATAAATAAATAAATAAATAAATAAATAAATAAATAAATAAATAAATAAATAAATAAATAATAATAAATAAACAATTTTAATTATTTTCTACTTTTGCTTGGCCTTGAAAATGGTGAAGAATATACCGATCGTTTTACGACAAAAGGGAAGCAAAAATTAACAAGCTCATATTTAAATTCTTCATTTTCTAATGAGTGTATAAAATAGTTCTGGTCATATTTTCTTGACTAAAAATTAAAAATTTTTTCTATGCACACTCTTAATCGAGTGAAAACTTTCGATGTCGGTTTTCTTGAGATTGTTTTCGCTTTTGATCTATATTCGGGTTCTACTTCTCAGTGTAAGCAATAAAATGAAGCACAACCATCATTCTGAAAAACCTCTGTGTCAATAGTAAGTAGCATTTCAGCAGAAACACTTCATCATCCTTAAATAGCACGGCGCTGTACCAAATTAACTAGAAGTATAGATTTTCCTAGCTTCTTAATGAGTCGATAGTGGTTATAAAATCAGTTTGATTGAAGAAAGTCTGATATTGTAAAATAAATAATTTTTATTTTATTTTGTTTAATAATCATTTACTTTTAATCCAGTAATGAAATTAAATTTCAGTTCTTCAGTGTAACCCTCCTTAAACTCTTCTTCTTAAACAGTCATCAGATAATAAAAAAATATTATCTAAAATTTAAATAAATGTTTCTATACAGCAAGACACTTTTTTTAAAATACAGCGTCAATCCTCCCAGTCCAATGTTGTGAGATGTGTAAAATAATAATTAAAAGCAGCAATTTAAGATCCACTCTTTTTTAATTATTTGTTTTTGTTGTTCTGCATTTTGAGACCTATGTTTTTTATTATTTAATATAAATCTGAACATATACAATAATAATACTGCATAAATATTACCTGAATATCATTTAAATATGATCGAAGAGCTCTTCAGCTATGAGGCTGGTATCGAAATTTTCGTCAATTTGAAATGAAAGATTTTTAGTATAATTTATGATATCCTCCATGCACACTATGTAGCTGGTATCATTCGCCTTATAGTTGCTGTTGCTGTTACTGCTGGGATTTTTGAAAAGGTGAGGAATTTCAGGCAAGAGAGAACTTGTGTGCAAATTTACTTTTTTTCCATTACTTACATTATTTCCATTGTTGTCATTATTACTAATATTGTTAGTTTTTTTATTGCCAGTTATTGCCTTTTTAGAAAGATTAGGATTTATAGTGGATTTTACTTTGTCTTCCTTATTAGGAACCTCTTCAGAAATAGAATATGAAGAATGAGAAAGAGATTTTTAGGCACTTTCTTCCCTGCTTATCTTTTTGCTGGCTCCATTTATTTCGAATTTATTAATGTTCAAATGAGAGTTTTTGCTTCCTATATGATTGATGCTGCTATTATTAATATTGTTGTTTTTCTTATCAGAATTGCTATTATCACTGAACTCTTCTGCATCGTGATTACTATTGAAATAGTTGCTGTAATTATTGATGCTATTACTGAGAATATTATTGATACTGCCGCTATTGTTAGTATGCGAATTATTATTGTTATTAATGTTAGCAAGATCAACCGCGGCTAAAGAATAAGATTTCTTCAAGGGCTTTAAATGCTTCGGTTGATTAGAGAAGTTGGAGTACATTTAGTTGAGTTTAAAATCTTTAAAGTAAATACTATTTTTATCATTCATAAACTGCACGAAAATATTGGCCATGAACTTGCAATGTCCGCATAAAACCTCGAATTTGTAGTTGAAAAGGTAAGATTTTTGAAGTATATTCTTCAGATTGCTCTCTAAAATATCTTCGTTGCAATGTTTATGTAAAAAATGATTGCAAGACTATATGTTGTATCTGATTTATTTAATTTTATTTTTAAAGACACAATATTTAATATAATAATGCTTAAATCAAAGATTACCCAGTGTCCCTGTTGTCTAGCAGAGGAGAACAAAATTGTATTAAATTATCATTGCTGATGTAAGAATACACCCCGTACTTTGTTCCCGGGAGTAAATCATGGCAAATATTGCACACTTCGTTTTAGTTCTGATCATTATCCTTCTATTCTTGCTATTCCGGAAGGTTATTAACTAATTGCTAGTTTTTATTCATAAACTTTTTTTATTTTTCTAAGAAATTCTTTTTTATTTATTCCTTTTTCAATTTCAATAGCTTTGATTTATCTACAATTTATTCTTTTTTTTTTTTTTAAATTAAAGTTAAACATTTTTAAAAATTGTAATTTAATTAAATTTAATTTATAATTATTTCTTTATTATACCTTTGCACTTCTCTTGCTTGTCAATGATTTCTTACTTTTAGGATGTCGATTTCCTTAGCTTTATCGTCGTTTCTTGAGAGGCTCTTTTCATTAGCTCTTCTCTTAACTGTTCAATTAGTTTTTAAATATTCACAAATGTCTATTTCAGCTCCTTTAAGTTTGGATTGTTTTTCATCTCTTCTATCTTTGCCTCCATTTCCGGTTTCAAATAATACTTAAATGAGAAAATTACATTAATAATTTAATGTGATTTATGCATTAATAAAAAATAATTTTTACTTTAAGTAAATTGTCAAAAACTATTCTATCTTCATCAAAATCCCCATAATCAATTTCTTTTTTACAAAATTGTAAGTAAGACGAAACCAACTTGATTGAATGTCTTAGAACTTCATTTAAATTTGAATTAAGCCCTTCTATTCTAATACATAGCATTACATATCTATTATTAATTATATTTAAAAATGCTGTAAATCAGAAATGTAAAATACCTTGGAACCTCATCACTAAATAAAATATCCATCAACTGTCTCTGGAAACTATCATGCTCATATAAATTCATTGTGGACATAATATGATCTAGTTGTGGGTTTTTATTTGTAATGGTTTTGATTTTTTCAAACAAATCTTAATTTAGTCTCGTGTACTTATTAAACATGTAGGGCTCATAGCATTATTCATATTCCTTGTAAAATACATAAATAAATCAACAAAAAAGCTATTTTAATATCACAAAATAAATTATAAAATACAGGTTTAAGTCTTAGGTGATTTGTATTTTGATTGTAAACGGCCACATTATTTATAAAATCTTCAAGGTGAATTTCATAATTCAAAATTTTATCAAAAAGAACTTCCTTTACGGTTCTCAAATCCTTCGATTTATGGATATGAAAAGAATTGATCACAACATTTTCCAAATGTTTTAAAAGCCAGGGGGGTCTACTTTAATCAGTCTTTTATTACAAGACCCTTGTGCACGCCACACTGTTTATAAAAGATGTGCTGTCTATAATGAGAGCGACAATTAATTCCAGAACACAAGCCAAATTCTTTTTGTACTCCTCATTGTCAGCCATAAAATAAATTTTCTTTATATCGATTTCTCCGTACACCTAGGTGATGGTATTCATTATAGATACCTACTATCCTTTTTCACTTTGAAGTGAAAGGGAAAAAAGAGTTTGAATTAAAGCAATGTCTAAATCGTATTGTCTGTGTTAAATTATATAATTTTAAATTATATTAATTTAAAATTAAATTATTTTTATAAATTTTTCTACCCATAATAACTCTTCTTGTAAAACGAATTTATTATTTCAATCTTCATCGACTTTTAAGGATCGTTGAGTAAATCATAAAAGGTCCCGACCTTTTATTCTGTTAGACGAGCAAATCTTAGAGCTTTTAGAGAACAAATGATCATATTTTGTATTAATTCCTGAAAAATATATTAGTTTAATAATTTCAAAAAATAAAAAAATGATATTTATAAATAATTACATAATATTCTTAACCCTTTAATATTTATTATAAAAGCTGTTTTAAATAATGATGTCCCTACTCCATAATTAATATGTTCATAATTATGCTAATCACTCTGATCCCTGTATAGTGTATGGGCCATTCACATCCTTAATCTTATTTATTCTATATATTTTTCATAAATAAGTTTAATACAATTACTTAATTATTTATCATTTATTTTATTTAATTTTCTACCTATAATTACTATTATGGAACACTATTAAGCTATTGAGTGTAAGGAATTTTCAAATAGTCAATAGTTTAAGCTTCTTTTATCAAAGTTTACAAAAAAAACTGCAATAAATATGTTTATTTTTCAGAAGGCTATACATATATTTTGTAAATAAGTTATTTAATTATCAGCAGCAAAGAACATTCAATATGCAATCGGCACTTTTCCACTTCATCTTCTAAATGAGGAGAACTTTTCTTTTACGTCAGAAACACACATTCTGTAAATACCTATAAATAAATGAATATATATCGAAATTTTACCCCTTACATATCATAACAATTTACTTAAATCAATTTTTTATAATTCAAATTGCACGCCAGTTAATCCTTTTTGAGCCAAAACAAGTAAATTTGCTTGATTTTATTGAAAGTATTATATGAAAATCGAGACAAAGGAGAAAAGTAAAGTGTGATTATTTCAATAGTTTTTTCATAAATATTATTGAGGTAGATTTACTAATCTTTCAGCCATATTTCTGAACACTATTTCGTGAAAAACTGCGCATATAAATCAAAAAATCCCGAAACATGTAATCCTGGACAGCTTTTCGTCTGATAAATGAGCATTTTGAACATTTTTGAATATGTTTGTATGAGTTTGTTTGTGAAATTCTGATCATTTTTAAAAATAATTAAAAGCATACTACACATAATCTCATTTGCATTATAATCAAGTTTACAAGAAATCCTATGGTATTCATGGTAAATAATTAAATATTAACAGTTACAAAAAAATGCATTTATATTTTTTCTTACCTAAATAAAAGTTCTAAAAAGCTACAAGAACAAGTTTACTGATTTGAAGGCTATTTAGAAATTGGACTTTCATAATCTATGCAGTTATGAGTAAGCTTTTGGGCCAACTTAATATTTTTGCTTGTAATTTTTTGATTTAAAATATAGCCTGTCAGTGAAGTAAGGATTGATGCCTCGTTCATAAAGTAAATTATGGTCTCAATAATATGGTATACGATTTTCGAAACCATATCTTGATAGGAAATATTTTGTTTATTTATTTTTTCGCCTAAAACAGTACAGTCTTATGTCTTTTCCAGTATCATCGATATCAAAATAACTATCATCTACTCATAATTTTCCCTGAAATTTTTCGGAATCAGCCTATCCCATAACTCTTCTTTCTGAGAAAATTGATTCGGATTTCCTCTATGGTTAAGGCAGCAGCCTTACCAGTTAAAATTAAAATTGCATGTAATTTTTTTTTAAATTAAATATAAATATTTTAAATTAATAAAATATATTAAAAATTTATAATTTTTTTATTCTATATATGTATTGTCTAAAAGTGTAAATAAATAAAATAATTAAGTTTATAGTAAATAGTACCAGAATTAGCAATGGCTTAGTAATCTCCGCAATCGCATGATCCGATATTATCTGTTGAGTATTTAATTTTATGATTTTTGTGTATTTATGTGGAGAAGCAATCCTTGCAAATCAAATGAGAATCTTTATCAATTCCACAGTCCAGACACTGGAAACTTAATTCTCCTCTTTTAATAATTTTTGCGCAACTTTGTTTAATTTTCATCTACTTACTAATATCTTGCAATTGTTACTCAATCTTTTCATATTAATAAAATTTCCATTTTTATAATGGTTAAATAAAAATAATTAATAGTATATCAATTTATTATTCTTTTTTTTGATAAATATTCTCTTTATTTATAAAATTTTTTGGAAGTGTTAATGGCATTTTCTTACATTATAATTTGTGAAAGCCAATAATAATTGGTTTTTGACCACAAATCAAAAATAATAAAGTTTTTTTAATATTGTAAAGAAATTGTATTGCTTCATGAATAATTTCATTTAAATTTATATTTATAATATTCAACTCCATTTATTATTTATATATTTTATTTTATTGTAATTATTTTTAAGTTTTTTATAGTAAATTCTAAATCTAAATCTACTATTTATAATCAAAAGTTTGAAAACCTTTTAATAATAAAAATACCTAACTTTGAAAGGATGGACCAGATTGTATCATTCTGAAAATCGCAAGTTGAAATTCTTTTTGTGAAAATTATTTTTTGTTTTCAAGATATGAAGATACCAATATACGAAGTAAATGAGAATCTTCATGAGAAATACTTTGATCCTAAATATTTTCTTTTACCTTCCCATCTTCGGAAGACAATTCTTACATTATAAGAATATAAATGCTTTTATTATGATATTTTAATTTCCTTTTTATTTTATAATATAATAAGCAATTTTTTTAATTTATTTTTTTTGTCAATTTTTCTTATTTTTATTTTTATATGCAATAATCCAATTAATTCTTGAAGTTTTTTTTCTTCTCTATTTTTTTTTTAATGTTTCTTTGATTAGTTAGTTGATTTAGAGGTTGATGTTTTTATTAATTTGCAGTATAATAATATTTTATAAGCAATTTGTGTGTTTTAATAAAAAAAAGAGTTAATAATATTAAAAGTAAAATAGTTTGAAAACACTAATTTATATCATATTTGTTTATTTTATAGATAATTTCTCATACACTTTTATTATGATTTGATAGAAAAACTAATTTTTGTTCGCCTCGTCAAAGCTATTAGGTTATTTAAAATTAATGTTGTATATTAACCACTACTTAAACTTTATAGTGAACTTAATAGATAGTATAATAAAACTTAAAAATCTAAATAACTATGTAAAATACTATGTAATGGATATCTTTAATTTAATAGTTAGTATAAAGCAATATTTTACTCACAAAATATAATATTTACTATTAATTTAACTTATAAAATACTCATTTTTTATGCAAAGATAAATTTATAAAAATGTTTAAAATTTCAATTATTAAGAGGATGGATTTAATAATTATTTTTATTTTATTATTAATATAAATGTTTTGATAATAAATATGTAAAATAACACCATATATAATAATAATTAGTTTATTTATAAGTATATAACATGTGCGATATAGGATTAATGATAATATAATAATTTATATGTCTATATATATATTATAAGTGTCAAATAAATATCACTTATCAGCTAAGCTACATTAATATTTATTTACTTACAGTTTTATTTTTTTTTAAATTTTATTATAATTATTAAGTTGTATTTTAATTTTTCTATAAAGTATTAATAATAATAGCTTCTTTTTATCTTCTTATCTATTATTATCTTCATCCTAAGTGGTTGTCATTTTCCTCTTATTACTATTAAGATTACTACATAGGTTAAATTTAAGGTTCATTGCTATTATTATCTATATCTTCTTCAGATTGTGTAGTTTGCATTTGATTCATACATGATCTGAACAATTAGCAATTATTTGATTTATTCGAAAAATGGAATTAAACTGTGGTCCTTCCACATTAGATGGCAAATCCATCTAAATCCTTTGTTAGAGGAATTTCCTGTTTGACTTGCACCAAGCTTCCGAACTTCGATTCCTTATCTTGTATAAATAATTGTTATCCATTCCAATATAGACAAGCATGTTGTCTGCTAACACTTATATCACTGATTCTAATTTCACTTTCATGAGACCTTCCTATGTGGAATTTCTGGGTTTAGTTTTTCTAAATATTATTAATACAGTTAATATTATATTAATAAATTCCTTATATTAATTAACTTATAAAGTAAGTAAAATAGTGATTAAGAAAGTAAATAAAGTACCTTTAGTTAAATTATATAGTAACCGGATGAGTTGGCTCTATTATGGGAAGTCTGCATGACTTCGATACCTGCATAAAGCTATCCAGCAGGTCTTGACAATTCCTAAATATCATAAGTACTGCCTTCACTCTAAAATTTAGAAGGGTATTTGGACTTGCATAGTTCACATTCAAAGTTTTTCGTCAAAAAAATGATTTTTTGATTTGCCAGTTGCTTATGGTTAATTTGCATTTTCGAATAAATCCAAGTTTGTAGGCAATTAATGTGCAAATATTTCATGGTCCCTTGACATTTGCAGGGATTAACTAGAGGATTATCGTTTGTTTCTTCGCTGAGGCAAATTCTGCATATTCTGTTGTTGTTTTGTTGCTGCTGTTGCTGAATATTGTTTGTCAAATTGGACATATTGTTACAACTGCAATTGTTGGGAAATCCATTATTAATATTACTTGTGGGTTAGTTAAAGCTTATATTATTATCAGTATTGTTTTGGAATTCATCCAAATCATTTCCCATATGTTGTTATCGATTTTTATTATTCACGTTCAAGTTATTGTTGTTGTTGTTGTTCGACATGGGGCATCTTTTAGAATGATTAAGATCTTGGGTTTAGTGATACTCAAAATCGGTGACAACGTCAGTATTATCGGCTTCTAAAACATTCGTCGATTTTTTTTCGATCATTTGATTATTCATTTACCAGTTTTGATCCAGCACCAGTTCCTTTATTTTAAAATTGACCCTACCTAGCTTCATTAAGTCCCCCTGTCGGAGTATGAACCCATTTTCGCTCGGGACATTTTTTACTACTGTCCATTAATTTTAAATATCTTCATTTCTTTTACTCGAATCTACCCAAAAGAGACCCTGCTCGTCCTTGAAAATATTTAATAATATTTCTTCGTCTTCGTTTTGCACCTGATCTTCTTTTTAAAATCGAATTTCATTTTCTTTTCGTACAATTCGACCTGACTCGTTTACCTTAAGTTCCTACTTTATAATATTTTGTGTTTCGTAGTCGAAAAGTCCATGCGAGTCTTTAATCCAGGTAATTCCAGAAATTTTCAATTCTTGGTTATGTTGATTTCCGTTGCTTTAATTAATATTATCTGATTAAAATGCGTTTTAGCAGTTCCCCATTTTCTTTTTTCTTTTTAACTAAAGTTTAAAATTCTATACTTATAATATTACTATTATTTTTTTTTATGTTTTATTGAAATTTAGTTTTTATTTGTTAATTATATATATATATTTATATAAAAGTGCTTTACTTTATTAATTTAGTTATTATACTTGCATACTATTCCTCTTTTTCATTTTGGTGAAAAATCACATTAGTTAAAGAGTTTGCTTAATCGCTAAATAAATTATAAAGTTTTTTAAGAACTTATTTAACTATTTTTTATTTTTTATGACTATTTTATTCTCTCCCATATTTAATGTGAGTTTATTATAATAAAGAATAGTTTGAAACGAAAACCTATTATTATAACATTATTTAAGAAATATAGAAATTAAGGTTAAAACAAAATTTTAGATATTTAAATAAACTAGTATTTTATTTAAAAAGTATATTATTTTATTATATTAGTAAAAAATGCTTGAAAGTATAAAATAAAATAGATGCATTTAAATTAATATTTTATTACTTAAAATATTATTATATGTTCTTAGTATTCTATAATTGAATTTTGAAATATTTGTAATTAATAAGTTAAATAAATAATTATTATTTTATCTAATATATTTAAGTTAGAAATACCAAATTAATATATTTTTAAAATAAACATTACAATAACAACAATCTGTTCTTCTAATCGCTAATATGTCATATAATCCACAAGAAATCCTTAAAAAACTAAGAAATTAACCAAACTCCCATACAAATGATAGAAATTTAAATTATTAAGAAAACAATGATTTAATGAATTAATAGTTTTTCGACATAAATACCTCAGATAAAAAAGAGATAAATAATATTAGCAATAATTTTTAATAAGAGCATTTTTAAAATACTGCGAAATTTTCAAACATGACAGAGTAAGGGGATTAAGATGAAGATAATATATAAAATCGATATGATAACTAAGCTTTAAATTAAAATAGCTAGCATGGATTAGATCAAATAATTAAATCCCAATCTGAATAACAATTTATTATTGAAAACAACTAAAATTATAAAAATAATAATTTAAATTCAGATTCAGATTTACTAAAAAAATAGATATCTCTATAGAATTTATAGCAAGGCTTTCAAATTGGAATACAATAAATCAATAACAAGTAATTATCAAAATAGATTAACTTACAGTAATAGTAATAATTGTTACAATAATAGCCCAATAATTAGGAAAATTAGGTAGATTCTAAATTTGTGTCTGATTTAATAAGTTAAAATGAATCTTTAGAATCTCATATATAATAATTGCAGATGTAATTACAAATGAAACAGCAATAGCAAGAAGAACTAGAAAATTTAATTATAAAGTAAGACTCTTCTTAAAGCAAATAAAAATAAAACAAAAATGATAAATTAAATTAAAATAGCATTAAATCAAAAGGATCTCAACAATAAATATAACAAAAAAGAGAAAAAGAAAAATCTTAATAGAAATAGCAAGGGACTCTATAAGATAGCAAAAAATCTCCTTCCGCGAAAAAGGTACCCAATACTTCATAATCTTAAAACAAAGAAAAAATGGGATCTATAAAAAAATCTGAAATAAATAATAATAAGATATTTAAAGAGTTAGAAAATGAAATTGATAATACGAGTTCTCAAAAATTTTGCAAGAAAAAGAAAAATAATTTAAAAACTATATAAATTCTTCTTAAAGTCCATTTAAGCAAGGCAAAGTTAATGAAACTGTTTAGGATAATTCAGGAAAGCTAAATTTAGATCTTCTTTAACAAATATTTAATGAATATCCTAAACTAAATCGACCAACAATTTCTATAAAAATAACAGAAGAAGATCTTATGTGAATTTAATGATAAGTTTATTAGATTATTTTTTTTTATTTGATAGGTTATATTACTAAAATTGCTAATATTTATATATTAAATATAATTTATCTCGTTTATTGGTAAAATAAATTTAGATTATAATAGTATGATACTTTTATGAGTTACAGAATTATATGAATATTATATTTTTTATTAGGTTATATCATAATCATTTTAATTTATAAATAAATAATTATGAGATATCAGAATTTATAGTTATTAATACTTTTATTTCATCATAATAGTTCCATAAGTTTTTCTTATTTAATATATATATATTACAACAATTAAAAAAATAATCAAATTATTAATCAAAAAAACTTACTATGAGATCTAATAGTACTAATAGCTATAAAAACCAAAAAATAATAAGTGGTACTTTTAGTGTTTGAAAAAAAAAAATGTCGAACCCTAAAGAAATTATAATGCTGAATTTTATTAAGGAACTTATATTCCTGAGGAATTATAGTATGGTATTGAAGAGATCTTTGATTGGTAATTGCTTTTTACTTTTTTATTTTTTTAATAATATTTATATGAAGGGCTAATTTGAGTGAAAGAAGAAGAAACTATATACTTGAATCAAACCATTAGTATATTTAACATCTATTCCCCAACGGTTTTTAAAGTCGATTTAATAGTAATAGTCACATATTAACTGAATTAGAGGTTGCCTTGTTTAAATCTGATAAAGAAGTATATATAAATATGTATTCATTTTATTCATATAATAAAAATATCAACTTAATGCATAATTTAATAGATATATACCAAGTATATAAAAGCATATAGAATGTTTTTGAAATTTTTAGGGTTGGAACTTGAAAATGATTAAACTGGACAAATTGGTAAACTAGAAAATTATGAAGACAGAATTTTCAACACACTTATATGTCATCCTCATAATCAGATGAGAATTACTAGAATATTAGCCAGTTTGAACGTTACAGGTTTCAGAATATACGCTATGCAACTCCAAAATTTTTTGTATTCTGAAATTAAAAATAAGAAGTCTCCTCTATATGAATTATATAGAGAAAGATACTACATGTCTGAATGGAAAAAATGGGAAATATTTGGAGAAGAAAACCCGGATTTATAAGAGTTTAAAACATGGGCTATTTATGACTTTAAGACCTGCTAGTAAAATTCAGAATTTTTTAATATATAAGATGAAAAACAAGGAAAAGAATATTCTCATATTAAAGAAGAAACTAAATAGAATTTATAAAAAATTTTTGATAAGTATGGTGAATAGTTGGAAAAGCAATTTGATTAGGGATAATTAGAGAATAAATAATAAAAAGAATTATTAAATAGTTAAAATGATTAGAAATTAATGTAATAAGATTCATAATAAATTTTAAAAAATTAATAAAAGGCTTTAGCTGTGAAAGATGATAATGATTAATAATAAAAATACCTTAATTAAGTTAAATAGAATAATTAAGTTAAATAGAATTAATAAATGTTTGATCAATCTATACATAAAAAATAATATTACCAATGATTCAAAAACATAAAATAAAAACTAAATAGAATCAAAAATGTTTCATACTACACCAAATTAATAATGATATAATTTTAAGTTAATAATATGATTTTATATACATACATATTACATACATCATAAATATAATTATAATAATAATAAATATCATAAAGAAAAATTTTTAGGATTTATAATAAAATAATCATAAATTTAAAAACATCATTATTATCAAAGAAAGTATCAAAATACTAACTGAATAGTTTAGTCTGTGATCATGAATATCAGGAATGTCCCATTTTTTTTAGATCTTAAAATTAATAGTGTAAACGACCGGGTCAAAATCTGCAGCGGGAGTTGGCTCGTCTGAACTGATAATCATATATAATTTATAATCTACATCATCTGATAAATGATCTGCTGTAATAACTTCCACGATATTTTTCTTCATTTATTTTCTCTTATAAAATTCAAATGGCAAATTATCACCTTAAAAATGTTATAAATGTTGTCTTTTTATAATTATAATTAAATTTTTCAAAATATTATATTTTTTTTTATATACCATTTAATCCTTTTAAAATTTGTGTATGATTAGAAGGAGTTGCATTTTATCTGTAATCAAGTCCCATATATACATAACCATTTGAATTTAACTTTAAATATAGTTCCATTCTTTCGTAATTGACATAACTTTCTAGAGTGCTTATAGTTGGAATAGTACTATAAAAATAAATGAATAATAAGTACTGAAAAAATAAAGTAAATCCTAATTAAGAAAATTACTTTGAGTTAGTTTGCGTAATTCGCAACATTTGAATGTTTGGCAATGTTTAACTGAGGTTATTTTTGACGAAGGTATTAATATTAGGATCATAAAGTTAGTTAAGCAATAATTTGCTGTCAAAATTAGCGCTCAATTGATCAGTAGGAATAAGGTAGAAATTGTAGCTATATTGCTAGATTTTATCAACCTATTATTGCTATTGCAGCATTCTTCTTTAAGAATCCTCTTTTTACAATTCTTAAGCATAGCAACTGCTATAATGAACAAAGTGCAAATCACATTGTTTAAATTCATTTCCTTTTTGATATTAAACTTCACTGTTTTGCAAAGAATAATAATTATTTCCAACATAAGAATCAATTTTAGGAGGCATTTTAATATAAAACAGTTCTCTTCTTCTCTTGGTGGCTTAGCTTTGAACTATCTTGCCTGAAGAAGAAGCTTCATAGTCATCACATTGGACAAATTAATTAGTCGAAACTTGCAGTCTATGAATTGATAGTACATTAGCTAAAGCACATCCCAGAGACCTTTATTTGGGAATATCTAATTATCCGTCTAAAATAACTTCTACATTTAACAAGAATTCTTGCGTTTATGAAGTGGAAAATTTGGATTCAAACAATTTACTAGCTGTTCCCAATTAGTTTTCGCAAAAAGCGTAAAATACATATTCACTGCTTTATTTAAGATCGGGAAGTGCTGAAAAAAAGAAGGAAAAAAATTTTAACATTTAATTTCTATTTAATTTTATTTTATTTACAATTTATCGTAATTCCTACATTTCCTTACTCTTAATAAGAAAAGTAATTCCAGAAAGGGTCGTTTTTGCTTTGGAGACCTCTCCCCCTCATTGCAATGCTGTCTTTTATAGATTTAATAGTTGGTTTTTCAGCACATCCTGCAGCACAGTCGTTTTTGATATGATACGCATAGTAAACACGGTATTTAAATATGTCAACATCTGGGATATTGCAGTCCAAAAAGGCTTCAACCCTAAATTACGAGTTTAAAACAAAATTTTAAATTCTGACAGTCATGTCTGGCATTGCTGTTTGCATTTAAGCGGGGTCCAAAAATTCTAAATCTACAGCTGTAATGGGAGAATATTAGTCTTGGTTAACCCCAGTGATTTAAAAGTTCATTTTCGCAACTCCCAACTGATTGATTGATTTTATAATTTAATTCAACATAAAATATATATATAATTTTACTTGACTTGATTTAACTCTGAAAGAAATGATATAATTGTTGTCAGAGTTTTAACTGAACGATATCTTTTGGTTTTGGTTTTCTACTTGTGCTGTCACTCCAGTAACGGAAGCCTATACAAACATGTCTCCAATCGGTAAACACTGGGAAAAATTCAATTCAATAGGCCATGAAAAGCTATCTTTAGCAATTTTATAAGCCTAAGCTGCTACCAAAACTTGGCACTTTTTTTGTTGATATTGACATACAAATCTGGCACAACTTTCGCATAAGAATTTCCATAATTTTTTAAAAAACTAATAACCAAAGGTCCAGCGTTTGCAGTAGACTTGGTTCCAATTTTCACAGCTTTTTTTAATGTATATTTTTTTAGATGATTTATTTAATAAAAAAACAAAATTTTACCTAAAAATTGGTCATTAATATAGGCTCTCAATTAAGTTGGACTTATATCAATTTACTGGGCCTAATTATTTATTGTTTCTACAGAAATGAGCATACTCGTTTTATAAGAAGCTAAGTTTTCGGGTAAAAGGTAGAAATCAGAATTGAAAAACCCGATTCCGATTTCGAAATTGTTTTGCAAATCGTTAAAAGAATCTTTCTGCAAACTCCATTTCAAGTCAATGAGGTTGGAAGGATTTTGGGGGTAAATATTCCGGGCTTGTCCGGAATACAATTCAGAAGAGGAGATAATATCGTTGGCATTAGCGAAGAAGATTCTGTATTAAAGGAACAGGTATTTGAGTTCTGTGGCGCTGGGAAACTGCTCCAAATTCGGTGAATTCGGGTATCCCAGATAGCTCAAAACGAGACTGTATTTCTGCAAGCCCGCATCATTCTGTGTCTTCATTTCCGGCTTTATAGGGATTTGCAGTCGCTGTTTGCTTATAAACTGGCACTATCCATTCGCTAAATCAGTTTGAGGATTCGTAACTGTGTTGTATATTTTGCAGATAGGGGTCCTCAAGAACGAGTTCTGCAATGAAAAGAAATCTATAAATATTTCAGAGCCAGAAACCTTCCCTGTTGGCAATTAAATTCGGATAGTATGAGTTGTGGGAGCTCTGTACGATTCTCCATCTAAATCAGCACTTATGGCAGTGAAGAAATTGGCGGCTCCCACCTCATTAGAGACAACTGCCTTCGAAACCTCAGCCTAAAAGTCTAGATCACGATAATTTCTGTTGTTGATCGTTTATACATTTCCGTTTATTGACAAACCAACTCTTAATTTATTGTCATTTAGACTGTTTTTTTTAAAAATATCGGTTCAATTTTTGGAAAATAATAATTTATAAAATTGGATTTTTATTACGTAGATTGAGTGACTCCGTCTATTGTTATTTCAACTGCAACTTAAGTTCCTACAGCGACAGTTATATCTGTGTTAGAATAAATTTCGAGTAGTCTAGATCCTATAATTACGCAATGAGCCCAAACGTTTCTGATTTTGCAGGTCACTGAACCTTCCCTAGAGTTAAGTAGTGGAGCTACTCCCTTACCAAATTAAACATAAAACTTCGAAAAGGCAGTTATTGAACTTCCCAACTAAATAGTAATAATGTACTGAGGATCGTAGCCAACAAAATTGAATTTCTTCTAATAATCAAACAGTAGGTTTTCTAAAATAATTTATTTATTTATTTAATTTCATTAATTAACATTTTCATAATTTTTTTTACATGGCGGGCTGAGATTCACATTATTACTGTATGGCAAATCTAGTGTAGCTTTTGTAGGATTAACATTATTAGATCCATATTGCCATTCCATTTTCAATGGATTTGCTGCTCCTTTGTCAGCACTTGTTTTCACATTGTGGCAAACTATACTGAGTTTGCTAACATTTGATATGTCACTTTTCAAAGCTAGTTAAATTCCAGTGGCTTAATGACTAAGACTTTGGAATGAAAAACTTAGATTATCATTAATTTTTGGCTGGCAATAAGAAGTGTCAACTTCCTTTACATCAGTATTCTCCAAAAATCCCCAAGTAATGGCAAATCTATTTTAATTTAATAAAATTTTAGTTAAAAATATTGAATCTATTATATTTGTTTGTTACTAATCTGTTTTTTAGATCGAAGAAGGATTTTCAAATACATAGTCGACCAATATATCCGTGGGAGCACTTTATCTCAAAAATTAGAAGTAAATATAGGAATCAGCAGCTTTAAAAGTAGGAGTGTATTTCATATTAGCCAAATTAAATGTGAAATCTTGACAAGCTTTATATCTGCCATTTCCTACAAAGGCATTGGCGGGCATCTCGTCCCCATAGACTACTTCATTTGCATCGGCACTATTATTATTATTAAAAAAATCAATTATTAAAACTCAAAAAAATTTAAATTAATATAACACAAAAAAATATAATTAATATGAAAAAAGTTACGTTCCCCCATTCGTTGTAGATAAAGCAGTTATTGCTGATAAAACCAAATCTCCAGTTCCTGGATTTGCCAAAAGTTCATCTCCAATCGCAATTTCGATTAGAACTCTTGAAAGATATACAATTTATTATAATCTGGCAGAAATTCTGACCACAAAGGGCCCGACTCCGGAAATGGAACAGGCAAAGAATTGAGCCATGTCTCCTGTAACTCTGCATTTTTCAACATGATTTGATTGCAAAAATTTAGCGTAGGTAAATTGCGAAGTAGCAGGGTTTGTTTTAAGAGTGAATTGTACTTCGAAGTGTTTGTATCCTTAGGCATTTTATTACAAAGCCCAATTTTGCATGGGAATTTCATCATTCAAGTCGATGGGAACAGAGAGGTATTTATCTTTTGATTTAAAGTCTTTACTTTCGTATTAGAAGCAGGAATTTCCTTATGTGCCCGTCCAAAATGAATTTTAAGCAGAGGAATGGTATCCTTCACTCAGTCCGTTAATATTTGAAAGAGCATATTTGAAAGCATAATGTGCATAAGATATTCCTCGGAAAAGATTGTCATTCGGCACTGAAAGAGTAAGTAGTTCGTTATCTCTATTAGGAAGTATATTGATAGGAACAAATTTTTAGATGTCCAGGGTTTCTGTGGGGCAGAAAATGGTATATTTTTGACTAAAATGAAATAAATTTTTTTATGATTTAATAAACAATTTTTTTTTTCAATTTATTTTTTTTTACGAAATTTTCCTTTCAATTTTTATGCATTGAATGTCTGTAAATTGGTTCGGATTTTTAAGTTTCACAGAGTTTTTCGCGAATATATTTGCGTCTTTCGCTAAAATGAGAATTCCAGAACTTTTAGATTTCATAAATCCCTGAGTCGCTTGTTCAACGCTATAAAGTCCGTTTCTTGTGCTATCCGCATTTTCATGTTTGAAAACCAAATTTTCTGCAGAGCTGGATGCGCTATTGAATGAATACTTCCAATGAGCGGCCCCAGTTCCAATGAAATTCAAATCGGAAGGAACAATTGTATTCACACCGTAGTATTTTAAGACGAAGTTATTAGCATTTCTTGTCCCTCCATACACCACTAATGTAGCATCTCCAGGGAACTGAATAGGCCCGAATTGTTGAGGCTGCGCATTTAACAACTGATTTCCTGTCATCGGAATGACGAAAGACTCCAGAATTTCGAACTCATTTGCCCCACTCAATAAGGCAAAGTGCATGAAATGGGAGTTTTAAGTCGTAGCTGAATCCTTAATGGCAAACAAAAAGTCGAAGTTCTCCTGCAATTACGAACTATCTATGATAACAGCGGAATTCAAAAGATAGTTCGTATTTCCATCGACCTTAGAACTGTACCCCCTACATTGCACACTGCAAACATAATCATCGGAATTGGGGTCTTCGAAATCTGCCAGGACAATGTCTGTATCAAAAAATATAGCTAGCTGTTGAAACTCCGAGCCAAAGTCTGATTTAACTCCTGTAATTCTCAAATAGGAGTCCTAAAATAATAAAAAAAAATGTTGATTTGTTAATAGTTTTGCAATTGTTAAAATTTAATAAAAAACACTATACCATTAGAAAATTTTCAGCGACAGCATCCTAATTGAATCGATAGTTGACGAAATTGGCAGTGAAGTGAGAACTAGGTTCCGGAGAAGAACTGAGCGTGTAGGCATTAATCAGAATGGAGTCTACAAGAGTCTGTACATAGGTGTTGGGGGTGGCTATCGTTTCTTCTTCTTGGTAAATATTGATGAGGAAATCAATTGAGTTGTCGTCGGCCAGCAGTGAGTTTTGTTTAAAACTTTTTTTGAATTTCAAATTTCTCATCAACATTATCTGATTGTTCACAGCCTGTCCCGAAAAGAGTTTCATGCAGTCATCTTTCTTTCTTTTGCATGTGAATTTGTAGAACCCAGCCAGGTTGTTTTCATTGATGAAAAAATTATCCGCAGTGGTCTAGCCGTAGTTTTTGCAATTCGGAAACTGATTCGCCCCATTCGTTTGTTCTCTAACGCAGAAACTGTTCGAAAATACATAATTAGGAGCAGCTCCAACTTTTCCAGCAAAACTTAGCCCCTTTCCCTTGTTGGTTCCCAATTCCGCGGTGTCAAACTCGATAATGTTCGTGTTGTAAGACAATGTCATCATTAAATAGTTGTTTTTTTATCCATTCACAGTATTTAAGGGATTAGTAAAAGCAGCAAATGAACCAGCATTCAAAGTTGCCTTCAAAAAGAAAACCAATGCTTGCTGAGCCACATTTCGAGTTGGGAAAATACCGACTCCACTAGCCTAGTTTGATATTGCCTTCTTAATTAACGCATCTTCATTTGCTTCGTTACTGTCCTCAACACTTATGACTTACGTACTTCCTAAACTTCTTTGCCATATATCCTATAAATTGTTTAATTTTTTAATTAATTAATTTATTTTTTAAAGTCATTTTACATCTATTGAATCTAGTGATTTTTTCAATAATTTTAAATTTCCTGTTTATTATGAAATATTGAATAAATCAGGTTTTGATACCCCAACTTCATTAATTTAATCTAAGGAAATCTGAAATTTATAAAAAATTATATAAGCAAATCTTGAGATATTAAAATAATATTATTGTTCATACTTATCCAAAAACGTCAGTAATTCCTACTCCAGTTTCTTTTATCGCCATTTTTAGAACCACCCAATACGATATTCCATTTCTTAAAGAAGTGATGTTATCACATTAAATTATGTTGTTTACTTATTTGCATTTGACTTGGTTCTTATCTCCCAAATTATGGTTTATAGATAACGGCACTACAGCCAAGTTGGCGACAGCAATTTCCAGATTGATCTTCAAACGCAAACTGGTATTCGTCATCGCTTTGTATGACGGGGCGGCAATGCTAAAGGGAAACTTAACTGTATTGAATACATTTAATTTGTCGTTTACAAGTAATGCGTATTTTGCAGTGGCTTATCCAGGCAAATTCTACGAATTATCAATTCCAAATAAAACGTTGTATTTTTGTACTGTTAGAGATATTTTTCTTGTTTCAAAGTAATTGTCAACTTTATTAGTTTTCAAAATCTGTTTTGTTAATTAAGATCAATTTTATTTCTATTTAATTAAAAATTAAAAAATTACCTAATCAACGGGTCTGAAATTCAAGTCATAGGGATGAATAGAGACCCATAAATTCCCAATGGCGTAGAAATGTGGATAATTTACATAGAATTCAATGGTAATATCGCCTACAATGTTTGTTTTGCCTGGATAAAAGAACAGTATTTTATTGGGATATCGTTCATCTCTTCTGCAAGACGATAAAGCTGCAGTTCCTTTTTTCAAGATACACACCTGATCCATCGTAAAATCAGGCGAAGAACTTTCAATAACAAACACAACTCCCTTCATGAGTTCAATATTTTCAATAACTCCTGGGGTGATCGTTATAGATTTAACAGCTTTCTGGGTATCATAATTTTCCTGAGTTACACCCGTGTTACTCAATGTCAAAGTATTTAGCAGCAAAGGGGCCACAGTTAACTATAGTTTTCCGAAAGCCATATTTTGGTCATAAATAATTCTTCCATTGTTAATTTGACTCACAGTTTCCATTTCAATCATGGGCTTAGCCATCAAAACTACAGGAGCGTTCGGTAGTGGTTAAATTTCTAATGTGTACCATTTTTGCGATTTCAAATCGAATTTATCAACGGAAAAATAAAATAAATTTATTTGATAACTAACAGATGATACTTATTTATCTCCGCTTTCCCATTCGCTATAAGGGTAGATCGTAGCACCATTTCTAAGTAATTAAAATTATCAGTTTATGTTAGAATTAAATAATTAATTAAAGTATTTGATTTCTCATTAATTGTATTATGAATATTTAAATTTACTATTAAATGCTTAGATTGGTGAAACCAGTAATCGGAAATTTCATTTAGATGAAATTGCTCTACGGCAATCCTGATTACAATGCAAAATGTATTTTATATAAAAAGGGCTTTCCTTCGTAATTATACTCAATTTCTACATCATGTGAGAAAATGTGTCCAGCGAAAACTATTCTGCTAAGTAAAATAAAATTCAATATTAATAGGATAGACCTCAGCTTTGGCGCTAAATTCATTAATAATTTATTAAATTTTTTTGGTTTTTTTTCCTATTATGTAGAATTTATTTAATATGTTGTGTTTTTATTAGTATTTTTTTTATTTTATATGTTAGTTTATTTATGTTTTAATAGTTTTCAGGTTTAATTTTGAAAATTAATAGATGATTAAATTATAAATTTTTTTTTTTATATTAAAAATTTAATAAAGGGATAAAGAATTCTATGCTATTATTTATTTCTTTTGCTCTTCTATTTATATAAAGTATTGATATCTCTATTAATATTCTTTAATTGCCTAATATTGATATTTTAAAACTAGTGATGGATTGATAGCTTTTTTAGTTGTAATGTTTATTAATTTTAATCACTAAGGAAAAGCAAACAGAAATTATAAGATCTATGAAATTTAATATTAAGTTAGAAATAAGTAATACTTCTTAATAAAGAGAATTGAAAAATTATGCAATTTTTTTTATACTATTAATTAGAAAAACTAAATTATGAAAATATATTGATACTATAAATTAATATATGAAAGTAATATAGAAGTAATTGATATTAGTAAAATTAACAAAAATAAAATATTTTTGATTATTTTCTGTAAAAATCTATCAAAAAATTTATCAGTTTTAATGTTTTTATAATTAAGTTATTTTAATATAGGCTATCTTTATTTTAGTATTTTAGTAAACTAATAAAAAATAAATAAGCATTTCAATATAATTCTTATTAATAACAAAATCATTTACAGAGAGAGAGAGAGATTTAAAATAATTTTATTAAATAAATGACTTCTAGATTAATAAAAGTAGTAGTTCTAATTTTATTTGTCACATTAACCTACTGCCAAACAGAGGCCTGCTACGCATAGTGCTACAACCAAACAGGCTGTGGTAAAAACCAGCAATGCATCACACAACTATTTTTCTGTGACAATAGTGTAAGCAATCATATAATAATTCTAAAATGTGAATACTACTTCATATTACTTTATAATATCAAATGATTGCAATTCTATTTAAAATCTAGTGTGAGGCTTATAGCGATACTTAAAAGGAATTAGAGTGCATTTCTCAGTGCGCCTATCATCACTACAATGATAGCACCATGTCTCCTTATTTAAAAAACTTTTTAAAATGCCAATATAGTTGCATCAATGGACTTAATGATTACAATAATGCGACTCTTGATCCCGAAGCATAAAGAAAGATGAAGGGTAATCAATGAATTAGCAAATAAGATAACTAATGATTGAATTTCCACATTGTAAAATTAACAATTTTACTTTTTATTTTAAAGAAAAGATATCCAAACAAGAATAGTAGAGAAAGCTAGCAAAAATGCAGCAATAATCTAGAGATGAAAAAGAAAGCCAAAGCAAAGAATAAGAAAATGCAAACGAATCACAAACTAGAAAACCTATAACCCAAAAAATGTTACTCAAAAGAAAATTTGAAATGAATCCGTATTCGCACACTGGAGAAACTTTGAAAGATATTTAGTGTCCTGAACAGAAAAATAAGAAAAAGGCCTTCATATTAAAGGGAAATACTCACAGAATGATCATCGAATATTTCAAATCGCGATGTGATTTCGTGTTGATGCCTGACAGCAAAAAACTGGCCACAGATTTCGACTTTAAATGGTGTGGTAAAAATGATTATATTAATTAATAGTATAATTTTGATATTATTTTTTTTCTAAAAAATTAGATTATCACTACCAACACAACTTTAAGGCTTTGAAAGAAGGAAAACAAATTATAAATCATGTGGAAAATTTGAAAGATTTGATCAGTTACAAAGACAAAATCGTTCTTACTTATAGAGATTTCGACAAATTGAAGCTTTACGACTTCGATTCAACTGATTTCCACTTCGACACATATATTTTCGACTTAAAATCCAAAGAATATAACGAAGAAGAAAAGCACTTCTTTAATAACGTAAACGATGGATTATGGTATTGATAAATTAATTTATGCCTTTATTTTTTTTAAATTTCATTTTATACACGTGTTTAGGATCACAAAAGATCCCGATGGATCCCTCGGACTTGGAATTCAGCTTTTTAAAAACGTATCAGAAATAAAAGAAAGAATCAAATACATTAAGGAACATTAAGAAATCCAATACGAAAAAAGGGACCGTATTTTACAATACTCCGTTATCCAAAAATATTTGGAAAAACCTTTACTCATGGACAACAAGAAAATCGATTTGCGAGGATATGTATTAATTGCCTCTCTCGATCCCTTCGTAGTTTTGTAAATTAAAAAAAAATGATCAACATTGTAAGTGTTTATTTGTATATTTAATATTAAATTGCAGATATCAAAATGGATTCGTAAGAAAATGCATTAAAGACTATGACACTAATTTCACCACATTCGATCAAAATGAAGCCTACAAACACCTGACGAATAGAATTTATCAAAAACGACACCCTGATTATCAAAGATTGCAGGAGGATTTGATGTTAACTCCTCCTTAATTCGAAGAATTTTTATCCAAAGAACATAACTTTTCTGAAGAAGATATTATAAATTTCTACAAAAAGGGAGAAAAAACTGTGGCGTACTCTATGATGGCTGCGAAAGAAAAATTCATTAAAAAAAAAGGAATCTTTCAATTATTGGTAAAATAAGAATGTTTGTGGTTGAAATTAATTTTTCTTTATAATAAAAATTAAGGGAGTTGATCTTATTTGGGACGAAGATTACAAAGTTTATTTGATAGAATTCAATACATCGGCCGGTCTTTACTAAACTTTGCAAGGTCATAAGTACGTGATTCCCTAACTAGTTCAGTCTACCATGGACTTGGTTTTGGATACGATGGAAGATGTTCAATAGGTTAGATAAAAATGGGAAAAACCTGAAGAACTTGAATTAGGTAGATGGAGTATTATAATCAATGAAGCTACAGGATTCAATGTTTTAAATGAAAATTTAAGGAATAGCGAAGTTAAAAAGGGGAAGGAAGATTTGTGAAATTTCAAAATGATTGAATAATTTAAATAATAATTTATATTAAACAAAAATTTGTTATTTGTTATTTTATAGAAATTTATATTACTACTTAATAATTTTACTTAGTAATTTTAATTAGTTTTAATTAAAGAAAAATAACAAAAAAACTTTTTAATTTATTTATTTTTAGTAATTTATTAAAAGTATAGTAAATTTTTTTAATAGAAAATAAATAAATATTATTTTATTATTAATATATTATTTTATATATGTTATTTTAAATAAAAATATTATCATAATTTCAGTTATTTTACTTATTTATTAATTAATTAATCATTTTAATAAACAAATAAATAACACATTCACTCACTCACTCAATCAAACATTCAATCCATCGATCGAAAAAATTATTCCTTCAAATAATTTTGGTTTATATTTAAATAGTAATAAATCAGTAAGAACATAATTAAATTAGTAATTTTTAATTTTTGAGACAACAGTATGAGTCTTTCATTTGCCTTTATTTTTGCAAGCGCACCAAATTCCTTCTAAATTTACAATTGAGTTGGTGCAATCGAGATTTTCATCAATCGGATCGAAAAGAGAGGCTGTCATATTTTCTTTATTTTCTCTGACTCCTGTGAGGGCTTAAAGGGAATAATGGAGTGTCTCCATGGTGACAAATCGTTATTAATTTTTCTTAATTTCATCGGCCTGACTCTTGGTCATATAATTTTGAGGAGGCATTTTCACGAATAGCATGGGCAGTGCCATTTCCATGTGCATTTGGTACTATAAGGGCGGCATCATGACGGTCCATTCGGACATATGGTGTCCGTGGTCGCTGACAAGCATGACCAAGGTGTTTTCATCGTCGATTTACTGCAGGTAGTTGTGCAGGGCATCATCCATATACTTCAAAAGCTGTCCAGTGGGTTCGTGAGCGTCCAAAAACTCCAAATACTGAAAGGTGGGGACGTCCTTGTAGGTTTCTCTGAATTGCAAAGAGTGATCGAAAACGTGTTGGAAACTGTTTTTTTGGTAGTAACATCGACGCACGGTGCTATTCGGGCCCTGGAAAAACCCGAATGGATTGTTGGGGTCTTGATAGTTGGGGTCGCAGGCGAGTGCGAAGCCCTCGTGGTCCATGGGCGTGTTTTTGAATCGCTTCTGAATTTCTCCTCCGAATTGCAGAGACTTCGTCTGGCACACATCTGAAGAAGAAGAAGTTATGTAGCCCTGATTTTTGATTTTTTCGAAAACCATCGGCACGAGTTCTCCGTCCTTGAAATCCTCAGGGTAGGCAGCGGGGTGCTTTTTATTGTAGAAAAACTGCAAAAGGTTTTCCGCCGTGGACTTTCTGATGGCGTGGTAACGGAAAAATTCGTAGAAATTTTCCTTCGTCTTTGACAGTTGTTCGAGAGATTTCGGCAAGAAGCGGTGCGCTCCTCTTCGCGACACTGCGTCGATGAAAATCACGACGATATTTTTCGCAATTCTGTTGCTATTGTTCATGGACTCCTGGCTTTGTTCCTGTTATTGCTGCTGTATCTTCAGAACTTCCTGTACCCTTTCCTCTTTCCTCTAAATGTTATAGATGACTTTTTGGCTTTAAATGTCGACGATTACTTCATGTTTGGCAGCCTTTGCAGAATCCAAATCTTTGTAAAATGTGGCCTGGGAAAGGATATTTCTCTAGATCACATAACCCTCAATGGAGGTGGCGCGACGCATTTCTTGGTCAAATTTCGTGGTATCAGGGTATCCTACAAATGGGTAATCATTGTGGTAATTTTTGAAGAATCTTTCGTAGATTTTCGGATTCGGTTCGTAACTTCTCTTTTCGCAATCATCAGAAAATCTGGAGAAATCATACATTCCATCGATCGCGGTCGACCAGCAGTACGTCGGCATCTGAATTTGACACAATTTTTCATTGTCGGTATCTACGGACTCGTACACTCCATCAAGCCAACGGTCACACGATTTCTTCAATTTCCTTTGATAAAACACTGCGATCAGTATGGAAAAAATAATTAAACTGATAATCAGACACTTTTTCCCGAATTTCGTGAACATGGCCTTGCATGCGAATATCACGAAATACACGAGCCAAATACTCAGCAACATCGTTGTGAATCCAAGTCGGAAGGCGCCATGGTAGTCCATTGGGTCGATGTAAGGGCTTGCGAAGATTTGAATGAGGAATTGGTTAAGCAATCCCAGCCCTCCCAACAGTCTCCAGTACTTTTTCATTCTCAAAATCTTTACGTCATTGAATAGGTAATGGGGCTGATGTTACTGCTGCTGTCCCTAGACATCTTCCATATGTGATTGATCCCCTTCGAAAACGTGCGAATCTTCGAAGTATTTGTTCAATTCTATTCTCTTCTTGCTCTAGTTTTTCTTTTCACATAGTGAAACCCGCTTCATCCCGCCCTTCAACAAAAAGAAATAGGTCTGATAGAAGAAGCAAAAAACGGACCCGAAAAATGAAACCAACCAAACCTTTAAATTAGGTTCTATGAAATACTTCAAACAATCTTCCTCGTTTGAATAGGAACATTTCTTTTCTGGGAAGAAAAACAAAAAATTTCCCAAAAAGACCAGCGACACCCAAAGCAAAAGACGATTTCTTATGTTGTCCTTGGCACTCTTTTCACTCAATAAAAAGGCTTCGTGCTCAAGGTCGGGGTCCGGACCTGAGGACAGCTTGCATTCATTCAAACTTTAAGTCATATGGGAATCCTAGTGATTATCATCGTGTTCATGATCCGTTGAGCTCATGTCAAACTGATGATGACCGTGAACCATTTACAAATTACTAGATGCAATCGCTTTTTTTGGTGATTTAGTTGTAAATTGCATTTTATTTCCAAATTTTTTAGCTTTTTGTGTTGATGTTCTTATGATAATATGTGAGTTATTATAATATTTTTATTTTTTTGGAATTTATGTTTTTCTTTTTTTTTAATATTTTATTATTTTTAAAGTAAAATTGCTTGTTATTTTAATTGATTATATGTTTGTTATTCTTTTAATTTTTTATTATTTTTTACAAAAAAAAATAGAAAGAACCTTATTTCACTATTATTATTACATATAATAATTTATTTTTATGCTGGAATATATACTTATTTTACTTTCATTAATTTTATTTATTTCTAGCTTTTACAATACTTTTATTCGATTAACACAAATTTGTAATATTATAATAATGCGCCCCGTATATAGTTGTTTTTTCCATTTTAGATAATATGTTGCTTCATAATAAATTATTATTGGGTAAAAAAAGTTTAAATAAGACATTATCATTACCAAGTATTATTAATACTATTTAAATTAGAAATAATAATCTATCAGAATGTTGGTAAGGTGTTAAATTGTATTTCTATGATATTCCTATATTAATTTATACTTTTAATATAATATATAAATATATTTCTATATTCAAGTAACACTAATAATAATTCAATAACACTATAAAAAAGTTATTTATATAAATATTTATTATTTATTTTATTTCAATTAAAAGTGATAAAATATCCAATTATAATAGTACTAAATATAATTAGGAATAAATTTAATTTTATGGAATTCTAATATGATATTAGAATTAAAATGATTTATCAATTTAATTTTAAAAATAAATTAAGTACAAGAATTTTAAATTTATATTACCTCTATTTATATGCAGTTTAAATTTTATAATAATTCTGTTTTAATTGCTCAAATTTCAAGAATTAGGTTAAATAAGAGTTATTCTAATTATAATATTTATTTGTGAAAATGTTTCTGTAACTTCATTAACTTAGGAAGTAAAGAAAAGATTTACAAAAAATTTGTATTTTTTGTAAAAAAAATTCTTTTAGCTTTTGTTTTTTTTTTCCCAAACCTAATCACCTAATTGTTTGGCGTTCACTAACTAACGCTTAAATATATCAATATTTTTATAGGTGAATAACATTCTAATTTGATTAATAATATTATTTGGTGCGCATCATACCTATAAAATAGTAGGTTTTAGTATTTAATAATATTATTAATTCTTAAATGTATTGAAATATTACACTTAAATATCACATACCATATTATAATTAGCGAATTAAAGGATTTAAATATAAATAAAATTTGTGATAAAATTTTTATGGGTGTAAAATATGTTGATATTGGAATTAGAATAAATTATTAGATTTTAAAAAACTATTATAAATTGATTGATTTATTTTATAAATTATAAGAAGTAGAATTACATAACCCTCTTAAACCAAATATAATTTTATTTTAATTGTCATAATTTATTATAGTTATGATTTAATATATTAAAAAAATTTCACAGTGATTTATTATTATCAAAAGAGCCATTGATTCCATTCAAAAGGATTTTCTAAAGAATATTTACCATCTTCAAATTCGTAGCAATACTAAATAAATATGAAATTACTTAGTCATATTATTTAGCAAATAATTTAAATACCTTACCATTTATTAAATTGTTTAAGTTTCGAAAATCTGCTCAATTTACTTATTCGCCTAAACTATGTACCTTTTATCATCTGCGATTCTCTCTTCAATATTTTGCTTTATTTGGCTTTTATCTTCTCTCCTCCTTTCAGTGTCTTCCAACAAAGCAAACCCATCTTCCATATTTTATCTATATCTATAATACATATCCCACCAGGTATACTAATTGGGCGGATTATAATCGATATCCATGTGCAAATTTCTCCAAACATACGGAGCTGGCGATTTTAAAATTTCCATTTCAATTTGTCCTAGCAATTATTTTTTTAATATGAATCTTATTAAACTAATAAATAATAATTTTTATTTTTTTACCCATTTCTACTAATTTCCATCTACTTCCTTAGGGATTCATAAATTTGTACGTTTTTATTTTGAGTTCAAATTTCAGAGGCTAATCTCCCGTAAAACCATAAGCTGTTAAATACAATTCAGGCATTGTAACAGTTATGTTAATTCTATTTAGCTCTAAAAGGCCTGGAACATCCCATTTCCGCGTGAATTTAAATTTTATAAGTATATGTGTCATATTTTATGCCCATTAATAACAGGGTTCTATTCTGAAAAAAATAAAATTTTTGTTTTAAATCAATATAAGTCATTTACTTCTAGTAATTTTTAGAAGTTTCAGGTAAATAATATGTGAGATTGTCGAATATTTTATGATATTACATCTTTAAATTTTATCTAGCCTATTGGAATTGCAAATATAGATCTATATTGTTTTTGTTAAATAATTTTTTATTAAAAAAGCTGTTGTATTTTGCCACCCCATCTAAATTGTTTTCACAATACATTAGGGATCGACTTTATTTTCTGGAAAAGTTGTATTTTATTAAGATTCAAATAATTTTTCTATATATGTAAGTGCAGATTCATCTGAATCTTAAACCAGCATTTGCTAAACACTTTATTCTGAAAATTCGCAAAATGCTCGCTAAAGCAAAATAACTTGTAAAATAATAACTTTAATAAAAAGAAAATGATTTAATTTAAACATAATTAAATTTTAATTATTTTTGTTTATTGCAACAATTTTTTGTTGTTGTAAATCAATTAATATATTGATAAAAAATATTAAAAATAAAAATTCCAGTTCTTTTAAATTCTCATGTAAAATATTTATGAATTATAATTAATATATTATTATAAAAACATATATACTCCACCGCAATAGTCACACATTACTATTATAATTATTTAATAAATAAATCTCGGAATATTCAATATTATTAATAAACAGCATTAATTAAGAATAGCACTATAAAATAGTAGTTATTCATTCAAAGTAAAGTTATTAAAACTTAGCAAAAACAAACACATTTTATTATAAAATAAATTTTATAAAAAAATATATTAGTAAATTAAGGAGAAGGAATTAAAAAAGCAAAAAAGGTAGCAATTAATTTTTTCTACTCAATGTAGCCGTAAGAATAAACACCAGAAGGAAATGATCATGAAGCCAATAGCAAAGTCGATGACGACAATTTAGTATGTAGCCAATTGCAAAAGTCAATTTAAAATATTCAGAATGCATGTTTCGTAAACAACCGAGGTGCATTCGAGAGGGCTTTTGAGAGTCGGTAAATAAAGTTGAATGACGAACTTATTTTGCAAAAATTGTGGTTTTACAAAGACAAAGAGTACCAAATGGAAGACACATTAGACATTTACGAAAACAACATTCTCTCAGTATGCAAGCCAAAAACGGCTCAAAATTGCATTCAGGTTGTATTAAATTTGATTCGCTCTTTGCATTTCGAAACGCTAAAATTGCAAGAGTAAATATACGCGCATTAGCACCAGCAACAATACATAGGCAAAATTATAAAGAAATTAAAAAGTTCCAATTTTGAAATTTCAGACGCCAATGACATTGAGGTCGTCTATGTGAAGGATAAACAGTACATGACTGATATTTTTAAATAATATCGGATTAAATTCAAAGCTTCTTTAGACTCAAATTAAGAATTCAAGTCCATATACGCAGAAGATAAAAAATATGGCGGGGGAGAGGAAGGCCAAAAGTCTTTCCACGCCGAAATAGTTGAAGGGTATCACCATTTTTTGTATGTTAAAATACTGGGGAAAAGTCTGGTTGATAAAAACCAGCAAATTTTCAGAGAATTAGACATGATTAGACTGCCGCTAATGGAAATATATGAAGCCCTGGTATAATTAAAGTCTTAAATTAGTTATAACGATAAATAAACTTTTTTGTTAGTTGAAGTATTAGGACAATTTTAAAAATGAATTCATGTGCACCGCTTATTTAATTATGTCTTTTGTAGATAAAACAGAAAATGCGAGGAATCAGGTTCTGAATGATTTCGAATTGGGATTCAATGTTAAACTCAATAAACAAACCAGACTTAAAATTCTAGAGTGGTAAATTGAAAACTCTATTTAGTATGTGTTAAAGTTCTAGAGAGATATGCAGTAAAATATAACAAATATATAACAAATTTTGATTCCTTTCAAAGATGAAATAGCATATGATATAGAAAAAGGAATTACAAAAGTAAAATAAAGGGATGTGAATTAAAGAATTGTAGTATTTTCTGAATATTGATTGATTTATTTATGTACATCATTCCTTTTATAAAAAATGTAAATTTATAAATTTATAACTTAATAATATATATGTAAGTACACATATATGTATTACTCAATTATTGGTACATTACATTTCAGAAACAGTAGTAGAAATAACTCAAAGAAATAAACTTAATTATTGATCATAAAAATTATTATAATATTAATTTGGAATATTTTATAAATCACTAATTACTATATTAAACCATAGTCAAGAATGATAATTATTCTAGCAAAAATTAAAAAATAATTTATTCAAGTGTGTATATTTTTTTATAAATTTATTTTTTTAAATTGATTTGGTATTTAATTGTATCAGTCATATTTTTTCTTTAAATATTTAAGATAATATAACTTAAAACATACAAATTTTTAACTTTTGTAAGAGTGCATAAAATGTAAAAATTATTTAAGTTATTCAATTGTTTTTTGCTTAACAATTAAATTATTATTACTTACTTCACTTTTTTTTATCTAAATTCTAAAATTAAATTTTTATAAGTTCTATTTAAGATTTCCTTTCGAAATTTTAGTAAAGATTTTTTATAATTGTATAATTTGTTGAGAAATTATATATGTTATGTACGGGAAATTAAAAAAATACTAAATAAAATGAAGGCACAAATAAATGAATAATATGGTTTAGTCACAGATAATTCAAAATTTCAATATAAGTTGAAAGGACATCTTTTAAACAAACAAACAAAGAAAGTCTAATAAATATTATTCACTAAAAAAAAAAATCAATTAACATTATAAAAAATACAAAAAAACAGCCATATACTGCATTCCTAAAAACTAAAAAACCAAAGAATATACAAATATAAAAACATAACAAGTCTAAAACCAAACTAACAAAATTCTAAGATTTTAAGGCTATAAATGGGTTGCACCTAAGGAAAATAGTCCAACGTTGATAGGAAAGGTAAAAACTATAATAAAGCTTAGGTTCGGCTGCCTGAGCAGCAGCCTTAGAGCTAAATTCAGGAAAAATAAAAAATTGAAGAAAATAACTAAAATGTAAAAATTTAAATTTTCAGGACATTATATACTATTTTACAGATTAAATGTAAGTAATAATTAAAAAAAAAAAGATAATCTAGAAGTTCACTGAAATTGGCACAAAGGAAGGCAACACAAATAATGAAAATGCTGAATAGAGATAGTAAATATTATAAATTAATGAAGAAAAAGGATAGAATGAATTGCCGTAATCATAGTAAAAGCAGCCGGATTCATATCGAAAAGATGAGAAATAATTAAAATAACAGCACAACGTAGAAAATAATAAGTCGGCGTTAAAGAGTCAGCACAATTCCAACTAAAAATAACAGAACATTCCTGCAAATAATGAAATGATTAGCGTGAATTAAATGTAGTAGAGTAATTACTCCTCTTCACAAAAAAAGTCGAATTATAATAATATTTTCGGCACTTCCAACGGTAAAGAAAATATTAACTCGCAATAATTAATGCAGTCCATGTAAAAATCTCAACAGTAATTTAATTAGTAATAATTGTAATCGTCACAGCAGTAGCAGTAATTTGATTAAAAAAGCACATCAAAAAAGGACCCACAAAGCAACGGCAACAACAATAAAAGTTAGTAACAATTTAATTCTGAAAAGTCTGGTTAAAAATAATAACAGTAGAGTTCTTAGTAATAGTAATAATAGTAGTAGTAGCAGACTCAGACTCAAACAAGCAAGTAGTATGCCAATGTAAGTCGTCTTTCAGTAGAGGTACAATTTCGATTTCATTAATCTAATATTATTAAATAATAAAACCTTTAAAATTGCTAAATTTCGAAAAGGCCAAAGCCCCCTCTCCACGTAAAAGCAATAGTGCTGTAAACACGTCGGGAATGAATGATAGCGAAGGTATTTCGAACCGAAACTTAATAAAGGTAACTCACAATTAGTAGAAAATGTCAACTATTTCCTAGCTAGACCAAAAATAATCGGTTTATTCGAATCCCAATTCCAATTTAAACGATATTTAAATGCTAGAGAGCAAACATAATCAGCTTCAACAACAATAGCAGAATTAGCAAAACAGCGAATAGCCCTACGACAAGGGTTCTTTTATTCATATTTAATAAAATGATTCGAAAACGATGAGAGATGAAGTTATTAATAGAAATATTTAGCAACAATAGTTTAATTCAACTGACGGCAAAAGGCATTCGCAAAATTTACTATTAATAAATAACACCACCCCTAATACCAACAGCAACAACAACAATACTTCTTCTTTTAGCAGAAAGAGAGGAATATAGCTTTACGATGAAAGCAAACAAGTTTTCAAGAAAAAATGGTACTGCGAAGTCAACGAATTGCAATATAAATACTATATGAGTTGTGTTGAAAAGGAGGGGATTTCCACCTTTTAGGATTGGGTGAAAATGCTGCAAAAGGCGTAAAGTGTTTAAACTGACAAAATGGTCATGGTAGAAAACAACAACAGCAACCAACATTCGAAAAATATCATTTGGGAGACCTTTAAACTAGTAAAAGATAGCAAAATCCGGCTTTGGTACGATGAGTTAGCTCAGTTATACAAAGTAATTTTTATTTTTTGAAATCATCAATAAATCAGTAAATTAAAATTAATAAATAGGAACGAAATACACAATAACAGAATATGATGAACAGTTTCGATCGAAAACTAATTCAAATTTAAGAACATTTCAGATGGGCGGTAAGTGCCACGGCAAACATCGTTTTCAATTAACAAAGCAAGCATCTGATCGGGGCTTCTGAGTTCCCTGGAAGTCAAAGCAAAAGATAGAAAAGAAACAGCAGACAGGAAAGCGTAAACGGATCTTCGTTCAAACAGTTGAGTTCGCTGATCAGTGAAATGAATTTGGAGGAGTTTGACACCACATTAAATCAAAATTCGAATACCAATTTAATTAGGCCACCTCACTACGCGAGCAACAACAGCAGAAACAGCAGCACTGTCACCAAGAATCAAATCATAGAAGACTTGTTTTTAACAGAACTTCCACACCAAAGCTCGCCTCTCTGGTGCACAGGGTTCGTCCACAGAGGGATTTACTATAAACTACTGAACAAGCACAAAGCGAAGCCCCTTATGGCGGAATTCAAAGTAATTTTTATTAAATACAATAACTAATAACTTAATTGTTTATTATAAAAAATGCAAATAATTCATTCATATATGCATACATATCATATCATAGGCATTAAAACACTTGTCAATTGAGTATTTCCAGGCCGATATGTAATTTAAATTGCGCGATATTTTCGACATCGACGGATTGGTAAACACTTCAAATAACACGAGCAATAATACCAATACGGATCAAAAGCATAAAATTGGCCAAAAAACTATCAATTTCATTCTGCCTCTGATTTCCTGCGTGGAAGGTGCTTCTTGGGTTCTATACGGAACGCCCATTATTTATTCAGGGAAAAACAAGATTTTGAAGCAGTACTCTCTCAAGCAGAGCCAAAACATTTTCCCAGAGGATTTCGTGTTACTAAACCAGTTGCGATAGCAGCATTTGAAGTAGGTTTGGAAACATGAAAAAGACGATAAAAATGTGTACTTTGTCATCAGCAACGTTTATAACATTTTATACGAACATTTGGCTGACAATAAGGCTTTGCAAATGTTCTTGATAAACCAAGACCCGAATGCGAATCTAGTGTGCTTCGAAAAAAACACAAGCAATTTCATTGAAACTCAAACTCTCAAAAATTTGCTCGGGTACTCCGACTGGGACATCGACGACTCCGAGATCGTGTACCAGGCCAATAACTCCGACTCTAAATACTCCAACAACACCTCCTAACATCAGCTGCAGCAAAAATATCCCTACAAGTTTGAAGAGTTTAAATTTGTTAAATTCAACTGGAAGTACAGAGTGCTTTTCGTCACTAAGAAAAAGTCTAAAGCCTCTAATTCTTCAGCTTAGAATTCCAAATTAAAAATCAACAAAAGAGCCATGGATTTCACTTCTACGTGCTTCAAGTATTCTTAGTAATTTTTTAATTTCTAAGTTAAATTTATTGATATAGCCATCCACTATATTAGAATATATATTGAATATTTATTAATTAATAATTTAGAAACATCGGGGAAATTAATGGAAATGTGCTTGTAATCGCAATGCCGAGTTCAAAAAATTCTTTTTTGTCTCCCACTGTGTTAAATCACAAAGAAGTTAACCAATTATTTTTCTCTAAACCCAAAAGAGAAATGGAATCTTCAATGAACAGCTCCTTTGCCAGCAATAAACTGAATAAAAACGGACACTACAGTGTTCATTCTGTAAATAAAACCGATTTGATCAGTTTAGGCGATAGAGATATGAGTAATTTGAGCATTTCCGATGTACTAAGGAGACAAGAAGAGTTTAAAATCAATTTATTCGCAGCTAACTTAAAGAAGGTAACTGCCATCATCGAAAAGGAAAATAGCGTTATCTGTTCCAAAACTCTCAAAGACCTAATGAAGCGCCACTCTCTAAATTCTTATATGTTGTGGCTTGTTTTTCCTTCTCTTAAAACTTCAAAGTAATACTTAAAATATATAAAAAATTGACAAATAAATAAATAAATAAATAATAAATAAATAAATAAAAATAAATAAATAAATAAATAAATAAATAAATAAATAGAGCTAAGGCGATTGTGAGCTGTGAAATTGTGACACGAATTTTGAAGAAAATTATGAGCGAATAAACAAGTCAGAAAATGAAATTTCTTTTAAAGACTTAAAACCAAAATAAAAATCGGATTTTCGATGAGTACTCCAGTTTTTTCTAAGAACAATTCTACAAGTCACTGGCTGCGAAAATGGTGAACTCACTGCTAAAACTGCTGCCAATGGACCATGTAAAGGACTTTGAACAAGAAAAGTTGGAAATTGAGATTTATTAAGGGCTAAATTTAGACAGAATAAGAGTGACAAGTTACGCAAGTGCTATTATGCAAGACAGAGAACAGTTTTAATATTTCTAAAGTCAAAACTATATAAAAGATCTTTTCATAACATTAACCAAAGACGCGAGTATTTTTATAAATGCTATCCACTATCATTTACAAGTAAAGAAACTAATAAAATACAGCTTATTTAATATAATAAAAATATTTACAGATTAGCTTCAATTACAACGACTTCGAAAGGAAATTGAAAAATGATAAATATCATTTTATTTTGGCTAATATTCCCTTGGAGTTGAGAGTCCAGGATATCACTCAGATTGACTATATTAACCATTCGTATTTGACTGTGAAGGAAAGAGCTTCTTTACTTCTTATCAAGCAATTCACCAGTTTCCACTAGGAAAAGATGGACGAGCATATCGGATTTAAATCCAACACCAACAGCTATAGCGATCTCAATTTACAACTACCTTACTCCCTCTATAAATTAAAATCGAATGTGCAATAAAGTAAAGACAAAAATCACATGATGAGTTCAAATGATTACTCTTCTAATTTCGAAAGTGTCGTGCTGTCTGATAGGTATTACCTATTTCATTTTGTTTCATGCTTATCAATTTTTTACCTTTTGCCTAGATATTCACTGCCGGAAAGCGAAGTACTGAATGATTACATCATATACATGGAGCTTGTCTTTTCAGGGCTAAAGTCCGTAGATGCGGAGGAAAATTATATGATCGAAATATATGTTTTACAAATTTTATACCAATTTTTCATTGAAAAAGACGAGGAGTAGTGTAAAATAGGCATGGATAAAATTATCAACTGTATGAATTCTACTCCTCTTTGTTCACCAGAACTCCTGATTTTGGTTCACACCGTTCTGGGATTGCTAAGCGAAACCAAGGCTCTATTAGAAGCAGAACAAAATTATATGATGGCTTTGCTTTCCCTGCACAAATATTACGGAGATCCCAGGGGAAGAGGGGCAATAGGAGTGATTATCTATAATAAAATTATTTTCTTGAAAAACTATTTTTATTTATGTATTATTCAATCTTAATAGATTCCTTGGGAACTGTTTCTTACTTGGAGACTGTCCATCATAACTCGTTTGCAAGGGAAAATACATGACGCTGAATATGTAGAAGAACTATTCGATGCTACTCTTTTGAGGTAAAAATAGATATTTATTTGCTAATGAACAAATTAAATACCATTATATTACTAAATAAAGCATAAGGGAAAATAAACTAAATAAATTCAAATTCTAACACCCCGTGTACGAAGATCCGTTGAAACCGTTCGAAGATAAGTTCTTCTAAAATAGCAAAACAACAAAAAATGAACAGCCGTTTATGAGATACCCAAAAAGCGATTTAAATGGCAACCAAAAGAAAAGTTTGCAAAGTCAAGGCAACAAGCCATCTTCTGGAAACTTGAATGGAGGAAATAACGTGCAAGCCAAAAACAGTCTCTATAATAACTATACGTAAGCAGGAGGAGGAGGGGATAATAATTAGAAAAATCAGGTCTAATTTGTCGACCCTCAGCATCCTTTTACTCACTGGACAGACCATTTGAAGTATGATGAACATACCTCCAAACTCGAAGTATTAATATTCTAATCTCTTTTTTATATTTTTAAATACAAAAATTAACATCTTTAACTCAAAAAGATTTTGAGTACTTCGATTGCGCTGATCAATAACAAACTATTCCAATGGATGCTCAAACATATTATGGTATTTACCGCGGTAAATCGATAAAATTTCTGGCAAACCAGTGTGTTGAAAAACTTTTAACTTTCCATTATGCAAAATTCCTTTACCAATTATAGCACAGTTCCATCTTCCATTTCAAATTTCTCCTAGAAGCAGGGCGAAAGATAACTCAGTAAAGAAAGTGAACCCAAATCTACCTAATAAATTACTTACAACTAGTACTAGGAGTCCAACAATACCAATAGCAATAATTAAAACGGCTCTAAATCTATTAAGTATGACAAGAGGACACGTACTTTCAACTAGTCAGGAAGCATCGTCCAAATTTTTGAACGAGATATATCTACCTATTCCAAAAAAGATGTTGTTGGAATAGCTTATTGCTGGGGATTTAACAATAAGGGCCAGCTGGGTAAATAATTTATTAATGAATATATAAAATACCTAATTTATGTTCAATTTTTTATTTAAAGGAAATGTTTTAGAAGACCCAAATAATCATAACAATAATTTAAAAGTTCTATATCCCCGTTTACTGCTACCCCTAAAAGACACAGTGATTGTCAGCATATCTTGTGGGTATTCCTTTACTTTGGGGATTACAATTTCCAGACATGTTGTAGGGTGGGGGATAACGGATATAATTAACTGGGTTTGGGTGACAATTCATCAGATAAAGTATTGGTGCCGTAATAACTCCCAGTTCTTAGCAACATTTAAACAGTTGAATGTGGAATAGAACACTCCACTGCCTTAGATTATAATGGGGCTGTTTACACTTGGGGAAATGGTAATTTAAATTGTTAGAAATAAACTTGCTAAATATAAAATAATTTCTTATAAAGGTGAAAGTGGATTGCTAGGACACGGAGACTGTAAATCTTATAGCACTCCGAAACAAATAGAAAGTTTAAAAGGAATGCTTGTAGAATCAATAGCATGTGGAAGTTTGCACACAGTTGCTCTAACTGCAGGAGCCTGCTATGCCTGGGGAAAGGGGGAAGGGGGTTAATTGGGTAAATTAGAAAATTTTATTTTTGGCTATTTTTGTATTTGCTTTGATTCCATATTTTTTAATTTAATTTTTAGGACTTCCTTAAACACAACTCATCAATAAAGATAGCGATCTATATATAGATTTTCCATAAAAAATAACTAAAGGCCTGGAAGGAATAACAGTAAAATAAGTGGCTTGTGGAGATGCCCACACACTTGTGCTGTCTACACAGGGCTAAGTTTTCGGATGGGGTTATACAAATTATGGATAGTTAGGTTTGGGATATGAACATGATACCATTGAAAACCATCCTGGGAAATAATTAATTATAAGGCAACCTGTTTTAATAGAAAAAATTCAGCACATAAAGATGACTTAGGTAAATATGAATTTTTGAAATTTAAGAATAAAATAAATATTAAAATGAAATTATTTTTCATTATGTAATATAGATATTTGCTGGATCGACCTTTTCAATGTTTATGAATGAGAAAAAAGAACTTTACAGTTGTGGTTTAAATGACCAGAATCAGTTAGGTCAGGAAAAACAGCAGCCTATGATTTTTAATCTAAATACCAATATTTCAGGATCCTGTAATATATATCAATGATTATTAAGATAGCTATTACTTAATTTAATTTTTAAATCTTACAGAAAATAGTAAAAAAAAAAAATAAAAAGCGATTTAATGCAGTTGTAGGACTTCACATATCCTAGGAAAATAGATTGCTTCAACGATATGCCAATTTTAAAAGTTGCTTGTGGATGCACTCATTCAATTGCATTGGCCCTCGGTGGAGATACTAAACACTACATGCTATTTTCTTGGGGGATGAACAAGCATTCATAACTAGGGCTGGGGGATATCGGAGTTTTAAATACAGTCCCCCGACCCATCACCTATTTATAAGATCTAAAAACATATAGTGTAACCTTTTTAAAAAAAATATATTAAATAAATTTAAATAATAATTATATAATTTAATTTAGATCGGCTGTGGTAACTATCATTCTGTAGTAGTATTAGGAGACATACGATAAGTTTAAGATACTAAAAAATATTTTGATCATATTGGAAGTAAGCAGTCGAAATGGAGTCTATAATTTTATGAAGGAGATGATAACTATTAAAATGTTTAAGACTTCGCCCATAATTATTTAGAGTAAATTATACCTTCAGATGAAGGAAAAATTGATAATCCGAAGGCTATTAAAAAATAAAGCTAATTAGGATTATGAACTAAAAAAATTAAAATAAAAAATAATATAATATTATATTTTTTCATTTATTTATTAATTAAATTTCTAATAATCATAATTATTATGTAGATAATAAATTTATTTTATAATATATAATTTATTATATAAAAGCAAACTTTATTTATTATAAAGTAATAATAATTTTCCTCTAGTATAAATATAATTAGTATAAGTTTTTTTTTTTCACATTTGTTTCTTTAAACATATATAACAAAACCCAAAAATTCTGAAAAAGTATACCACCTCTTTACATCATATTATGATTTGTTTTCCTTGTTTTTTTTATTTGTTTATACTCTTTATTAAATATTTGTTATTAAACGCTCAAATCAATTACTTATTTATTCATTCTAATAATTTTCTTTATAAATTGTTTGATAATTAAGGTTGATTTAGCTTAAATTAAATTCATCACCTTGGAGATTGAGTGATTCTGGTTTTTTTAATAATAATTCAAGCAAAAATTATTAAATGATTCTGGAATTAAACATTTTTTATTTAATTTATTAACGTTGATTAATATATTTGTATAAAGGGGTGATTCTGGAAAATTTTTTATTGGTCCTAGAACAAATTCGTTAATGATTCCAAATAATTTAATTAAAATAGACTCCAAACAAATTTAGGATTAATTTTGAACCCTTGTTCATTAAATATTTTTTATTAATTAATTATTGTATCTTTATGGTCATAATTAGTAGTAGTTTATTTCAAGAAAAAATAAAACCAAATAAAAAGCATAATTTACATAAAATTTATTAAAATATTAGTATAACATTCGGTTGTATTTTTGTTAGCTGCATATCTTTATATAATAATATAAATTATTAATAAAAAATAACATTAAAAAAATAATTAAGGCTAACTACATATTAAATAATTAGTGAAATTAATAATAAAATATATAAGAATAAATTTTTAAGAAGTTTTTTTATATGTTGTATATTTCTTCATTCAAATCCACATAACTAAATTAGTCTTTCAGAAAACTCCTCCCCATTGTCAAACTATATATTATGTCCACAATTAGAAATTATATTAAAGGTCCCATTCACTTATTTTTCTTATACTAATTTTTTAGCTGTTTCACACTCCATCCAGTCGTTTTCTCCATAGAAAAAGTGAACAGGAATATTGAGTTTTTTCAGTTCTTCTTCTATAGGGAGAACGGCAGTAAACTAAGGAAATTTAAGCAATGAAGTCATGCATCTTTCACTACTAACAGGGAGGTTCATAATAGAATCCTGTTGCAAAAAATATATATAATAATACAATAGTAATAATAATACTTAATTTTTAATCATAACATTCGCATACATAGTAGTCTAAAAATAAGTCATACTCCACTTCATTCTTATCCAAAGTTTAGTTCAAATAATTAGCCAACAATAGCTTCCCCGGAAAGTAAATCTTTTGATACATATCTGAAACCGCAGCATGCATTCCCCATAACTTATCAAAGTAATAGAAAAAATTTTTCTTGCATGCTCTGATTATTCCTAAAATGTATAGTAAACGAGATTATTATTTACACTTTTTTCACCGTTATCGTTATATAGCCCGAAAGGAGAAATCATAAATAATTATTCAACGTTTTTCTCGTATTTTAAAGCATAGTGTCCAGCTATATTTTATAAGTGCATTTTTTTTATTAAAAAAATATAAAAAAGATAAAAAATATGAAAATAAACCTAAATAGCCTCCAAAACTGTGACCTCCTAAATAATTTTTTAATTTTATAACATTTTATCTCTCCACCCTTCAATATTATCAATAAAAAAATTTATTATATCATTATTGTCCGTATATTAGAAGGGTATTCTAGAACTTAATGCTTATCCTGGTAAATCAATTAAATGAATATTAAAGTAAGGCATCAAAGGTTTGATTATCTTAACAAAAGAAAGTGAAGAAGACCAGTACCCATGCAAAAAAACGAGATTTGGTAAATCTTTTCTGATTTCTGTAGATAAAGTATGAATGACCACATCTTTATCATGGTTGGCATATTTATCTACAAAAACATTAGGGGTAATATTAGTATCAAAAACTTGGTCCGATTTTTTAACATGTACATCGTGACTTTTCAACCATTTTTCTACATCTAAAATCCATATAAATTAGTTTATTTAAAATATATTAAAAAAATCTCTGTTATTGGAAATCATATATTCACAAATAAATATAACATATTAATATAATTTTATATTTTTTATTTTAATATATATTTTTATAAAATATTTTTTTAATGTATGTTACAACTAACTACCTAATGTTTATATTAGAATATGAAGAAAATAAAAAAATCATATAAAAAAGCTATGAAATTAATATATAAGATTTTTTATAAAAAAAACTATTTATGTGTATTGCTTATTTTTTATAATCATTTTTTTTCCCAAAAAAAATATAACTCTTTCAAATAAATTGTGATAACTGCTTCATTATATCGGTAGATATTAACTTTCATTATATTATAATACTAAATTTACCATAATGCTTCATTATCTAATATTCAAAATACTTCCCTTGCTATAAATAAAGAAAATTGCTATCTTCTTCTTCATTGTTCTCTTTAAATAATAGAGAATTCCAAAAAGCGGGATTTTGTTAAAAAAGAGTATAAACTAACATAATTTTATAGTATTAGATTATAAAATAAATAAATTTTTATTTTTTAATATATTGTTTATATTAGGCTATTTTTTATATGAAAACATAGTTTTGTGATTATTTAATACATTTAATTTACTATTAATGCTATTAAGTCATATTTGTATTAAAATACAAATACAATGATAAGTATTCATATTCTATAATTAAGTGAAAGTAAAAATATATAATTATCAAGATAAAAAAGACCAAGAATGTAAAAATTTAATTCTAATTCAAACCCTGTTTTAATTAAGAGTTAAAATGAAAATAATTACTCTATAATATATTAAAAGTTAATGTTATTACAATATATTATATCATTATTGGATAATTAAAGAAAAGGAAAATTTATTATTAAATCAAAATATTAAAGTTACGCTCAGTTATTATTAATATTATTATTTGCCGAAACATTTTCTAAAGCATCTTTATTTTATTTTATATTCAAATTTAAATTAGAATCATCAAACTCATTAAATGATTCTGATTCTGAGCTATCTATTAACTCTTCCTAATCATTATCTTTACCCAATGTCATTTTTAGTAAATTTTAGTATATTTAATTATTAGAATTTATACTTCTTTAAATTCTATAGTATCCTTGCTAAATTTTCGTAGCTTCTGCTTGAAAGGAAGCGTAGGACATTAAAGAAGTAGGGTTTCCTTGCTCGTCTAGTATCGTGGTTATTTTACCATTACAATTCATGATATTTCCATTTTTGAAGACATTTTAAAGTTTCCTTGTATAAATTGAATTATATTATTCCTTATTGCTTAAAAAGTCTTTAATTATGTCAAATGTTGTCCTATTTATTTGATTAAACTAAATTGTATAATTATTCGAAGAAATTTCTCTCACTATTTCAGGGTTATGAAAATGAATTATGTAAAAAATTTTCTCTATAGTCTCCTTATCCTATTATGCAACTTATTTAGATAATTCGATCAGACTAGAGTGAGGAATAGGAAGTAAATTCAAAGGGCCCAGATGTACAGGTTCTTGCTAAGTCATTATTAAATCATTCGCTGGAAATAATGAAAGGTATTTTTTTTAATTGATAATAAAATGAACAATTATATATAATTTACTTTAAATGTTTGCATTGTTTAAAAAGTTAAGTTGTTACTAGTGTTTTTCTACTTCTTTTTAATTGACCTTTATTGCTTTTTTTTTATTTTTATTTTTATATCTGACTAACTACTAGTAGAAGCCGGAGCATGAGAATTTTTGGTTTAAGGTATTAATTGATCGATTTAACTAATTATACTTTATTGCTTTATAATTTAATTATCATTATTATATAATCTTTATTTTTTATCAAAAATAGCAATGTTATTATGTTCTTATTTAGAATAACTATAAATATTGGAACTCTATGAAGATATATCTCCATTACTAAAATGATGCAATTTTTCATTAGTTTTAATCTTTTTATTTCCATTATTTTTACTTTTAACATAGTTATAACTGTTGCTATTACTCTAATTCGGAACATATGTTTTATATTATGATTATTCTTCCTCTTGTTGTTGTTCTTCTTCTTCCTCATCGTCTTCTTCTTCTTCTTCTTCATCTCCTTCTTCTTCCTCCTCTTCCTCTTCTTCACTTTCATTACTATTTTCTTGTTCCATCCCGCTGTCGTTTTCTCCCTCTTATTGAGAGTCTGATGATTACTCATCTTAAAATATTTCCTCTTTTTCTTCTTCATTGGTTGCAATGCCATTTATTTATTAAACTCCAATAGCAGATTTTGCATCTTTCGATTTTTAATTTTCATTTGTTGGTTTTTTTTTTTATTATTTATTATTTTTCTACTTCCCATTGCCATTACTATTTTTATTTGCTTACTTTAATTTTTTAGCATTTTTAGATGAAGCAGATTTTATATTTTGAGTTGATTTTTTATTATTTTTATTTTTGTTTGAGGAAGCTTTTAGTAATTCTTGTTACAGAGTTGTGGGATCTTTGGTTTCGAATTTGTGTTCTGAATTTTAATGGTTATTGCTTCCAATTTTGGAATGTTACTTTTTATCAATCTCTTATTTTGAAATTCCCTTCTTTTATTTTTCTTCTTCTTTTTCCCTTTCTTCTATCAATTATTGCTACATTTGCTCTAGCATTTCGTCAGGATTAATAAAAGGAATATGAGGAAATGCTTCTTCGAATTATTCTTTAAAATATTTTTGCATTTCAATTGCTTCATTATAAATCCAGCTCCCCTAATTAAAAATAAATAATTAGCTAAAATTCCATTTTATATAAATTATTTCTATTTTTTTCCTAATATTGGTAATTTTTATATAACTTTGCTAAAAATTATAAATTTATATTAAATAAATTACAATAATTTTATAATAATTGCTTCATTATATAGATTATGTAAAATGTCAATTATTCCTGTAAGACATCGGGTTATATAATAATTTTCTCGTTAATTTAAAAATATATAAAATTAGTGATAATCGTTACCTGTTCATTGTATAGTTTGCAGTTATTCCAAATTAATAAAACTTCGGCTATAAAATCATTTATGTATAGATATGTATTTTTATTTAAATTTCTCCTGATGGTATTTAAATCCATAGGCTTTTTAACTATTTTTTTGTAGTTATCTAGACCTAAAGATTTATAATAGACTGGTTTTCTAAACTCAACTGAATGATCATTATTAATCATGTTGTGAACAATTCTTGTTAACTTTTGTGGTCATCCCTTGTGATAGGAATCTAATCGTCGAATTCTACTAGTGACATCTGATCTGCGTAGTTTACTATTAATAAAATTAGTTCCTAGGTTATAAGTTTATCTTGTTTTTTATGTATGTCTGTGATTTATTTTCTTTTTTTAATTTTCCCCTCGCAATTGTATTAAATAATATTTTTAATATAAATATATAATAAAGAACTACGAAAATAGCAATAATGAGAATTATAAAATAAAGTAATTTGTGTCAAATGAAAATATAGATTATTTTAAAAGCTTACTTTTTGTTGATGGTGATTATTCACTATAGACTTTGATTTTAAATTTTAATTTTTAGTTTGTCTAGTTTAGAATCCCTACTAAATTTTTTATCTCATTTTATATTTTAAATACTTACGTATGAATACCAAATTAAATTAAATTAAAAGATATATACTTATTATTATTGAGCCAATTTCTTTTTATTGAATTTTTTCTTCTTAAAAAATCCCTTATATATTTTATATATATATACTTAAAATTTCATCACACATGTACTTAAAATATATATATATAAACATAAATAATACACATTTTAGGTAAAAAACAATATAATATACATTATTATTAAAAAGAAAAAGAAAAAATTTTTCCAACTGAGAATATCTATATGAAGTTTATAATTTTTAAATATTCAATTATTTCTTATGAAAACAAGAGTATTTTATATAAGTAATTGCTATAATTCGGGTGCCAATTTGATTCAGAATACTTGGAGATTAATATGAATATCAATTTATTTGTTATATAGTGTTTTTTTCTTTCTTTAATTAAAGCTTTTATCTCATTATTAGTTAAATTAATATAAATAATATAATAAGCAAAGTAAAAAAATACAAATATATAAAAATAAATTAATTTAATATATTATCATTGAATATATGAATCCCATATTTATTTATAATTCTTGTAATAAGGTATTATTATATATATAAACAATTTTTAAAATATTATAACGTCATTTACTTAAAATCAAAATATTTTAATACAAAATTTATATCATATCAAATTTATTTTTTCGCTGAACATTAAAATTTATTATAATTTAAATTGTGGGTTTTTATAAAATTTGAAAATTCCTTCATTACTCCATTAATTATCTTATCTTTAAGATCAAATGGAGCTATTATTTCTTTAAGATATATATCTTTTAAATTTAGTAAACTTATAATTTATCCCGTAGAGAACTAAGCAAATTCTTTATAAGACATATTGTTTTATCCATCATATTACTATTAATCCATATATAAATTTTAAGAAATATCATTATTTAGCGAATCATCTATTTATTATTAGTCATTTTAAAGTGAATTTAAACCTTATTATAAATTATTTATTCTGAATTTTCCTCCATTATAACTATCATCAGGAAATTGAGTTTATATATAAAAATCTTATACTTTGTTAGATTTATTGATCTTTATGTTATCAAGCTATTATTAAGAATTGTGGACTTAATATGAATTTCCTTGTATTATGATATCTTTTTCTGGAGTCTACTTTATTTATTATTATTTATTGAAGCTTGTTTGAGTATTTTTGTTAGAAATTTCATATGAACTTTTTGAAAAATGATTATTTTTTAATAAATAATTATTTTTTTTTTGGTTAACTTCTGTAGGATTATTCTTAAAGAAATCAAAAAACAAGGTATTTCTAAGGCCGGTTTCATTGCTCATTGAATGAATGTGAAGAATCTTCTTTTCTATTATTTAGAAACACTTCTAAATAAATTATTTCTTAAGATTAAAGCAGTTTGACTCCTTTCGAATTGTATTAATAATTTGCTAATTAGATTATTTTTTTTTATAAATTTAATCAATAATTTCTTCATATTGTTTTTTTAAAGTAGAGTTTGTTATGGAATCTTTGCTGAAAATTAAATATATAATTTAAAGGATTAGTAATATTAGTATATAAAATATTTATACATATTATTAGGAGAACAATCAAAATATTCAGGTTCAGTCAAAAATCTTGTATTTTATTTGAATTGATTAAAGGTTAAATCTTCCTGAATGCATATATTACTATCTTATGATTACATGTTATTGAAATGTAATAGAGAAGAAGCATCATGTTGGATATTTTTAAATTCATTATCTTAAGATTTTTAACATTACTAATCTAAGGCTAGTCTTTTTTTTACTGTTAGAAACATTTTATTTTTCTGCATTTTTTTTTTACAAGAATTGCTATTAATTGTATTTTCAGAAGTCTGGGACAAGCAAGATTATTTACTTTAAGGTCTAGGATACTTTTCTGATGTTTAAAACTTTTATTAATAATCACTATGTTTTTTAGATTTTCTATCTTCCAACAAAGTTGCCTAATTATATTAAAAGTGAGACTCAACTGTAGTGGAAAAATCTCCTCTAGATTAATGAAAAGCTGATTAACTTCTTTTCATGCGACTGTAATTACTTTTAACAAAATTTTTTTTAATCAAACTATCAGTTTAGAATCCAAAATATTACTTATTAGATTATTATAAGTATTAGGCAATATTTACTTGACTTGATTTTTAAGAGTTTTATGAATTTATTTTACCTTTAAATACAAAATTCTAAAAGTCTGAATTGCCATTTATAGGTTCAACATTTTTGTGTTAAGATGTTTTTAATTTTCTTAAATATTGATTATAGTTTTCTATTTTTTTAGATAAAATTTTTGTTTCTTCTGTTGTATTTAATGCAACTTTATGCCTTTCTAAATGAATTTGCTTGAGTTTCTGTATTTTTTGTTTTCCTTCTAAAAAATGAGTTCAAAATCTTCCATATTTTTTATCAAACTATTTGAATATTTTTTTAAATTTTCCACCTTCATAAATAATATATATTTAATTATTGACATGCAACTAATACTAATTCATAAAATTTATTACATGCCTATGTTCAGCTTAAAAATTTCCCTTGGCAATAACTTCTTAATCAAAGTTTTTATACCTTTCTTCTAATTCATTCACCCTTTAATTAATAATCAATATTCTGTTTTGTGTAGTCAATAATTCAAAATGCGTTTTTACATCCATTTCATCATCAACTCTTTCATAAAGGATTTTAATTAATTAATAAATATAGTTCTAATCTATTATAATTTTTTTTTTCCCCATACCTAACTAAGGTTTTAAGTAAATTAGATACATATTTGTCAAGGTTACTGTGCTATTCTTTTGGGTTTTCCATTTACTTATGAGAATTATAGTTCTAAGATGATATAGCATTTTAAATTTATTTTTTCATTTTTTAAGATTAGACTTAACCGAACATTGAAAAATTATTAATTAAATTTCCGATTTATTGCTATGATGAATGTTTTTATTATTCGGAATTAGCAACTGTACATACCATTTCTTTACTAATTTCTTTTATGAAAGCTTCCATAGATATACTATTACTATAATATTTATGAATGGGTGACTATTTTAATTATTCTAAATTGATTTATATTACTTTTTTAACATACTATCTTATAAGATTATTAGAATATTAAATATTTTATTTTTAATAATAAATTTAATTAGGTATTTATTTTATTTACCATATTAAGCTATCTAATAATGACATTTATTTCTTTATACTAATATATGATATAGCTAAAAATAATACTGAAAATATTAATTGAACATATATAATTCTATTTTTTGATATATTTCAAAGTATTGAAAATTCATGTACATATAATTTATGTTATTATCCAAACTATATAAAGGATTATATTTTTTGTGATATCTAGCTTTAATTTGTGTGATTTCTAAATAATAAAAATTGCGGTTTATTTCACAAATGAATTACACAGATTATTAAATAATATTCAAAAATAACAAATTTTGTGCAATTTTATATTATTATATTGAAAACCAAAATAGACACTTAAATTTAAAACTTTATCTTGTTAAAAAATGCCGAAAAAACTCTAATAAAAGAATAAAAAAACAAAAAAGCTATAGATGATTGATTCTGATTCCGAAAACGAATGGGAAGATGAAAGAGAAGAAAATAAATAAGATGAAGAAATAGATAATAAAACACTTTATTTATTATTAAATGTAGAACAAAATGCTAGTCCTTAAGATATAGTAATATATATTTTGAATATTAATATTAAATATAATTTCAATAGTATTATAATTTTTTTTTTAGAATAAATCTTATAGAAAATTAGCATTGTAATTCCATCCTGATAAAAATCCTGGGTAAGAAGCCAAGGATAAATTTTAAAAAATTCAAGAAGCTTACAATATTTTGAAAGATGAAAAAAAGAGGAAACTTTATGATTAAACTGGTAATTAATATAAAAAAATTTAGGTAATTTAAATATTTTTTTATATACAGGGTCTGTCGGAGATGATTTTGATTAAGAAAGCTTTGATGCTGCGTATGCATATTATAGAACTTTATATAAAAAAGTTGAAAAATAAGATATAGAAGAATTTGAAAAAAAATACAAACATTCGGATGAAGAAAAATAAGATTTAATTAATTATTACAATGAGTATATATTTGTTAAATAATTATATATATATTATATTTATTTATAAATAGTTATAAAAGCATTTTTTTTACAAATATTAAATAACAATTAGGTAAAAAGGAGATATAACTTTTATTTTAGAAAGTATTATATTAAGTACCAATGAAGATTCAGATCGTTTTGTTAAGTTCTATGAAGAATAAATAAAAAATAATAAATTACAAAAATACCAAAAATTTGATAAAACCAAAAAAAAAATTAAACTTCTTGTAGATGAATCAGAAGAAGCAGCAGAAGAATTAAAATCTCTTGCATAGTAAATTATGGTAAAAAATTAAGATAGAGTTGAATCTCTACTCAGTATGCTAGAACAAAAATATGCTCCTAAAAAAAAACTTAAAAACGAGGAGATTCAAAAGGCAAATAAGAAAAAGGAAGCAAAAAATTAAAAAAATGATATAATTATTTTTCAAAATTTTATAAAAATTATTTATAAAAAAATTATATTTTATAATTAAAATATTCATTTTTTCCCCCTATTTCTTTCTTTATGCAATTAATTTTTAATAAATTAATGAACATGAAAATTAGATTAAGTATTTATAAATTTCTATAATTTAATAATTATTAAATTAAATTATATTAATTATTTAATCAGTACAATTGCAAAAATTAGAAATTTTAAAAATTTCATCTTACAAAATATAAATGGAAGAAACAGAAAATAATACAGAACAATAATTATTAATACACCAGTATAAGTCAACGCAGAAGCATTTCGATCATAAGGAATTAAAAATTTTTTTTAGTAGAGTTTAATATGTATATTTAAAAAGGAAGATTTTTAAATTAAAAACACATTAGGAAAAGGAGCATTCGGATAAGTATACAAAGCTCTATATAAAGACCAATAATTGTATGCTATTAAAGAATTAAAATTGTTTTCTAATGAATTTAATAATTTAAAATAAGAACTAATTACTATGAAAACATTAACCTCGTAATTTTCTGTTCAAATGGTAGGGATCTCTTATTTTTTCGAATAATAAGAAATTTTGAATTTGTGGATAGTTCTTGAGCTTATGGAAATGGATTTATACGTAAAGTTAAACTACAATAAACTTATATTGCAGAAAACAAAATTATTACAATAAATTAGGACTATATATATTCTTTGCACTAAATAGAGAAAAATTATGAAAATAAGTTGCTTATTGCATAATAAATAGCTTAAGGTTTAGAAATAATGCATAGTTAAAAAATATGTCACAGAGATATTAAACCACAAAATATACTGATTTCTGGGTAAAAGGAATAACTGAAGGCAAAATTATCTGATTTTGGAATAAGTAGATAAATAGAAACTACTAACACCGGCACACTATCAAGGAGTATGAATAAAAATTATTCTTAGGATATAATTTAAATTATAATTATATTATAGCTCCTTTATATGCACCTCCTGAACTACTGATTGACGAAAAATTTAATATTTATAGTGATATTTGGAGTTATGGATTACTTTTATATGAACTTTTCATTGAGTAACGACCATACAATGATATGAAAGGAGATATTTCAATATTAATTTATAAAAAAACAGATCCATTCTAAAAAATTGGACTTGTCTTGTAGGGTCTAAAACGATAGTCAATTTGATTTCTAGATGTGTTAATTTCTAAGGAAATCCCTAGGATAGACCTTAAGCATTAGAGATATGTGAAATATTATTAAAACTAAGGAAAAATCCTGATTTTTAACAAGTAGATATAAAAGTATAGAATTAACTCATATAAAGCGATACTAATTTATAAGGTATGGTATATAATAACAAAAGTATGATCTTTTATATTTATTTAACTAAAATTACAAAATAGATGAATAAATATTTAAAAAAATATAAACGATATAATCTTTAACTAAAATAACTGTTTCTATATTTATGAGTGATGATAGACTCTTGGTAGCCGATAAAATAGGATAAATAACCTGTTATAAAAAATATGAGAATAAGTATAGTATTATTTTGTGGACAACAGTTCTGTCAGATACAATAAAGTATCATATTAAAAATTTAATTGTTTCTAATGATTTGAACTTTATTTATATGTGTGGAATGAATACTCCAATATTTAAAATAAATGCATTAAATGGAACTATAATATTTTTATCTAAAATGGTAAATATTATAAATATAAAACATTGTTTAAATGCTAATAGTATATGTATATTTTTTTTTTTTTGAAAATTTGTATAGAATTTTTAATTTAGAGAAATATGTTTAGGAAATTAATAATTTGTTTGTGGTGGTTTAGATAAGCATATATATTGTTTCAATAATGATAATGGCAATGTTTTATGGAAAAGTAATTATTCATTCGTATCTGGAATTAATTGTATCATCTATTCTAAAGATCAAAATTATATTTACATTGGTATGTAACATTAAAAAATTGCAATTTAATTTGTATTATTTTTAATATGAAAAATATATAATTATATTTAATTAGGAGCTGATATTGAAATTGTAGTTATATAAGTGTTTACAAGAAATATTAAATTTAAAATCTAGAATATATTTGGAAATTTAAAATCAATGTTTTTAAGTGAAGATAATAAATATTTATATTGCTCTCATAATGGGTATATTAAAGGAGTTAAGGGAAACCATTATATATATAAAGTTGACTTAATCAGTTAGAAAATTGTTTAATGTAGTAATACACCTGATGGCTAGCTTTAAAAGGGTTATTAAAAAAAAATTAAGGATTTTTTAATGAAATATCTTCTATATTTTAAGGAATTAATTGTATTATTGTTGTATTAAATAATGGAACCATATGCAAAATTAACTAACAAAATCTGTAAATTATATCATAGTCATAAAAATTTTTCGATAGAGAACCTAAAAAAATAAAATGTAGTATTTCATAAGATAAACAATATCTAGCTTTAAATTTAAATTTTTATTAGTAAACTATAATATTAAAAATATGAAATAAATTAATTTAACTTTTAAATTGTATATAAAATATATATATATAAATAATCTGTATATTTTAAATATTTATAAAAGTATTACCTTTTAATATATATTTATAAATTATCAATAAATTTTCTTATTCTATAAAGAATTTTTTAAATTTGGCATATTTTTGGCATACATCAAAGCCTTTCGGATTTCTTCGCTCCCATATGGACTTTGCATATTTTAGAGTTTAATTCTCTTTCTATTATCAGCAATGTCTGTGAGTTTAAAATCTTTTTGGAATGATTCTCTTAATAACTCTGTATCCTGTTCTATTTATCTAAAATAAAATAATAAAATATTTTATATAATTACTTATTACCATAATTAATCATAAGTATATTTACCTTTCGACCACCAATTGACTTTCTTGATTTACTTATACCTAATTTCTTGGTTGATATTTGGACTAAATAAATTATCTGAGTTTGGCGCCCTTTAATTTTTACTTTTATAAAGTTATACATTTTTTATGGTCCTCATCATCTTTTCCTCCTGCATTTTTAAGTAAGTCTTGAAATTCTTAATCTTATATTTTTTATTGTACTAAAAAATAAAAAAATAAGAAAAAACTTAATATTAATAAAATATATTTCATAATTTACAGTTGCCGGAATTAGCTTAATTTATAAGTCCAAGCTTTAATATCTTTTGAAATCTCTTTTCTTAAACTAACTTTTTGTCTAAAATTTTTAGTTCTTCATGCAAGTATCCCAAATTTAATCTACTCTACATTATGACATTTAAAAGTTTATGGCATTGTGCTTCTGTAAGGAACGCCATAAATGTACCCTGCCTTTATATAATACGAAAAACTTCAACACAGTCCTTAAAAAATTCAACAATTTTTTCAAACAAGAACATATTATCATCAAATACGGCGATTTCCTCGTCTTCGGACTAAACTATATTTTTTAAATATTATCTTGGTTTCAAAGCCTCAGTAGCATTTTCTTTATCTTCTATCCACTATTGCATATGTCGAATATAAAATTTATTATATCCAGGCTTATTGGTAAATAATATTTTTCTTTCTATTGGTTTTATCGGAACTTACAATAGAGAATTATTAGATTCTATTCCAAATATTAGTAATTAATTAAGATAAATGTGTGAGTTTTATTAATTTAAATTATTACATATTTTATTATTTTAAATTTTTGATTAATTTTACTAATCATCCTTACTCACATTTTAATTATTTTCAATAGTACTTTTTTCCATATTGGAAATTATATCCGTATCTGAATCATTCTTATAACATATAAAGTAAATAAGAATACAATAAATTAATTTAAATAAAAATATATTATTTATATTTACTTCCTCCAATTCTCTATATTGATTAAGAGGGGATGGAGTGATCCCACATTCCTATAAATCATCTTTTAAATCTAAGATAAATGATAATAGTTTATTTATATTTTTTATTTATTTTTTTTTAAATTAACCTTTTAAAATCTAATATCCTATATATTCAATCGTTATTATAGTTTATTCTAATTTTTGATTAAATTCTCCCTTTCTATAACTCGTTAAACTTGTAAATATCTCTCTAGCTTTTTCGTACTCCGATATCATGTATTTTATACTATATACTTTGTCTAGTAATACCCCAAGCAAGCCTTTAAATAACTTAGACTACATATGCCTATCCTTCAATATATGAGTCTAATAATTTCCTTAGGGCATTCCGTCAAGATATATTTTAGCTTAAATATCTAAATTATTGAAATCTCTATATCGATGATATTCTACATAAAATATTATTTAGAAAAAATATTAAAGAATTATAAACAAATATAAATTGTATATGAAGTTAACCTTTAGGACGGAAAAAGGTGGATAATTTTTTTAATGAGGTATTTTATTGTTATTATTATTGATTTAAAAATTGATTTCCCTAAGTTTAACTCAAAATTTCTGTTGCAGGGGATCGATGTATAGAAGTTTTATTCGATCTATGATAAATTAGTTTTCTGTCAGGTTACATTTACGATTTAGGCTAATCTTTCCAATTTTTCCAATTTCCAACAAATTAAGTCTCTTGATCTGATAAATACCCGAAATTATTTCTAAAATCATAACTTTTATTCTCTCTCTTCTATTTAGGTTTATTCGTTTAGGGAATGTTTTATGTTGATAGTTTTTCTTCTTACTCTTCAATATCTAAATTATTTCATTTAAATGTCGCTATTTAATTGCTTGTATTTTAATATTACTTTCATTATGGACCTATATTTATGAACTCTTGAATTAAGGAAAATTTACCATATTTTATACTTTCACAGAACTTCTTTTATTTAAAGTTGGGGCAAGCATTCCTTTTCATGTATATTAAAATTATATGCTAAAAAATTATATAAATTTAATCTTAGGAATTTATATATTTCTTACTTTTTTTCAAAAAACTTGATACAGACTATTTGTCACTTTCATTCTCCATTTATTATAGCTAATACTTTACTGGAGTTAAATTAGTTGATAAAGAATATATAAACCCATCTCTAGTTTTAATAGCTTTTTTATCCATATTTTTAACATACTTTTCATAAACTTTAGTATCAATTTTATTAGAAATTGGCTGATTGGATTAACCAAGAGAAGCTTAAATTTTATTATAACTTTAATTTCCAACAATATTAATAAAATTTCAATTACATCTTTCACTGAAATCATCTAAATTATCAACTATTATTTCTTTTCCCACATCTTCAATATTTATCTTGAAAAAATTATAATAAGTGTCAATAGTATTTGCTAATTGTGATAAATAAATAAATAAAATTTCTACAGTTTTACTATGCTTTATAACTGAATTTCTATTAGATATTTTTGTATTTTAATGACTATCTGTTTTCTTTCCTTTTTACAAAGTAATGAAATAAAAAATTATAAATGTATGGTAATTATATATAGCTACGCATAGAGAGTAAATGGATATAATTTTCCGTATCAAATTATTATGCTCTAACAGATATGAGGTAAATATTTAAATATGATAATGTTTTTGTAAGTAAGTTATTTTATAATAATTAATTTTGGTAGTGTTTTTATTTAATAATTAATACTAGTTATAATTAAATTATATAAAATGAATTTATTAAATTATGTGTTATTAAACAGAATAAATAAGAACATATTTTATTAGTTTCCAATAAAATATATTTATAAAAATAATTTTAGAAATTGAAATACTCATTTTTAATCAATAAAATACTAGAATTAATATAAAAAAGTAGTATAAATTTTAGAATATAATTTTTATTTCATAATTTCAAAGCATTTTTTCTCATAAATTCAGTCATTACTTACTTAAATTATTTTTCATTTATTTAGCCAGGTGTAGGACCCTCTAATTCAGAAATCATATCTGTTAATAATTAATCAGAAACTTCATCTCCTAGCTATTTAGCAATATTTTTCAAATCCTAGGCACTTATGTACCCTTTCTTTTATATATCTAAAGAATTAAAAGCCATTGTTAAATCTTTTGAAAATTTATCTCCTCCTAATTTCTTCTTAGGAGATCCTAAACTTTTTAATTATTTCATATGTCTTTATCTTTATCTATTATCACAAAATACATCATGTCTTTCGGCAATGGTATCTTATATAACTGTCCAAAATGCATTGAAATATATAAAATTATTCTCACTTAAATTATCGAACAGCTATTGCACTTCTTCTTTTTTAATATTAAACCCTAAAGAACGAATGGCATATTTAAATTAGCTGTAATTTAGCTTTTTCTGCATATCAAGATCAAACTAATCAAAAGCCACTTAAGCTTCAATGAAAATATTACTTTGCATTAAATTTTCTTCTCCAAACTTATCCATTTTTATTTAAAATATAATTTAATTGGTATTATTAAAATAACTTAATTACATAAGTATTATTATTTAATTTTATTGATAAAGCTTTATACTTGAATATTTAAAAGTCTATTAATATATAATAATTTTCCAAATTCAAAATAAAAGGGTATTTTAATATTCACATGATTATATTTTTTTCTTCTTGACAATATAAAAAAAATAAAATCCATATTTTTTCATTTTTTATTACTTTTTTATTTTTAAAATTTAATAACTTATTATTATAAAAAAATAATATTTTAATAAATTAGATTTATATTTTAATCAATATATTTTTTAGTAGCTATTGTAGATATCTACAAATATACTAGTTATTAATATTACTAGTTTTATTTTATTTTTAATATATGCTTCCAAAATAATATAAAAGCTCTTTTTAAATAATATTTCTTCATGACTTGTGATATAATTGATAATTCATTCCTCATTTAGATTTTTCATTATTCTTTTACTCACTTCCCTATGTACAATGGAAGTTTGTTAAATTGTTATTTTTTATTTCAGTGGCTTAGTCAAGGATATAGCTGCATCTATCTTCTACAATTTTGCATCCTTTTTTAAAGCTGTCACTGAATTTATCAATATATTTCTTCATAGAAGATTAACTATCCAAAGAGATATTTTTAGAATAAAGAGTTTACATGTTATTAAATGCTTAATATTTTATTAACTCAGCACCTTCTCCTCCAATAGGTGGAAAGAGAGAGCTTTTTTAAATTAATTCAGTTTTCATTTCCATCAATCTTTCATCAAACTTCAAAATTATTTCTTCAATGGAATAGCTAACAAAAAAATAAAAATTTTTAATTATATACATAAACTATATATATTATATGCTATAAAATAGAAAATATTAATTACGCCCATACAAACTTTTGGAATTTAGTAAACATAAGTCTTTTAACTGAAATAGCTTAATCAGACATCAATTGCAAATCAATAACATTATTAAATTTGACGAAATTCATATCTTTGGAAGGGTACTTATTCCAGAATCCTTTAATAACTGTTTCCCAAGGATGTTAAAAGATATATTCGTTAGTAGGCTACATGATTATTATTATTAGAAAAAATATCTTAAAATTTAGAGGATAATATTTTTTATTGTTTAATATTATATTAACAACTCTGGTTTTATTATTTTATTTATAAACTTTTCAAGCTATTAAATTTTATCTTAATAATTATTTATCTTATTCATGGTTAAATTGTGCATATAAATTAATTATAGATATTATAATATATATTTTTGTAAGTAGTATTAGTATTTAATAATATTATTGGCTAAATTGATTTTATTACTGCCATTTCGATTAAAAGATTAAAATTATTTAAATTTACACATGGATGACATCATTATAAAATAATAATATATTTTTGAGAATAAAATATAGCAGGACTTTAAAAATAAACATATAATCGGAATTGGTAGAAGTACTTTAATACTTTTTTATATTAAAAAAAGGCAAATATAAATATATAAATCAAATTTAGATCCCTTTTAAATTCATTTCATCATCAATTTCATAATTTATTGCCTTCATGATACTCTAACAATTAAAACAAATTTTTTATTTCCAATCATCAAAGTATCCTTATCCTGGATACATTTTGTAAAATATTTATCCTTGAACCTATCTCTAATATATATAAATAAAAATCATTGAGATTGGAATTTAAATGTTATTATTTTCCATTATATTTTTTAATTACTACATAAATAGTAAAATTAAATATATAAAAAATTTTTACTTTATATATGCAAATTTAATATCCAGTACAATTATTTTTTGCTTCTTTAGCAGCTTAATCACACTATTACTAAAAATTAAATTTTAATAACAAATATAAAATATTAGGAAACCAATATATATTTAATAATTTATAATATTAATAAATTTGACTTAATTTATTACTTCAGACCAAGTACTGAATTATCTCAATTGTTTTCTATGGTTAGCTTATTAATCCTATGTTTAATTTTTTATAATTTAGTTTTTCTAGGATTGTGACTTAAGATTTTTATTGGATTTTATCTTGTTTCCATTTCTTGAAGAAGTTTGATTTTACTAGTTCTTAGAAGACTATTTATTTTAATCACTTTAGTCATCTTAATCAAGTTATTCTTTATTAACATCTTTATTTTCTGATTAGGATCCTCCCATTGTTTTTAAAAATATTTTTTTATTTAGTAAATACAATATTATAAAAAATATAAACAAATTCCATCATAAATAAACTCTATTAGAACATCAATATATTTTATTTAGAATTGAAAAAAATATACATCTATAAATTATTTTTTTATAAAAAACAAATAAATTAGTTAAATGAATCACAAATCTTTATTAATTTATATATAATAAGGTTATTTTCTATTGGCATTAGTTTGTTTGAGTTTATTGATTAAAGTTGCTACTTCATGATTATTAGGATCTAATTAATTGCATTTTATATAATCATCTATGGCTTCATCGTGTCTTTAAAGTTGCAATAAACATTTACCTCTATTTTAATAAAACATGGCTTATCTGTTATTTAAATTAATAGATTAAGTAAAGTTTTCAAGAGCCTAATTCCATTATCTTTGATTGAAAAAGTGAATTCCTATGCTATGTTTTACTAAAGCTAGTCTATTATTTATTTCTTATATATTATTTCCTCCATATTTTTGAGCCATTTCATAATTTTATAGAGCTTATTATATATTGTTTTATAGTCTATAACAATCTCCTATATTACTATATATTATATTTAGTTTAATAATTTTTATACAAATAATATAGTTTAAATTACGCATATGTGCTCCAGTCATCTATTTTATATTTTACACTTTCTTAAAAGTATTATATGGCTTCGTCATATTATTATCTTCCATAGGAAATGATTCCCATCTCATTTAGTGTTAACGCAATCTAATTATTGACTTCTACTTACATTTATTAATCTCTTAAGGTTTAAGTAGCCAATAAAAGGGTACTTAAACTCTATTCATACTCTCCTCTTTTTCTAAATATGAATCCTTTGATATTTATGATATGAATATTATATAGTATCACACAAAAATAAAAATTATATATTTTTTAATTACCCTTGATTAACAAAAATTATGTATTATTAGGAAATAATTCTAAGCCTTTTTTAACATTCAACATACAGTTATCTAATTCATTTTGCACTAATAAATATCTAGTTTCTTTAAGCAAAGTATCGGCTTTAGGGATTATGAGTTTAAGAAATTCTTAAATTTCCGGATGGTCTGGCTATATGTCTTCTACTTTCCAAAATATTTAATTTCCTTCTGGAACATTATTTAGACTCCACAGAATCTTTCCTTTCAGCAGCAGAGCTTCTACAAATTTATCATCTATTTTTAAAGCCTAATTTAGTTCTTCCAAAGCATATTATTTATAATTTAACTACATATAGCATATAGCTTTTAAAAAATGTTCATTTCCTGTTGATTTTTATGTTTAACTGTTCATTATATCATCTAAAGTGAATCTTAGAGCGAATGAAAATTATTCAAACTCAGTTCCTTACAAAAAATCTAAATTTTCTCCTTATTCTAAAAGCATCATTCCTGAACAGTATACAAATATGATGAATTTCAAAAAAAACTAATGAAAAAACAAAATAAAAATTACCTTTGGTTAATATTAGTTCTCTCAGAGTTGATTCAGTTACAATACTCTGCTAAAGAGAATTACTTTTTTTATATAAAGTTATTGCCATTGTGTAATCTTTAATAGATTTGTAAATATCTCCTAATTCTATATATACTTCAGCTAATTTAGGTTTTAAAAATATTACTTTTGTATATTCACTAATTGCCTATTCAACTTCTCCTTCTTAAAATAATTTCTATGCATTTTTTCTCCTATCAAATACTCTTTAATCAATAATTTCTTAGTATGACAATTTTATAACCAGATCTTAATTAGACTAAGGGTCCATAACTTTTTAAGTGTAACTTTAATATTAGTTTATTCAACTTTTTATTTAATAATAAATTAAAATAATTAATATAAATTTTATTCACAATAATTGTAAATAAAAATATTTATAACACATGATAAATTAATAATTTATTAAATTATGATAAATAATACTATAATATAATAAATGTATTTATGTCTTTAATTAAATTATTTTTATTCAAATTGCATCTGTATAGGTTTTTTTTTTTTTTAAATCATTGATTCTATAATTTTATGAGAGTTATAAGCTTCACCATATTTTTTTAATATTAAAGGAGCTTCATTTATATCATTTCTTAATTTGATATTGCATTATTTACTTTTAACTTATTTCCTTAATTCATTCACACTTTAATCATGTTAAAAATTATCTATTTAAAAATTATATTTTTATCAAAACCATCAACAAAATAATATATTTGATTACTTGTAATTTTAGGTAAAAATAGACTCTCTGTATGTCTATGTTTTGGAATTTCCTCAGCTTTTTAGTATGATTATATTTTTTTCCTCAAATTAATTCCTCTTTGATATAATTTTTAAATATTTTCATTTCCAGCAAAATCCTATCCCAATATATTAGGTAAAATTATATTTTTTAGCTATCAATCTTTTTTTTCTCAGGTTTTAGTGGAGCTATTTTGAAACAGGGAGTTCGAGATGACATATTAATTTTTATTTTATCCCAGTCATATTCTCCTATACTCGGAGTTTATGCATTTACTTTCTTATTATTAAATTTGTTTATTTAATAATTTAGAATTATTAATATATGTTTTAATTACTTTTCGTAAAAATATTTTCTTGTTTAGCTTTTTTGGAGATATTCTTTAATGTAAAAAGTAAGAAAATAATTCTTCTTTGGGAATTTTTTCTTTTAGGATTTTTATATATTATATTCACTCTATTCATTATTATTAACTAAAGCCAGTTAATCTTAATTGGCAAACGATATTGATTTTTACGATGCGTTTTTAATTAAACTTGGTTTATATGTGGTGGTGTCATTCAAAAAAATATCACTATTATGAGGAGACTATGATTTCTAAGTTTATTAGTTAATTCTTTTTTAAAAACTAAAATAAATGATATAAAAAAAAAAAGAAGAAATTTTTACTATTGCCCCTTGATATTTATATAATCATTATATTTATTATAATCAACTGATTGTGACATAGTCTATTTATGAATTCTTTTAATTTATAATTCTTCATATTAAGATTTATTTCTCCTATGGTCATATTATTCCGAATTCCTATAATTAAAATAAAATAAAATTATATATTAATTTTTACTTACTTTAAATCACAATGTTACTTTTATTTTTATTATGAAAAGGATAAATCTTAAAGTTCAGAAAATTATAATTTTTTAGAAGAACGTTTAGCAGAACTTGAAATACTTAATTCTATAAACCCACTATTTTTTTATGAAGGCTTTTCCATAAAACTCAAATTTTATAAATGAGAAGTTTCTTTATCTAGTTTAAAATCGATCCCAATTACGCTTTGTGATTCTTTATTTCTTATATCTATTCCTTTTATGACTTAATTATATACTTGCTTATTAACTACTTATATATGTTTCTTTAAATAAACATTAAAAAAATATAATTGAGATTATTTATTTAATTATTATGTTTTACTGATTTACTAAGTTAAGATATCTAAATTTGTTAACCTTAATGATATTTTTTTTATAATAACTGTTAATCATTTTATATTTTATCCTAAATATTATCCGATTTATATATTCTTCTATAAACTAGCCTTCCTAAATGATCTCTCTCTTTAGAAAAGGGAATAAATGTATTATTTTCATCATCAATACTATGCTAAGTATAGGGAAATCTATTAAATTTTTATAAATATATAAAATAAATGTCTGGTTAAGTATGTAAATTAATAAAAAATACATTTAATAATTTTCAGAAATATATTTATGTGCCTCTTTTTTAACATTATATTTTGAATTTGGAATGGAGTCCTAAATTACTTTAAGAAATGCTATTTATTTTTTTGGTTTCATTTTATTTTAGTTTTATTATAAATAGAAGTTTTGTAAATATATAATAATAATTAAAAATTACTGCTATAGCATATATTTATGGGAGAATAAATAATTATGAGTTTGAGTAGAAAGAGAAATTGCCATTGTAGCAAAAATAATGAATAAATTTTACAAATTTAATATATTTAAAAAAAATATGTTTATATTTAAAAAGTTAACATTACATGTACTACAAATATTATTTAAATAATTATAAATTTTATAATCATGCAAATATTTATTTTCACAATAATTTTCATATTATTTTATTATATGGCTATGTGGTAATGATTAAATCTGACCGATTTTTAATATAGATTAAATATTAAATTAGATTATTTAATTAATATATAAAATATATAAATTCAATTGTAAAATGGCTACTATTAGACCTTTTTGCTTATTCGATTAGCTAGAATATAACAACATAAACTTAGATATTTGTACTGAAACAGTATTAATCAAATTTTGGTTTATTTTCATAGAATAGTACATATTATATTCAAAAATTTTATTAAAAGTTTGGTACTCATTTCTACTCTAAATATATTTCAAAATGGAGTGAATACTGTGTTACTATGGTAAATTGTACAAACAAGTATTAGGCTTATTGTAACTTAATTGCATAAAAGATATGAATATATTTTATGGGTATTAAAAAGTTAAATTTTAAATTTAGTACTTGGTAAAATAGAAGGAGATCCTAATAATGATGAAAAAAAGAATTGGCATGGCCATGTTTCTGTAAAGATTAATATTTATCAAAATAAAAATTTATTTATTGATTTGCTTGCATATTTGAGATATCATATATTATGATTAAAAAGAAAATAGAAAATAATTGAATATTAAAATATATTTTCATATAAAGGCTGTTACAGTAGAATGCGATTCAAGAAAATAGGGTATTGCTAGATTTTTAATGGATTATTTAGAGAAAGTGACAGAAAAGTAAATCATATTTTAGAATGAAAAATATTAAAAAAAAATAACAATTTTTAATTATAGATATGATGGTTGGTTTGTTGATTTATTTGTTAGACCTTCAAATAATATTGCTGTATCTATGTACTAAAACTTGGGTAAGAATAATATCAGCTTTTTAATTAAAAAACGAAATATTATAATAACCTAATTATTAATTATCATTTAGGTTATCATGTTTATTAGATTGTAAATAAATATTACAGCTCATAGTATGGAAAAGCAGAGGATAGTTACGGTATATAAATGAAAAAAATTATAAAATTACTATTATTTATCAATATAACTTCTAAATAAAGATATGAGAAAATCTATGAAAAGAGATGTAGATAAAATAACATAGTAGCCAACTGGAAAAAAAATAGAACCAAGTTAATTAGAATTCCATTGAAATTAAATAAAATTTTTAATTATAAAATATAAATAAATTAAAAATCATTATTCCTATTATGCATCGTATAGTATAGTATAGATAGATAGATTTATTTATAAAAATATTTAATATTATAATGTGCAATTTTAACTTCATTATGTTTTTTTTTAATTATTTTCTTATTTTTCAAGTTATTTATAAACTGACTTTTTTAGCTAAAGTTGTTGTTCTTCTCCTTAAACCTAATAAATCATACTTTCTTATAATAGCAAACTTATTAAAGCTAACATTATTGCCAATAAAATAATTTATGTAGCATTAAATTCTTTCTATGCATCCTATTTAATATAAAATAAATAATAAAATTTATTTGGATCCTTTTAAAAAATATTTCATATGTATTTTATTTACTGTAATTGGAAATAAATATCTCAAATCTCCAAAGGTTTAATATACGAATGAATCTCTTGCTCCAACAAAATTGTAGAGCTTTATTATCGCAATAGAAGTTAGTCTTCCCATAACTAAATACAAGGGCCCTAAAATAAACATAATAAATAATATCATCATATTAGCCTAAAGGCTTTGCATTAATGAACCTAACATTATATTTATATTTTTAATTTCTCTAAGTAATAAAAATATAATTAAAGTTAATTGTTTTAATTAATAATTATCATTTCTATAGTTAATAAATTTATAAATATCATTTAAAATATAAATATAAATTTCTAAACATTTTTGAAAATAAATATTTTATTAGGAAAATATACACAATATATATGCGATATTATTATCATTTTACTATTATAATAATATATTTAAACTTAATTTGCAAAATATATTTCTAGATATTGAATATTTAGTTTAATTTATTTACCAAGACAATTCCAAATGTATGCAATCGTAATAAATTACCAAAAATTAATAAATAAATAATCCTTGAATAATAAATAGTAGAAAATATAAAAAATTTAAATTATTTTATACCAAAATCTAAAACTATAACTAATCTAAAAAAATGAATCAAAGCTAAAGCACAAGAATGGGACTATCATATGATAGATTATCCCAACAATCTAAACGTTAGAACAACGAAGAGTAATATAAACCGAAGTTAACTATAAAATATAACTTTTCAGAGCCTCCAAAATTTGCTGTAAATGAAAAGGGAAATTAAAACGAAAAAATTAATAGCTTAATGACATATTTAAGCAAATAAAAGGAAGAATACAGAGACTTTAAATAAAAGGAAAAAGAAAATATCGAAAAATAAAAAAAAATTTAATAAAGAAAAGAAGAAATACTGTTTGTAATAAATAACTTCTTATTTTATTTATAAATTAAAACTAGCACTCATTTAATATTTATATTTAATTTACTATAAAAAATTAGAGCGGAGGAGTACCCAAACACACAGGAGAATTTAAAAAACATGTAAGGCAAAACTAAAACTTTGGAAACCAATTATTTCTGCCAATTGTTGGGAAAGATGGAGTAAATGAATAAAGTTTTAATAAATTTAAGTGTTCTTAACCACAGCATTCTAAACTTTATTAATTCTGTAATTAACTATTTGTAGGTTCTTGAGGATAAAACAGAATTTAAAAGCAACAATGTCAAATATTTGAAAGATGGATAACCTTGGAAACATATAAATAAAATCCCAAAATGCTTTCATGAAGATAATATAAATTTATACGGAGATACTTAATTCTAAAGCTATTCATCTCTATCATCGCAGATTTAAAACCCTCCATCTCGACTAACTTCAGCTTAAAATGATAGAAATTAATATTACACCATTGACGCAATTAAAATATAGGACCCCAGCATCACTCATCAGCAAAGCAATTTAAAGAGTTTAAGAAAAACAAGCACAGCCTCTAGTCATACTCACCCTGCAAGAGGCATGACTGCTAATACACTTTCTTCTAAATACCAATCTGTTCATTTTTCAGATAAAAGTAGAAATTTAAGCTCTCAACGAACTATTGGAACAGCTGATCAAAGTAAAAGGGGCAATATACCAGGATGGAAATGCTTTAACCACATATCCTAGATATTTGAAACAAATCCTCATGATAATTATTACATTAAGGTATTTAATGATTTATAAATATATATATTCAAACTTTAATTGAATATTATTCTAATGCTAAGTTGGACAAACCAGAAAAGAAGATTTAAAGAGCCTTTCATCCTACAAAAACTAAAAATGATTACTTTAGTCAACTTTAAGGAACTCTAAGCAAACATGTTATAGTTGAACCGAAAGAAGTTAATATAAGGGCTAAAGATTTTGATAATTTGAGATGCAATGACTTTGATTATCATAACTGAGAAATATAAAAAACTCAATAACTATCCAATATTATAGAGCCTATAATCTTTATTTATTTTTCCAAATATATAAAATCTTATTACATTATAATAATTATATAATATTTTATAAATATTTATATAAAGATTATTGGTATTTTATGAATTAAAAATTAATATATTAGATTTAAAATAAATAAAAATGTTTTTATTAATTATTATTGGTAAAAAATAAAAATAAAAAAAATTGTAAAAAAAATAATTCTGTTCAAATAAATTTATTTATTTAAAAAACATTGTATCGTATAATGAATTTTGATTTAAATTTTGATACCTGTTATCAAGAATAATAAACAAGTAGTTTTTCTGTTTCATTAAAAAGTTATAGTTTTCCAAATCCTTTTGAAAACAATTTAGCATTATCTGAAAAAAGAGATTAATGGTTTTTAGAAAATCACTATATGGATTCTGATATTGTGATTTAATAAAAGGATCTATCTATTTCTGAATAAAAAACTAATAGCAATTAAATTTATGATTTTAGTGATTCTAATTAAAAAATTTTAAAAAGAATATTATAAGTGTTCCAATATTTAGCAATAATAAAAAAACGAGAACAGCTATTATATAATACAAAACACCTGAAAAAAAGCTAAACTTTCATTTGAAAAATATACAGAAAACACCAGTGTAATAATAAACTATTTGAGTAGCTCAAATAAAAAATAATAAATTCCTAAAAACTTTAAAACTTGTAATAAATTGTAAGAAAATAATATTTATGCTAAAAAACTAAAATTTTCTAGTGCTTAGGAAAAATCTTAAGAGTAATAAACTATTATTAAAAAAAAAAAAATATAAATAATTGTGATTAATTATTTTGTTTTACTATTGAGTAATTGAAATACTGGGAAAACAAGACAGGATTAAAGTGGTAATCTCTACCTTTAGATGAAAAAAAAATATTAAGTCTATAAATATAGAAAATGTTGCCTGAGTTTTTGTGAAAACCGAATTAAAATTATAATATTAAGAATATATAAATTTTTCATTAAATTATAAAATACTTGTTTATAAATTAAATTAGTATTGTAAGAATTTAATAATCTATATTAATCAACACTTTATATTATACTAGTCATTACCTACAATTTCTGACTCAGAATAATCTAATTCAATAATATGTAGTTTAAATATGAATTTTAATTTCGCAATATTACAACTATATACTAAAAAAAAAATAAAAAAATAAAAAAATAACTTCAAAAATCATTAAATGGAAACTAATCTAAATAAAAATATATAAATAAGCTGTATTCTATGCTTTTAGGAATATGAATCATTATTTTACCCGACATTTTGTGAAAAAGGTTGTAAAATTTGTAAATAATGCGTATACATGTGGATTTGCTATCGGCTACAGTAGGGATTAAGTATTAAATGTCCATCAGGATATTGTAAAAATAAAAGAAAAAATATCTAAATTCCTAAGGAAATCTTTTCATAATAAGAATAAAATGTAATCCTTGATTTAGAAAAAGAAAAAAACTTAAATCGATAATCAGTTGTTTTCTCTTCAATCTCAAACATAATAAATAATATAAAATCTTAATTTACAATCTATTTGATTACTAAAAGATGTCCAAATAGAAATTGTAATGTGACGATTTAAAAGCAAGGGGTTGCAATTCCATGAAATGCAGAATTTGCAAAATCAACTTCTGTTGGAATTGTAAGCACATAATGGCTGATTAAGAAAATATAAATTTTGTTTTGAAACCTCACAACCAATATTATTGTTGTTATAAAGACTACTTCCCCTATTTTCTGATATTTATGATTTTTTGGTATGGGGTCTATTATTTTGGATACTTTTGGATAGTAGAATGGATGTGGTTTTACTTTAAATCATTAGCTATCTTGATGTATTAAAATTTTTTTGGACAGAACTTGTTTTTTTTCGGAACTTTTTAGATTTTAGATCAATTTATTTATATTAAAAGAAGTATAAGCAATGAATATTAAAATAAAAAAATAGTTGCTAAAAAAATTACAGTAGGCTCTCTAATAACTTCTGCTGTATTTTTATTTTATTAAGTAAATATCAAATATGGATAGTTTACAAATAAAGGACTATTAAAATTTTTCATTGCTGAGTCTCTGTTTATGTCTGTCCTTGGAATATTGAATAATTTAAAGGAAATAAGACAGTTTATTTCTAATATAAAACACTAGTATGTTTACAAGAAGACTTCGAAATCAAATATGGACTTATAAAAATACGAGGATATCAAATAATCTATAATCAAATAAATTAATAATAAAAAAAACTTAACTCTTAATGAAAAGTGATAAAATATAGTTTTAAAATAAAAAAAATTTTATATTAAAAAATTTACATTATACGATAATCCATTTAAATTTACATGTTTTAATATAAAAAGGGTAAATAAAAAGAATTAATTCTAAATTTACATATAATTAGTTTATAAATATCAAAACTTTGAATCTTCAACTTGACCGAGTGTAAGATTTTTATCATTAGCTCTTAGACTTCTATGGAACAGTTTAAAGGGAACTGTACTTTTCGACTCACCTCTAAGTAAATTATAAATAATGCTAGAGGGGTCATCGAAATATCCTTTAGGAAACAAATCATGTCTTTTACCATTTACCATTTGGTGCTGAAATATTAATAATGTTGAATGAAATTATTTATAAAAATAAATTATAATTTACTTAATTGTCGGGAAGTACGTAACACGAGACCCATTCTTTCTTTTCCACTCTTTTACCCTGAGTTTCTAATATTCTTTATTCTTCTTCTTGAGCCAGTCTGGCTTTGTGTTTTTCTTCACGTTATAAAGCTTCTATAGGTCTGGGATCATGGATGCTAACTAAAAATTTATTGAAACGAGAATTTATTTTCAGGATTAATATAACTATAATTATAGACATTTAATTTATTTTACTTCCATAAGGATTTTACAATCCCTCAGGTTTCATCCTACTTTGCCATCTTTGTCTTTTGTCAGGAACGTAGACTTCTTCTCTAAAATTGTAATCACTAACTGGATTATATTGATCTGTAACGGGTTCTAATTTCGACAATCTTTATTTCAAAGATTTTATATCTTCTACTTTGAAAGTAGTAGTAAAAATACCCTGCTCCTGGAGAGTATTTGCTTACTTATTCTACTTATACATTTCTATTTTGTCCATCATTTTTTGTTCTCTCATTTTCACTCGATCCATTACCGGAATGATATTTGATTGCAGAGATTAATATCCTTTTTTATATTTTTATTGTTCAATTTAAATTTTTAATATATTTTTTTTTTTTTTCTTTAAATAAATTATTTACCATTGCTAACTTTGGGCTGTAAAATCCTGTCAGACGTTTTGTTAAATTATTTTCCTACTTTTAAAATAGATTGTGTTTTTAGGAGAGAATCGATATCAATGTTATTTTCTTCCATATCTTCCATAAATTATGAGGAGTCGTGCTCGAAATAGTATTGCTAATTTCAATGATTAACCCTTAAATTAACTAATATTAAAATAGTATACAATAAAATTTACATTTTAATCGAATACAGGAGAAAATACTTTAGAGCCCCTCAAAGACTAAAGTCTTTACCCATATAATTGTTGTTAAGAAGGCTAAGAAAGTAATTACTATTATTACTACTATTATTATTAGTCTTTTTTAAAGTCAAAGTTTTCTGGGAAAAATTAATATATGGGATTTTTAGGAGCTTTTATATAATCAGCAGGATTTTTAGATAGTTTATCAGCTTCTTAATAATACCGTTTCGTATTGAAAGTTAAGGAGCATACCCCCTTTTCATCAAATTATTTAAACTGGGAATTAACAACTTTTTCAAAAGCTTCCTGACTATTGGGATCATATACTTCCTTATCTAATACTTTTTCTTAAATATTTTCGGTATTATTGATAATGATTCCTTTAATTAAAATTAAACATGCATGTGGATAAAAATAGTAAAAAAAATTAAAATTTATTTGTTTTTTATTATTACCTCCTTCTGGTCTAAAAGGCCTTAAATATTGTGGTTTTTTCAAAGGTTTTATACCTATAACTGATTTAGACTTAGTTGTATTTGGTTTAAAGGTGTTATTATTGATTTGATGCAAGTCTCTTACTGGAGCTATGCCCAAAGGAGGCAAATCGTGAGTGTAAGGTACTTTTTCTCCAATAGTCTCCAACAGAGCCACCCACTATTTCCTGAAAGGTCTTTCAAACTCAACCCATTTTTTCTCGGCTGTAAGTCTTTAATGCAAAGTTACACATCCTAAAATTTCTTATACCGTGATCGGAGACTAAACATAAAAAAAATATATGGTGAACATTAAACAATTAACAATTTATTATGGTGCATTTACATTATACTATTTAGGATAAGTAACCCTTCTTTTACTAGCAGCCTCTTTGAACATGTTATCAAATACTTCTTCTTCCCAGTGTAAATAGTTGGCATAGGCATAATTTTTTATATCATCTCTTGTGACTCTTAAATCTTCATCTGAATCCATTTTTTTTACCAATTTTTCTATACTTTTTTCAGGGATTTGCGTTGTGTTTTTAATTAACTTATTGTACTTTTGAGGATAAATTGACAAATACTCTCTATTTTTGTGTCCATTTGATAAATACTATTGTCCATCCATTGACTACGTACTGAAAAAAACACTTTTACCTTCCATAGTTTTTCTCATTCCCTACAAATTTATTACAATTAGTTTAAACTCCCTATTAATTATAAATATCATACTGTTTTTTAGGGAGTTATGCATCTTTCAAATGCATCGCTATAAACTAGTAAAATGTATATATCACATAGCCCATCTTCTTTGTCTATACAATTTATGCAAATAGCATTGTAGACATTGTTCAGAAATCCAAGTTATTCAGGAATATTATTGGGATCTATATCTATGGTTAAATTTTACGATTGTGCTATAGATTAATTTTAACTTTCTAACATATTCAGCAAAATAAACTCCTCGATCAAAATCAATATTATATAGCTCTTAAAATATTCTAAATTAACATTTTTAAGACTGTATCTATAATAATTTAAAGAAATTTTAACCATAATTATTATAACAATTTTTATTTATTTTTTGAATACCCGTAGTATAAATTCACTTAAAATTATTTTCTGAATTCTTCTATAAATTTTTTTTAACATTAAGAGAATATTGAATTCGTGTGTTGGCGAGATAAACTCCCTTCAGGTGGAGTTTGAATATTTTGCTAGCTTTTGATCTACTTTATATCTTCTTGATTCAAAGGCAATTCACTGCTTTCCTTCTTCTGCTATTCATTTTGTGATTGCACTTGCTGACTTTCTGTTCTTTTTAATTACTATTACTACGACTATTATTATTGAGCAGTTTCACTCTCAAAAGACTGCTTGAAAAATTTATTAAACTACTAGTTATATTCCTATCTAATAATGATTAAATCATAATTAACAAACAATTTAAATTAATTTTTTAACTGAATGCACTAATGCAAACTTATTTAACTTTAATTTTTTATATTCTTTATATTATAATTTCATTACTGGAATGTAAAGTCTGGCAAAATCTGATTTATAATATCACTATTATGCAAATAAGTTTCAAGTTTTCTTAACATGGTCTCGTCTTTATATTCAATTATTCTATTAATATCTGTCAAATGAATTTATTTATTCTTATGATCAATCCAACTGTTTCTTTATGTGGAACTATCCGGCTAAAGATTGCGAGTGCTGCTATCAGCTTATCCAATAATTTACAATAATCGTGTCATTATATCATGATTTGTTAATCTAAACTGATTAAGACTCTAGACAATTTACTCAGCTTTAGACAGATTCTTCTTTTTACTTTAAACATTAATTGCTTAGATTTCAGAGACATCTGCACTATCAACTTAGTTTTAATTTTTTTAATCACTCATAAGAAAATGAAATTATTTATTTTATCGCGTTTATTTATTCTTTGTTTATGCTAAGCCTGGCTTTTATTGCAATAATAATATATTATTAATTAAATACATTTTAATATGAAAACAGGGTTGTGTTACAAATTTGCGAACAAAAATTATTTTTATTTTAAGTAGAATACTTAATTAATAAAATTGGTGATATTTATAAATTTATAAATTTCTAATTTTTAAATATAAATTATCTGATTTTTATATACTGAATACATTTTTATATAAATTTAGGAAAACAGGAAAATATTTCATCTATATTTATGTTGGTTTTGCTTGTTATTATTTATTATAGTTTACTTTAAATCTTGTAGCCTCTCTTAATTATTTTTTATTGATTTTTAATATTATTTTTAATCTATTCCTAATGGTACAATCGAAAAAGGTAATTATCCTAATAGTAATTTTTTAAAATAATTAATGTCATTCGATTTAAAATATAAAATAATTTTTACCTTTTTTCATAACATAGGGCAATGTTTTAAAATTTTTTCTAGCTCTATGTCTTTATTATAATGCCTCAAATTTACTTAAAATTCAGATTAAATTAAATTTTTCATTCCACCTACTTTTGGTCTTAATAAATGATCATAATTTGAAAGTGCCTATAATTTAAATGAAAATTAATAAATAATATCAAAATGCATTTTACTTACTTCCAGTTTGGGTTATTTTATATCGCATATAGTCTTTTTTTATGTTTATTTATAAAAATCAACTCTTTCAGTAAAATTAGTAGGCTCGTAAATAGTTGCAGATCTCTTGCCTCTATCATTTAAGGTTTAAGATTGCGATCGCAAAGATTAAACAAAATATCTATCTTCTTCTCTCGGAACTTTTTAAGCAAAGATATGTTATATTTCATTAAAATTCCTGATACATTTTGTTAACTTATTACATGTAAATTATATTTATTTAACTATAAAATAATTTACTATTTATGATTATCTTCTGCAGGGCCGCCAAAGGCACTCGCATTCTTAATAGATTCCATGTTTTTTTTCTATAAGAGAGTGTTTCTGTATAGTTTTTATTGCTATAATAAAAATATACAAATTATCATATAGAAATGAAATTATTGCTTTTTTTAAATTTTAGATAATCCTATAATTGCAAATTCTAACTATTTAGCAAATAATAATTATTTACAAAATCTACAATTTTTCTTATCGTGAAAGAACCCCGTTTTTACTTCTTTAAGGAGATCTTTTCAACCTCTCCTATATTGTTTGCTACTGTCTTAACCTTATCATATCCTCTATTCCCACATTATTGCCATAAGAAGCAACTCTTAACCTTCTTAAAGTAGACATTTTATTTAATTTTGAGACTGAATTAATTAATTAATTTTAATGTAGAGAAAATAATTATTTATTTCTCTTTTTTTTATTTATTTTATATAGGTTTTATTTTAATTAATTTCGCATACAGAATAAATAGCTCATATTCGGAATAAATCAATAAATGTTCCATGAAATATAATATATAGGAAATATTGCATAAAATTTTACATAAATATACTATTAATATAATAATATTATTATTTTCATCTTTTCAAAAAGTAAAGAATTAGGGAAAAAATTATTCCATAAATTATAAAATGGATTTTTTTTTGGCTTTTAGGTGATTTACTTTAATAATACTTGACTCGTCATCTTTTTTAAAATCGTATTTATTATAACTATACTATTATTGCATCTATTCTTTTGTACTAATACATTCATAAGTTAGTTATTTAGGAACAGATGGATCTTCAATAAGATCAATTAAAAATTTAGCTACCGTTGCTCTTTCTATTCCCCCCGACAATTTATCTCCTTATCCTTTTTTTAATATTTTTAAACCATAAGAATAAGATACATAATAAAAAATGTAAATAGCATTACCTGCAGTTAGATTAGTAATGCGCGATTATTTTTGATCTCCAAAAAGCCTTCCAGGTCTACTTATTATATAATTTAGATTACTTTATCTTAGTTCATTTTCTGCCTTTGTTTTCCAATAATAAACATTGTCAAAGAAAGTATTTAACATTAAAGGGACATAACTGTAAGGTCTGGTGATAGCTAATGCACTTACAAGAACAAATTTTTCCACTTTGTGTTTCTAGCATAGATTTATTAAGAGTTTAACTGAAACATATTCTACAAACTTGGCTCGTTCTTTCGTTTTGAAATTTCTTCCTATAATTTTATTAATAATAAAGCGTTTAAATAAATTATATATAAAATCACAAGCATACCTTAACAACACACAAGCAAGCAAGGCTTTTATTTTTGAGGGCCTTCAGAAAAGGCGAAGTCCATTAAGCAGTTTTAAACATCATTGTTTAATATTTTTTCTCTAAAGCAGTTGATTCTGCCGAAAGATCTATGTTTATTGGATTTTCCATTTTATTTAATAAATCTCCGAAAGTTTTTTTAGCTTACTCATGACTTCTTGTTACTATTCTAACTAGATATTGTTTTTCTATCAGTTCTTTCACTATATAATATCCTGTTCTACCTGTTGCGCCTGTGACAATTGCTAATTTTTAAGGTTTTTTGTTCATTTTCAAATGTTAATTTTATATAAATTATTTCTCTATACTGAATTTTATGATAATTCTAATTGTTATTTAATTATACAATATATAATAATATAACAAATTTATATGTTATTTATAAAATATATACATAACTAGGATTATTTAGTAAGATAATATTATAATTTTTATATCAAATGTTAAAAATTTATAATAACAAAATGTTTATTTTATTTATATTGTAGTGCTATATCATTCGAATTGTTATGACATTTAGTAGTAATATTCATCTTATTCCTATTAAGCATTTTCTATTAATTATTAGTGGTATTATTCTTCATCATCAAAAAACAAATCTAAGCTATCATTGATTAAGTAGTCCAAATATTTATCAAACTCTATAAAGTAAAAAAACATTTTTTTCTGATTTCAATTTATAAATAAATATGTAATAATATAATACCATAAGGATCTAAACCCTTCATTTGATTTCCTTCCATCTACATTCTCTCAATACAATTTTCTTATAAAAGAATTATAATTATTATTTTATAAAATTAAATCTTCAGTATATCTTACTCTAGATTTATTCTTGATGTTAATCTATGAATTAATTTACGTTGGTTGAATTATGATTATTATTATTATCAATTTATCCATTGTAATTCATCATCCTTTATTCTAATCTTAATCTGTTTTAATCTAATTTTTTCTTTCTATCACTTTAACTATTATTTTTCATTCGATCAGTCATAATCTATGATAATATGAAGATAAATTAAATTTAAAGTTATTCTTAATTTAATTATTTACAAGTCTGATTTTTTATTGAATAGTATCCAAATCAATATTAATGGATTACTCTTACTAATGCTACTAATTGTTGGAATTATATTAGTAGTTTGGTTACTAATTTTCTTGTTCTATCATGTGAAATTATAAGTTATTTTCCTTGTTTAAAAATATGTGACTGTTTCTCTTATTAGTGTCAAATAATAAATTTTGATTTTCTTCGTTCATTTATTTATTTAATTTGGTTTTAATATCTCAAAAATTGTTGATATATATATGAATAGGAAAATCAGAATAATAATAATACATTAAATTCTGAAAAGCCCCGCGATTTTAACTTGATTTTAATACTATCTGATAAATATAAATAAATATAAATACCAATTAATAAATTTTCGGATATTAAAAAATTATAAAAGAATAAAACCAAACAATAAATTCATAATAATAGTAATAATTAAAATTATTTAAAAACTTATATAAAAATAAAATATTTTTTTTTTTCAAGCATATGTTTTAAGTCTTGGAATAGACATATGTTTAAATTTATCAAATGAAGAGGGTATGTTATAATTAGCGGGTCCAGGGGAAACAACAGTTTCATAATTTCTTCTATCAGAATATCCAAAATTTATATTTTTATACCTTTTAATTATTAAAATTTAATATTCTATAATACAAAAGCGATGTTAAGTTTATAAAAAATTCTAATTTACTTGGAAATTTCCAATTGACAGTATTTAGGAGCATAATGTAGAGGGCTTGGAGTGTAATAGGAATCATCATAAGTTGGCTTATATTTCCATTGCATGCTGAATTTTTCTTTATCTTTTCCAAAGTCTGAATGGGGGTTTTAGTATTAATTTGGCGCGGGATATTCTTTCAATACTCTTTTTAAAAATAGCAAATATATTTTGATTTAGTATAGCTTTAAGTTATTTAATTGATTAATTACCTTGGATTTACAAGTTACGATTCAGGCATATGAATTTTACTCTAATCTTCTCTAGAAGAACCGAAAGTACACTGAAAAAAAGAGATTAATTAAAAAATTATTATAACATTTTTTTATTAAATTCTAATATAATTTTTACTTTTAAATTCCATTATTGCTCCTTGGAGTGAATTAAAACTTAATTTCTAATAAGAAAAATTAAATTATTTATAATTTATAATATTCGATTTTAATATATTATTTTATAGAATATTACGAGATTTAAAGTATTATCCAGGACCAGGATTTATTCTATCATTCTGTAGCCTATATGAGGGAGATATAATTTTATTTCCAAGTCCAAAGGAAGCTCCTTTCTTAATATAGCTCCCAGATACTGTTTTTTGATCAAATAAACTTGGCAATTTTACTACTTAGTAATTTCTGTCAGTTTAACTCTGCTATTCTGAAACGTTTTTTCGATGCGAAATTTAATTGAAACGATCTGCTCTAGAAAAGGAAATAGAAGGTATGCTATTTCTCAAGGTGGCAGCAGATTAATAATGACTAGTCCCTGCAATATTTATTTTATTTAGTTATGTGCATAATGCTTTAAAAATAGTTCTTTCTTATATGAATTTCTAATAATGCGATTACCATTGAGGCTGAAGGTTGAGTAGTTATTTTTTGAAATCATTGAGGATTCGTTATTAATTCTAGAGTCATTTATAGACTTATGATGCAAAACTTGAAAATATAAAAATATTAATTTACACCTTATAACAAATATATTATTTTGGTATGCAAAATAAGAATAGTTACTTGATAAATTTTCAGGCTTTTACTCTTCCTAATGAATGTGATCAGGGTGAGAAAATTCGTTCATCCCCTGGTGAGAAGAGTTATTTTTGATTTTGCTTTTGTTTTGATTACTAATGTGGCTGCTTTATTTTTTTTACTTTTTCTAGTCCTTTTCGTTTTCGGAAGAATAATAAGATATATCAAAATAAACATTACCGTTTATGATTTTTTTCAAGTCCTGTTCCCCTAGAATAAGTTCTTTCTTCTGGCCCTTGAACAAGGATTGGTGCTTTTTATTGTGGACAAATTGCTCGACCTCCACCTCGGCAGATCCTATGAATCTGTCCTCTCCCTACTGTTTTTTATCATAAAGATCGAATTAAATGCTTTTTACATTTTCTGAGGAAAAAACGAACTATTAATTCCATTCAGGCTATATATAAAATATTACTAAATCAAATTATTAATAATAATATTAGTTGTATACTCGATTATCACAATTGAAGTGAACGTCTGTTTTTACATTTATTCTCCCACCTTTATTACACAATAAGTATCATATTAAACACATGAAACATTATCAATTTTTTGTTTAAATAAGCTAAAAACGTTTTAATGATTTTCATTTTAAAATTTGAAACATAATAATAAATAATGTTTGTATTAATACCTCTAATAGAATCTAAGACAAAAGAAGGTCCTTACAAATGTTCATTTTTCCCAATAAAATGATCTTCTTCTTATTAATTTTATTATTACTACTCAATTTATTAACATTGTTTTGTTTCATTTTCCTAGGGAAGTTTAGTATTTTACTATTGTTAATTGTCATTATTATCATTAGCAGAATCGTTTTATTTTTCTTCGCTTTCTTAATTATCTTAATTCTTAGCATCTTTTTATTTCTTTTCCACTTAAATTTATTAGTCGTTATTCGGTGAAATAATTACACTATATACTAATTAGCATATCTCTTCTTATTTTTAATTAAGGATTTTTAGTTTCTACTCATTTTCATTTGCTCCCTACAAGGTAAGCCCTATTTATCCTATTACTTCAGTTGTTTCTTTGCGAGATAAATGTACCTTAATTATTACAATTAATAATTAATTTAAAGAATTATAATATAAACTATTATATTAGTATATTAATAATATGAGAGTCTAATACTAAAAATCACAAATTACAAATAAAATTTCATTTTACTTAATAAAAAAGTATATACTTTTATAATGTTTTGATATTGCCTTTAGTCAAATTACATAAAAAGTGATTTTTATAGGTAGACTTTTTTTGTATTTATGCCTTTTTATATATTTAATATAAAATTAAAACTATTTTATTTACTTTTATTTATAAATCAGCTTTAGGGGATACACTTATATCTTAATTAATGTCTATTTCTTTTTGCATTGCGGTTTCTTAGGTTTTGATAGAATCTTTTTATCCAGAAATTTCAATTTCAAAATAAAACTTTTATTTAAAAAATAAATTAATATTAAGTTTCTAGAATTCCTTGGGAATTTGCATTTAAGATATGAATGTGAAAAAATACTAAATTAATTTTCTTTTTGATTAAGAAAATTAATAATAATTTATATATGAAATCTACCTTTTATTCCTCACTAGAGAGAATAGAATCATTAAATTAGGCACTTTTTAAAATCAGAGACATATTTAATTTATGATTTATTTTATAATTGTTTACTCAGTATTTTTTTTTTTTTTTATTGATAAATAAATATGTGTTTATTATAGTTATTAAAGCAAAAGAATTTTTTTCATTATGTTACGAAATTGTTTTTCTTATCACTAAGTATTATAAGTAATAACTAATTAACTTTTTTTATGCTATCAAATTTTTTTTTCGATATATAATTATATATCACATAGGTTTATATAATTTATCATTATTTATGTCAATATAATTAGAATTATAAAGTATAAACATAATTTCTTGATTCAATGTGTTATATTTGTGATACCTAGAATTACAATCTTTAAAATATTAAGTATTATAAAATATATAAATCAATTTATTGTATTTGTATATAAACATGTTATGATATTATTATAAATTTTATTATTAATTATGTGGGAATACTTTAACTATTAAATTATAATATATATTTTTTAAATTGAGCAATTAAAATAAATTGAAAACTTGAATTCAGTTAATCATTCAATGCTTTCTTTCATATGATTTTCCATTGCATGCTGCTTTACAAACTAATTGATGCTTACCATTTCTTATTTACTACATTTTTCGTTTAGATCTATGTTAATTTAATAGCTGCACACCTCATCTCCTAGTTCCTTTTATTCCGTTTCCTCACAATTACTGTCTTTAGTTGTGCAATTCACAAACCTATTTAGCGTGCTTGTTTGGGGATATGTTTCGCAATTCTGAGAATTTTATATTTACTAAGTGCTTTTTGATTCTCCAATATTAGGTTCCGTGTCGATAGCTCCGACCGGATGGACCATTTGTATAATGCCCTGACGACTCTTCTAAATTTAATTTAAGTCAATGTCTTATAGTTTGCAGATTTTGTGATGATTCGCATAAGAGGGGGAACTCTCATTGCCACTTTCGGTAACATTTTTGATATATCCTTCATCTTCTTCATCTCCATCACTACTGTAATTATCATTTTTCTTCTTCTTCTATTAATGGCTTTTATCTGAATCTTCTTTTCTCTTTTCTTCTTCTTCAAGGACAGGGGAGTTTTATTTCTTCTCAATTGCAGAACCGTAGGAGGCACACTTCGTTCTCAAAGTTATTTATTCTTAGACCAAATTACAGGGATAAGAGTTCTTTTTCTTTGTCTCTCCAAAAAAGAGTAATTAGTCTGCGCTTTTCCCTCTATTTGGAGTCGACTACTGCTATTGGGGATTCAGATTTTATTATTTCTGCTGCTGCTACAGCTACTGCTATTGCAAGTGCATTTCATGCAAAGAATTTAAGTGCATTATTCGCATCGTTTCACTTGAAGGGGCACTGGATGGGGGAGACTTAATGCGAGAAGTGCTACTAATTGGGTTCAGGTGTTGAGTTTATAGTTGATATTTTACCTTCTAATTTAATTCCAGTTTTTCCATTGCTTGCCTCTCAAGCACTCTCTTATGTATACTGGTGTGCTTTTCTCTCGTTTGAATTTCGTTATTTTGTGCGCTGTCCTGCTGAGATCCACCCTCCCTTAATTTCGGTGAAGAATTTGTGAAGGTATTAAGTGTGTGGACTAATTGATTGCTATTGCTATTCGGCACCTAGGATTACTTAGAAGGGGTAGATCGGTCTGAGATTCCGTAGAACGGCCGGCTTATATTATTTTTAATATCCATATTATTTATTATAATGCTAAGATTTTTGTAAAATCTGACAATAACGGAACAGTCTTTATCTTATTTTTCACATAATATTTCATCACTAGGTCCTATTTTCCATAAAATATTTTTGCAAATGCTCCATCCAATTTTTAATTTTTAATTAGTGGGTTTAGTTTGTATAGAGTCTTGCTGACTGTGTTCCGTTTGTTTAGGTCCCACTCCCTATGTATGGCTGAATTGAGAATTGGAAAACCGGACTGCTTATTAGTTGAGAGAATTTGTACTCAAACGATTTTAGTTATTCGACTAAATACTATTTCTGTTTTTTTATTGTTTTACATTAGCTGTTCCAAAACATATTTGTCTTTGAGAGAATTCTTAATTTTTATTTAAAAAACATCTTCGTTATAGGACTCAATATATATTTTAATAAGAGAATTTTTTTTAGAAAAGTGTAGGGCATTGGCGATTAGATTTTTCAAACACAAAGTTAGCAGTTTTAGATTCTAATTCACACTTTTCGGCATGTCTTTCGCTATCATAAGTTTAGCTTTTATACATTTTTTTTTGCTTTATTGCTCTTAGCTTTTTATAACTTCATTTATTAAATTCATAAAATCAAATTTTTGCAACTGTTTACACCTTATTTTATTCTTATTTAGCTCGTATAAATTATAAAAAATATTTTCTATCTCATACTGCAGCTTCTCAAATCTGTAAAAGCAATTTTGCTCTGATTTGTTAGAGGTTTTCTGCAGTCTTCTGTGCATTTGATAAACTTATTCGTTCTTTTTTTCAAACTCTGATTTCATTTTTTGCATTTATTGGAATGGTGATTAGGAAGTTATATTGACTATAAATAAAAATAGGCAAGTAACATTTAATATATTTTTTATTTAAAAAATTTACTTAAGGCCTTTAATTTGGAGGCATCTTACGGATCAAAGTTATAATAAATTACCTAAACAACATATTCTTATTCAATTTGCGTTTCTGGGTCTTTGTAGTGGCCTACAAAAAACTGAGAAACTACTTTTGATTTTTGACTTTTGAATTTTTATAAAATTTGTTTTTCTAATTTTTAAACCTTTAACTTATCTTCTGCTTACATTTTTTTGCATTCCACCTTATCTTCACTTTCATAATTCATGTTATTGCCTCCATAAATGCTGCAGCTATTTTCCCTTCCTCGGTCTATATTATTGATAGAATTATTCATTTTAGTCGAAAGGGGTAAACGCTTGACAGGAAGTAAAGACCCCTTCCTTTTTATTGGGAAATTCATTGATTATCGAATTGGTGATGCTCCAATATTTCTATTAGTAGTATTTTGGTTTAAATTATTAACACTATTATTATTATTGTTGCTGCAGTTTTATAAATTTTGGGCAAAAATTGTTGATGTTTAAGTTATATATTCTTTTAAAAGTTATTTTTTTTATTGATAAGATTGCGTTTTCTTTATATGGTCCTAAATCCGTGTTTCTACATTCAGAATTCCGTGCAAAAAGCGATATAAATTTTACCTGTCAGAATTTCTTTTCTTCTAAGACGAATTGTTGTTGTTGATATTTATATTATTATTATTTTCTGGAATTGTGAAAATATTATTATTGATATTCGATACACTACTCTAGATGTTATTATTTTGAATACTCCCCCCTATCCTTTTAATTGTTTTGCCCAAATTTTATGTCTATTGTTATTATTAAAAGACGACAGGAATGAGAGACTTTTCCAGGTCATCAAACTCCTCTCCTATGTTTTTTTTGAACTGAAAAATCTTTGGAGAATGGAGCTGAGACGCTTAGTAGCTTTTTTTTTCTTCAACATTATCAGAATTTTATTGCTAAAGGTTTTGATTCAACTGATCCGTGGCTTGCTACAGCGCCTGCGTATCAATGGTTTTCAAGTTAGAAATGTAAAAATGCCGTAAAAAATAGTTCATTTAATCTGAATTGACAATCGAAAACATTTGTGAGGTGGGCTGCGTGCAATAGTCCAGTTGAAGTCTGTGACTTTCTTGTTAGAAACCGACTATCATATACTTGTTTTCCTGATTTTCATCCAACAGCTTTTTGAACAGTTTCCGCTGCAAATTAATTTCATTTTATTTCACAAATTTTCCCTTTCGTTTTGTTCCTGGCGATAACATCGGTGCGAAATTAATAATATTATAATAATAAATTGTGCAATAAAATAGCCGTCTCCCTTTCCCATTGAAATTCCCAACATGACTGAAAACATTATAATCTGGTATTAAATTAATCCGAAATTGGTCCCCACGAACCCCTAATAACCCAACAATCCAAGGAATGCCGTGGCTTTGTTCTCATTAATGAGTCCAGATTCTCTTTTGATTGACGAATTAGTATACATTATCGATATGGAAAAAATTATTACTGGCTGCGAAATTATTACTATGTAATTAAATTTTTTAGGATACTTTTACAACAACAAAATCACCACAAAATAGAAGAGCATTAAAATACCGAAAATTATCATTTAATTGTAATTCCATATTTATTTTTTGTGTTTAATTATCGTTCCGATAAATTATATTATTTCAATCAATAAATAAGCTAAGTATTACTTCTATACCATTTAAACTAGTGATTAGCTTTATTGCTTATTATATGTTTCTTCTAGCGTTTTATTGTGAAATGTTAGAAGTATTTTATTCATTTTTCCTTTTATATATGTTTTGTTTTTTGGAATTTATTTTATTTTCACTTTACAATTTAGATGATTTTTTTGTTTTTTTCTGTTTTCTCTAATTTTTTTATTATTTCTTTCCATTTCATTATTTATTCTGTGTATTTTATAATAATCTTTAAATTAATGTTAAAGTAATTCAAAAGTAATGTTATAATACACCAAAGCTCCTAATATCTAAAGCAACAAAAAAATAATAATCGATTGTTTTGTGGATAAATCTCATTATTATAATTATTTTGTGATATAATTAATTATTTTCATACTATATAATAGTTAAATATTATATTTTTTATACAGAAATATTTTTGAATAAACAAATTATGAAAAATACAAATCTTAGATATTCTATAACTAATATATATATAAAAGAAAATCCGAAAAAACAAATGATATGATTCAAATTTAACGGTTCTATATATAAACAGTAGATGTTGGTATAAAAAAAAAATGAATGATTAAATAAGTAAACAAATATATCTCTCTTTTCTAATATATAAATAATACTCAATTTTTTTTTTTTTTAATTTATTTATAGATAATAAAGTCTTCATATAATAAAGGATATAAAAACTTTTCATTTTATATAATATTAACCATTTTTTATATATTTAATTTTAATAAATAATTCAAAGAAAAAATAAATATATAAGAAAAACTTAAAGAAAGTATCTCTTATTAACAAATTTTATTAAGTATTTTTTTAATTTCCAAAACAATCACTCAGATCAAGCTCTTTTCTATTATCTTTTTGCGAGGCACCGGAACCAACTCCGTGTCTATTTTTTTGGTGTCTAAGTAATATTTTTTCCTCCGAGAAATTTCTTTCACAGATATTGCACGTAAAAGGATGCTTTCTTTTCTGGTGAACTTTAAAAGTGTTATAATTGGTGGTTTCATAATCACAGCCATCAACATCACACCTTAAAACGACTGAAGAGTGCATGTGTTTTTAGTGTTTATCAATACAATATTTTGATTTCGTTTGGAAGGTGCAACCGTCGATATTGCACTCATAAAACTCATCTATGTGGAAGTTCTGTCTGTGTCGGGCCATATTGATTTTCGAAGAGGCTTTAAATTCGCAGCCCTCAACGTCACAGAGATAGGGCATAATGACTTCTTTTGGCTTTTTTTCTTCCGGCTCTTTTTTTCTCCTCAAAGTTCTGCGGTCAATTTTCGGAAGGGGTTCACCATCTTCGGTAAAGGCAGCGTGTTTCCCGTGATTTCTACGACGTCTTCTCTTCAATTATTTCTTTTCCTGCTTCATTTGCAACGATTTCTGGTATTCTGCATATTCTTTTTCCAAAATGTATTTCACATCTTCTGAAATATCTAAGGGAACTGCATTTTGAATATCAATCATTTCTTATTCCTTCTCCTACTTTTACTACATCTCTTTTTCATTCATTTCTTTACTGTTTTAGGTGTACGTGTTATTATTGCTGCTATCGTTATTATCCTCCTCCTCATCATCATTTTCGTCATCATCATCATCCCTGCTATCATCATCTTCTTCATCATCGTCTTCTTCATCTTCCTCACTATCCATATCTTCCTCATCTTCATTACTATCTTAATCTTCATCATCAAATTAACTATTTTCTTCTTCTACTTCTTCACCTTCTTCTTCACCTTCACTATTTTCCTATTTTTATTTTTCCCCACTTTACTTTTAGTTTCATATTGGGTAGGATTGATTTCAGATTTTTATTTTCCATTTTATATCTTTTGTTTTTAAACACTGGTATTTTCATTTAAACCTTCTTCTTCTTCATCTTCTTCGTTTTCCTCCTCAATTTTGTTCTCATCAGTACTATTATTGGTGTCTTCATCTTGATTTTCTACTTCTTCATTGTTGTTTTTCTTTTTTTAAGAATTATTGTGTTGTGTTTCTTTTATATTGCTATTGCTTATTTCATCCCCCTCATTTTCACAATTATTTACCTTCACAATGCCCTTATTTATATCATTATTTTGTTTATTTATATTTTATTAGAAAATTCTTCTTCTTCCTATTCATCTTCTTCTTCTTCGAATGCTGACTTGTATAGCTCCCCACTGTAATAGAATTGTTCAGAATTCTCTTCCTCAGAGATTCCTAAATCCAAAATTGCATTTTCATCATCACTAAAAAAAAAATCGTAATCGTCTAGCACTGGGGAATTAATTCCTTGTCCTGAAAAGATGAAGCATTTTTGCACATCACAATCTGTCTCCCTTAAGGCCTTTAAATCTTCTAGGGAGCACTCTTTTATATCGAAAACATTCATTTTTATACAGTTATTAAAGTATTTTTATTGCTAAATGTCTAGTTCTTTAATAAAAAATCTCTTTTTTCCGCGTATTTAAGTTTTTTTTCTAATTTTTTTGTTTTTATAATCAAAGGAAAGCAATACCTTATTTATATATATATATTAAATAAAGGAAGATTAATTGATTTCATTTATTGGTTTGCTTATTTAGTTTACCTTCATTCCTATGAAGGTAATAATTATATAAAATTTAAATTGACCTTTATATTTTGAAAAGGGGTAATCATATACTAATAGTGAGTTTATTAGTTTGTTTTTTTGTTTTTGAATATGCTTACACTAAATACTTAATAAATACAAAATCTTGTTGTTTATTGAATTTCTGGACAATAATTGTTGTTTTAATACTTATAAATTCTTAAATATTGAAAGTCTATGCAAAAAAAAAATTGGGGTTTTATGCATTTGTTATAATTTTCCATTTAGTTTTAGAATAAGTGGACACGATTATCGTAATTTCAAATTTAGATACCTTTAATATTGGCTTCTGATGTGTATATATATATTATAGCTTTAATTAATTTACCATATCACATTAATTTTATTACTTCTTTCATTTTTGTTTTCATATTGATAATAATAATATTAGTTGTTTTTTTTTTCATATTATACTAATATTCTTAATGTACTAATTCTAATAATATACAAACTAGTTAAGAAAATAGTTTTAAAATTACATTTTAAAAAAAATCAAATTTTTTTTATTTTGTTTTTAATTTTCTTAAATTACCATTAATTAACCCTTTTTGATTTTAGCTTTATAACGCCTTAAATTTTAACTAATAATTTATATTATTTATTTCCATTGGATATAATATTACTTTAATGACACCAAATTCCAGCATCATCATCTTTTTATTCATTCATTAATAAAATTATATATATATACATTATATTTCTTAGAATAAATTAGAGGGCAAAAATATTTTTAAATTATATCACAATTATTAATAAATAAAATAATTTTTTTTAATTATAATAAAATTACTTTTAAAATTTTTTTTTCATAATTTTAAATTAATTCTAAATATAAAAAATATTTTATTTATTTATTATTTTTTTTTCCCTTTGTGTTTTTTTTTATTTAATTCACAATTATAATAAATAACTATTAAAAAAGAAAATAAAATTTTATAAGAAGCATATATTACTTTAACAATTATTTGTTGATTTTAGGACTAAAATAAATTGTATAGTTTTAGGCAAAAAAACTTTATTGCTATAGAACATATTTATCTTTCAAGATATAATGAGATTAGTTAATCATATTACGTATTACAGGAATATAAATTTATAATTATTACTTAGTAATTTCCTACGAAGAAATATATTATTATTAATTATATTGCACTTTAATTTTAGAGATTTAATAAATAGAAAAAGGGGTTTATTAAATAATTATAGATATATTTACTATATTACTTTAAGTAAATTATATACGTAGTTTAATTTTTAGCTTTTAATTTATCTAAATTAAATATGTTATTTCAGAATAATATTTTATTTATATAATTCACTATAGTTTTTTAATTATATATTTAATAAATATTTTATAGAAAAATTACAATAATATGACTTAAAATATAGAATTTGCCGGGAAAATATTAAAAGGTTAATATCTAATAAAAGCATTTCCGAATAAGAAATTATTAGTCATTCGAATAATTAAATATATATATTGTTTCACTCTAGTACTTCAATATAAGTTTTTTATATTAAAATAATTACAAAAAATAATTTATTCTTTAAAAAATAAAACACACTTATAAAAACAAAAAAATAATATAAATAAACAATGGATTAAAATTTAAATATAAATAAACAAACAAACAGTTAAAGCATTTAAATGAATAACTAAAAAGACAAATAGGAAAATAATAGTAAAAATATATATAAATAGAAGTATGAGTTCTTTTTCTTAAAACATAATTAAGACATGGAAATTTTAAAAGGAAAAGATAATAAGAAATAAAAACTGAGACAATAAAAAAGTATATAAATATAAATACTAAAATAATGAATATACTTAACTTTATATTATTGTTTTTAATTTACTTAATTATCTTTTTAAACATATTTTATTTTATTAATCATAGGAAATATCCTCCTCTAGTAAATGTGAAGAAAAATAATTTATAAAATATAGGATATGATAATATTGAAGAATGGATTAAAGATGATAACAATGTTTATATAGGTATATATTATATTTAAAAATTAATTAAAGATTTATACTACTGTTAACTATTTTTTTAATATTTTTATTTAAGGAAGAAGAAATACATATGTAAAAGGAACTTTTAATTCAAAATGGGGAAATCCATTTAAAATAGCAAAAGATTAAACTAGAGAACAGGTTGTAGAAAATTACAGAAATTATATTAAAGAGAATAAAGAACTTTTAGCTGATATTTCAGAATTGCAAAATAAATCTTTAGGCTGTTGGTGTTATCCGGAATTATGTCACGGAAATGTTCTGTTAGATTTGCTAAAAGAATATTAATAATAGTAAAATGAAACCAAAATTTCTTAAGAAATGTCAGAATGATCTAATTTAAATTAAAGTTGGATTTAAATAATTATTGATTACTTAATAACTTTTATCAAATTATAAATAAATAATTACATAATAAATTATATTTTTATAAATAATAATAACATTAATAAATAAATAATTTTTATATTTAAATATTTATTATTCAATTATATTAAGATGAAGGATTAATTACATTTTATATCTAAGTAGTTTATTATTAACTTTATAAATTTTAATTTTCCTTTTCCTACAGTTATTTACTATCTTAACTGCATATTTATTGATTATCATTTCGTTCTGATTAATTACTTTATATAATTTGTGGTTCTTGTTTTTAATATATTTCTTCTTATTTTAAAGATTGATTCCTTTACTCTTAAAGTTGGCTATCTTTAGAAATTTATTATTTTCGTTCTTCCTACAATTAATGTGGTTGTTGCAGTTATTAAACTACTTATTTCTATTAGAAATATTATATATTTATGTTTTATTGGTTTTCTTATTATTGTTTCTACGATTCAAGGATCTATGGTCCCTGTAATATAATTTCTGAAATAGTGTTTTCATTTGAATTATTATTTCTCACTAAATAGTGTGAAGAAACTTTATCAAACTATTCAACAACTTTATATCCTTAATTTTACTATATAATGAGATGAGATTCAGAATTAGAGGGTCCTTTTGTCCGTTATATTGGTAGTTACTAAAGAGTTTTTTGATTAGGCAAAACCGGCATCGACTAAAATTCCTGTTTGATTTAGCTATTTAGTTTTAAATTTTTTTATTTTAATAATCCTAAGCGGCAAATGCTGCAATTTCATTATCAAGCAACGTTGACACAGAAGATCTCTTGCTATTAATAGGTTGAAAAAAAGGTTCTGATCTAATTTTCCCTTCAGAGTCACCTCCAATCAAAGAATAAGAATTTCCTTATTAGTTTGTATCAAACTTTAGAGTCTGTAAGATATGATAAGATTGCTTATATTCCAGTTTCAACTCATTCTATATAAAATAGAAATGATCAATATTATCTAATAAAACAGGATTGTGTTAGAAATACTAAAATTACACTAAATTCAATTTATTTAAAACCATCTGGAAGCGTTTTTTAGGCTTCCATACAAACAAAACTTAGAACGGAACCATTTAAAACTTTCAAATACGACTTTACTTTTTCTATAGTATTTTAATCTTCTCCCTTCGGATAAATTGTCATAAGGAAAGGCTTACTGCTTATGGAATTATTTTCATAGTTTTCTCCCATCAGCAAGTATTAATTTATAACTTTCTGAAACAATATAAATTGACTCCCCTAATTAATTAAATACACTTTAGTATAAAATTTTTTTAAATATTTTATTCTTGAAAATAAAAATTTACAACTTCAACTTATGGGATAATCTTAGTATTGTAATGTAATTAAATCGCCTTATTAAATTTTAATAATAAGAAAAACGGGTGCATAATTTTATGACGAATATAGGGATTGCAGAAATAATACATAAGACTTTCTAAATCATTCTTTATTGGTCCTTTACCAATTGATTTATCTTTTTCTATTTTATCATAGCATTTATCAATCAAATCAGGTAAAAAGATTTCAAAAATTGTGGAAGAATTTTTCTAATTAAATAAAATTAGTAAATATATATATTACAAATTTCTATGAGTAAAAACAAACTAAGGGTACATTATTAATATAAAATAAATAAAGATATAGAATCTTAAAATTTTAATATTTATTACCCTTTTGAGCCATGACTTTTTTCTAGCCTCAAGCAATAGAGGGGGGGAAGCTTTAATTCCAAAAATTTTTCCTGTACTCTTAGAAACAACAGCTATTGTTAAAAGCATATAGTAAGTCTATTTTTAAGCATAAATAAATTAATCATTTTTACAGTCGAAATTGGTTTTTTTATATAAATAATATGAAAAAACTTTATATATTTGCAAATTTACCTTGGAGGTGAATGAATTTTCAGAAAATTTTAAACCAATAAAAGTTGCTTAATTTTGCTAAATAGATTGCATTTAATTTCCAACCAACTTAACATCTTCAACCATACCTTCCTCCATACAACGAAGACAGTAGATGCATGCAATAATATCATCTTTTTCTGTTTCCATTTAAGGTGGGTATTCCGATTATTCGCTTTTTACTTACTTTATCTCTTCGCATCCATTCATTTGGCTGGTATGCGTTTGCTATTTTTAATCTTTGTTTACTTCACCTTTAAAAATTAAATAAAATTATCATTCTGGATATCCTGAAACAGGACAATATATTTACCTGATTATTAATTAATCTCTTTAAATTATATTGTTATATTTGGTAAAACTAGATTTTTATACCATACCCACTCTTATCGGATAGGATCATAAGAAAATTGTTTTGATTCTTGGATTTCTATTTAATATTCTTAAAGTGATTTTACTTCATTCCATGTCATTTTTACAGGTTGCTTTTTAATGTTTTCTAGGTATTTAATTTACTAAATTTCGAGTTTTATTTAATCAATGACCTATTTTTATATTTATTATTCCATTATTTTGTAGAATTATAAAATTTTTCTATTGTTAACAAGTATTGTTGTTATGGTTTATTATATGTATTTTTTTTTTTTTACTAAAATATATTATCAAAATTAACTCTTTTTATTTTATAATTTTTTTGTCATTGTAAGAAGTGCTTAATTTTCTCATATTCTTAATTAATTCTTAAAAGAACATTAAATTTCATAAAACTATATATAATTACTAATTCTTAGTTTTTCATATTATTTTATTTATATATTGAAAAATTCTCAATTTTTGATTTTATTAATTAGTACGTAATAAAATACAATTATTATATTTCAATTAGAATCATTCCTTATCCCTTCAGAAGTGTTGATTTTACTTGATAGAATAAAATACAATTATATTAAAAATTTTTATAAGTATGATAATTATGAAAATGAACCATTTTTTATATAAAATATAAAATAATACTAAATTAATATAATAAATATTAATACTATTTTGTTAAAATTGACAAATAAATCATTTTAATGAGAATAAATTATAAATAGTATTTTTACTAAAAATTTTACTTTTGCCATTCTAATAAATTAGTTTATTTAGACATTTAAATTAATATTTAACTTATAATATAGCTGATTTTTTAGAAAATATTAAAAATTCATATTTTTTTTAGTTTGAACCATAAAAAAATAGTTTAATAGTTTAAGTTTGAAATATTATATAAATTAGAAAAATAAAGATAATGAAAATATAAAAATTCATATTAAAGTAATGATGTTCTATGAAAATTTGTCAAATATGTTAAATAATGTGATATATATATTTGTATATTAGTGAAATAATTATATCTAATAGATATTTATTTAGTATACTAATTATTTATTTAGTTTTTTATTACAAAAAACCATAGAAAATTAATTAAAAAATACTAAATAATAAAAACTATTTAAACTCGCTATTTTTGAATTTTTAATAAAACGAGAATTTAAGAATAGAATTAAAATAAAGAATATAATGAGGATATTGCTGTTTTTAATATAAATATATTAAAAATGATATATATAACATATAATTTGATATATGCATATAAAATGGGATAATTTAAATAATTTGATATAAATTTATAAAAAATTAAAAAATTGCGCATATAAAATGTTCATAAAGTAATTAAATGGTTATAATAGTGTGAAATTTAATATGGTTAAACTAATTAGCTCAAAATTTTTTCCATATGCTATACCCCAAAAAAAAAAATTAAATGATGAGTGAACTTGGCCTGGAATAATTTAAATTTACCTAAAAAACAAATATTTGCAAAATTGACACCATAAAGAGTAATAACAATTAAAATTTAAAGTGAAGACTGTAGATATAGAAGAGGAAGAACAACCTGCTCCTGATGAATTACATCAAAATAACTGCCAATGATTAGTAGAAAAATCTGATACCTTTCAAATTTAAAATACACATATATAGATATATTATTTAAACTATAATGTTTTAGTATATCTTTATTATAAAATTAAGTTGATAAATTTTATGACGTGATTTGATATATTTATGGATATAATAAATGTTTAATATATGATTTACATTTTATAATTAAACTATAAAAATGTAAATACATATGTATTTAAAAATCTTAATAATATTTTATACTAAATCTTATATAGTGAATGATTCGATTATTAAATATTGCTGAAGTATTTATTATACCAATAAAGTACAAATTCCTACTCCATAATTTGAACAGGGAAAAAGTTGATAAGGTGAATCATAAAGTTAGGGTTAAAATTAAAGATAAAGTAATAAAATAGTACTAATATCAATGATTACAATATACAAATACTTTTTATAATTCATTGTTATTTCTATTATTATTAATTATCTTACAATGATAAAATAACTTTACATTAAAATAAAAAATAAATAACGAGATAAAATTTTTTGTTATTAAATATTTATTTTTTTATCATGATTATATGTATATTTAATTAAATATTGAATTATAATTCTTTAAAATACAAATTTATAATATTCGATAATTACGTTATTTTACATTAGAATAATAATTTCTTCGTAGAAAGTGATATATTTCAATGCCGATAAAAATAAAATATGTCTATTATTATAATTTATCAGAATTGAATTATATATTTATGTTTCTTTTATAAAAGATTTTTTAGTAATTGTATAAATCTCTTGATTTTTTATTAATTATTTTACAAAAAAAAAAAAAAAATAAAAGACAATTTATAAAGAAATATGTTTTACAAAAAAAATTATAATACATATAAAAAACCACTACCTGCTATATCTTAAATTACAGATACGGTTTATTTAGGAAATGAATAAGATTCTAAAAATTTATCTTTATTAAAAGAAAAAAAATTACTCGTATTGTGATGTGTTGTGAAACTCTTAAAGGTCATTTTCCAAAAGAAATAACATATATGCACTTACCACTTATTCGAAGAGATTGGGATTGTGATATTTCACAATATTTCGAAGAAACAATAGAGTTTATGAAATAAGGTACTTGTATGGTTCATTGTTTATAAGGAAAACACAGAAGTCCTTGTTTTGTACTTGCATATCTTATAAAGGAGGAAAACATGTCGTACGAACAAGCTTTATCTTATGTTAAATCAATAAGGCCTATAGTTTACCCCCCTAAACAATTTCTATAAATACTAAAAGATTATGAAATAAAAATTAGAAGTAATAATATTAGTTTTTATAAACTATTTTTCTAAAAAACTATTATTAATACTAATATTTTATAATTATTAATATAGAGAATTATTCTAAAGACTCTGAAGTTCTAAATATTACAATAAATTAATAAAAAAATTGAACTAAACCTATAATAATTCCCTTAGTGATACACATTCTATCTAAAAGGATAATAATTTATAAGAAAAGTAACTCTAAAATAATGGTGCTTATTAAAAGAGTCAAGATAAAAATTGTTATTAGTATGAATTGCAAACAAAATAACTCTAACACACTTAGTAGAACAAAATAAATATAGATTAAGATGAATTCCCACCCCTTTAATGAAATTAATATTAGAAATAATATTACTTAGTCGAATAATAACAAATAAATACAAAAAATTTTTATAATATGATAAATTGAATAATTATAAATGTAATTTTATTGATAAAACTATAACTGATGAGTTATAAATAAGATATATATATAAAAAATTTTTTGTAAAATATATAAATTGTTAATCATCTCTTAACAGCATATAAACCTCTTTGCATTTACTAATCATTTTAATACATCATTTGTTACATTTGTTAATTTTCTTTCTATCTTTGGTAGTGATCAATTTATTGTGCACGGTTCATATAATTTTATCCAATATTAGAGTTTTTATAGCTTCCACTTCTGTATAATTGGCTATTTTGCCCATAATTAGGTTGAGGAGAATAATAATAGGGATTAGGGTCTTCCATATGACTTCTGTGAACATTAGAGTTTTAATAACCTCTTTCAGAATAATTGGGATCTTATTTCATCATGTATTTCTAACTAGGTCTTAAATTATTCTTTTGATTTCCATATTTTTCTTTATAAAAAATAAAAATATAACTACTACATAAAAAAATATTTATTATGCTTACCCTATTCTTTTCTGTGAATGTAAGATAATTCTTGTTTTTTATTTCTTTCTTCTTCTAGATCTATAATGATTATGATATTAATAATTAAATATCTATTTAAAGTATAGACATATAAAATATAGTTTAATTTAATTACCATATTATCTTAAGTACACTTTATCTTCATTATCGTCTTACTCCTCAAATAAGTCAGTTGGTTTAAACTTAGAATTTTAGTTTAGTTTTTTCATGTCGGCGTAAGAAATTTTTTCCAATTATTACCAAGTAACTTTATTATTTATATTAAGTTTACTAATTTATTTCTAATGATTTCTTGTAGCATACTTATCATACTGATATTTATACGGCTAGAAGGGAGATTTATTGTTTTAAGAAGACATTGAATTGTTCAAGATATTCGGTTAGCTATTTGAGTAAAAGTGTTTATGAGTCGGGCCCTAAGGTGTCATAGAGATAAACTTCTACACCAGCAAAGATCTTTCTTATTTTCTCCTTTCTAGTTCATTTTATAATTTGGGGGGAATTCTTCTCAACTCAATTTTTCTTTCTTTGTCCTTCGGTAAATGTCTAAATCCTAATTTATCTTAAATATTAAAGGGAGGGTTCAATAAATGCATATGTTTTCTATAAAAGTTTTGGTCATCAACTCCAATATATTTATAAAAAGCCTTGAAAAATATATAGACAAAATTATTTTTATTTTTATATAAATATGTAAATATTAAATCTTATTTTACTTCTATTTTATCAAATTCACTTGGTAAATCTTCCTTTTCTTCAAACATTAATAAAGCAATTTTCTCCAATAATACCTAGAATTCCTGAAAGGTCAAATCTTTATAATTGTTGCTAACTCTTTTAAACAATTGAGGAAGCATTTTTTTAGTCAATTTAAGACAATAGTTTGTAACCTTGAATTACTTAGCTTGATTAATAATAAATAGTATTAGTTAGTTAATAAGTCAGAGAGTTACATAATATATATTTTACCAAATAACAAAAAATTCGACATATTCATTGTGTGAGACTCATACAATAATCTATCAAAACTATATTTAGGAGCCTATGTGTACTATTATTTGCAATAAAACAAAAATATTTCATTTAAGTTTTTTTTCCTTCTTTCTTCCTTTGTTAGCTTATTTCCTTATTTATCTGGTAAAATGGCCTGACGAACACTTTAAATTTTACTGAGTTAGTCGTACAAAGCCTTTAACATGTTGTTAATTACTATTCTTTCATTCTCTGTTTAAGCTTCTTATAGCATATTTTCATATTTTGATATATTATCTAATATTTCTTTTTCAAGAGAAGTTTAAGCTCCCTATTCAACTGTAGTTTCTAAATTGTTAATACCCTCTTCGTTATCACCTGAAAAGCAGTAATGAATTTATACATGATTTTAATAGATTAAAGAATTGTGAATTACTTCTTCTCAAAAATATATCAGGTTCATTTTACAAAAAGTACTCCACAAAGTGCAAGAATTAAATGAAAGTGATTTTATATTGAGTGACATCAATGGTGGTGGCATCAATATTTTATTAAGTGGTCAAATATTTGTCAAGTTAAGAAATAACAATTTTATATGAGTTTTCTTTATTAAAAAATTCTTCAGGATCTTCTTTAGTTTAATGAAACGTTATATTGTCCAAATAAAAAGCTACTCTCATTACTAGTGGAATATCTTATCCTTTTACTAAGGGCTCTCCAGCTTCTTCTTTACTGAAATCACTAAAATAGTCTAATAATTCCTTATTATGGCTGTGTAGAAAATTTCCCATTATCATATTATTATGCCTCATATAAATATTAGAATCAGGATCATCTTCATAGTGGCGTTCTTTAGGTTAATACTAGAAATAAATTATTTATTTTTATAAACTTTTCTATAAAGTAATATAATATACCATATCATCTTAGGGCTCGTTTTATCCTTAGATTTGTTAATCTTACGTATTTTATTTATTTACTGGATTCTATTATTTATTAATAAAATTATCATTTTATTCATCATCATCTTATTATTAACCATCTTATTGATTTCTTTCAAAATTGTCTTACTCCTCCAAGGCAGTAATCAAAATTCTCTAAAATGTGGGATAATCCATAAAAGGGGGATTATGTTTTTAGCCTCCAAAGTTTTCTTAGTAACTTTCATGATTTATATCTAGAAATGCTTTTGCCATATCACATTCTAAAAACAAAATACATATTTAAATAATATAAATATCATAACTTAATTTTTATATAAAAATTGCTTATATAAAATAAATCATTTAAAAGAAAAAAATACCTATTTATAAGAGATCTGTCATTTCATCAATCAGAACATGTGCCTATTCAATGTTAATCACAGGATTTTATAAATCAGGTACATCGTTTTTTTCTGCCATTTCATTGAAAAGTTATTACATCTCTTTTTTTTTTTCTGTCATTACTTCTTCATAAGACTATCCCTGCTAATTGTACGTTGATGGTTAATGGTCATAGTCTTAATCATCATCATTTGGATCGTATTAATCATCATTTTATAGATCATTTTAAGGATTTTAAATATCTTATTATTTCTACATTTGATTATAATTCAAGTAGTCCTCAACTAAATTGTAATTTTAAAATAATTCTTTTGTTTTATTTTACTTGTTCTTTTTTTTCCTTTTTTGATTTATTATATTAATCGGTTTTCAATATTAGTTATATTACATATATTTGATGTTTCTTAATAAAATGAGAGAAAAAAATTTAATAATTAATTATAGGTTATTAACACCGCACAAATAACTTATAAATTATAATTCACATTTAAGAAGTTTTAAAGGCCATTTAATATTTGATAAAATATTTAATTATAAGAATTATTTGTTATAATGTTAATCAAGAAATTTAGAATAAAATAATATACAATATGAACAATTTAGAGAAAATATATTTTTGATAATTAAGATTATTATCATTAACTCGTATAAAAGTTTGTAACTATTGGATCAACTCTTAGATATGTCACTCCTATAAAAGGTACACCAGCTATTAAGCCGAACCACATTAATAAATTCCCACTTAGCTTTCTATGCAAATAACTAGTTATATAGAATAGTGGTAATTGGTGAATCATAATAAGGGTAATGATAGGCCTTATTATTTTAAAAATTAGAATCAATATCCATTCATGTAATAAAGCTGAAAATAGGAAGGTTATAAATTATGACATTCTTTTACTAAATTTATATCTAAAAGCACATTCTAAATAGCAGTGTCTAAACAGGAAATTATACACACACTAATGATAATAAAATAATTAATTTATTTATTTTATAATAATAAAAAAAAAAATAATATTAGTTTCTTTACTTTATTCCATTTTCTATTAAATTCTTCAAATGTCGTACTATTCCACCTATAATATTAAATATAAAAAAAACTATTTTATATATAAAAATATTCAATTATCATATACCAATCTTTGTAAAATTCCCTATCTCCATAATATGTTAGCTCTGCGAAAGCATTACACATACATTCCCAAACCATAAAAAACATGCACATTGTCAATATCCACATTGGTAGAATGATCGTCATCATTAACTAGAACGCACTGATTCTGTCTCCCATTTCTACATAGGGAATAATGTAATCAGAGAGAACTATGTAGCATACTACTATTCCGATAGAAAATTGAAACACTTTTTTTAGGAAATATCCAAGTCTAAAAGAGTTGGTTCTTGGAAATTTATCTTGATATACCAAAACAGGACTAATAATAATTTATATATTTTTAATTGACAAAATATTTAAGTTAATTAATACCTCCACATATAAACTGTAAAATTTTTAAACGATATATTTTCAGGATAAGAACTTATTGGTGTGTATCCATTCTTTTTAGCATCTAGATAATCATCTCTATAATCTTTGTTTAAAATTGTATATGAATGCATCTTCATAAAATGTGAGCAAGCAATCATTGTTGTAAATCCTGAATGACTAGTACACCAATTATTGTTTATAATCATATAAACACTGTAAACAAACATCAGGGATTGAGTTGTATGCTAAATTATGGTGGCTATTTTATAATTTAGTCCCCAAATTAATAGCTTTTGTAATAGTAAGGCGGTATAGCTCCAAGCATAAAATAAAGGCCAAGATATTAAACAAATCCATAAGTCTTCCTATATAGTTTTAAATAAATTTGGATTAAATGGAGATCCCTACTTTTTTATCTAAGAATTGGATAGGTAATCAAAAATAAAATCCCAGTCACATAAATCAAATTATGGAATCCTATAAAATTGAACTCATTTATTATTATCTAAAAAAATATGAATACCTTTAAAAATAGATTTGTTTAGCATTGATCCTTCTTACATATCATCTAATATTGAGTATCTGCTTTGCAATCGGCTGTATTATTAAGTCAAAATATACGGTATGCTTTTTGTATTCACACCTTAGGAATTAAATTATTCCTCTTCCTATTCTCCTTCACTATTTTTATAATCTGATAAATTATTATTCGAACAACTAGAACCTTGAGAAGCTGATGATTCTTTTCTGGTCATTTAAAATCCATTCTATCTTTTTTAAGATTCTACAAAATTTGATAGTTTTGAACTTTGAGAAGTACTCTTTTTATTATTTTTTTCATTTGATATTTTTGCAATTTTTTTTCTTATTAATTTTAAAATGAGTTTTTTTTATAGTAAACTTCAGAATAATAATAATATCAAAAATTTTATCATCATAAGTTTTCGATTACTTCATAAAAATCCAAACATGTTTTGTGTGTAAAATATATCTAAGCTTAAAACACATTATTTTTATAACAAAAAATGAACCTTAAACATCAAAATAGAAAGTGCTAGTATATATATATATGATAAATAAATGAATGGATTGATTGATTAATTTATATATAAAATCATTTATATTGATTTTGATTAATATTATTTTTTCTATTAACTTTATACGATATTATTTAAATTTTCAATCATTTTATAGATTGGTGAACAAATTTGTAACATATGGATGAGATCTCAAATATGTAACCCCAATTAAAGGAATGCCTAACATAATGCCCCACCATACAAAGAGATTACCTTATCTGGTTTAATATAAATTTTTTGTAACCCAGAAAAGAGGAATTTACTACAACATAAAAGCTGTCATCACAGGCCTAAATATTTTGAAAACTAATCCTAAAATCCATTCATGGAATATTGCAGAAAACAAAAATGTAATAAACTAAGCTTTTTTCTTTTTAACTTTTCTTCTAAATATACATTCTAAATACACATGTCTGAATAAAAAGGTATAAACTATTTTATTCCATTTTCTATTGTATTCTTCATATGTAGTACTATTCCACCTATTTATTTAATTTTATTAAATATTATTAATTTTTTAGAATTTTTAATCTCACTTACCAATCTTGGTAAAACTCCCTATCTCCAAACATACTTATTTCTGCAAAAATATTGCATATTCCTTCCCATACTATATAGAAAAGTAAAATGGTAAAGGCAGCTAAAGGAAGAATTAATCTGCAAATTAATTCAAAAGCACTTATTTTATTTCCAAGTTCTACATATGGAATTACATAATCAGCAATTAAAACATATCCCATTAATATGGCAGTAGCTGTTTAAACAACCTTCCATATGGTATATCCCCATCTGAAAATAAAATAAAAGCTATTAAATAATATAACTATAGTTATAGGTATTTACCTAATTTTATCATTTCTTGGATAATTTTCTTAATAAACCATAGTGGGATACAAGAGGAACAATGTATAATTTTTATTGTTATATTTTGAGGGTAGTTACTAATAGGGCTTTAGTCATTTTTTTTAGAATCATTATAGTCTTCTCTATAGTCATTGTTGATGATTGTATAACTATACACTATTTTTTTTTAATAATAATAATATTAAGAATCAGTAAAAGTGAAAAATTCTCAAAGTATTAATTTAATTACTTTTCATAAAATGAGAACAAGCCAAAATAGATACATATCCTGAGTGTGTCGTACACCACTCCTTATGCACTATCAAAGTTTGAGCATAAAAAAAAGTAAACCTAAAGATATATAATGCAGAATATTAGCAATTTTAGGATTTAATCCTTTCACAACTAATTTTTATAATACATAAGAAATGTAACTATATAGAGTAAAAAGAGGCCAATGAATAACACAAAAAAAAAATCATCTTTAAAATTTCTCATTAAATTATCATTTAATATTTATCCCTACTTTATATATCTATTAATTCCATAAGTCATGAATGATATTAATCCCATCACTTAACATAAATTATAAACCCCTAAAATGAATTTAAAAAGGAATTTAATTTAATTTTGGCATCTATTAAATAAAAAACTAAAATCTTAGATTAAAATAAATTAAAATACATGATATACTAATATTATTAAAAACAGATATTATATTATTAAACGATTAATAATATTATATAAACAAATAAAATATAGAAAAGTAATTATTCTTTGAAATTTGAAAATATATAAAATTTATTATAAAAGTTAAAATTAAATGTGAAAATACCATCAGAATAACTTTTCTAATAAAATATTATAATTAATTTCCTATTTTAATCATTATAATATTATTTACTGCTATTATTATTTCAATTTTTATGAATTTAGAAAATTAAGTATAGAATTGTGTATTAATAACATCATTATTACCTACAAACATAGACTTATTTATATATGAGTTGGGAGATCCATCATCTAAAATCGATGGCCTTAATTTAAAGTTGTTATATTTAGTAGTTAATATGTAAGCCATATTTTAGTTTAAGTCTTTAAAGTCATTGTTAGATTAAGAATTATCATCTGACATTTCAGATGATATTTAAGAGGCAGTTGTTGATATTTCAGACTCTTCATTAGAAGGGTTTTAGTAGGTTTTACAACTTTTAGATTAGGTGATTTTTTAAATTGATTCTTTGTCTTCATATATTAAAACTACTAAATAATTTTATAAATTATTTATGATGGAATAATATTTTCTATTTAATGGAATTTTTTGATTGTTTTTCTTTTTTGTTATTGTTTTAGGCAACTTTTAATATTTATTTACTTATTGTATATTGTTATTTAATAATATTAAAGTTAATATTATTATTATTAAAGAAAACATATTATTAAAGCTAACATATTATTAAATAAATTTATTGTATATACTTTCTGTATATTAACTTTTCAAAATTTTAATTATAGGTATACATGAAACTCTGTATTGAATTTCTATAAAATAAGGCACATAATGATTCTACCAGAATTATATATAATAACTATTTATAGATTTCTAAAATATTTATTCTTTTTTATTATCTAATTATATCCTTACTATTTCAAATTTTTAAAATTTCTCGTAATAATATATTAATTTGAATTGTAATATTATTATTATAAAGAAAATACGCATTAATTATGTTTAAAATTTAATAAAACTCTATTTTAAATTCTACTTATTTAAATATATTGTTATTTCACTATAAAATTATAAAAATAAATATCATATACATTTTTAATTAAAAATACTAAGTATTCTTATATTTATTAAATATCAAAATATAATATAAATAGAATTACTCTATGAAATTATATTAATCAAAATATATCTTATAGTGTATTAATATAAAAGGAAATTCAATATTTTATTTATTTAAATAATAATAAAATTAAAAGTCAATAAATATAATAAAATTTGCAAATGGATGAATATAACGAAGTCAAAGAAACCATATAAGCTAATTAGAATCCATAAAATATTAACATATAAAAGCCTAAGAAAACTTTGAATAAAGCATATTTTTATAAAAAAAACTGCAATGTTAATGATAATATGTAAGACATCTTAAAAAAAATATTTAAGATTATGATTTTCTTAAAAGTCATAAAAATTAGCGATTCCCTATTGATGTATTGTATAGAAATCAGTAAAATAAAATTTAATCATTAAAATGATTAATAGATTTTAATTTTTTCTTAAGTTTCCCAGGGCGAGATTAATTTAATGATCCAGATTTTGAATACAAAAGAGAATATCAATGTGATAAACAATTTTATCGACATTAGCCTAATATAAATTTTGAAAATTGGAAAAGCAAGAAAAAATGCAATACTGTACCAGATTAATCTCTTTGGAAAGATAAATCAGACTTAAGATTAGCAAAAGCCCAAGAGCTATAATATGAAATTGGAAAAGAATTAATTAAATGTAATTATATTTTATTTACTTTAATCATATACTTTTTATATATTATTTATTTATCCATATTTAAAATATTGTACAGATCAATAAAAATACAAAAATATATATTTACCTGAAGAAGACCCAGAATATCTCTAAAAAATATATAGATATGCTTTTTACAGCTAATTAAAATTGTATCACAAAGATCCTTTTGAAAAGTTTTAAGAAGAGTATATAATGAAATTTTAAAATATTACTATAGAATGTAATGAAAAGATCGAATATCATTAATAAAAAATAGCAGAATATGAAAGCTGGATTGAAATTTATAATAGTATATCTTTTAAAGTATTTAATAAATAATTCTAAAATGATATAAAAACTAAAATCAAAAATTTATCAAATATAAGTTATATAAAATCTTCTATAAATGAGAAAAAAATTAAATTGAAAATCAGCATAATAATTAATTGAAATTAGAACAACACTAATTAAATTCAAAGTGTTATGAATAAATAAGAAAGATTATTTAAGAAGATGACAATAAACAAGAATATGTAAAAAATCCTGATAGTCTTTTGGAAATTAAATAAGCTATACAAAATTCTTTATAGTTTTACTAGGTTTATCAAGATATATATCAAGAAATTTAGAGTAAATATTTTTAATATAGATTAAAAATCATAATATTTATTACAAAGTTATATATATCATAGATTCTATTTACAGTATTGATACAGAATTACATAGTATATAACGTAGAATAGAATCATTATTTGATAATATAAGAGAATTTTTAAAATAATTATTGCCAGATTCAAAACTACACTATTTTAAATCCAAAATTAAAAATTCTTTAGCCCATTTTGATCTTCCAGATTATAAATAATTTAATTAAAATTTTAAAATGAATAATTAAAATATCAGTCATAGATATAATATAACTTTGAACACCAATGATCTAAGAAAGTAAACTATTTTTATTATTTATTTCCTATTTTATAAATTTATACAATTTTTAAAATACAAATAGTCTACAATATACAAGATGGTTAAATGATAATATTATTAATTTTTATTCTAAATTTTTGATGGAAAAATCATTTATTATGAATTAATGCAAAAAAAAGTCTTAATATTGCCTTCATAATTTATGGATGCTTACTTTACCTATAACGAAAGTAATACTATTGTAAATGTGAAAAGTTAAATTTTAGATTAATTCCTAAAAAAATTCCGAATGGAAAAGAACTCTATATTCCTTGATTATGATAAAACTGGTTTTATTATTTGTGTGGAACAACATTGGATATTTATAGGAGTTGACAATATAGAGAGGAAAATTATGTATTATGATTCTTTATCATCAAATAAGGCTATGAGTGAATAATACTCAAAAGCTATACAAATCTTAATATAGTAATATATTAAATTTTATATCTTTAAGTTTGTTCTTCTGAAATTTTTTTAATTAAAATTAGAAAAGAAAATTGCTTATTTAAATATACTGAAGAAAAAGTTAACTGTCCTAAATAACAAAATGGGTATGACTGTGGAGTTTTTTCTTGTAAAAATATGAAAGAATTTATATTTGGAAATGAAGATTTGGATTACAATCAATAAGATATAACTAAATTTAGAGAAAACCTCTATTATATATTCTTAATAATTGGATCTTGTATAAATATACCAGATTTTGAGATAATTGATTATCTTGAAAAAGGATAAAATAATTCTCTTGAATTAGACCGTAAAATTGAAGATATTAAACATTTAAATTTGACATGAGAATACTTTATAAAATTAGATATAAATAGACATTTTAAAAAAAAAAGTATAAAATTTTATCAATTCATTTCATTTTAATACGTATTATCTCCATACTCAGAGTTAAAATAGTCATCTTATTTTATTTATTTTTTTAAACGATATATAGCATAACATCCTAAGATAATTAGAGAAATTAATATTCCTAACAAAATATATATTACTGCAGGGGTTTCGGGATCACCATAAACAGTTCTTATTATTTAAAAATTATATATATATATGTTTACATTAATTTATTTACTTATTTAATAATTATTAAAAATTAAAATTACACAATTTTTTTCTTATATCCGGAGTATTATTGCAAACATCATTAAAATTCAATTATTGTTACTATAATTTATCGACAAAAGACTTTTTATCACAGTATATTTTTCCATCACATAATTCCATATACTGACCATTATATCTAACCTGTATAAACTGATTTTCCTCTTTTTGTCTCACTTCAAGAATTAAGGAAGAAGCGAATCCAGGATACTCTGAAATACACAAATTTTCACTCTTTTCACCTTTTATTTCTTTTTAAATGCATTATACACTTGTCATATTTAATAATCTTAGAAGTTGGTTCATAATTATAGAGTTTATTGAATAAAAGAGCCTTACCATTTTAAATTATTATGATCAAAATAATTATAGATTTATTTATATTTATTTACCATCGTTTCTATGGAGGAGTCTGGTAACTCAAATTTTAAACTATTTCTGCTACGAGAGGAGAGGTGGTACCATAAATTTAGTCATTTGTAGACATGAATGTAATTTGTTTTTCTACAAATTAAAGTTTGTAAAAATAAATTTAATTTAAAACTCGATATATCCAAATTAATACATATTGCTTGTGCTCTACTAAGTTATTTTAAATGTTCATCTGTTAATCCTTCTGGTAATTTTTATCCTAAATACTTCATAACCATGATGTCATCTGATACCATAGCTAAATCTGGCAAAGAATATATTTTTCCAATCCTCTAATCTTTTTCTAATATTTCAACAATGTCTTTAAATAACTCAAATGATTATCCCATTTCAGGATCTTTTTAGTTCTTTAGTTGCCATTTTAACGAATCGCTACATGATGTATAATATCCTTTATTATAGATATTTTAGAATAGAATACATGTATTTATATTTTTTACCATATAAAATCGTATCATGTTCTTATTTTTATGAATGGATAGGAATCGGCTAAAAACCATTTTAGATCGAAAAATCATTTGGATCTGTGTATTCTTCAATTAAATTTTCAGGTAAGGAAGGATTTAATATCTTTTTATCAACAATTTTATCTGAATATACTTTTGGTCCTGTGCCTGATAATGAATAGTAATTGTTATGTATATTTTTGCCAATGCTAATTTTAAATAGACTTACCTAAAGGATATAGTCCATAGAAAAGTGCTCCTGCAGATTAAAGAGATTTACTTTTATCTTAACTTTTTACATATAAAGAAGTGTGATCATAATTTTCTGGCAAAAATTTTTCTTTAGTAATATATTCTTCTTTCAATGTTTTTCCCAATAAATAACATTATCTCTAACCTATATCTGTTAATTAAGCTATTTTAAAATCGGAATCATAATCCATTTATACTCTTCTATATTATGTTTATCTCGCTCCATTTCTGAAAAATGTATGAACCATTTTTAATTCGCCAATATCTTATTAACATTGAATGGCAGATAGTAAAAATAGTACTAAAATAATAGAATAATAATTCATTTTTCTCCTTATTAATAATAATAAATTATTTTTCTTTAATAAATATTTATAGGTGTTTAATTAATTTAGAGCTTTTTATTACTTTAAATATTGTGAACCACTGATTAATATTATATATTAAATTATCCTTTAACTTTTCCATAAATTTCTAAACTAAAATAAAAAATATAAGTTTTATACTATTCTATATTTTGTTTATTATTTTTTCAATATATATTATTATAAAAATTGATGTTTATTTAACTATAAACTATATTTTTTTTATAATAAAAATCAATCCAACAAAGCAAAAAACAACAAAATATTAATAAATAAATATGTTATATTAATTTAATGCAAATTAAATATAATCAATTATAAAATATAAATATTTTAAATAAATCTTAAAATGGTATTTTAAATGTAATAATAAAATATTAAACTAATTTTATTTCATTTCATTTTGGAATTTAGTATAAAAATAACTCTGTGATTATTCTCCTTTATCGTATTCATGTAATAAAGAATAAAAGCCTAATGTGTACATTTTATTGCAAATTTATAGGTGAATACGACAATCGATTCGATAAATAAAATCTTTTTATCATAAAATTCGCGTTATAAACAGTGAAACACAGATAATATTACGCTACCTTTATTATTCATAAGAAGAAATGATTAGGAAATATCTCTATATAAAAAATATTTAAAATAAAATTAAAATCCTTAAGTAAATTCATAACAAAACATAAAAAAAACAAAGATGTCCACCTTTGAATTAGCTAGTGAAGAAGTTTAAAATTGGTTCAAATAAGGAAATGATACCAACAACGATAATAAACTTGCCCTTTACAAATTCTTCAAATAAGCCACCACTGGAGACTGTAACACCCAAAAACCTGGTATTAATTTACTTTCTAATTCATAAAATATATGTATAAGAAAATTATATAATATTTAAAAAAATCAACTTTCTATATAGGAGGATTAAACCCTTTCAGCAAAGATAAAGCTAAATGGGAAGCCTGGAACTCTATCAAAGGAACTTCCTCTGATGATGCCAAAACTGAATATGTTAAATTAGCTAAATCCATCTTACCTGCCGATATTGCTGATAAATTATGAATATTACTTATTTAAATAATTATTTTAATCGCATATCTATAAAAAATTACTTCTATTTTTAGTTTGTACATGATATATCGATAGGTTTTAGTATTAAAAACTTTATCAAAATATTTTTACATTTCTCTTTTTATTTTACTAAATAAAAGTTTTGTTTCTATGTTATTTAATTGTATGAGAAATTATTTAAATAGCAAACAACCACGTATAAAAATGTTTTAAACATATTTTATATAATTTTAATTATTATTGTGTGGGCTATTTAGTTAAATTATTTTAAAAAGGAGTATTAGGGAAAATTATCAATATTATTTCTAGTAATATTAAATTTTGTAATTTTATTATGTCTAGGATGATATTTAGAATACCCATACTTATAATAATAATAAAATAGTATGACATTTTATATTAATACTATAAATAATAATAAAAATTTGTAAAATACTAAAAATATATCAAGTATACGCTTTACATAATAAATTAAAACTTTAAAAATAAAATTTCATTCGCATTTTATACTTGTAACTTTGATGCATAAAAACTCAGAAGACCGAATCCCTTTACATTAATTTTATAATAAGTCAGAGGAAGAATTAAAAAAATTTTATCAACTCCGTGTTCTGTATTAAGTTATGTTTAAGGAACAGAAGAAGACTATAAAATTTCTTAAGAATTGGAGAATTATTTTGCAAAATATTTTATAACAAGTTAACAATTAAAAATAAAAGAGTAAGTTCTTAGTGAGTTAGACGAAATTATAAAGGTAAGAGCGTAGTTTAATTAATAGTAAAGTATGCTTAACTTAATTAATTAATTTAATATTTTGATCTTTTAGCAATGGTCAGATTAGATATCGGAGGAAAGAAAAATAGTAAAAGATCTATTAGCATAATAAAGAGCTCGACTCTTACCATTTGGTTCTTACAGTTTAGGTGTTTCCTCAAATGAAGGAGATATCGATCTTGTGATCGTTGCACCTCATTTCATTGAAAGAGAAACCCATTTCAACAAGTAGTTGATTGAAATAATTAAAGCGAATAAAAAAGTTGAAAAGTGCAAATTTGTAGACGCTTTAAATCCGATTATTACATTTTATTATGATGGATAGGTAACCTGTTGTTTTAAATAACTATTTATCGTCATATAAAGAAAACTCATTACTTTAAAAATATAATTCTTTAGGCAATCGATATCAGTTTGGGTAGACTAGATTAAGATATAATTCCAGATTCAATTGATAAAGATATCCCCGATGAATATTTGAGAACAATTGACTAGAAAGATATCGGAGCAATCAATGGTAGAAGAAATAATATGGATTGTTTAAAATCTGTAGGAAATTAATTAGAAACATATAAAGCCGCTTTAAAAGCATTAAAAATATGGTATAAAGCATGGGGGTTAAGTGCAAACAGACTGGGATATTTTGGAGGTAATAAAAATTAATAAATTATAGATGATTTCTAAATATTAATTCAAATCATAGGTATTGATATGGCTATATTGGTAGCAAAAATATGTTAATTATTTCCAAATTTGCCTTTAAATCGGATTATAGAAGAGTTTTTTAGAATCTACACGTAATGGGACTGGGAAAATATTCCTATAAAAATTAAACCTTATAATAATGAGATAAATCACCCCACATTAAAAAACTGGGAACCCCCTACAGAAAAAGGTAAAATCTATATGGCTACACTTACTCCTTCTTTCCCCTGCATAAATTCGATAAAGGCCACTTATTTTACACACAAAGTAATCATGCAATAGTTTTTAAATACAAACAAACTAATATAAAATGAAATTAATATGAAATAAAAAAATTGGTTTTCCCTTTTCACCCCCTATAGATTTTTTGATTGCTATAAAAGGTAAATTTAATAATATTTTAAATAAGTAAGTACTTATAATTTTTCTATACTAGATACATATAAATTGATATTTTGGGTAAAGGACAGGATGTTTAATCGTTCGAAGAATGGGAAGAAAGTTGCGAAGTTAAATTGCTTAAATTATTTTAAAATTTTGACAAAAATGGATCATTTTTCTTTCATCCCTACCCTGATAATTTCAAAAAATTTGATTATTAAACTAATTTTGACTTTTGCTCGTCCTATTTCATAGGAGTGAAAAAAAGGAGGTATCTTGAAAATGGATAAAAAATTCAATCTAAAAGTTCTAAGTTAAGTCTTAAAAATATAATAAGAGAAAATTTTATGAAAATAATAAAATATGTTTTGGACCAAAAGTAATAAGTAAATGAAGCGTATAATTAATTTACAGCTAGAATTTTCTAAACCACAATTGATGAAATGATTGACATAGAGTTTGGAGATATAGCTCCATAAGGAGTACAGTCAAATTTAAATTATTAATAAAAAAGGAATGAAGATGGTAATAAGTAAGGATATAACGAAAACTATCAAATAGAAAATTTTTCAGTCAGTGAAGCTTAAAATAATGGAAATGGACAGGATTCTCAGAATTTAAAAAGAAATTACATTTTAGGAGATGATGAAAATGAGCCTTAAATTTAAAAATTACGCAAATAAAGTAGCGAAATCAAAAAACCTCTTAGTCAAGAAGATTTAGGTAAAATAATTAAATCTATACTATATTAGTATTTCCTAATACTAATTAATTTACTATAATAATATTTTAATTTATGGAATTTATTATAAATCAGATTATTATTATTAAAATTACAAAGTGTACATTAACTTAATTTGAATAATTGAATAATATAATTTATAAAGTTTTAGAATTTTTATAAAAAAATACGAATTATTATTTAATTAAGATATATTACTTAGTAATTTTTGATTTTATTTTGTAATAAAAAGATGCTGCTGGGTAATTTTTATGATACTATTGAGGATATTAGCTTTGGATTCTTATAAATAAATTTTTAGAAATTGAGATTAAAAATTGCTATTTTTAAAATATTCTAATAATATTTATGTATAATATAATCTATTTTCTATAAAGAAAATTTAATTTATAATTCTGTGTGCCTTTTAAATATTTAGGAGTATACTATATATTTTAAATTACTATTACCTTTTTTATCATATATATTTATGCTTTTTGGCAGTAGTTTTTTTAATAAAAATATATTTCTTTTAGTAAAAATGTTAAAAAATATTTATATTTTTTTCCAATTTTGTACTAAAAGTAAAATTCCCTAACTCCAACTTAAAATCATTATCATCATTATAAGTTATTAAAAACTTATTTAATTTGACAATAAAACTATTAATCCCATTAAAAAAGAAAAAATAATTTCTTTTTATTGTTTGCTTAGACAAAAAATTAGAAGAATAAAACAAATTCAAAAAGAAAATATATTATACAAATACATATATAAAACATAATATCTATTGCAAAATTAAAATCTATCATTAAACATATTTTATACAACTATTGTCCCTTCAGCTTTTTATGGGAAATTGTTATACTCAAAAAGCGAAATAATAGAAGGACCCTTAAATAATCTAAGCTACTTAAAACACGTACAAAGTTCAATAGTAAAATCCATTAAGAAGTGCATCGCCTTCTTATTATATTCCCTAAACAACATCCCTTTCAGCTTAGTTGGCAGCATTGGAATAAAATAGTTTAGTATTTTAACTGATAAAATAGGAATTCAAAATAAAAAACATTGATAATATTCAAAAATTAACCTATGACAAGTTAGAAAATATTTAAGATTTTTTATTTCAAAATGGATATTATCAGGAATCTTTACTTTTTAGCAAAAAAGCTTTAGCGAGAAAAATCCGTACCTTAGGAAAAAATAGTGATCAATTAACTGAAAATCATTTGAAAATGTCGCTAAATTATGAAAAATTAGGTTCAATTGAATTAGCTGTTAAGCATTTACTTATTGTAATCAATATCAAAGGTCAAAAATCAGAGTAATAAGAAAAAATTGCAAGTTAACTACAAGAATTGCTATTTAAAAATAAATTTTTCGTGCAAACAGATCGAGATAGCTGCTCAACGCTTCATAGTTTTAATAAAAATTAAAGCATGACGAAGCAATATCAACCTAAACTTTCACCAGGAATTTAAATTGGAGATATAACGATTTTGCCCAAAAGAGAGAAAATTTGTGGTATTTGTTAAAAAGGACACCAAAAAAGATCTTCTCTTTTAAATCCATAACAACTTGCGCATACCAATAGTGGATAATCAGATAATAATAATGCACTAAACAATAATAATAATAACAACAACAATAACGGATAAATTATTGAACCATTCAAATAGGTGGGGAATAACTTGAAGAATAATTATAATCTATTTTAACTATAATGTAAACACTTTTTCCATTTCAACTGCTTTCTATTGAACATTAAAGATACATTAGAGTGCCCTTCGTGTATGGCTTCTAGTAAAAGGACTTCATAGGGAAATTAAAGAACATCCTATGGAAATTAAACTCATCAAAATAGCAATGGAGTTGTACATAATTGAGTTTAAAAGATTGAGAATTATTGTTTATATTTGTCATATAATGTTGAAATGCTTGAGTTTATATAATTTAATATGTGTTTATTCTATTTCTAAAAATTTCAATATATAAATAATATAAATATATATATATATTTAAAATAAAAGCTATGATAATATTATTAATCTATAAAAATAAAATTATGGAACATTATTTATTTATTATTAATTTATTATTTACTATATTTATAAATTTTAGTACAAATAAGTCTTCATACACAAATGAAATTTTTCAACTTTAAATATTTACTCCCTTTATTACAGTCTTATTTTCCACGATTAGAAATAATTTTTATGAATGATTAAAATACCTAAATATTATTCTAAGATATATGTTCTTTTTTAATAATTAATATTATTGGTATTTTAAATATTTTTATGATATTAAAAAGAAATTTAATTTTTATATTGTTCTGATAATATTGTTTTTTATATAATTAATTTATATCAATTATATAGTTGAAATAAAAATATATAACATCTAGTTTACTTTATTTCCAAATTAATAAAATCAACAATCTTTACTTACCTCATTAGTAATTTATCTAGTTTAACAAAGCTAAAAGCTTTTAAAAACTATAAATATTCAACTTCTTTAATTAAAGTAGCAAGAAATATAAACTGTAATAATATAAAAATAAATAATAAGTTATATTATAATTTGATTAATTGAAATTAAAAAAAACAGAAATGTCCATTAAGTTTATAGTTAAAATATGATATAATTATTAATAATTCTTAAAATAAAATTAATAAAAATTATAAGCTTTTTACCTAAAAAAGAGTAATGTTAAAAATAAATTAGCTTTGTAATTATTTTATTTAAACTTAGTATAACTAATCAAAATATGAGTTTTTTATGAATTACTTTGTTCTTGCTAATAGGCCAGGTTTTTAAATTTATTAATTAACATAAGGCATACAGTAATAATTAAAAAAAAATAAGGAATAATGGAAGAAGAGTTATAATAAAATCGCAACATTAATAATGAGAATGAAGCTTAACCTACAAGTTTAAACAGCTTTTAGTCACTTACTACAGCACAAGAGTTGCAAGACTAATAGAACTAAAAGCAATTTTTCTTATAAGAACTCAAAGAAAAAGTTCTAGCCAGAACATAAAACTATATCGAAATGTATAATGTCAAAAAAAGTTCCAATTTAAAAACAATAGTTTTAGCGTAGGTTTAAGATAAATTTTCTAAAAAGAAAAATAAGCAAGAAAGTAATTAAGTAAACATTTCAATTCAATAGAACCGTACTTCCAATTCTTTGTCTCCAAAAAAGTGCAATGAGAAAATATAGCAATTTTCTAATAAATCAAATTAAAATTTAAGATATGATTCTCAGTTTTAATCCCAATCCCTTAAAAATATTCCAGAAAATCCTATATCTAGTAAAAATACAAATATTTCATAATTAATAAATAGAAAATCGTAAGGTCATATTATAAGCAAACCGCAACAATCAATTCGATGCAAAAGTCTTGGCAAAATTAGAAGATGTAATGAGAATTACAATGATTAAAATTCCACTTTAGACAACACACCTTAAAAAGCTGTAAATTTAAGTCTAACTTACTAAAAATAAAATAATAATCATAAAAATCATCAATTTTCTTCTTTTATAAATGAAGATGAACCAAAACATAAAAAATATTTTAGTGAAACAAATATAGGACAATTTACAGCTTCTAATTATGGTGTTTATTCTAACAATAAAGATAATAACGATACACACTAGATTACTAGTCTAACCAATTAAATATTCAGTAGTAATAATAGCAAATAAAACTATATACAAAAAAAGCAAAATTCAGTAAATTTAAAATTAGCTAGATTAGTATAAAGTAAATAAGCCCAATCGTTATAAAATTTAAAAAAAAAAATGGTGAATAAGTATATCATGTATTTAATTAAAACTTCCATCAGGGTAAACATATGGAAAATGATTTATAGTAAAATTAAGAAGGAAAACTAAAAAATCAGCCACTGATAAATAATTTATAAATAATAAAAGAAGAATTGTAGAGCCAACCAAATGGATATTCACTAAAATATAACATAGGTACAATTTAATATTAAAAGCGGGAAATTGAAAAAAATTTAAAATTAAACCCAATTTCACCCCACCAGTAATTTAATTGTAATGAATAATAAAAACTAATGAATAAATAAAAATAATGTTACTCAGAAAAAAACTTAGATTCTACAATAAAACTATAAAAATAATAAAGTTCTGCTATATCAAATATTCACAGACATAATCGATTATCAGGTAAATAACTATTTATTTTTTTTATATTTATAATTAAATAAATAAAAAACTCTATTTTATTAGAAAACAGTGATATGGAACTTGATTTTAAAGAAATTGAAAGTAAATTAACTAATTTTATTGATGATTAAACTAGTTCCTAAGAAATTTAGACTATGATAATTTAAATTAGAAATTCTCTTAATAAAAGAAAAATTGTAAATAATTATAAAGAAATCATACTTTCTTTGCTGACAGCACTTAAAATATGTTATTTGTAAACTTAGATTATTATATTAATATTTATAAAAAATTAATTTAATTAAAATTGAATTTTTTAGAAAAAACAGTATTTAGCTTTTTACTAAATGTATAAAATATATTGGTTTATTTTATATGGCACAAGGAGATTGTAGTAATTCCCTTCATTTTTTCCATATGTATGTAAATAAATTGCAGTATTATATTTATTTTTATATATAAATAAAATATTTTGTAATATTTATTTAAATTATTAATTTAGTATATAATCGGAAAAACTGTAACAAATTATAAATTATGCTACAAAGCGATTGTCTTACAAGCTATATGCTGTTTTAATTTTAAAATTTATGATTCGGCTATGAAATTATATTATTTAGCTTTATAGTATTCCTGGTTTCTTAATAACATTGAATATGAAATCGATGTTTATGATCAAATTGGAAAATGTTATTTTAAAAAGCAGATATTTAATGTAAAATTATTTATAGAAAATGTCTAACAATAATTATACAATTTTGATTAAATAGAAGCAGAATGGTTCCACACTAGATCTGTTAATTAATTAGTAGAAGACAAGAGTAGCGTATCAAGACAAGTTTCGGTAGAAAATGTTAAAAAAATGCTATAGGCGGAAAATTTACCTCCTCTAAGAGAATTAAACTAAGAGTTCTTAGGGAGAATTAAGATGTTAGGATTTAAAGGTAATTTAAAATTATATTATTATTATAATTTAATTATTATTTTATTTATTTCAGGAGAATTTTCATTTGTCACTTATTATAATCCTTAGGATTATTTGCAAATTATTATTAATGAAGAGCCTTTATTTGATATGATTATGCTACCGAATCGTAAATAAAATAAGATATCACATGCTATTAATTAATTCTACGATTTTATTTATTTTTTAGACCCTATTCACACTGAAACAAAACTTGGATATGTATAAATGACTGAAGAAAAGTTAAAAATTCATTAATATAAAAATATTCAAAAGTATAACAATAGGCCATTTATAGTATCTCATATGAAAGTACATAATGATTTATTTTATTCAACTTATAAGTATTATTATTATATTTTTTTTTATTAATTTAGAATATGAAACATTAAAAGTATGATTAATTTTAGCACACGATTGATCAAGATCTTTTTAAGTATCCTTTTGAAGTGTAGCTACAAAAGAGACTGCAAAAAACTATGGACAGTGAAAAAGAAATGATATTAATGAGAGCCAAAATTTAAAAAAATATGAATAAAGATATAAACCCGACCTTGTGTTAAACCCATTTTTCCTTAAATAGAAATCCTTTTGACAACTAACTTTCTGGTTAATTACCCTCTCATTCTAAACTAATGGCTTTAATTGATTAAATTGGCGTTTTAATGATAAAAAAAGATATAAGTAAGGGTGATACTTTTTAATATGATGGAATTAGCAATTTTAAACTTATATAGCATAGAAACACTTAGTTTAGAGCAAAGTCAATATCTAAAAAAGAAAGTTAATATCTCAAAAGATTAGATTCAGAAAACACCACTTAATTCAATTCAAACCCTAATTAATTTGTTAGAAGAGAAGCATAAAGATATAAATTAATGTCTATATCTTAGTTAGATGATACGTCGAATTGAATTTTTTTTTTTTTTTGTGATAGAGTGCTTGATTAAACTGCTTAATATATGTATATAAAGTAAAAATTCTTAATAAAAACTAAATCTAACAAATAGTAGTGATGAATAATTAATTTATTTCATATGTTAAATTAAATTCAATTAATAATAAATTTAATGAATGATAATTTTAGTTTATCTTATAAATATATATTATTATATAAATTTTATATAAATTATAAAGTCTAGTCAAAGACCATTCAGTAAAAGCCCATTAAAAGTCATTTCTTAATCTTTTTTTTAAATCTTAACTAATTATTTAGATTTTTTTTAACATAAATTTAGTTTGGAAATATATTATAAAAAATATTAAATTATTAAACCAAAAAATTCATATTTTAATTAGATGATAAGTCAGATTAATTTTTTAAGTTATAGAGGATTGATTATTGTGCCTAATATAAGCATATCAAATAAAAAGTTGTTTATAAATCATATTTTAAATCCATCCTTAAAAATAAACATAAACATATGGTGATGAATAAATAATTTACTTCATTTGTTAAATTATATTCAAATAATAATAAATGTAATAAATAATAATTTTAAATGATAAAATCAAGCTTATAAATGTATATTATTATATATAAATTATAAAATTTTTTATCAAAGATCATTCTTTAAAAGGCAATACCTATTATCTTAATTTTTTTTATAAATATTTAATTGTTATTTAGTTTTTTATTTATTATTTCTAGCTAATATTTTATCATTAAAAAAATTATTTTCCCTTAAAAAAGATTGAGAGACTAATTTTTAGCAAAGCTCAACGAGTCTTTTCAGTTTAAACTATTGATTTATTTTTTCTGGGGCAAAATAATTTTTGGAGATTATATTTTATCATTAACTTTGTATAGTAGTAAAGAGATAGGTTAAGATCTTATCTTGATCTTCCTTCTAACAATTGCTATATAATGAAAAATTCCCTATTAACTAGTACATTCATTATAATATCAGAAGTAGAAACTCCTTCAGTTCTTTAAGTAGCTTAGAATTTTCCCAATTCTTTGCAAGTAGCATACATATCTTCTCCCCGGCATATCCGTAGGGAGCAGAATCATGACATACAACATCAATATTAAGTTCTTCGAGGAATTCTTTAGTCAATACCCAAGGGCAAGGATAACTAAATTAAAATTAATTTTATATAATGTTTTGATATTAAAATATAACACTTTTTTTTATATAAAGTAGTAATTTTTTATTTTAAAGTTTAATATTTTATATTAAAGTGATAATTAAATTTTATATATTCTTTTATAATTGATAATATTTACTAGATTTCATCAGCCCATTTGCAAGCTTTTACTCCTTCCACTCTTTCTTCAGGAGTCATAAGGGTAGGTCCTTTGTTCGCTTCAACTGCTTTTTAACAACTTACTCCTACAATCAAATGACAGTCTGGGAACATTTCTTTAATTTATTTAAGTTAATTAAGGTGTCCATAATGCATGCAGTCATAAACTCCATCAGAAAAAATTCTTAATTTTTGTCCGGGTGTTTTTTAAAATTTTAGAGTAAGATCTTCGGTTACAATTTAAGATTTATATTTAATTTTTTTAGATTCTTCACTTTCTCCATATAGTTTGGCAATTTGGGGTCTTTAACTCATTTTTATAAAAAATATGTTTTTTTTATTTTTTCTGCTTGATTTTTTTTATTTATTTATTGAAGTTTTTATTTTGTGATTAATTTACTAAAAATAAATTATAATTTTACTTTTATTTGTTTTTTAATATATTACTTGAATATTTTTTTTTTTTTTTAACAGGTGATTTAAGCTTTAAACAACCATATTGCGTATTTGATATGCTGACATATTATTTTTTGGTAATTTTCTTACTAACTTCATAGCAGTAGCAATTATACATTTATTATATCTCAACATAGAAATGTATTTTTTAATAAAATAAAAAATTCTTAGCATTTTCTATAAAAATATCTTAAAAATGTTTTTTTATAAAATATATATAGAAAATACTATTGCATAAAATATAGATTATAATTTATACAAATTAAATCTAAAATACTAATTCTATTTAGATAGTGCAGTGATTAATATATCTTCTAATATAATTTGACCTTTAATAGGTTCCTAAACCTATTGTAAAATTAATATTGAACTGTTTATATTAGGAATTCATACTAATTTAGCTTCAGAATTTCAAAGGAATTAAATTAAAATAAAATATTGAAATTGACTGAAAGTTATTAAAAACAATTTACATATTATATTTTAAAGCTAAAAGAGTCAATAATTTTATTGAACTAACAATTATAATTCATTTTTGAAAATCTTAATATATTATATATAATAATAATTAAAAAATAAAATATCATAAAAGAAAAATAACAATTTTTTTTAGTTTTTTTTTATTAACTGTATATTTTTATGTTTTAATTTATTAATTTACTTAGTATTTTATTATATTAGTTTTTAATAAATCTCTTAATAATAGAATAAATAGAAATATTATTAAATTTACAAACTACTATATTATGTTGATTATAATAAAAAAAATAATCAAAAAAGTTAAACTTTCCTCATTCTTTTATCACTGTTTAGGGTAAATTGTTTAGAAGGGATGGATTATCAATTCTATCTTATTATATTTATTGAATTTTTTCTATTTTTTACATAAGCAATTTGTATTCCACAACACTTTTCATATGTTATTTATCAATGAGTTGAATAATTTCTTTATAATTTTTCAAAGTCAATTAACAATACTTGCTTTATAATTCATTCAATTTCTTTGTTTCTTATTCAGTTTTGGTTTCTTATGAAGTAACTTTTGCTTTAAATCCGTGATATTAACCTTCATTGGAAATCAATTGAAGAAATTCAGCAGGTGGGTGAGGTAAATTTTCAGATAATTTTTCTTATGATCCTAGGATATTTTCTTAATTTAAGATATCTATAAGTTTTTATAGAAAGGTTTCATCCTAAAATACTCCTCTTTATATTTAAATATCAAAAATTTTTTTGCATTAATTTTTCATTTTATTTAAAGGAGTATCAATTAATCCCTTTATTAACTCCTCTAAAACAATCTTGAAATTATCTTATAGATCTGTTTTTTCTTTGTATTTTTAATTTACATCATTGTATAAAAACATTAAATTTATTAATTTTTATTCTTCTCCCAAATTCATAAAATCTTTTGCAACTTTATACCATTCTTCGACAGCTTCCTATATAAATTTTTAAACAGTTAGTAATTCCATTTATTATGAATTATATTTAAATCATCACGATAATATATAATACAAACATTTAATGAATGAAATAAAAGGCTATATTTCAATTTTTTTTCTAATTTCTAAAAATTTTTTCCTTATTTAGATTTGATAAGACACGATAAAAATGAAGATGAAAGAATAATATAATGCCAAAAAAAAAGTTATTCACTAAAATTATTCACAATAAACAAAATGTACATACAAAGTTAGATCGAATAAATGATAGAATTTTTTATATTACTTTTGCTAAATTTTAATTGCAATATTCAATAAATTAAGATGCTGCGTTACCAATAGATTTTTGGGTAGATAATAAATTATTCAAAATACTATTGAAGTTGTCTTTTTGGAAATAAAATTCTTGTTCCATTTTACTTATTAAAATATTATATAGAAACTAGTGAAAAGGAATTAATTCAAGTTTTTCAAATTTTTTTAATTACTTTTTATTTGCTGATTATTATCTTTTTAACTTCAATTATTTATTAAAAAACTAAATTTTGATAATTTCTTTAATATTTTAAAACACAAAATTAAATATAATTAAAAATCAGAATTGCGCTCGTTTTATGAAAGCCTTCAATGCTAAAAAAATATTCAAAATTTTTAAAATAATAAAATTATTTTAATCAATAAAAAAAAATATAATTTTAATTATTTATGCAAGCTTTTGTATATAATTAATCATTTTTAACTTTAAGCATATACAATATGCCTTTTATTTATATGCAAGAATATATATTATTAATATTGAGAAAATAACTATGCATTTTTACTATCATATTATTTGATTTTAATTTATGGTAAATTGTTTATCTAAATAATATATTAGGAAATTTCATATTAAAACAAAAATGAATCTAGATAATTCTATTTTAAAAAATGTTCAAAGTGATATGATTTAATAAAATGGAGAGTAAACGTCAAACTTAACAGATTAGTAGAGCAAATAGTAAGAATCAACTCAATAAGTCTTATTCCATAAAAACTAGCTTAAAAATGCATACTATTAGCAAATGGAAATAGACCCCGGATAAGATCATAGATTGACTTAATATATTGATGTTGCAATAGGGGATATAAAATAATTTATAGACAAAATTTTTGGGCAAAGTTACAAACAAAAAATGATTTTTCTTTTACATAGAAATAAAAAATAATGAAGTAAGTTTAAGTTTTGATTTTAAACTAAAGATATAATATATATCTATATCTATATTACACTAATTTTTAGATATATTTATGCGAAAAATAAACAAATGGCTGAAGATAGATTTAAACCTATAAGAACAAATAAGGAATAATTTTTGGATGATTTTTCTGAAATAGGAATGAAAATATAAGAAAAGCGTTAAAATTTAGAAGAAACATAAAAAATCCAATATTATAACAGAATTAATTTCGTTAACGAAGTAGCAAAATGTCAAAATAAAACAAGACTCACAGGATTCTTTTGGGGAGCTGCAGCTACTTCAATAGTTTGGGCCACTGTTATGCGAAAACAAAACTTAACTAGAAGATTTGCAGCTTTTTTACTGCTTTTCCACATTGGAGGTAAATAAATTATTGAAATTATGTTTTAATGTAAATATTAAAAATGTTCACCAATATAATAAAAAGGATAATATGCATCCTTTAGAAGCATTGATAGAGTATTTGATAATTGTTATCTGCTTTTTGATAGAGATGTTGATGAATTTTTGAAGAAAGAAGATAAAAGAATAAAAGAAGGAAATGCTGGGAGAGTTAAATATGATTAGGTAGATCAAATTATAACATCAAAAGTGATGCATTTCAATAAATAGAACAGAAACATTTTAAATCCCCAAGAAGATGATAATGAATGACAAAATATTTATTAATATCTTAAAAATCTTGTTTTTAAACAAACTTAACTAATTTATTTTTTGCTTATTTATTTAACTATTTATTATATATAACCAGCTATAATAATATATTAATTAAGAAAGGTTTAGTAAATAACACTAATATTATTATTTGCTTTTATAATATTTAATATTGAAACAAGGAAACGATAAATAATAAAAATTCAGCTCATTATCCATGAAAAAATTGATTAATAAATTTCTATTTTTCCTTGCATTTTTGTGTAGCTATACAACGCAATAATATAATGGGTTAAATCCCTAAGAAATTAAATCAAGAGATGTAATTATTTTATTTGGTAGCAAATTTTGCGAAAAATCTAGAGGATTAAAGAACACATTTAGTCAAATAGAGCATACTTATAACAGTGGCAATCCTGAATCATAGTTATTATTCATTTAGTTTGACATTGCCTAGTAATAAGAATAACATAAAGAATTAGTTCAGTTTTACAATGTGACTGGGTTTCCAACTATAATATTTTAAAAAATTAAAACAGAAAAGGGCATAAAACTTCCTATAATAAAAAAATATAACAATAAACTTTCAAAATCTACTTTGAAGTATGAAATAAATTTGTTTTTTTTCAACAAACTTCCTTAATTTTCTTTATAATAATACTCAAATGGCTATTTTTCAGTTTCCATATGCTTTTCAAATTCCCTCACTAAAAACAATATGGCCAAAACTTAATACTTGTAATTATTTATAAATTTGGCATAGGAGTAAGAGTTATATTAATTTTCTGTTTTGGAAAACAAAGTATTAGAAACTTTAAATGATATTCATATTCATCCACAGTATCGTTAAAACAATACAAACGATGAGTTTATTGTAGTTTTAATTAAGAAAAAACATGAGCATTTTGATACCTACATGGAGTTTGATGCAAAATTTATTCAAGAAAGTGAAGATGTGTAGTAAAAATAGGTTAAATTATTCAATGAAAAGCTTAGAGAATTTTACTATGCTCATGAAAAACCATTTTTTGTTCAAAACCTTAACTTTCCGCTTCTTAATTATTTATAATAAAATGGAATTATAGTAATTTCTCTTTTATATCGTAAGTAAACATATTTAGATGAAACTACATCGAATAGCTTTTACAATTGCACTAGAGATTTTAGATAAATTTTAAAGGGATAATAAATTGATTAGTATAATTGGTTCAGAAGTTTGAGTGAGGAAGATCTAAGTAAATATAAGAATTTAATATATTTTATGCTATTTTTTATTAAATATTCAATAAACTTAAATAGAAATTCCTTAAATGAAATATAGCAATTTAAAATATTAGCTGGACAATAAAATAATGTTTCTTATGCTTGATATTACGAAAACTTAAAATCTGAATTTGAAATTAATGAATTTTTTGAGATTGGATTTTTTAAATTTGCCATCCATATCTGCATTTTAGTTTAGTTAGAAATTAAAAAATATAATTAAATTTGATTATAAATTAAATGGGGAATTTGTTCATCCTGGAGAACTTATATCCTTTTTATAGAATAATCTGTATAAATTTTATAGGATCGATGAAGAGAGTAAAGAGAAAACCTATTTATAAGAGGCATATAAATCAAATCATAACTAAGAGAGTTCTTTTTATCAAAATATTGAACAAATTTTATATAATAATAATAACAGCAGAGAAAATAAGACCAAAAACTCTATTGCAGTTTTGTTTTTCGATGAGTATTGTAAATCATGTTTATAACTATAGGTGATTTTCAACAACCTTGAAAAGGCAAAGTTGAATGTTTTTGAGAATAAAGAGTAGAAAATAAGCAATACTTTATATTTTAAATCGATAGAAATTAATAATAATCGAGTAATATAATTTTAAGAAAACATTTCGCATATTCCTATAATTCGTATTTATAGCGAAGATAAAATATCGAAATTTTAGCAAATTGAGTTAACGTTTCTCAACAATGACAGCTATATTGATATAAAATTATTGAGAGATGAACTACTAAAAAAAATTTAAATGTCCATTTTATCTCAATAAAATACCTAAGATGCTCATTATAATGTACATAGTGATTTATGAAATTGAATAATTTTTTGGGATAATTAAATATTTAAATTTAGTGATAAATCGAAACTTATAAACTAACTTATTTAATTTACTTTGAGAACTTCTATTATTAATAGATGAAATATAATATATATATATAAATTAATTAGAATATATTAGTAATGGTCTAATAGAATAATTAAAAAAAAAATATAAAATTAATATTATTGTAACTCAATATTTGCTATTATTATTTCATTTCTTCTTTTTTGCGCAAATATAACCATCATATAAAGTAACCAAAATAAGATAAATCAAGTTTACTGAATTAAACGCTAAAATGGTGTTTATAATATGTTTATCTGTTTCAAGATTATCTACAGTCTTTATATCATTCTTAACTTTTGACTCCTTTGCTTCTTTCCCATATATAGAAATGATAGTATCCATTTCTTCAATAGATTTGCTACAAAAAACCATAGACATTACTATGGCCAAACCCTGAGTCATGTATAAAATAGGTACGTAAGCAAAAAATCGGATAATCCAAATTTCCTATTATTTTTTTTATTTTTTTTTTTTAATTTTTATTATTATAATAGAATTTATGTAGAGTAATAAAAAATGACATATATATTTTTATTTATTCAGTTGTATTACCTTTACAATTCAAGAATGTATTACTAAGATAAATCTCTTTTTTCTAAATTACGATAAGTCCAGAATTTATACAAATATATTCCCAAAAATATGAGATATACTACGAAAACAATACCATTGAAATCAGGAATTTGAGTAAGTACTATTTCCACCAGATTGAAAAAAGCCCGTTTGTTATTCGATATCTTGTAATCTCTTATTTTCAAATAGGCACTTTAGGCAATAATTAAAGCTTCAATAATAAAAAAATTTAATACTTTAGTAGATGGTACATTAGATAGAAAGATATAATGGTCAAATCAGAAATTAATATAAAATATAATATAATTTATTTTTAATATTAGTACCTATTAAAGAAACGATAGTCATAGTAACATAGGCTAGGAGTAATCTAAAATACTTTTTTTTCTTAATTAGCAAAGCATCAAAGTAAATCTAGTTTTAAGCACACTCTTTTTTATGGCTTTCTTCAAACTAAATCATCATTAAAATATATTATATTTTTTTTATTATTAGTAGGTTTTTATTTTTATATGGTTTTTCCTAATTATTGCTTTATAATATTAATTTATTATAATTTTTCCTCACACAGAAATAATATTATTCAATTTGTTCCTTTTTCATGTAAAACGTATATGTATATAATCTATAGAACTATTAACTTTATTTTTATATCAACTATACAAACTTAATTTCTTTTTCGTATAAATCAATATTTTTTTATCAATCAATAAAAAATTAATTTAAATAAATAAATATGTAATGAATTCTTGTTGGCTATTCTGAAGTTTAAATTAAATTCCAAAAAATTATTTAATATTTATAATTTAAAATTAAAATTATAACTAAAAAATTTAAAATAGAAATATTGATATTTTTAATTAATTTTTTATATTATATACTATGATTATGATTATAAATAATAAATTTTTATCAGTAAACTTTGTGATGCAATTTTTAAGTTTAATTAATAGAATAAAGTAAAAAAATAAGGTCATTAATATTATTATTTATTTAACTGTGAATTTTTAATTTCCATTAATTAATTTTTAGGGAACCTATAGTATACTACTTTATTAATTTTAAACTAAAAAATAAAATTTAACAACTACTAATAAGGAGAGAGAAATAGAATTTAGAAATAAATATTTTTTTATTATAAAGTAAAAATGGAAATTTTATCTGTAAAATTATCTGATAATACCTTGGTTTGCTAAATTGAAAGGAGTGGAATAACAAATATTTAATCTCTCAAAAATGCAATAAATGATATAACTTAGCTTCCTATTCAAAATCAAACTATATATTACAATAATACTTAACTATGAAATGGAAGTATGACTTTAAAATAGTATAACATTCCAAAGGGGGACTGTGATATAACTTTATTTGTTGATGATCAAAGCTCTCCATCAGATTAACAATTATTTTAATAAGAAAATTAGGTGATAGACTCTATAAATTTGGTTATTAATAGAGAAATTGAAGATCCCATTATTCTTTAGAATATTTCAAGCTAAACAGAAATATCCTAAATTAAGGAAATTTTATAATAGGAATTACAAATACCCTTTTAATAATTATGTATATTTTATGAAAATAAGGAGTTGCAAAATAATTTTACACTAGAACAACACTAATTATATAATAATGTTGAATTATAATTGGTAGTGCACAACTAGTTTCAAATTTATGTTTTAACTACTTTTGGAAATACACTTTAGCTGAATGTAAGCTCTCATTTTTTAGTAAGCCAAGTTAAAGAACTGATAAATAATACACCTTAGTTTAAATAGGAAAATAACTTAATATTAGATAATGATATTTTGGTAGATAATAAAACTTTGTAATAATATAAGATCAGACCTGGGCAATTGTTAAAAGTAAAAAATAAAATTTATTATTTTGTAATAAAATTTAATCATAACTATAAAGGTCCACAGTAATAAAAGTAGTATGAATGATTCTGTTTTTGGAAATGGTGGTAGATTTGATTAAAACTAACTTTTTAAAGAACTAGGACTTTTAGGTCACAATTAATCTAACAATAAGAAAAATTAAAACTAAAATTACTAAAATTAAGAACTAAGGAGTATAATCCCTATAGCATTAAAAGGGAAAAATAATTCAGAATAATAAAATGATTAAAGAAGTTAACATTCTTAGAAAGAAAATTAATAATTAATAGATAAATATCAGATTTCTTTTCAACCCTCTAATAGAGAATATTCATAAGAATAGAATAACAATCAAGACTTAGTACTATTAAATATTGGATATAATGAACAATTTAAAAATACTATAGAATTAAGCAAAGAAGAGGATCTTTAGAAGACACTTAAAGAAGTGATAAATTAATATTATCATGACAATTAATAAGGTATAGGCTAGGAAATGTCAGAATAAATTAATAACGATATTTAGTAAAAATTGGTAAGTTAATATTCCTAGATAAAGAAATAGCTCACAGAATCTAAATATGGCAAAATTCAAGAAGAAACCATGATTAGCTAATTTCAAGATTAAAAACAAAGATAAGATCAATAGAATTAAGACAATGAGTTTTATGATGAACAAAAAAGAATTATAAAGTAATTAAATCATTTTAAAATAGTAGTTAAAATAATTTTTTCTTTTTATAATTTAATAGCAGTATGAATTATATTCATACATTAAGAACTCCTCCGAATGAATTAGAATCATCGAATTTGTATAATAATGCGGGAGAAAGATTATATATAACAGCCATGAAAAATTAAAAGAAAAAATAGTAAAAAAATATAAATAAATTTATTTTATAATAGTAAAATATTAGTACTAATCTAAATAGACTGCTCATGAATTAGTATAAAGAATTTCAACAATAATAAGAAGATACTGAGTGCACTTTTACCCCTAAAATAAATCAAATATAATCTATTAGAGGATCACATAGAAAAATACGCAGTAGTTCTTAGAAATAACAGAGTAATGATATCCCTTCTCACGAGGCTAAAGAAAAATAGGAATTAAGTTAATGCACCTTCAAGCCACAAATAAATAAATTGTAAAATAGTTAACATATATTAAGAATCAGTTTATTTGAACTCATATTTTGATAAATATACATATTATTATTTACTTTATAGAAGCGAAGTTATATATTAAAATTCCATCTAAAAGAAAATTCTGGATTAAACAACTACATAAAAATAAGATTTATTTTAAATTTTCTATAATAGATAACAAAAAAAATAGCATTCAAGTGAAAATATCGAAGAGTAGTCGTAAAATAATAAACCTTTATTTTATTAAAAAAAAACAATCTGAAATTCATATTTATTAACTATTTAACTAGTAATTATACTTTTAAGCCAATGATATATGGGAATAAGTAGTATGATTTCGTAGGAAATCGATCCTTTTTGGAAAGACAAAAACTGCATTCGGAAAGGAAAGAAATGAAAAAACAATTAATTTAAGAATCACTTAAATAAAATGTAGATTTATATACAGGGAAAAAGTTATTCCAGCCTGAAATACTTCCTAAGTCAAAGAATTTGGTCAAAGTAAAATATAATTTACAATAAGATAAATACATAAAATTTTTAATTTAAAATTTAATTTATAAGGCCAAACATGGTAGGAGTAAAACAAATACCCATTTTTGCTACAACAATGACAAGGAAAACAATACCAATTATAACTAGCAAACATAGTAGTAGATTTAATAAGAAGATAAACATATTAAATTTCATTAGTAAAGCTAAAGTAAAATTAATTTTGTTAAACAAAAAAATCCTATAATATCTTAAAAGTCTAAAGAAATAATGTATAGAAAAAAATAAGAAAAAATAAACGAATTGTTTAATATTTTGGATCAAGATAATGATGGGAAAATCTCCCATTTATTAATTAGCATTGATAAATTGCAAGAAAATATCCTATAAGTGTTGAAAGGAGTGTTAGCAGAACTATATTATTCTAAAAGGGAGTATAACATTGAAGATTTTAGTATTCTGATGGAAAAGCACTTTTAATAAATGTCATGCACTGATAAAGAAATAATTCTGCAACAGTATTCTTAAGGAAATTTCAATAAATGTGAGCATTCTCAAACTCATGCTCATTAAGTAAATATTATAATTTGATATGTAAAACTGTTTTATTCTTAAGAACAAACATAATTTTTATTTTTTAGCCCTATATTAATAAATATTCAAAGGCAATATTAAAGGAAAGAGAATAACGATAGGATTCACTTTAGGAAAATTGTGAATATTGTCAGTAATTGTGATTTGGTTTTAATAGTACTATTTATAATTATATTTTAATATTTTAATATAACTATTATAATCAATGTGCTATTATGTTATATATATTATAGAATAATAATTAATAAAATATATTAAGCTTAGCATAATAGTAATAATTAATACACAATTATATTTTTGTCAATATTTAATAAAAATCCACTATATATCAAACTAATTAATTAAGACAAACAACTAGAAAGAAAAAAAAAATTCATTTCAAAATGTTTAACAATCTAAGTTATTTAGGTGGGCAGAAGCCCAACAAGGTTAGAGTGTTTTAAAACAAATAAGGAGAGAAAAAAGCAGCCTGGCAAAAAGACAACAGAAAGGAATAATAGGCTGTAAAATAGTAAGGCAATTAAAAAGATAATTAAACTGCATTTGAAAATAAAAAAAATAACTCAAAGTGTAGGATAAATAGAATAATCATGAAAAAAATTAGAAAGCGCAATCGAATAGTTAAAAGGTAAGCTTAGTTTTTTATTTTATTGAAATTAAATAAAGATAAATATATTTTAAATACAATTATAAAATATTATTTTAGGATCTAAGTTTAGAATGTTAAATGAATTCTTGTATACTGAGAATAGTGAAAAAGCTTTAAAACATTTTTCAGAAAACGAAGAGGATTTCAAAATAGTAATAAATATCTTTACGTTATAATTAATATTATATTTTTATTGTAAATATTTACTCCAGTATCATGATGGATTCAGAAGTTAAACTGAAAAATGGCCGGTCAAGCCCGTTGAAGTTATAATTAAAGAATTAGAAACCAATCCAATTTATTAATAAGCGTAATTATACATCAAAATATTGTGATAGCAAAATTTAATTAATTATTCGTATTCACTTCTTTAGAACAGTGTGTGATTTGGGATGTGGAGAAGGGTTCATTTATGAGCATTTCAGAGATTAAAATAGGATTAAATGTTTAAAAAAATACAAGCTAAAGGAACAACTTTCTCCCGAAAAAAATTCACTATAAAAAATATATTCTTTCGATCTTGTGAACTACAAACCCTTCATTACCAAGGCAGATAGCGCTAATTTACCTCTTGAAGACTAACAGGTAGATGCTTGTATTTTTTGTTTGGCTTTAATGGGAACTAATTATGTTGATTTTTTAATAGAAGTAAATAAAGAAATAAATAAATTTGAGACAAAAATAATTTATTTTTATTTCTAGGCCACAAGAGTTCTTAAACCCAATGGAAGATTGATTATAGCTGAAGTTAAAAGTAGAATTCAAAGTGTTGAGTTATTTACTACATTATTGAAATTGCTTGGATATGAAATAAAAAAAGTTAAGTTATGGGAAAAAGTATGTAAAACAACAACAAAAAATAATAAAAATAATAAGGAAATTAATAGGTAAAATAATCACTAATTAAAATTAAAAAAAAAAATTTAATTTATTTTTTTATTTTCTCAGGGAGATGATTTTTTTTATACGATTATTGGACAAAAGAAATAAGAAGTCAATTTGAATGCTAAAAGAAATACTAAGATCAGCAATATCTCGAAAGAAATGTTAAAAAAATTAGAAGAAAACCCAGATTTTAAATAAGCCAAAAATAAATCCACATTATAGAATTTGGCAGAACTTGTGCTTAAGCCTTGCATATATAAAAGGAGATGATATAGTTTTTTATATTTAAAATTTTACATAAAAAATAAATTAATTATTAAAAAAGTGTATTTATATATATACTTATTCTAATTAAAGACGGTGGCTTGATAGTATGTAATAATAAAGCATTATATTATTTAATAATATTTTATTATTCTTCTTCTAATATTATCAATAATTCTTATTTATTATTATGCAAGGTAAAAGTAATTAATTTAAAGAATGTCAATAATAATATTATAAAAATAAAATATTAAATTATTATTAATCAACAAATAAAACCCATATATACTCAAAAAATCAAAATAAATTGTAAAGAAAAAAAAAGAATGGATGAAAAAAGCATTATTAAACAATGTAAAGTATTGTAAGCATAATTAAAATTAGTTGATCATTCCTTTATCCCGGAAAAGGATTTATTAAAATTGCAGTATTTTGAAACAATTTTAAGAAAGGAACCTCTATAAACTATAGTTCTTAAAGAAATGCATTTGTAAAAATAATTATCAAAAGAAGAATTGTCTAGTTTAAAAGAACTAACTAGTAGAGAAAAGTTAGAACTTTATATTCAATTAGCAGAGCAATTGATTTCGATTTATAAGCAAGAAAATTTTAAAGAAGGAAAATTATATGTTAGGTATTTAATTATCTTATTATTTAATGGAATGTTAACGCAGTTTGTATATTTAAAATGTCAAATTTAAATTCTAATATATTTTCCAACATAGAGATAATTTATATTTAAATAAATTGAATCTTAAAACAAATTCAATTAGTTAATATAGCAAAGATTCGACATTTTATTAATTGCATTATTTTATATTAAAAAGATCATTTACGCTTAAAATTTGGAAAGATAAAACAGTAAAGTTAGACAGAAGGAAAAATACACTTATGATAAATAAGGAAACTAGAAAAAACTTTAAAATTCTATAACTTTAAAACTATGCATTATAATGGATTGGCCGAGAGGCCTCCAAATTCGGATTCGTTTTAAAATCCATAAACCCATCTAATAGGTAGAATATTTGTACATGATAGAATTATTAAATTTCTATATAATTTCAGATATAAAGAAATTAGATTGGCATCTTAAGACCATAAATTAGCTGTATAATGGTATGAATCGATAAAATCATCTATTTTAGAAAACAAAGATGGCAACAAACACAAATAAGGAATGAGATCCTTCTCATTAATTTTTCCGAACGAGTCAGATTCGCAAAGTTAATTGTTCTTATAAAATTAAGATTACGAAGGAAGTAGGAATAATTTTTAATAACTATATAGTTAATTAGTTAGTCAATTTAACTTTAATTAAAAATATATTCAATGATATAGATTCCGAAATTTCAAGTATTTCATAACAAAACAAGGCTATTTCCTATTCTTCGCAGGATCAAGGAATTAACTAATTATACCAAAAAGTTAAATCTCGAAATAATAAAAATTTTCATAATTCAGAATAAGAATAGTCCATTTAAGAAGAAGAATATGAAGAATTGGAGCTATAAGATGAAGATAATGAAGACAAAGCAAATTCATAGGATTCAGATGGAGAGCTGAAAGACATTTAAAAGCAATAGGAAATATAAGAGCACGTAAATGAAAATAGTAAAAATGATAATGTCACTAGTATAATAGATCGAACAGTTTCTTATTTTACAAATGAGGATGTTTAGGTCAATAGTGAATAGGATTACAGGCTGATTGAGTAGATAAATTCATTACGAATTTTGCAAAAAACGAAATATGAAAGACATTTCAAGGTTAAATTATCACATTCTCAATCGAATATTAAATTATTAAACATACTAAACAGATCTGAAATGTAAATATACTATATAATGATACCTAAATTAGTTTTATTAAAAATTATAAAATTGTAATTTATATTTTAAATTAAATTCAAGGCTCAATATGTGGAATGCTGCAGTTGAGGAATAAAAATTGCTGCTATTAGTAAGAGAAGAATTAATTATTTTGAGATAGAGACATAAACCATACGGCCTCTTTTATTCTCCTAGAGAATTCATTTTTTAGAGAACAATTTAAATGAAACCGGAAAACAAAATTACAATGAAAGACTAATCGATTGAAGAATTTACCCAGCATTTGGAACTTGAATCGGATAAAACTCACAAATATTAAAAAGGACATATTTTGAAAGCAGAGTGGCACTTTTATGAGCATTTGGAAAACAAGCCTAATAATAATTTACTAGTTCTAGACATTGAAGTTATGAACAACGGATTTATAACGATGTCCCAAGATTTGGAAATGACTTTATAATTTTTACGATAATTTTCCCAGTTAGAATTCTTTTCTAAATAACAAATAAAACTATAAAACAACCCGATTTTGTAATCTTTCGGACTATATTCCTTTATTGAGAATTAGAAGGTTCCTTTTAAAAAATACTAAAAGAACTTTTCAGATTCCAAAAAAAAGCAAGGGGCTTCTTAAAATAATTCTAAAAAATTTTAAAAAATGAAATCTGAAATTAACCTAAAATCTTCTAAAAATGGCTTTAAATTATAAAGATAGTCAATTTCAGATGATGAATAAAGATAACATAATGAGCAAAGTTAAATAGGAGAGGTAACAATAATTTAATTTAAATATACAATATTCTATATTTTCTTTTAATTATTACTTGAATTAATTTTTTCTGGGGGATTATTTAATTATATGTTAGTTTATTCCAATTTTACGTTAGCAGATTTTTTAAACGAGAAAAAATACCCTAAATTATCATATAATGGAATATTCAGTTATTTTTTTTAATTTAATTAATTTTAAATATAATTTGTCAGAGTAATTTATCAGAAATTATTAGAATTAAGTTATTTACTAATTTTAAAAAATCTTATATTTCAATTGATTAATTTAGTCTTTTAAAATAATTACCTTTAATAATATTATTATTACATCATTTTTAAGAATATTTATTAATGTAATTGAGAAAAAAATACAAAAAAAAAAATATAATAATACATTCAACAAAAAAAGGAATACCAAAATAAAACAAATTTTATTTAAAAACATCACAATATTTAAATCAATGACATTATAAGCTACGGTAATCTAATAAATATCAATAATTTTTCATCTGCCATAATTTTTATTCATTTAACTTGTTGAAATTTCTTTTAAATACGAATCAGAATATATATTGGAATAAATATAAATGAAAAATATTAGATTTTATATACATAGAATCATTTTTTTTTAAAATAATTTTAGTTTCAATACATCAAAAATAACATTTTTCAATCCTTTTTTGATTAAAGTTACTTTTATTATGAAAAATTGATTTTTATTATCTTTTTTTATTACAATTTTTATATTTTGTTTTGAATTTTGGGATATTTAATATAAACACTCTCAATTTATGATAAATTGTTTAAATTTAGGAGTTAACATAAGAATAAGACATTTGTAATAAAAATGTAGAAATCAATCAAAATGATAACGAAGAAGAAAAACATAAGAAAAAAGTATACAAATTGACAAAGTAATAGATTTGCAATTTAGTAAATATGATCCTGAACTTGAAGACAGCTCCAATGAAGAATCATTCTATTAGTATGAACCTTTTATTTAGTAGCATTCTTAGGAACAAATTGCTTTAATAAAAGACAAAGTTAAATTAGTTGAAAGTTCTCTACATCACCAAATTTGCATTGATAACTAATACTAATTGGACCCCTTCAAAGTCAAAAAATCTTCCTTCTGGAAATCGACTCACAAACAAGGTCACTACGCGTTTTACAAAGATTTCATAAGAGATGAAAAAAGAGGGATTTTGGAATATGTAGAATATAATTTTATTAAATGCAAAATAATGAGAATCAAAACTTTTTTGTTTGAATTAGATTAACAAGAAGAAAATTGAAAATCAAAACAAGGTGATGGGATATATCTTGAAAACTATGGGGAAAAACCTATTATAGGGTAAGAGTATTATTAATGTAACTCTGCCTGTTTTTATTTTTGAGAAAAGATCAAACTTGGAAAGAACTGCAGCAAAATTGCTCTACGCCCCAACTTATTTAGAAAAGTATTATTACTTACTGATTTGTATTTTAATACAAATATATAATTATTTATTTAAATCGTTTCTTCTCTATCTAGAGCTGCCTTATCTCAAGACCCCGTTGAATAGATGAAATTAACAATTGCCTTTGCAATGACCCATTTGATAATGAGTGTTAATATGGAAAAACCTTTTAACCCAATTCTTGGTAAAAATAGCTTAATTAATTATTAATTAAAAATTTAATCTATCATAATTATTAAACCTAGGAGAAACAATGCAATGTTGGATTGATGGAAACCCTTTGTATTTAGAATAAATCAGTCACCACCCTCCAATTTTATGTTTTTAACACTATGGAAAGGGCTATCAACTATACGGTTCCGAAGAATCCTATGCCAATATGTCTACAAATAGTATATCAGGAGGAAGTTTAGGAGTTAAGCACGTGCAATTCAAATAAACGAAAAACAAAATTTCCTTTCATGTAAATAAAAAATAGCTCTTATTTATATTATTTTATTGATATACAAAATAACAACAGAGTTCTTAAATGTACATTGAGGGGCAAATGATGGGTCAAAGAACCTTCAATCAAAGCGGAGTTATATTAGCTTGGGATTTAAAGAATAAGTTATTCGGTTAGGTTACCTTCAATCCCGACAAAAAAGGCTTTTTTTCTTTCAAAAAGCAAGCAACCAGTGAAGATTTTTATAAAGGGGGAGTTTACAGAGTAACAGATGAATTTATTTAGGATTTCGACCCTTCCAAAGTTTATAATTCGAAAGGAGAGGTTATCTTTAAAGGTAATAATTAATAATTAGCTATTTCAGAGCAACCTATTTAAATTTTTCTATTTTTAGGATTGTCATTTAATAAGCACGTGGAAAATTAATTAAGCGATATCCAAGGGATTTGGCACTAAAAAATTACTTTCGATGATATTAATTATTGGACCAAAGACAAAGGCCCTTTCCCCCACGCTCTTTTCTATGAAAAATACCCTCTTCCTAGTGATAGCTCCTTTAGAACTGACCTACTTCATTTTAAAATTGATGATATAGATTCTTCTCAAAACTCCAAGGAAATCTTAGAAAAAGTTTAAAGAAATGATAGGAAGCTAAGAGAAAAGTACCGAAAATCAGCCAAATGATATTTCAATATTCTATGTATATTAATAATTATTTTATTTTATAATAATATTTATTACTATTAATAAGTTTATGTCTAAATATAATAAAACATTTATTTATATTTATAATAATTAAAAAAGTAAATTTAAATAAAAACCATTGTCTTTTTTTTTCAGTTTCACATCTGGCTTATTTTAAAATTTGTAATAAAAATAAAATATATATTTTATATGTTTAGTTTTTATAAAATAAAAGCAAAAGAATGTTAACAATTTTATAATACTCTATATATGAATATTCTTTAAAAATCATATATTTTACTAAATAGTAATATAGTATATAATAAAAGGATATTAATTAGGGGACCATATTTTGTTATTTAGTCAGGCCTGATAGTAATGTTAAAAATAATATCACTTATAATTTCTATTCATAAATAATCTTCTTTGTAGCATTTTGACAAATAAGAATTTAAAGTTTAGGCTTCATGAGTATATTATTCTAAAACTGCCTAAGATATATTATTTGGATGCAACTATATCATATATTTAGATCCGAATTGTTAATCGTATTCTCTAATTCTTTCGTAAATCTCATCGTTATTTTCTAAATCTCCGGCCTTTCTGGGAATTATATGAACAAAGGTATGGGGAATTGAATTTTCTACTTCTTTGTCATAATTATGTACATATATGGTGGTGGATCTTTAAATTTAATTTTAAAATAATTTAAATGCTAAAACAAACGAAATAATTTAAACAATTAATTTTTACGACGAATTGTTGTATTTTTCAATATGTTTCGTTAAAAATTTAATTTGCAGTGATATATCATACAGCTCTGCCGAATCTAAATCTGAGAAATTCGGTGTAACTCTCTTAGGAACTAAGAGTACATGTCCTGGAAATATCTGCTGACAAGGAAGAATTGCATACGAATACTTTTTGTTCCAAAACATTACGTTGATGGGGAGTTAAAATTTCCCAAATTTGATTATATTTCCTCCCGACTACTGCATTATGAAATGTGGTAATTTTTTGTTTAATAAAATTTTTTATAAGAAATAAAAAAGAAAATTAATTAATTAAATTACAAAATTTTTATGTTAAACAAAGTTGACATGCTTGGTTAGTAAGTTGGTAAGTAACTAAACAATTAAGCAATTAAATAAATAATATAGTTAAATAGTAAGTTAGTTATCAAATAAAATTATTATTTTCTGGATACAAAATTTGAATTCCCTCCTTAGGAAATTTTTTAAAATTATTCAGTGTTTCTTTTGTTATTTGAGAATAATTTGACCAATATAAATATTTTTTTAGTGTTTTACGATTAAAGTAGATATATTTAAAAATTATTTATTAATTATTACTTTTATTATATTAATATAAAAAAAACTCTAATCTACTATAAAATTTTCATTAAGGTTCCAAATTAATAAGTCTAGTGGGAGGAATGATAAGTTCGTGGTTTATTTGAAGATACTAGTTCAATAAATTTTTTAACTCTTCATTTTAACTGTGCAAATCCCCTGTTTCATTGATTAATTTTTGTCTTTTTTGAAGTAGTTCATAATATTTGGACAACGATTAATCTAAAACCTTCCAAACTCTAAAAGTTCTTTCAGGCAAGACCTAAGTCAACTTTTCCCAATAGTTTTTACCTTTTTACAATTAGGTAATATTAATATATTAATAAATAAATAATAAATCATATTACCTTCTCTTGCTATTTTTTCCTTCTTCTCTCGCTCAGATTCGACTTTTTAAGTTTTTCTTGTGGACATTTGTTCAAGTTTTTTCTTTCTCTCTTCTCTGCTCAAAGACCACCTAATCAAAAATTCCACTACCTAATTTTGATCAATGGAAATAGTTTCTAAATCAAGAACTTGGTTTTCTGGTTCGATGATTTATTGAGCCTCTACTTTTTCTTCTTTTTTGTGTTTTTTCTTGTCTTCTTTTTTCTCATCTTCCTTCTTTTTCTCTTCTTCCAATTGCGGGAACAATTCTTCTATCGTTTTTTCTCTGAAAAATCCGAGAAAACAAAATTAAAAACTGAAAATAAATTTAATTCCAATGGTACCTGCACTCTGTAATGAATTCTTCAATAAACATATTCATTTCATCTATACTGTCAATCGACAGACACTTTTTAATCGTTTCCAGTTTCTAACTTATTTGTTGATCTTACACAATTGTTTATAATTATTCTCTCATTCGATCATCTACAAGGAAGTCTAATTCGCCCATTAAAATGTCGCAAATCTACTACACTCTTTGTTCCGAAACTTTTAAGTTTTCCTCTTCTTCTTCCGCATTATTTTACATTTACAAGAGTTCTTAAAATAAAGTTAGATTATTTATTGTTTGTATTTAGTTTTGTCCTATATTACATTCGTTCAGTTTCATTTTTTCTTCTTCTTCATTTCTTATGGGAACCCATTCTTTTCCCAACTATTGCAAATGAATAGTCAAGTCACATTTTATAATTTTGTCCTTCAATTTTTCAACTTCTTTTTCATTCATCTTCATAATTTCCTTATATCTAAATATAAATTAATTAGTTTTGCTAAAATACAAAATAGTAACCGATTGATTACCTTTCGGAATCAGCCTTTTCAAAATGTTTAAACTTTCTTTGTAATTCTTTAAACTGTCTAGTAATTCTTTTATATTCCTGTGTTTGGGCTTTGTTTTCCTTTCTAAATCGTTTATCTTCATCAATATAATGTTTGGTACATTTTCTTAATCTATTATTTAAATACATTTCTTTTTTCTTTAACTCTTCTTAAAGAGTTTAGTTTTCTTCATGTTTTTCTTTTAAAACCTTTGATATTTTTTAAAATTTTAGTTTTAATATTAATTTATTTATATATTAAGTAGTAACCTTCAAGTTATAATCTAATTTTTCTGTATTTAATGTGTACAAAGCCTTCATGTCTTCTAAACACTTTTCAAGGTTTTATATTTCATTTTCTAATGTAATTTTTCGCAAAGCATACTCCTTGGCATCTTTGATTCTCGTGTTTTCAATCAATTTGAAGTATTTTTCTTCTTATCTAATTGATTCATCGACAGAGGATTTAATTTGCCTTTCGTGTTTCGAGAATCTGTCTTTTAAGTCATCTTCGAAGGCTTACAATAGATAACTTCTCTTTAAAAAACGAAATTTCATTTTTATAACAAATTTATACAATTTTTTGATATAATTGATATAAATTAATAAAATGAATATACATCCTGATTAAATTCATCTTCAATTTTTTCTAATTCTGAAAGATTGTCATCTCGAATTTAGAAAAACTGTTTTCGCATTTACTTTATCATTCTTTTGATATCATCTGATTGATCATTTAACATTTTTACATAATCGTCTTCTTTCTTTTTCAACTCTTCCCAAAATTCAGTTATAAGCTTATCTTTTCCCTATTTTTTTTTTTTTAAAATATAAAATTTACTTTCCGTTTATTTTTACATTAAGTTTATCTAACTATAAAATATAATTTTAAAATATTAAAGTATGCATTTTACATTCATCACTTCCTTAAAAACTGAATTTTATTATTCTATTTATCTGTTTAACTCTTCGCATTCTTCCAACTTTTAAAAAAATATATTAGACATTTTAAATTTTGATTCGATTTATAATAAATGGCATTCTACTATTGTTATATTTATTTAATACAAATTATTTTAAATAAAAATTATATTTCTTTTTCTCATATTATGTATTAGCGCATTTATATTCATTATGTCATATGTTTAATGCAAAGTAGTTACTTATTTAAGTTAACTCCACTTCATTTCAAGAGCCTAATTGCTTTGTCCTGCATAATTAGCTTCTGTGAGAATATCATTATATCTTTATTATCGTCTATTTTCTTCTTCAATTCTTGATTTTTTTTAAACTTTTTCATTTTTGACTTTAATAGCTTCAATTTCTTGATTTGTTGTTCTCACAGCGGCATCAATAAGCCCCATGGAGTCTTTTATTTGATTTTTGCCTTAAAAAGTTTCCTTAATTTCCATTTTTCCTCAACCTCTCTATGGTTTTACTTTTTATTAATATATAAAAATTAATTAATTATGTAATAGTTTGTGCTGGAATATATCGTATTGAATTACATTTTATTGAAATTAGTAGGTTTTATTTATTTATTAATTTAATATTTTACGAAAAATTTGCTGTTACTAAAAAGTAATTACAAAAAAAAAGAGCAGAGGGCATGTTCATTTTTTTATAAAAATATAAAATATATAAACAATTTCAGCTTTAGTTAATTCAAGTAGTACATTTTTTTATTTGTTAACCACTAAACATATAGGGAAAGAGTAAAGATTATCAATTATTTAATTTTTTTATAAAGAAGATATATATAAAAATTATATTATTTTAAATAATTAAAAAATACAAAGATATTAAAATACTTTTTATATTTAATTAATAATTATTATTAACATTATAAATTGTTAATATTTTATTATAATTTTATAAATTCCTCAATATCTTTAATTCGTGTACTTATAATTTTATAAAATCCATAAAATAATAATTTAACAACTTTACAAAAATTAAAAAATTAATCTATAAAAAAATTATTATTTTTTTAACAGAGGATTAAGCATATAATATTCACTTGCGAATTCAATAATTACTTTATTAAGCTATTGATATAATTACGGAGGGGGAAAAAAAAACATTAAATAAATAAAAATTTTTCTATTGTTCCAGAAAAAAAAAAAAATGGAAAAGATCGAAAAAAACATAGAAACTTAAAATTTAGCTTTGGTAAATCGGAGCGACTACAGAGAATGTTCTGTAGTTTCGCCAAGATTTGGATAAATTTCCGAGTCTCGAGTGCAAGAAGAAGAAAAGGAGGCATGTTAAAAGCACAGTAGTTAAATTCCAAAGACTTAAAACCAGATGATGTTTAAGTTTTAGCACAGTCTGCCGAGTTCAGAAAAAAAAAATGAAAAAAGTCAGGGAGTACAGTCCCCCGTCGTGAATAGTGGAGGGAGTTAGTATAACAACAGCGACGGAAACAAAAACAATTAGCATTTTATACTGACTCTGTACCACTCTTCGCACCAAAGTGATCATGCAAATAATGGAAAAGAAAACTCAGAAATTCTTTTTAATAACAACGAAAATTCAAGCAGGTTTTTACGGATGGATGTCGCTGAATAAGCCAACAAAAACACTGCCAGCAAATTCAGCGATTACTCCAACATTTAATTCTAGTAAACCGCACGAGAAAATCTATCGAATTTTCACTTGATTTCCAACAAGCAGTGCAATAGCCAAGAGTTGCAGGACTATCAAGATTTGGAGGCGGATGATATAGAAAATGATGAGAATTAGGAACATTTACACAATAACAGCACGAATACAAATAGCAACAAAAAATACAGCGAAAGAAAACACAAAGAAGATCAAAATAGTGTGAACAGTATCAAAAATAATGATAATTCCATAAGGTCGAATTAGTAAGAAGAGGGAGATAAAAGCATGATGAACGTAAGTTCCATATCAAGAACAGGAAATAATATAAATTCTAATAGCCGATAGAGAAAGAAAAGTATCAAAATATTTTTTTTTTATTGATTAAATAAAAATAATCAAATTTTTACGCACCACCCTCTAATAATTTAATTGTTTGATATATTTATTATTAATTCTAAAGCTGTTGGAAATAAAAAACTCATTGAGTTGTAAGAAAATAAGTAAAAAAAGAAAAATTATCAAATTATGCAGGAGTGTCAACTGCAAATTTAGGAAATCTATGACGGACTTACCCGCGAAAAAATCAACAAAGAGTTGTAGAAGAAGAAAAAGAAAAAGAGAACTGTAGAATCAGCACTAGGAGTCCATTTAAAAGTGTTGAAATTCAAAGATAATTTAAAATTGTTCTAGAAGGGGAAGGATTATTCATTGTTGACCAAAGAAATGGGGAAAATAATTAGTGACTAAGCGTTTTCTTCGTAAAATATAAATTTTTATAAATGAATTCAATTTTTTAATAGAAAAAAATAATTAAAATAAGAGTTCCGAACTGCTTTTTAAAAATGACGAAATCTCAAATATAAAAGTTGAAAAATTACAAAAGAAACTTTATTTATACGCAGTGTAAAAAGATACCTATCATAGAACCGAACTCCAATTTTAAGTTGTGTTGGGATCTAATCCACATGGTATTGATTGTATTGTGTTGTTTTTTTCTCCCTATCGACATAGGTATTTTCCAAACTAAACTAAAATTAATTAAATATTATCATATCAAGCTAATATTATTATTACCATATTAATAACAATTTATTTAAATCAAATCTATGTAGCCTTAAATTCAAACGGACTGGCGGAATAGTGGGGAAAATAATGGATCATTTTGCTAAGTTTGTCTCTGACGTTCTTTATTTTGGATATTTTTATGATTTTTAACACTGGAATGTTTCACTAAGGAACTGTCATAAGAAATCGTGCAGTAATAGCGAAAAAATACTTTAAAAGTAAATTAATTAATCAATTAATTTTAATTTAAATAAAAAATTAAACTTTGTTACCATTGATAGGCGGCTTTTTCGTAGACATAATCACGCTTTTTCCCTTCATGATACAGCTTTCAAGTTACGATAATTAGATCAGAATTTGGAATATCATTATTTTGTTCAAAATGTTTACTTTCAATGCTATTTTAAAGGATTTTCAGGCCGTTGCAGTTGCAGAGGAGAAAAAAAAACACACATATGTTTTGATTTCTGTGCTTTAAATGTTTTTGAAAATACTTTTTGTTAACCACTGTTTTGCCTGCATATATTTAGGAGTCGGAGGATATGGGTAGATCAATAACAGAAAGAACTGGATTGAAGCTAATAATCTAGAAAATAAAAATTGGTTTATTCGATACTTTTACTCGTTTTATTTTTCGGTTACGACACTCACCACTTGTGGCTACGGAGATATTACTCCTCAAAATATGTGAGCCATAAAAAAATTATTTTTATATTAAATGCCGAAAATTAATATATTTTTTTTGTAATATTCAGAATAGAAATTATCTTCGTCACAATAGGAATGCTGTTTTCTATTGCCCTTTTTTCGTATTCTCTGAATTAAATAACTTAGTTGATTTAAGAAGTAGAACAGACGGAAAAAAAGTTCAAATAGCAAATGAAAATAGTAAAAATAGTGGGCATAATAATCATATTAAATATTTACTTCTACACCTTTAATAGGTTACCAAATATTTAAATGGCAGACATATTAGCTAGGCATTAAAAATTCAGGTTTAAAAATTCATTGAATACAATTTGAAAACGGAAAATGAGGTAACCGAGAAGGAAGAGATGTTTGTTTTGGAAAAATTAAGTGAAAAATTGAAACAAAAGATTTAGTATGAAGCCAACACATTACTATTGCAAAACTCAAAAGAAATATTCGGGTATTTTTATACTAGCTTGTCTGATATTTATTATTTGAAAAATTCTATGTTTTTTTTACTTTCAATAGAACTTATTCCCAAAGAACAAGAGTCCGATTGCTGAAATTATTGGAATAGCGCAGAGTGAAGAAAAACGATGTCATTTTCACTGAACTTTAATTCGAAAAAAATCCCATGATATACATGATCGAAACAGGACAGGTCGAAATATACGCTGAATCTCTGAAAAATTCGTAGCAAGAAAATACATCACTTAAAATTCTTAGTCCCGGAGAATTTTTGGTAATAAGAAAAAATAAATGAAAATCATTGATATAATTTCTTTATACTATAAGGCGAAGTCTCGTTTTACACAGGCTACGGAAGAAACTATGGAGCGAAAGCTAAAAGCAGTTGCGTTTTATATGGAATATCAAGAGACCGTTTTATTGAAGTCGTGAAGAAGAGAAAGCACGATTTCGAATAATTTTGCATTTTGCGAGACTGTTTGCAGTAAAAAAACTACATTAAAACAAACACAAATTGTTATGCGTAAAATCAAAAAAAAAATAATTTATCTATATTTTCTATAAAATTAACTCATGGTAAATAACAGATGTGGAAAGTTTTATCACGAGGTTAATAATTGCCCGTATATTAATGTAAAAATAGATAAGGAATTTCTTATTTTGAAGGGACAGTACGGACAGATACAGAAAAGAGTTACATACTTGGAAGCCAAGAAAAATAAAGTTCTTTACAAGAGATTCGTTAATTGCGGAGTAAGAAGCAAGTTTAAAACCTTAGTTTCCCTTCAAGCCGTGCAAGAAGGGCAGCTTAAAATCAAGGAAAGTCTTAGTCAATCTATAGAAGATTTACTTTAGGGATAAATTTCTGGTGATGTAAATATGTATATTAAATAAAACAAAGATCTTTTTTAAAATTAAATACAACCAGAATTAATAAAAAAATATTAAAAGATTGATTTAGCAATTTTTAATTAATAAATTTTAGTAAATCCAAGATATACGAGACTTGTTTACTGGACAAAGAAGGGGAACCAATATGCACGTTTTGGAAAATGGGAATGCTATTGGGAGTGTGGTAGGGTCGCATGATCAGTTGTTTTTACAGCACCAATACTCCATTTCCGAACTTTCCTAAGAATGCACTCCGAACCAAAGTTCCGTAAGCGGAACGAAGGAGGAGCATGGAGAAGATGAGGATTTTGATATAAGGCAGGACCATTTCAAATTTTTCGAAAATAAAAATAATTCATCTCCAAATAAAAATCGAATTGATTAGCAGCAAAGAACGAGCTTGCTTCAACATTTGCAATTTCTGATTCATGAATAGTCTCACATTTAGTCGCAGAGTCCTCATGCCGGCGACCAATCCGTAATCGAAACCTCAATGGGTGTCGGAGAGTAGATAAGGGGACTCAATTACCGTCCGTTCAGTTCCAGTCTGAAGCAACTAGAAGTGAGTAGCAACAGCAACAACAACAACAACAACAACAACAATATTATACAAAGTAGAAGGTCATCTGGGATCCAGAAAATGATGATGAAGGACAGATAGCAGTCGTTAACGAAATTTGACAACCCAAGCTAATAATTGCTATCGGAAAAGCAGGCGTAATCGTTTTCAGAGAAGAAAAAATAATTTTTCAAGACATCTCAGAGCCTTTCGGGGTCTCCGAAAGAACGGAAAACCCTCGTAAGTCAAGACAGTCTGTACAAATAAAAAAGTGAAGAAGAAAGCATCTATACTCAGAAAATTGCTCAGGGATTGGTCGGAGAGAACAATTATCAAAAAAGCAGTCAATTTCAAAATAGCAGCAATCAGCTGTCGTAATAGTATCCCAACTTTCCGTCTCCTCCGATATTTGTCAATAGATCGACCAATAGCAGAAGAAGATAGGGACTTGTTGGGGTAGATTGTGGAGGTCTGGCAAACGGATATCGTAACATTGATACTGTCTTAGATTCCAATCGGAGAAACGGAAGCGAACAAGGCTCAAGCAAGCAAAAGAAAAGCGTTTGGAAGCAACTGGTCAACAAGAAGAAGCTGGAAAAATAGGTAGAGGAAATTTAAAAAAAAAATGAATTCGAAGAAACTTTGCGCAAAAAATACACTGCCTTACAGAAATTCGGCAATTCTGAAAACGTCGTGGAGTTCCATCAGCTGGATAAACCCGCCTTTTATGAGTTGTACTACCCCCTCTTTAACAACAGATACATTAATCTCGTTCAAAGACTCAAGTTTTTGCAGTGGTTTACAGATGCCCCAGGTTTCGGAGTTTACAGTTTAACTAACAGAAGAGTGGCGAGAAAAGGAAAGAATTAATTCATTAACTTGACGAGAGCTGATAAAAATATTCAACCGGACAAGGGAAAAGACATTCTACTCAAGTGGGCAATGCAAGATAAAGATTAATTTGCATGAATATCATTTTGAGCATATTTTTCTTTTAATTTATTTATTTTTTATTATATTTTAATTAATTCATTATCTAAGATTACATTATTTAAATTATATATTTTATACCTTTTCTTCAAATAATATGATCAAGGTTTTTGTAATAATTTTATTCAATAAAAAATTATGTTTAGCAAGTTGAATAAATAATTTATAAAAATTTTCTTAAATTAACATGCATTTATTTATAATAAATGTATATAATTTTTTACATTTTTGTTTGTTATTTGCACCATTAATTTTTTGTTGCCTTGTTTGTATACAGCATTTATAAGTTTTTTAATTAATTAAAACTAGTAGCATAATTTATATTTCCTAGAAATAACAAAAATAAACATTATAATCATAATCATAAAAACAATAGCAACAGAAATATAACAATAACAATAATGAGTAATACACTAAATAAAATCCCTTAGAAACCAGCCCAGGTTTTGAAAGGACATGCAGGTCCTGTATATTAAGCAAAATTTAGCAAAGACGGAAACTATTGCATGACAGGAAGTTAAGATAGAAAAATCATTTTATGGAATCCGAAAAAGGGATCTTTGATTAAATCATATTTCGGAGCGCACAACTACGAAATAAGTGATATCATTATCGCAGAAGACAATTATAAATTCACCTCCTGCGGCGGAGATAAAAGTGCCTTTATTTGGGACATTAAGTAAATTGCAAATATAGTTTCATTGATATTTTGTTTACATTTTTATTAACAAATCACAGAACAGGGAAAATCATCAGAAAATTTGGATCTCATACCCAAAAAATAAACACGATAGCTTACAATTCCGACGAAAGCGTATTGGCCACCGGAAGTTATGACACCCAAATAAAATTTTGGGATACGAAATCGCACAACACTTTCCCCATTCAAACAATTAAACAGGCCAAAGATTCTATTTCTTAAATAATTGTAAATCAATATATATAAAATACACACATATATATTTTCGATATTATTGTTTTTTCAATCAAAATTTAGATTGACGGATTCAATGCATTTGCGAGCTGCATGGACGGTCACGTCTACAATTATGATCTAAGAATGGGAGAGGTAAGTAAAGACAATTTTGAAATAAGTGTACACAGCATGGCGCTTTCTCACGATAAAAAAACCTACGTTGCCAGTACACTTGACAACTCCGTCACTCTCGTGGAAAAGGAAACAGGAGAAATTTTGCAAAATTTTAAAGGCCATCGCGCACACCAATACACCATTCGATTGGAATACTCTTGGGACGATGCTTATATAATGTACCCAAAAAATAAAATCGCTTTTTTTTTTTGTTCGTTTTAAAAAAATAATTAATTTGTTAAGAACTGGAAGCGAAGATAGTTGCGTGTATATATACGACTTTTTCTCAGGAGAAGTCGTAAAGAAGCTGAAAAATCACTGTAGACCTATTTCTTCTGTTTGCCTGAATAACCAGCGAAATGGAATGCTTACATCTTCCCTTGATAACACTGTCACTTATTGGACTTTAGAACAAGACTAAAATATCATCTCAGAAGACCAATAAAATTATTTATATTAAAATGATCATATATTCTGAATTTTATTTTTTTATTTATTAATTAAAAAATAAACTCTTAAAACATATAAAAATATTAATTATAAATAAAATAAATTATAGTTCCTTATAAAATTGTCGTTAAAATTCACTTTCCAACTTAGTAATTTTCTCCAAATATCAAACCTATTTTTATTTTTCCTCATTTTTAGCTTCCACTTCTGTGTGGTCCTTTTAATTATTTCCTACTTGCTTAGCTTAAATATTTCTATTATCGCTCTTATCTAGAAATGTTTATTTAGATTCAGAATTATCCACAGATTTCCGTATCAAATTCATGACCTGAGAATTATTTTTAGAAGTTTGTAAATTCTGAAGTATTTTCGGAGGCAAGGGTTGATAAGTTCTTATACTAATTCTCGGATTGAGTTGTTGCTAAGTTAAGTTCTGATTTTATTTCGCTACAAATTTCCCCAATTTGCTGTCATGGTTACCCAAATCTCCATTTTACTAGTCCCCCTTATTAGAATTAGAAGCAGCACATTTTCGATTAGAAGGCTCCAAGTTCGCAAAATAAAACAAATTTTAAACTTCTTCATTTGCCATTCCCTCCAGTTCTTAAACCGAAGTTTTCATAATTCTTTATTGTCTCAATTTGGCCGATTTCCCATGGTCAAACTCAATAATTTACAAATCTGCATTGTTGTAGAAATTTTGGTTAAATCCTCCGAAAATAACAAGTTTCGACTGAACCATTGCCGCCGAATGAGAGTAGATGGGCTAAAACGGAAGTCCTGACATTTCGACTGTCGTCCATTGGAAGAATTCAAGATTAAGCACGGAAATTTCATTCAAAACTGAAGTATTCAGTCCCGAAACAGTTAACTCTTCCTTCCCGGGATTCGAAAACTGACTTTTCTAATCCGGCAAATGTTAAAGCTATTCGTGCAAATGGTCATTTCGCCCCCCAACGATGATCAAAATATTCTGTTCGGGACAATAGTTCATCGTGTGTTGGAATCGCGCTGTCGGAGGCGTTCCCATCGTGTGCGGAACTACGAGTTTAAGGGTTTCTTGACCGATTTTTAAGATGCTCAGCGTGTTTGAAGCCCTCCCTCCTTCTGTTTTCCCCCCAAATAAAAAAATCCCCTCTTCCTTGATGCTTCTGAAGACTCTTTCGTTCGGAAACTTCTTGAATTCCACGTGGCCCGTCAACTTCTCCATATGGTGTATTTCCCCTCTAAAAATCGGAATTCCAGTGTGGAAAGCGACTCCTTTATCTTGTCCGACGACATTCATCGCTAAACTGATAAGTAAAAACGAATAAATTTTAAAAAACAATAATAATTTTAAATACCATTTTTTAGTCTCCAAATTAACCACCATCGTATCCTTTAAAAATCTGAAAAAATTGTTCATTCCTCCAGTAATCAACAGAAATTTGCCCACGATTAGCTGCACATGGTTTCTTCTATTTTCGATAATATCGCCGAACAGTCTTAATTGCGACCAACTGTTAGTACTGGGCTCGAATAACCTGATGTCGTTGCAACAATTAATCTGTTTCATCCGCATCAATATTTCTTTTTATCCACCAAAAACAACCAGCCCTTATTTGTGGCTGGTGCATTGGTGTCCGAATCTCCCATGGTCAGCCCTGTCTCCTTTCTGCAATTAATTTAACTTTAATTTTTATTATAATTTCAGTTGTTTACCTAATCTACTTCCTCACACCACTTATAAGCATTTAAGTCCAATTCACTTATAGAATCAATGACCTTTCTTCCTATTCCGCCGTATAAAAATAGCCGATCCTTCCACTTTACCAATGTAGCTTGTTCTCTAACTTCTGGCCGTAGCATGAGGTCAGAAATTTAATAATGATATGGTTTTGATTTCAAATTCATAGCATGTTACTGTTACTACTGCTTTTCTTATTGCTGAGTTTTTTGGCTATTTGAAGATTTATTCGGGTTTTTTTGAATTAAATTTTTCACCAATTACTCGCCCATCATATTCTTATAATCTGCTTTGGGTTGATTATTTTATTGCTTAATTCTGGGAAGTGTACTAGTTTTTTTGAGTTAATTTCTGTAGGTTTGTGCAAATTATTCAATATAAACGTTCTAAAAATTTCAGAATATAAAAAAAACAATTATTCACATAAAATATTAATTTACTTAAGAATTATGTTGTTTTTGCAGTATTTATTTGCGCTATTTATCATTATATTATAGGCATCTTTAAGTCAATATGAAATCATCATTATTTTCACTATTTAGCCTAGAAAAATTTCCCCAGGCTCTACTACTTTCCTACGCATCTTTAAAACTCAAAAATGTGGAATAGTGCACATTATTTTCATTGTTAAAATAGTGAACAGTAGACATATTATTGGGACTGTTCATTTTAGTTTTGGCAGCCGGAGTCTCTCCAGAACAATTATCAGGCATTGTATTTAGTATAAAGTCATCTATCTATAGTTATTCCTAATTTTCACCATTTTACGAATGCATTTATGATTATTAAAAAGAATTATCATTTTTATTTTATTAGTATCTTGAATCATTGGGACTTCCTTTTCCACTTTTCGCATGATTTTTGTTTCTTTAACTATTTAAATTGGACTTATCGCCATTTATAATTCTGTGAGAATTCAATGGAATTTTATATCCTTTGATCTGATTTTTGAGATTACTCTGAGATTCATTGGGCATTGTATTCACTATATGAGTAGAATGTGATAACTTTTAACTTTTAAATTTCTTTAACAGTGAATACTTAATGTGAGAATTTGATAAAAAGGAACTTTTTATCAAAGTATTTATTTCAGATTAATGTAATTTCTATTCTGGGATATTCTTTTACGAGTTTACTTAAAACATTTTTTTTTTATGTTTTTTCTCTTTTATAATACTAATTAATTTCGTTTTTTCTATAAATAATAACTTAGATAATGATTATAAATTAGTGGTATTTTAGTAATCCCTAAAACTACTTTTATAATATATTCTTTCTACTGAAAAATTATAACATAATTATAATAATTCAATGTTTTTCAAACAAAGTAAATGTAAATAATTATATTTAAAATTTTATAATAAAATCTAATTATATAATGAGAAATAAATATATTGCCTACATAATTTTATTATATTGATATTTACATATATAAATATCTGAAAAGCAACAATAATAATAATAATTCTCTTAATTAACAAATTTTCAAAAAAAATAAATAAAAATTATCACCCTCACATTTTACTACTTACAATAAGTTTATTTTATTTATAATATCTTATAAAATATAGTGTTTTTCAAATATAAAGAAAGTAAATTGATAAACAAAAAACAATAAAATAAACGATTTAAGAAAAGATGTAATAAATTTAAAAAGAAAATATCTACGTTATCTGTAATCTTAATTTTAAAGGGGTTTCAGTGCGGAATACCAAAAAATCTTAAATAATTTAAGTTTCTTTAAGCAAAACCTCCAAAAGGGCCAGACAACTGTATTAGTAAACAAAGATTCAAGCCATTCCTTACTCGCAACGATTCTTTAATTTTAAAATACCGTGTTCGAAAATAAATAGAAAGAGTAAACACAGTCTAACAAAATTGTAGAATTTCCTTCAAATTTCCCTAAAGATATAGAAGAAGGTGAGTTTGACGAAGAGTAAAATGAAATAAATTTCAATTAAAGTCCTTAAATATACAGAGATATTTCTTATGGAATCCAGACTTTGCTTATAACAAATGATTAAGAAACTGCCTCATTTTCTTAATCTATTTAATAAGACTACTTGCACGTTGAATAGGATATCAGTCCCTTTCTTAAAGATGAGGGAATTTAACTAATTAAAAAGAGCAATTAGTAAAAGGGAATTATCCATAATCAGTTGATTATATTTGATTTAGCCCTAAATTAAAATGTATAAAATACTAATATGGAACAATAAAATTTAAGCGAATTAAATTAAGTTTTGCTTTTGTGGAGTCAAAAATACAACCTCTATGGAAGAATAATAATATCTCCTATGTTTTAAGATGTAAATTAAGAAGAAATTCTCAATTTCCATTTTAAAGAATATCAAAACAATTAAAGTTTACTTAGTGTTTTACCAGTTTAAAGCGCTCAACATAGATTTGGAAAAATAAAAGATGACAAAGAACTCAAAGAAAAGAAGTAGTTCGGGGTAAGCATTTATTTCGAAGAAGAATTAAACAGAAGTGATAGCGTTAATGATTTTTCTTAATTTTAATAATATGAATCATTGTTAAAAAGCAGTAACAACAGTGCAATTGATGCCGCCTATATGTTTAGAGAGGTTATTTTTAAAATGGGAAAATTACCGAAATTTGGAGCATGAACAATGAAATCACTATTACCATTTTTATTAATTATATTATCATTTTATATAATTTTTACTTTAATATTATTTATTTACTTTTATAAGTTATATGTAATAAGATAAATCCATTGATAATAAATGATAAGATTCATTACATTAAATAAAATTAAGTAAGTTATAATAAAATAAAATAAGATATATTATGTAGTATAGGAATTTTTTTTTTTTTTTTAAATTCAAAATATAAGTGTAGCTTTCAATTTTTACAGTAGCTTACGTTTTTGTGAATTCAGCCCACAAATACAGTAATTCAGAAAGTTTGTTTGAGGTTCTACTGACGCCTGAACTTTTATTTGAGGCTAATTTTCTTAGTTTAGAATAGTGGTTACAGTCGACAATTTCATATAAATCATCAAAAGGCCCAAGTTACACCTTTAAAGTTCCATATTCGGCCTGTAATAGGTAGGTTATGTTAATATTAAATACGAGTTCATCTTCCGTGGTTTCAATTTCTATGTGAAATTAACTATCTTTCAAATAGTGTTTTAGATCCTTTATTACCTACTCTCTCTAAATCTTCAAATAGTCTGATTTGCCCTCCAATATCGGCTTAACTTTTGTTTCAAAAATCTGCAATTGCTTTAACTGGTGTTCATTATATTGAGTAGAAGATTGCAGACTTGAAATACTTCCCGGACTTTATTACGGATTATTCTGAGTCTGTGGAGTATTTAAAGCTGCAGGTTTTCTGTTTTGCATGTTGGGATGATAAGCCTAAGCCGGCACATGCTGAACGGAATTGGGGGCTCTGTAAGGACTTTTCCTCATTGGACTATTTTCTATCGACATTCCCCCTGCAGAAGCTGCATTAGGTACAGCTTATCTTCCCTATTGCACTTAATGGTGTTATGGAGTTCTGTAGGGCTGATTGGTAGGCAAGCTAGGTCCCTTGTGATTAGGAGTCATACTTACTTGAGGTTAGGGGGGAATAACTTGGGCTTGCTTCGCGATATTTTACATACTTTAATGAGAAGGAGTTAGTTATTGTGGAGGGATTTAGTTATTTTAAGAAGGAATTGTTTTGCGTTATCCTGCATTAGGAAGCATAGCACTGTTGGGCTAGGAATCGTTGGAAAGATTAGACTGCATTTTCTATGCCTAGGGAATAGTTTGCTATTGTTATTAAAGTTAAATCTAAGGTGGCTAGGATTACACCTACTGCTATTATTATTATTAAATTGGATGTTTTTATTGCAATTATAGCTATTGTTATTATTTTTTTAATTATGTATGTCTTTCATAATCCTTAAAATATCGCTCAATCAAGGCATTATTAGCGTGATTATAAGGACCATGGCAATATGTTTTCACATTTTACCATGAAACATAAGGACTACTTTTAATCTCATTTGCCTAAGCACCCTGCACATTATTAGTATTATTTACAACAGGTGGAGCTTACTATTATTGCTATGGTTGTTGTTGTTGTTGTTGTTGCTGCTGTTTTTGTATAATCTATTAGGGAGCAGCGATATTATTGGCTGGCATGTTTCTTGGGTATTATGGGTGTTACTATTAATTTTAAATAAAATGAATAGATAGTTTAATTTAATTAATTTATTTACATTTTAATTCACAGGCTTTTATACAGGGGGAGCTGTATTATGTTGATTTGTAGCTGTTGCAGGGGGTATGACATGATTTTAATTCATATTAGCTGGGGGATGTGGTGTCTAAGAATTTATATTATTTTACTATAGTTTTTGCTGCTGATTTTGTTATTATAAAAGTTTATGTTATTATTATTATTGTTATTGCTGTATCGGTTGCTGTATTGGTTGCTGTTGCTGTTGTTATTATTATTATTGTTATTATCTATTATATTACTCTTGTCGAATATTTTCATCTATCTTTGGCTACAGAGATTTCAGATAATCCTTTGGTCTTGTTAATATCTGTACAAAAAATTGTTAATCTTGTGAACTAAATTAGTGTTATTTTTACTAAAATTTCTCTGTGTATTCTTTATTTATAACTCTTGTAACAGGGTTCGAATTATTTGAATCTTATATTTTAAATCCATTTTTAAATATTTGTTTAACTCTTAATAAAGAGACTGAATATTGGTTCTTAAAGTTTCTAATAGTTTTTAGTTCAGTTATTTTTAATCAGTTAACTCCTATAAGTGACCTGTAAACTTTCCTTTAAAATCGAGCATTTACGATATATTCGGGTTCTTTTATCTGAATTCACTTTGAATTTTTTTAATCAAATAAAATAATAGTTCATCATTGGTTACCCACAAAGTTTAGCGTGTTTATCTAAATATATTATCAATAACTTTCTTCAAACGTAAGTCATCTAAAAGAACGGAACTAATTTGTGATTGCACATTTTACTATTATTGTTACGGCTAATTATTATAGTGACTATTATATTCCATACTTAATGCTATAGTTAAAATAATAATTTTAATTTTATTAGGTTAAGCTTCTACTTTTTATTTGAAGAATAATGCAAACAAATTATTAATTTCTTTTGAATTAATAAATTAGAGGAAAAACCCTTTTATACTGAAATTTCTTATTCAATAGATTATGATAGGTCAATAAGTCCTAAACTCATATTTTTTTTCCGAAATTTGAAATTTTTTATAATTAAAATAGTTTTCGATATATAAAATACATCTTAAAATCTTACATATATTTATATAATTATAATTAAAAATTAAATTAGGAATTAAAAATATAAAAATCATTATTATAAAATTAAAATATTTTTTATTTAAAAAATGAAAGCAGTATCAAATATAAACTCAAAAATTATAATTATAGAATTTCTTTAAAAAATTAAAACTTCATTCTTTTAATTACAATAAATTGTATAAAATATAAATAATTAATTTTTCATAATATCGTTATAAATATTTATATGTAAAATCTATAATTTATTTTAATTTTTTAAATATTATATTTAATAATAAATCGAATAAACAGGAAAAATAGAATAAATTATACAGAATTAAATTATATTAGTTAGTTTTTTCTATAGTTTAATTGTATCATAATTGACTATACTTTATTTCTGATTCATATTGGGAATAATTAGATAATTCGATAATTCTAACATCTATTTTGTTCTTTTTTCTAACACCTAAATTCTATAAATTTATAAAATAAACAATATGAAAATCAAAGTAAAATTAATTATTTTTTTTAAAAGAACTACATTTGGATATCCATAATTTTAATTTATTTTTTAACCGAAAAAATTTTTGATGCCAGTTTTTTATGTACACTTTCTATATACATTATCAATTTTATTAATTTGTTCTAAAATTATTATATTAATTTAATAACTTAGAAAGACTTTTTAATTGAAACAATGAGATAAAATCTAATATTATATAAGGTTCCTTTTATTTTTAAATTGTCTAAAAAAAAATATAAAAACCTAATATAAAGAAATATAGAAATAATATTTATATTCAAAAATATATAATAAAAATAAATCACATTTGTTATTAATTTTATAAAAAAAATACTATTTTATCATATTATCGACTATCATATTGAAAATATTAATTTATTTTTATCACACAATCTCTTAAAAATTAAAACTTATGATGTGGTTAATTGCCTATCACAAAAATAATTTTAATATATTAAATAACTTAAATTATTTATTTTAAACAAAGGATAAATTAAATATATAAATAAATCAAGAAAGTAAGAATGATAATATAATATTTAAAATGAAATGTATGTGTAATACGAACACTAATATACTTTGCTAAGTTAAATAATTAATTATAAAATAATTATATTTTAAATCACAGAAAATATTATAAATTTAGAATATTTTTCTAAACAAATATTATTATTTTTAAAATTGGAATATATTTATAATTATATATTCATTATTAATCTATCAATAAAAATTTTTGCATGTATCAATAAACCTATTATAATTTTGAGAAATAAAACGAAAAATAATTTTAATAACACATATTTTACCTTGCAATGTTAATGTTTCTAAATGTAATTTGATAAAAATAATATGCATGAATTCCAAATTATTATTTTTTTGGTATTATTTACTAATTTAATTTAATGTGAATTCTTATTTGCTCTCCTTCATAGTTAATTAAATAAAAACATAATTATTAACCATCATGGTTTGTAAAATTGCATAATTTCTTGTATATTATATTTTTTTCCTCACTTAAGGTTAAGTAATCACCTCAATTATTAAGTAATTTTAAAAAAGAAAAAAAAAAAAAAATAACTAAAAAAAAGTTAACTAAAAAATATAATAAAAAACTAACAAATACTAAATATATACTACCATGGATAGTTCAATGAGTCCCTCCTTACATTGCAAAAAAAAAACCATTTAATCCGAAAACAATGTCGAAAAAGGATTTTGCTCTTCCGTATTCAACTTTGAAGAATCAGAAACTCTTCCGTATGATATGAATGATCCACTAGAAGTGAGAATACATAAATGGCTTGATTCATTTGGAATAGAAATAGTTGATCCCTAAGATAATATATATAGATATTATGAAGAAATAAGAAAATCTGTTATAGATTTGGATGACAAATACCAAAATTCAGCTAATAGCTCGCCGATCAAACAATAATCTTTGGGCAATTAAAAAAAATCTCTGTTTTCTTTGCATTAATGCTCGATAAACAACTTTGAAGATTATTAATCTTCAACTTAAATTAATAATGAATAAAGTTATTCTTCTTAAAACTAATAAAAAACATGTAGAAAAGTAAGTTTTTAGGTGATTCCTTCTTCTAAGGAAATAATAGATGATAAAACTCCCATTTTATAAGAATAATTTTCGACAACAGAAAGTACAGAGCATAAAAAAAATCGCTTTTCATTTCCAACTCTTAATTTAATATCAATAAAAGAACGTGGATAAATACATGATTCTATAGGATCAGCAGATTTTACTAAGTATATTGGTAAAAAATCATATGTTAATTTATTTATTGATATTGACTGCAACGAAAAAAAAAGAGCAAATAGCTTCCATAAACTAGAATAACACAATAATAATAACAATAAATAAGAAGGCATTTTAAATCAATTTCAGGGATCAACAATGATGTAAAAAAGAAGAAATATGCTAAAAAAAATAAGGCAGAATAGGCGACTGAATAATGTAGTTCAAGTGAAAGCAAAGAAGCTATGAAATTATGAAATAAAAATATGATTTACCAAATACTTAAATCATACTGATAAAATTCAAAATAATTTATTATCAATATATTAAATCCTATTATTTATTTATATATATAATTATTACTAATATAATATATTTTATTTATACAATGTGTTTAATACAGATTACCTTAGTAGAGTTTAAATAGCCATAGCAAATTTTATGATATTTTTTTAAAATAATAATACTTCACAGAAATCATTATATTATTTGATTTAACATTACTTTAATTACACATTATTAAAACTCTTCTTAAATAGCCATAATTATTAATAGATTATTTTTATTTTATTATTTTATATATCAAATATAATTTTGTCTATATTATATTATACTTTACAAACGTTAAATTTGGAACATATTATATAAAATTTAGCCACAGTATTAATTGTATAAAATAATTTCAGGTTATTTTATATTATTTTGATCCTTAATTTAGTCAAAATAAATTAGCAAACTTTTTTCAGTTAAAAATAATGGGATTTTTATTTTACCTTCCTATCTTTATTAGAATTTTGCTACCCTCATTTCCAACTTATCACTATAATATTGCATGATCAGCCTTTATTAATTATTGTTTTAAATACTAATTATCCTCATATAGTAAAAATGTATACTATAATATAAACTAATAGTAATCATTGTATTCAAGAATTATTATTATATATAAAATATATTAAAGTTTTTATATATTTCAACAAATAGGATTAAAATTTCTACATTTTATGGATTTTAACTTAAATTTCATCCATACCTATTTAATTTGTATTATCACTGAATATGATAAAATTATACTATTTCAAAGTTTTTATGATATAAATGAATAAAATTAAGTATTTTCTTCTAGAATTTTATAAATTATCAATTTCCTTTTCCATTTTATTTTTAGTGAGTTAAATGGTACATAAAGAGTATTTATTAAATTTGAAAATTATTATAAACGGTTTATTAATATATGTATTAAGTATAAGAGCAAAGGAATTTAATTTAATTTTGCTATATTTCGATTGATTTTATCTATATACTATTATGTAACTATTAAAAAAAAAAATATATTAAACTTAAAAATATTTATTTTATAAAAATAATATATTTTTAATTAAGATTTAAAATTGGTAAAAAAAAAATTCAAATCCCGAAATAAAAAATAATATTATTTAAATTGTAGAGTTTATCATTTAAATAGACTCAATGATGTGTATTTAAAGTATATTTTTTAACTAATGCTTTTTTAAACTTATATTTTATAAACAAATATATTTATATTTAATATTATAATTTAGAAACTAATATTTCATTTAATAAATATTCACATCCCTCTTAAATTATTTATTGATGAATATAATCATTATATATAACTAAATAGATTAATTCTCTGAGAATTTAATACATTTTCACTAATACACAAACCTGTAATAATAAAATAATAAAATTTATTTAAAGTTAATATGCATAAAGTAGTTTTTTCAAGTCCTGGTGAATCAACAACTTACAAAAGATTTACCTCAGCTGGTACAGCACTACCTGACTCCCCATTGTCTAGAAAAACATTATCTATGGCAACCAGCCCTAAAGAGCCGATGGCATTGAGAAGTATTGCAGAAAGTACTAATATGAGAGCCAATTCTGTAACATCAAAATAATCAAAGTAATCATCAAAAAAAACCAATACAAAATATAATGGAACTAATTCTGAAGATACTTAGGTACACATTATTATTAGTATAAATCAATAAATCAATAAAACTAGTCAATCAATATAAATCAGAAATAAATTTGTGAGATTTTGTTAAGTTATATTTATAACATTTACATTTCAATTTATGAAAAAAAATTTCATAATATCTTATTTTCTATTAGGCTTAGCTTAATTAATTTCAAGGGAATCCTACAGAATACTATAAAGCTAAATGCAAAGTTTTATCATAAAAAGTAGATTAACAAGAGTTAGAAATATAAAAATTGAAAGCAGATAATGAAAAATTAAGAAACTTAAATTTTGATTACGTTCACCAAATAAATTTAATTTCTCATGAAAAATTGAGAGGAATAGAGAAAATAGTTATAACCAGTGACGTTTTCGACATTGAAAATATAGAATAAGCCTCCGTTAAAGAATTTGTAAGAAAACTAGCAAATAATTACAAAATCTAAGAAAGAGAATAAAAAAAACTGATCGGTAATAATAATAAAAGGCATAAAAAAAATGAACAATACATATTTTTAATATATTAGATCATTGCAAAGTTATGGAGGCAGATATTGAAGTATATAAAACCAAGATGGAAGATGCAGAAATGATTGTTGATACTTTAAAAAAATCTGGAGAATCCTCCATCTCTGGACTTATGAAAAAATTAAAAGAATTGGTAGATGAAAACAATAAATTAGAATAAGAAAAATCAGAATTAACTCTAAACAATGCCATTTAAAAAGAAAATTTAGACAAATAAGGTAGAATGTTTGAAGACGTTTCTGGATAATTGCAAGATACTTTCTCATAATTATAAGATTTAAAAGTCAAACATAATAGGTAAACAATAAATAATAATAAAAGAATAAAAATAATTTTATTTATTAATTATTTTTTAGAATTTTACTTGACAAAGAAGATGGAGACCATAGCAGTAAAAAGTTAATTTACTAACTAAAATGTAAAAATGATGAAATGGAGTATAGATTAAGAAGAAGTAGCATGTAGGTAAATTCTTTTAAAAATGAAAAGATTGAAGCAGATATCAAAAATAAAGAATTGGAAATTTTGAATAAAACTCTTGTAAAAACTACTTCAGGATTTTTCAATGCTAAAAGGTACCTTACAACATCCTAAGGATTTAGATTTAAATGATAACATAATAGAATCAGATATATACTAAATAAATTTTTATACATATTTTATTCTAAAAAAAGTTGTTAATACATACATATATATTTTATAATAAAATGAGTCAAAATTTTCGTAAATAAGTAATATTAATATTTGATTTTATTTAGAGGGGCCAAACAAATTAGCCAATTTCAAGAATATCTTATAATGTTTACACAGCAATCGCTTGAACATGTAATTATCTAGCTATTTTCCCATATCAATCCTTCTATCCCTCCCAAATGGATCTTTTCTGCATATACCCATTTTTATTATTTGATATCAAATATAAATAAAAACCACTTTATCCTCCAATAGCTATTTTAGTTCCATTCTTAAGAAAATATTTTTAATTTCAAATTTTTCCTCATTTTTAAAATATTCAAAAAATTGCAATCAAAATTTTACCTTTTCAAGAGCTAGATAAGTCAAGGTATGCCATTCATGAATAAAAGTAGTACTAATTTCAAAAAGTAATTTGAAATCGTTGTTAGGGTTATAGAATCTGACTGTTCTGTCATCTGAACATTGTGCGTACAACTCTCCAATAGAGGGATCCATTTTCTTTAATTAGTTGTAAAAAATAAATAGATAAAATATTTTTAATTAAAATAAAATTGGAAAAAACTACTTACTTGCCAATCAACAGAAGTTACAGCCAAATGTTGACCATCTAAAACATGAACTAAATTTTGATTTTTTTGCGATATATCAAAAATGTGGCCAGATTAATCTTCACTACACGTTGCAATTTGATTCCCTTCATTACAATCCCACGTTGAATTCCATACTTCTGCATGTAGATCTAAACATTAAAAGTTGAGTAAATAATGATAGTATATATATTTAGATGGTTTTTAATTTTTTACGTAACGATCCAAATCTACCTGGATTAGGATTCAAATGTTAAGGGACTGGTTTATGAGCCAGAAACTCTCTTATCAGATAATCCGTTTTTTCTTTCGAAAAATCATAAAAAATACAAACTTTCCCAGATGTTAATGTCACTAAATACTGTATTTCTTGATTTTTTTTAATTTTGGTTTTATACTAGTGACAGTACTCTCTAAACTCACCACTAAAGAGGGTTCACTATTATTATTCTCATACTCCCATCTATATACACTACCATCCATACATCCTGCATATATATATTTCCCACAGGGGCTCCAAGCTAGACATCTTATTGTCCCCATGACCCATACTTATTTATGAATATTTCCATCAATTTTATTATTCGTATCATATATGTAAATCTAAACAAAGCATTATTTTTATTTAAAATTTCATCATATTTATATATTATACAAAAGTTAAATTTTACATTTCCAACCATATCACCAACAGAAACCAAGCCATTTTGTGGATGGGCTGCAAGACCGACACATGTAATATTTGCATGTTATATCTAAGCAATTTATTTTTGTTTTTAAACGAATATAGAATTAAACCTTCTTCATTAAATACAAAGAATTCCTCATCTAATTTATTCCATCTCATAAAAAAGTTACGGTTACATATTGCTATACTTTTCAACTCAATAACCTAAAATTCGCTTTAATTGTGAGCTTAATTTATAGTAATTAGCTCAGGTAAATAGTCTTTTATTTTTTCACTTAGTTTTATTTTTACAAGTTTGTTATTTTAAGGACAAAAATATAAATGTCTGTCCTATAATGTGCAGGATAATATTCCTCCAGAACCTTCTATTTTTCCGAAATACAATGGTTACTCCTAAATATTATTAAATATATGAATTAGAAATATGATTCTTAAAAAAATAAATATTTATTATGAATTACATTTCCTTTTTCCAAATCTATTATTAAAAGTCTTCTATCACTATACATATAACAAGCAAATTCATTTTCAGATCCGGCGTATATAATATCCCCTACATAGGGATAATGAACTTTATTAGTTTCTTTCTTTAACTTTAAATCAATTTTCACCAAATAGTGGTTAGCCTTTTAATGCTAGTTATTTTCTTAAGATGGAATATTATTATTTAATGAATCTTCGTAGCCTATTGGGTTTTCAACCATAGAAATAACAGAGTCAGAACTTCCTAAAATAGAATATCTATAACGGCCTTCCATAATCAAATCCTGATTAAAAATAAATTAAATTTATATTTAATTAATTTTTATATAAAAACAAAAAGTACTTAAGATATATTGCTAAGGTCTTCAATTTAAAATACTTCAAGACTCCCTAATTTTTATTCTTTCATTATTTCACATGAGAGACACAAATATTTTTCATTTACAGAAGCGAATCTCACTTCTCTTCCTTAGGATTACAGTTTATTAACTTGTTTTAAAGTCTTTTTTTCTATTATTATAACTTCTCCGCTGAATCCAATTGAAAATATATAGTTTCTAAAATACATCAAATAAAAGAATAAATAAAGCAGGTATAATATCATTATTATGTCAATAATTGTTTACTTATTTTCTATTAAAACAAAAATAGCATCGTTATTATACTATAATACTTTTTCTCTAACGAATGTTTATAGGTTATATACGCAAAGAGTAAGTCCAGCAGGAATTAAAATTTATTATTCGTTAAGTTATAAAAGAGCATTAAAGCGACCGGTACCGACTCCAAACATATGTCCGTCTAATCTTATATTTTAAAAATCATGACTATGAAGATTTTAAATATCATAATTTAATTCTGTATTAGGTTTCTACATTTCCTTTTTTTTTTATTTGTAGACGATTTATTATTTATTTTTTACAATTTACAATTTTTAATGAAAAAAAAAAAACAAATTATAGAATTAATCGTATAAGATCTAATTAATTACGAAACATCTGATCATGATGATAATATTATTGTATTATATCAAAGGAAGGATAAATCAGTTTTTATTAGCTACACAAAATATTATATAAAAATATAATGAAGAATAGAGATATAAAAAACTAATAATAGACACTAATAAAATTATTTCTAATTGAAAGTATTTTTTGTTATAATTGATGTATAGTGTATAAAAATCATTTTGAAAATAAAAATTTTGTAATACAATAATGTAAAAAAATATGACAAAGATCATAATAAAATAATTAAATTGTTTAAGCATTAGTAAAATAAAAAAGTATCAATATTATTTTTAAAAAATTTTAAATAGAATAATTAAGAAATACTTTAATATAATATTCCCTTAAGTAGCTAATATAATTGTACAAACTGTTATTTTCTTCTGGATGAGTTACTAATATTACTAAATTATTATTATAAACAATTTTTAAAGAATATGAGAAATTAACTTTATCAAATTAAAATAAAAGGGGAAAATTAAATATTATATATATTTCTCAATTAACAAAAAAAAAAAAAAAAAAATTATTAAATTTGCATTGTATCCTTAAATATACCATTTTTTAATGAGTAAGAATAAAATTGCCCAAGAAAATCAATGTCATATTTGTGAGGCTGAAAAATCAACCATAGATTTTGTTGCATAATGTAGCAATAAAAAATGTAAAAGAGTTTTTTGTGAAGATTGCATCATTACACAATTTGATTAGGTATACATGAGTATTATAATATCTTTATTTCAAAATTTACATATATCTATATATTTCTATCAAAATAATTGGTGTATTTTTCGATTTTTCCTCTAAATAAAATTAAAATTTTTGATTTAAAATAAAAAAATTAGTATTTATACAATTAACTTTAAGATATTATTATATTTTAAAATTTTTAAATGAAAAGAATAAAAATTATACTAATTTAATTTAATACTAACAGAATTATAATATATTAATCAATTCAGGTGAATTTTAATTTAATTTATTATAAATATATATTATATTTATAAAGTAGCTTTATATTTATATAAAAAAATTCGTTTATTTGTTAAGAATTATTATATTTCAAATAATTATTAATAAATAAGATTATTTTACTATTTTTAAATAGTATATACTTATTAATGATATATTCAAATTATATTATAACTAAGTATTTTTTTAAATATTTATTAAAAATTTAAAATATTTAAAAATATAATAGACATTTGAAATTAGTAATTATAATCCAAGATTCTGGATATGTTATAAATGTTAAGATAAATGTGTCTGTGCTATGTGTAACTTAAAACCTTCCAGAGCAACTAGATCTAGACCTGGAAGTTCTGGTTAATATTTTACTGAATTAAAAGCAAGTAGAAGAAAGAAATAAATTTAATCCGATAAAAATTTAGATATATCAAATATTGAAGGAGATGATGAAATGATGTCTTTAAACATCGCTCAGATATCTGAATAAAGTGACAACAATAAATAGTTTTCAAGTGAAAGTATATAAATTTAAAATTTATAATAAATTGAAGATAAGGTATGTATAAATAACGGTAATAAACAATAGTAATCGGTTTCATAGAATGAATAAGAGCAAACAATTATATCATCTTCTAATTAAATATAATCTTAGTAAGAGAAATCTTCTCTAAATGTTAAAAGAAAGTTATAAAATAATAAAAAATCTGAAAATAAATATTTAAGAAGAAAACGATTACTTAAATTATCTTTGTAGCATATCAGTGAATTAAATAACACTGAATAATAAAAAATTGAAACTTAATAAGATTTGTGTACTAACTAAAACTAAATTTAACCCTAAATTATTATATCTTGAGAGACATATTTTTTATTATTTTTTGAAATATTATTTTTTTTAAAATAATAAAAATCCCCTAACTGTGATTATACTAAGAGCTAATAATTTTATTATAATCATTTATATATATTTTAAATTTTATAATTTTGAAAATTTTATCCACTCGCATGGTATTACCTTAAAGTTAAATAAAAATTTAAGATACTTTAAAATATAATTAAATAAATCTTTTAAATCAAAAACTTATCTAAAACAATAATTAATAGAAAAAAATTGACACATATTAATTTTTTAAAATTGATAAATTTACAATATATAATTTCATCATCTTCTATTAATATATTCCTACGGTAATGTATAATCAATACTATTAATTTTTTCCTTTAATAAACAATTTATTATAAAAATTATATTATACAAATAAATATATAAATAATTAACTGATTACCCTATATATAATTCCAACTCTTGGCATGATCTCTACCCATGTATTTATTTTGACATTGGCTCCTCTTAATTAGTGATGTACATCTCTTAATGGGTATTCTAATTTAACAATTTTTTTAAATTACGAAACTTAATTCCAGTTTTCTAAATCTTTATTATTTTCAATAATTCTGTCATAAACAGTATTTAACTAAGTTTTCTAAAATTAGATAGTTGTTTTGCCATTATTATATTTAAAATATTTTTAAAAATGTAATGATTTTACATTTGTATTGGTATTTGTCCATTCAATTTCAACATAATAAAATATTTATTTTAGATTCCATGTAAAATAAGAATTCAAATCTTATAAATGAATTATATAATAAAATACCATTTTAATATTTATAAAATTTATTTAAACTTTACTGGCATGTAATCTAAGTTTCATATGACATTCGTCCCAATATCTATTTGAAATCCTTATTAAATAATATAGAATAATAGGTTGTGTTATATTTTTACAAAATAAAAAAATAATTTGAATTTTTAATATTTTTCATAATTATTATTAAAATCCTTACAATCTGGTTATGTCAACAACTTCCGTTTTGATAACAGGTGTAGGCTTAGAAAAAGTATATGCAGTTAGCTGATTTAAAACGCATGCTACAACTAATGAAATTAAAAATTGCTTAGTGTTTATAATTTTTCATTAACTTGATATATATTATTCAGAAAACCAATATATAATTTTAAGTTAAAAACATATATTACCCATGAACAAAGAAGCTGTGAAAAACAGCGAGTTAAATCTCGCTGACATATTATAGAACGCCATTTATTTAGATTATTTTATTGTATGTAATTTTTTCACGAAATCTATAATGTTGACAATTATTAATTATTATTGTTAACGTGGGTGATTACCAATACTCTGTAATCTTAAATTATTAAAATAAATAAATAATTATATTATAATAGCGAGAATTATACCAATAATATAAAATATATTATCAAAAAATATAGAAATTATATTCCATATATTTTATATGAAAATATAAAGAAAATAGAATAATAAATTAAATTAATTTTGTTACGATTTTTTTAAATAATAATTCATATTTTAATAATTTTTATTATTTTCATTTAAAAAATTATATTAAAAATCAATATATCTTTTTCAAGGATTATCTTAATTATTACTGACTTTGGATTTGTTTTTTAAATTTTCATATTCTTCTGTTTCACTACACGAATCATCAATTTATTCTTCATATTCGATTACTAACTTGTCATCTCCTCCAATTTCTAATTCAGCAATCTGTTGAAGTAAAGGCTGTCCCAAAGTTTCTTTCAATGGGATTACATGGAATATTGCTATAAAGGAAATAGCTCCCAAAGCAACCATAGGGTTGAATATGCCTTCTAGTGCATTAATTAAGAAAGGAGCTCCGATGCTTCCTAAATTAATATAATTATCATTAATTCATTGATTAAAGTGTTTGAATAATTTCAATTATTTCTAATTAGTTACCAAATGTTCCAGCCAATGATGTAAATCCTAAAGCAAGAGATCTCACTGTGGTTGGGAAAAGTTCACTGAAAAATACATAAACCACAGTCCATACAAATGCAATGTTAAATCTAAATAGCTATTATAAAATAAAAGATAAATATGTTATTATTAAAACTTTTAATTAAAGAAAAAAATAAAAATGTTTACAGCAGCCAAAATTATTTAAACAATTTTCATTCCACTGCTATCTCCTTTAATAAATAAATAACATAATGACATTATAGTTCCAAGTCCTAATCCTACCATACATGTGACTTTTCTTCTTAATTTGGGAATAAACAAATCTTTTTAATTAATAATTTTATTTTCATTATTTATATGTTGAAAATTATATATCTTATTGTTCTTTACCAGTTGTACAATAAGCTATTAATTCTGCTGAACCAATTATTAAAGTATTAACATATAATCCAGGTCCTACTTAGTCCATACTAAATGAAATACCATAATAAATGGCTTAAATTGCGAAGAAAACGAAACAGGCACAATAAGTGGTAAGTCTCAAAGATTTAAATCTAAATAGATCGATAACAGAGTAAGTTTTTTCCTCCTTATCTTTAACCATACTCTATAGAGCATTATATTTTATATGTTCTTTTCCATTCACAGTAGCTATCTTATTTAACAATTCAATAGCTTTTTCTGTACTCTATTCATACAAAAATTTTGGAGATTCATAAACAAAGAGTGGACCACAATTGAGTAAAAATGAAGGAATAGCTAACATTATTATACAGACCCATCGCCAGTTATGAATTAAATAAATTTAACCAACCATTGATAATTCTCCAAGACCAAAGGCTACTTAAACTCCAATTGCAGTATATTCTCTCAATTTTCCCACTATTTAAAATTTTATTATCTTAAAAATCCAACCTAAAATAATTTATTACATGAATGTTCATTTAAAAAAGAATAATGCAAAGTAATTGCAGGATTAGCCCCAAACCCTGCTAAAAAATATCCTATTAACATAGAGTAATAATCGAAAGAACAAGACATTATTATGCATCCAACAGTACATATTCCCCAACTTAGGGCCCAAGCTAATGTTCTTCCTTTATTATCAGCAATCATTGGGAAAATTAGGAATCTAATATAAAATATATATATTTATTTTTAGCAAAAAATAAAACTAATTTGTATACCCTGTAAATGATCCTGCATAGGGAGAACTTTATAATATGGTTGCCAATGTTTTTCTGCTGCAAATTAAATCATATTCTTAAGTTGCTGAAAAGTGGTCCTTATTAGTTGGGTATTCTATATAATTGGATCGTTATGATTCGGGAACATTATTACATACATAATCTTAGCATTCTTAAAAAGTGAATTAAAGAAATTTAAATATTTTTTATTTATATTATTTTTTATTTTAATTTTTATTAAGTAATAGAATTTAAAATTAATTAACTAATTTATATCCTTAATGTATTTATTCTATAATATATTTTTTTTAGCCAGTTACTTATTAATGCTAAATAACAAGGTTATAGGATATCATTATATTATACAAATGCTTACTTTTATCAGTATCATATTCTGCAGGACAATTAATGAATTTAGGAGATGGAAATAAAAAGCTACCGGATAACAGAATATTAGCAGCTATAAACCATTATAAAGCAAAAATTATAAAAGCCCTCTTTTAATACCAATTTTCAGCCCCAACTTTTTCTAAAGCATGATCAAAATTCATCTATTCAATTATGGATTGTTTATGAGATCTTTTTAATTCGTTCTTTGCTAATAGTCGTTTTCTAATTTCTGATTCTGCAGACTAAAATGAAGTATCTTTAACCTATTGATTATTAATATTAGAATATATATAAATATTGATAACTTTTATGGACCCCAAATGAATTTAATCATTTATAAAATAGGGATTTTCAAAGAATATATCTATTCCAACAAAATTTTTTAGTCTTTATAGATTTTCCTTGATATAATACTTTATAAAATTAATTTTTTAATAAATTAATTTTTACTATATCAGATTTACTACCTGAGTCCATTATTTTTAGATTTATTAGTTAATATTAAATTATTTAATTTGGGTAATGTTTGATTTTAATTATTTAGGATTATAAAAATTTAATTAAATATTATGCTAAATCAGCAGAATATGTAATTAATATAAAGAACTAGGGCTGGACTTATTAATAAACTATATAATTAATAGTATCAATTAATTAATGAAAATACAATAAAAAATTTAATAATGTCGTATTATTTTAATTATTACAAACTAAAATATTTCAAAATCATTAATAAAATAAAAAAATAAATTTTCATATATAATTTAGTATTAAGTATTAAAAATATAAAAGAAAAAAATAGAAGTATCTTTTTACATATTTTTTAATGGATACTTTTAGATTATTAGAATTTTAATATTTATGAATTAGAATTATAAAAGTTAAAAGTAAAAATTCAAATAATGATCATAAATTAGTTTTAGAAGTTTTTTGTGAAGAAAGATGTATCTTATTTAATAATTTAGTAAAAAACTATATCTTATTAATGTACTACTATATTTAATCCAATAAAATATCATATCATTATTTAGCTAAAATTCTTATTAAATATTTTATTTATTCTCTCTTAATACTATGATTATGAGCTCTAAATAATAGTTATTTTCAAAAATATAAAAGAATTAGTTTTTTATTCCCCCAATTTAGTAATAAATATATAATATAGCAGAAGTACATTATAAGTAATAGAAAAAATATATTAATATTTATTTTAAATTAAATGTTGATTTATGAAAGAATAATAAATTAGTCAAATAAAATTTTAGATTATTTAATATTAAATAATTTTTATCTCAAATATTAAACTATCTACATTATTAAATAATAATAATAGTGTACTTGGTCTTTATTATTCAATTATATTTTACATCTTTTCAACTTTTCTAATAAAACATTAGATTTTGTATTATAAATTTTATTATATTATATATTTTTTAATAAAAAAGTAAATTAATCTTTCAAGAATTATTAAATTATTAGCAATATTTATTATGGAGTAATTGTAAACTGCATAAACAAGAACATGCATAGTATTCGATAATGAGTTAACTAATACCCACAAATGCTAAAGAGAACATGTGGAAAGACCTGAAAGAATATCTTCAATCATTTAGAATTTAGAGGAAAGGTAGCTATTATAAAAATGTGCAGTAGAAAATTAAATCCAAAGATAAGTGACCTAAGAAGAAATAAAACTAGTACACAATGAAGACTACTTTAATTTTATTGAAGGAATGTGGCCTGAAGAAACAACTAAAGAGTAAATAATGGTCAAAGACTGTTATATTAATAAATATACCTTCGAAGCTGCAAAATGGGTAAAAATCAATAAATAATTCTAAAATAAAATCCCATTTTTTTTCTATGAACTAATGCATTCAATCTACAATAATTGGAATTATTTAAAATATAACAGTCTGCTGGAGGAGTTTTATAACTTTGCGAAAAAGTTGCTTCTAACGCTTATGAAAATGGATTTGCGATAATGAGACCACCCGGGCACCAGTATAATATATTTTAATTTTATTATATATATATAAAGGAGAATATATAAATATATATTTTTTTAAATTGTAATACCAATAACAAATAAATTAATAAAGTGCTGGAGCCTCATCAGTATGTCATGGATTTTGCTTTATAAATAATGTTGCCATTGCAGTGAAATAAGTTTAAAAAAAATACAATTTAAAAAAAATATTGATTTTCGACTGGGATGTCCACCATGGAGACGGAACATCTGAAATATTTTATGACGACCCAAATGTTCTCTTTATATCAATACATAGATATGACAATGGTATTGATTATTTTAAATTGTTTCATTAATATATAAACTTTTTATTTCAATGTTCAAGGATTGTATTTTCCCAAAACCGGTGATCCTTCGAAAATTGGATCTTAAAATGCATAAGGATTAAATATTAATATAGGGTGGGATTTAAAAGAAAGCTTAAATCCTGGAGATTAGGAATATATTTATGTATTTGAAAGAATCTGTAGACCGATCATAGAGCAGTTTAAGCCTGAAATGATTTTTGTTTCAGCAGGATTCGATGCTGCCTTAGGAGATCCAGTAAATTTATTTATTTTCTCCATTTTATAATTGATTTAAAAGAAATAATATAAAAAAATATTACACAATTATTATTTTCCATATCTGATTATAAACTTGAAATATATAAAAAAAGGTAGGTAAATGCTCTGTAACTGAACTTGGGTATAGTTATATGCTTTAACGACTCATTTAAATACAGCCAAAAGTAGCCGTTGTTCTGGAAGGAGGCTACAACTTGTAAGCTTTGGAAAAAAATACTGAAGCTGTTGTCAGAATTTTAACTGGATAACGAATTCCTGTTCCTGAAATTACTATCCATAAACTTGGAATGGATATTGAAAATTATAGGGAAAACTGTATGCCCAATGTTTTGGCAATGGAATCTTCTAAAAATTGTTTATAATTCATAGCCCCCCATTGGGAAGTTCTTAACTCTAAATCAGTACTAGAGTATGAGTAGTAGATTCTATATAATTATAAAATAAATTAAAATGTTACGGCTGGTCACAAGGGGCTTGTGGAATTTGAAAAAGATATTTTTTTAAAAGCTTCTAAAAAAAATGAAATCAATTTTTACTAAACACTTGACGAAAAGGAAAATATATTTTATCAAGAAAATCAAGAATTTAAGTAATTTATTCCTCGCTTTTTTGGAATTTAAGAAAAAAATGGTTAAAAGTATTTGAAGGTAAATTTTATTGTTTATTAGTAACAAAATTATTAATTGATACAAATCATTTAAATAGTTAGAAAACGTAATTTATGGCTTGGAAAATGGGTCAATGATTGATATTAAATTGGGATAGAAAACTGTTCACAAATCATGCCCCCAACTTAAAATAGAAAGAGATTTTATCAAGTAATAATCAACAACTTCTGGAGAACTTTTCTTTAGAATAAGTGGAGCAAATATCAAAGATAAAAATGGATAAGTTATTTAAAAATTCGATGCAAACAATAGTTCAAAAGAAAAGTTACTAAATATATTTGAAAAGGTAATTATATTTTTGCAATTATTGATTTATTTAAAGCAGATTTACTATGAAATTAAATTATTATTTTTTTTCTAAAATATAAAGATATTAAAAAGTAATGATAGTGATTAAGTAAATCAGAATTCCTTATAGGGCATTATTTAATTTCTACAAGATTTTGAAAACTTTTTCCTTCATAAAAGTACTAGATCATTTATCTGTATGTCAATTTTTATTATTATAGACAATATTTCAAAAAAATTCGCAATCAAGGCTATCGATTTTAACTATGTAAACCCATTAGAAAATGAGGGAGATAAAGATATGAATGTTATTCCAGGAATACAGAACCTTATAGGATATTTTAAATAGTTTTAATAAAGTTAATGAATAAATACTTTTCAATTACATATTTAAAAAATATAAGCTTATATGCTAATTCAATGATAATTATAAAATTTAATCAAATTTTAATTGATAATGTATATTTTAATAATAATAATACATATCTTTATACTTTATTCCGATTGTAACTTTATATTACAAAAGATAATATTATATAGGCTAAATTCGATATATTGTATTGTTTATTTGATAAAAAAAATAAAATATTATTATTGACCTTATAAAATGAATTCTAATTCATTAGGTAATTGAGGAAAATTTAGTTTTTAGAAAAACTATATAATATTTTACCTTATTTATATCATTAGTTTAATTTTTAATTAAAATTACGTATTATAACTTGGTGAATATACGATTAGATCGTCATACATTTAAGTAATATTTTTATAATCGATTGTTGGATATTTCTTAAATAAATAAACAAAATAATTTATTAGAAACTAAGTAAGAAATTTATATTTATTTATTATTAATAGTTAGCAATTTCTAAAACCAAATTTTCAAAATGGCAACCTAATAAGGAAAATAAATGGTGAAACTCTATATAGATTGGGCCAGTCAGCCATCTAGAGCAATTGCAGTTTTATGTAAAATGGGTAAAATCCCCCACGAAATCATAGAAACCAGAGTTTTTATGGGAGAAAACAGAACCAAAGAATACAGAAAAATTAATCCTGATGCCAAAGTATATGATTCTAAGTTAAAAATTTTGTCTAATTTAAAGTTTATTATTTTAATTAGGTTCCAGCTATGCAAGACGTTAACTTGGAAACCTAGGAAACTTTTAATCTTTTTGAAAGCCACGCCATCATGAAATATCTCTGTGAAACTAGATAACTTCCCGACCATTTCTACCCTAAAGATTTAAAAGTTAGAGCCAGACTTGACACCTATCTTGACTGGCACCACCTGAATATTAGAAAAGGAGGATGGTTAGTGTTTAATTAGTTATTTGCTCCTATGTAATAAACTAATTCTTTGTTGCATTTATATAGAAATGAGAAATATTCCTTTTACTAATAATATAATTTATTTTTACAGGATTGGAATGAAAACGTTTTTAAATTTAGATATGCTAAAAAGAGATGTGGGTAATTAAAATAGAGAAAATTTAGATTTATATGGTTTTTATGCTAAATTTTATTATAAAAAAATTACTTTTAAAAAATTTTAATTAATATAGAAAGATCCTTGAAATTTTTAGATGAAGTATTTTTATCTGAAGGAAAATATGTGTGCAATTTAGAGAAAATAAGTATAGCCGATATTAGTTGTTACTGTGAAGTAGTGTAGTTATACTTTTTAGAATGGAATTTAGAAAAGTACTAAAATATCACTGCCTGGATGAATAAAATCAAAAATATTCCTGAAATCGTAGAATGTCATCAAGTTTACGAAAAAACTAAAGCAATGGCCATTGAGAAGATGAAAAGTGAACAAAATGAAAAACTTTGATTTAAAATTTATAATATTACCCTATCTAAATATATATATTCTCAAAATTTAAGTGTTAAGTAATTTATTAAATAATCCAATAAACGCTATTTAATTTTACTGAAATTTAGATAATTTTAGAAAAAGTTGTCACTGATTAACTATTATTAATCACAAAAATTTATAATAAACAAAAAAGGAATAATAATTATTAACACTTATGTGCAAAAAAAAGAGAAAAAATAAATAGTCAATAACTTATCCAATTAAATTAAAAAAAAAAAATAATTAAATACTAATATATTATATTACTTAAAACAAATAAATAAAATGAATAAATATACACTTTCTTTTAGCAATAGCAAAATAGAAAAGAAATATTAAAGAGAATAGTCAAAACAGTTATCTTAGTTTTTCTTTAAGTTTTATATTCTGAGTATTTTTATTTCCGCATTGGGAATATATAATCAATTTACAGATGAAATACAAAAAAAAAATAAGGCCCACCCAGCAATCATAATCATTTATTTTACAGTAGTTTTATTCCAATTAATTTTGATAACTTTTCTTTACATATACCCGCTAAGATTTGATTTGATAGCCTGCACCATTGGAAAAATGCTGCAACTGGTACTAATATACCGCGAATCTGGAAAATTTTTTGGGACTCAAGTAGTTTCAGTGGAGTCGCAGCCGGAATACGGTAATTTCTAAAGAAAAGATATATTTTTATAAAAAAGCTGTAATGTATTTTAAATAACAGGACAAATTTAAAGGGCTTTGATTTTATTGTTTTCTCTATGTATTTCTTTTGTGGGAACGAATTTTTATACAACTATTTTTCAATACACAACATCCACCCTATTTTTAGTTATCGTGGTAATGAATCATGAAGTTGAATAAAATTACACGATATATATCGGAATAGTGTTTGCCATTTCGGCTCTGGCGTGCAGACTGCACTTTTCTGAAAGGACGAAGCGGTTGATTTTTCTGCAAGAAGTCTCGGGAAGTATATGTACGGTGATGAATAAGCATCTTATGGAGGAAAGGCTATACCACTTCACAGTGCATTTTAATCAAACGTTAGAGCAATTGGAAGTCAACAGTAGTAGTGAGAGGATGAAATAGGATTTTTAAATAGACGAAAACCTCAATAAATTCTTAAAGGAAATCTACATTTTGGACAAAAAGTCAAGGGAAAATATCAGTCCGAGCTCGGCAACGAGAGTCAAAAATACTTCGAATGGGAAATCGAACATGAATTCCCTATCTTCTCCGAACCACTCCGCCTCTCCTTGCAATAAAATAAACTACTCCTTTTAATAGCCTTCGTATGTTAATTCTCCGCGAATCAACTCGCCGAGCATGTGCACTCCATTGAATAGAACTGACAAGAGCAAAATAGAAAGTAAAAGCATTTTGAGTCCGACCCCTATTAAGAAATCTCCCTTTGGACAGAGAGAAAAAATTTCAGCTTTTACTGCGATAGCACAATGAATAGATCGCGAGAAAAGTCGAAAAATGTTCCCTGCATAAGGAGGCAGTCGAAAAGAGTCAAGTTAAACGAAGCCAGCTTGATGGTGGAGCCTTAGCAGAGAATAAGGAAGCGAAAGTAAACGATTATGGACAGCAAATGTGCGCAAACTTATTTTAAAAGATAAAATATGTAAATTAAAAATTGGTTTTATTTTAGTTTTTAAAACTAAAATATTTTTTCTTCGTTTGTATTAGATAATTGGTAGAAAAGTAAAAGCAGCAAAATACTTTATTTAGAGTATTACATAGAAAAATGAATTTCAAATTTAAGTAATTCGTGTACCAAAAAGAAAGTTTTAAATGTTCCAAGTATGATGCCATATACAAAAAAGAAGGTGGGGAAGCCGAGTAATTAATAGAAGTCACAGTATACACATATAGAAATGAAGCGTTATAAGGTTCTCCTTTGCATTCACTTGTTGTAGTAAAGCCGGCAAAAAGTACAATAAAAACCACAAAACTAAAAATTTTGTTAAAAAATAATTAATTAAATAGCAATAATTCAATTTTTTAGAAAGAGAAAAGGCGTACGAAATCCAAATTTCTGGTTTGCAAAAATAGGCTCTGAAAAATATGACCGAACTTCAATTAAATATAAATAATATAGTGAATTATGAATTTTAATCAATTAATGAATTTAAATGCAGTTTAAAGGTTTACCAACTATCACTAAGAAACATGTTGTATGAGTAATTTTAAATGATAAGTAAAACAAATTAGTTCAAACCTGTATATTTCCCGATTGGAGACTTAATAAAAAACGCCGTTTAAATGTACAAATACGAACTTTTCAATTTGGGAATTAACATAAAAATTGTTTCTGAACAAAAGGATTTCAACCAAATGATATGTTCCATTCAAGAATTCATGGATTTATTTTTCCAAAACATCTTACTGTATATCATCGACTATATTTAAGACTTTAAAGCCGAACAAAAAACCATTTTCATTTCCCTTTACGAAAGTAACTTGCAGACCATTGTGGTGAATTTCTAAATGAAGGAAATCAAAGAGCCTGAAACCAACAATTCCCAGATTATTAAATCCCATTCATCTTAAGGCTAGCGGTCTTCTTCTTCTTCATCTTCTTTTTCGTCGTCGAAAAGTGAAGACTCAATTTTGGAGCAAGACAAATTTTAGAAATGTTTGGACATTTGCACTGATATATCACAGAAGCTCGGGCCTTTCGAGTCTCTCAAGATGAACCGCAGCGACGAAAAGTTGAATATTGAGGCTCATTTTTACCGGAATTTGAACATACTGAACCTCTCCAACAAATAGTAGCAGGACCTTTTCAACACCTCAGTCTTTCGAGAGAAAAAAAACTCAGTCATCATAAGCAACGACTTAATGGAGCACCTCCCTCAGGCCTTCAAATAATTGTCTTCCCAACAGCATCAACTGCAACAGCAGTACTTAAATTAGGAAGACGCGCTCAAAAAAACAAAAAAGAAACCAACCCGCTCATGAGAACCATGAAACCCTCCTTTTTAAAAGTGAATAATCAGAGCCCTATGGACATCAGAGCTTCCAAACTGCTCGAAATTTCTGAAACCTTTATGAAAAATCCTCATTCAAACAGCAGCAACGATCAGACTCCTTCCCCCGGGGCGCATTTCTTAAACTCGCAGCTGAATGAGTTGTGCTCGCTAAATTTCAACTCCGTTCTCCGTCCCTCCCACGGTAATGACAACACTAACCACAGCATTAACACTGTGAACAACAACAATAGAATAGAACTGGATATTGCGACGGAAAGTTACCGGAATTCGCCAATGGCTTCGAGTGTTCGGTCTAATTTTAGAGATCAGTGTGAATCCGTTTCTCAAAGGGCTTTCATGGATTCTGAGTAGGAGCTAAAACTTGAAAGGGATTTGAATCAGAAGTATAAAGAAGTTACCAAAAATAATTTCCAATAATACTGTGCTCTTAAGACGAAGGGAAATTCGAAGTTATTTGAAAGTTAAAACCAGGAAAATGACTCAAAAATGGACCAAAGTGAACACCGCTTCAGCAACGATGCCAATTAAAAAGGCAAAAGAATCGGCACAGAAAAATAAAAATACGACACCTGTTCGCAAATTAATATAAGTCCTAAGAACAGCAGCAGTATTAAATAAATTAATCTAGATACGCTCAAGAGTTGGCACTAATATACCTCTAACACCTCTCCATTAAATCTTAATTAAAGCAACTCTAACAACTCTAGCAACTCTAACAACAACAATAGCACTATCAGCACTTTAAACACAAACCTTCATAATAGCTACCGCCCTTCCTTGATGAGGAAGTAGTAGGAAGAGCTCAATAAAATTAAAAATTTGGAGGAAAAAGCAAATGAAGATTAAAATATAATTCCTTTCGAAGCCCATCTCCCTGACCTTGATTTGTATAATGAACACCAACTATAAAGAAAAATAACTTAATAAAAGTTTAGAAGTTTGGGAAATAATGAAAAGAGAGAATCGGAAGAAATGAGAATCAAAATATTCAAAGAAAAAAGCGCGTAACACATAAAGGATATCATGCTTGAGGGTGATCCGCCTTCTTCAAATATAATTTTGTCTCGAATGAGCAAGCTTTCGCTCCTTCCTCCCGGTTCTGAGAAGCATTGCGATGACAGTCTCGCTGATTTGAAATAGGAAAACAGCTTAGACTGTACCAATTTGTCCATCGAGCCAGACCATATAGAAATAGCCAGCTATGATTCTGTAGCTACTAACAATTAAATTTAATGAAAGAAATAAATAAATAAAAAATTATTATTATTTTATATTATATAATGTATATTTACTTTTCCAAATAATAATAGAAATATATATTTTTTTTTAACAACAAAATTTTTTTATAAATTTAATTATTAAATTTCGTAAATAATAATGTATTTATTATATCTAATTAATTCAATTGTCTTCATAATCATGTTCCTATTACTCTGCTTACTAATTATTTTAAACTTCTTCTGAAACCAACTCATCCACCTACAGCTATTACCCATTTTATCTCCTTATTTTGTAGTTGTTGTAGGATCTTTTTATTATCAGAATACCAACGGCCCCACATATAACAACTCCTGCCCACAGAATTACTATAATTAGTAAATAATTGCATCATAAATTATACTAATTTTACTAAATTTTAATTAATAATTACATTAAAGAATTCTCACCGATAGTGCAACTTAACAACTACGTCCATTTTTATCTAGTTTGTAGGCTCTGTTGCACTAAAAGCAAACCTTTTACCCACTGCATATACGGCAGTTTGGCAAACAGTTTTAGCAACTCCCGGTATTTTAATTTAAAAAATAATAATCTTGGCAAACTTCGCAGCCTGTTTGGCCGCATTTTCGGCAATTCGGTATTTTGCTGCATTTTTAGCATTATTTATTTTCATCTAAGTAATGGTTTTCATCACAGTTTAAACAAACTTAAGGAGAATTGCACTCGCTGCATCCAGATAGTTCACACTTTTAACATTTTTTGTTGATATCTACATAATAGCCTTGATTACAAGTGTCACACTCTAATTAATTATTTAATAAATTAATAAAATATAATCAAGGAGCAGTGTTATTAATTTAATTATTTATAAAAAATGCTAATTTTTAACCTTCGGAAGAATCAGAACAATTTTAACAATTCATAATTAACGGCAAACATTTAAACTGGCACTACCCTTGTATTAGATCGAAGCCATCTAAACATTTCAAACATTTAATTTTATTTTCACATTCAATACAATCAATACTACATTTTTAATCTTATTTCACACATATTTAACGGTTTAAATCCATCACATATCCTAAAAAGAAAGTTCAGTACTTCAAATTTTAGATTTAAACAAATAAATTTACCTTATTTTTCATCACATAAGTCACATTTTTACCAGTTCGTACACTTTAGACAGCTAACAAAACATTTTTAACATGTTTTTAATTATTCATCATAAAATTGACCATCTTAGCATTTATTCTATTCATTATTGCCTTCTTACCCTCCCTGTCCTTCTTCCTCCTTAGGACAGTCTGGAAGACCTGGTTGGCACTTTTCGCATTACTTATTATAAGATAAATAATATCCGTTCAAGCATTTGCTGCAGCCATTCTCATCACATCCCTCACATTTCGCGTAATAAGAACATTAAACACACAGTTCGATTACTTTATCATAAATCAGGCCCTTTTCACACTTGGAATTTTATTTCATGCATTAGCCATTTGCTAATTAGTAGCTAAAAATAATAAGAAATAAAACAAACAATCGACTTAAAAGTATTGTATGCATACATAACAATTGATTTTTACCCGATTTTACAGACGTCACAGCTTGATTTATAGCATAGATCGCAATTTTCCACAGAACATTTATCTTAGCACTTATCTCCTGTTGTTCCACTAAAGCAGTAACACTTATGGAAAATACATAGTCCCTTCTAAAAGCATTCTTTCGTACAGTACTCTTCTTGTCTGTTCGTTTCTACTCTTTCCCACAAAGTTTCTTTCGAAATTTAAATTTGTTTGTTAGAAAACACAAAGGCCTTCATCTCCTGAGGTCTAACCGTAACATCCCTGTTGAAATCTTTTTTCTAATCTTATCTACACAATTCTTGCACTCTTTTTTCCTCAGTATAGCTTCTGTACTCCTAATTTTCTACCTTCCAATCAATTTTTTCTTTTGCAAGGTTGCAAAGGGACCTAGTTCCTGTTAAGTCGGATTGATACTCAATGGATTTGCTAAATTTCGAAATATTTAGCTAAATTTCTTTTTTTTCTAAGGTATTCTGCACTCTGACTAAGGCGAGATTATCTTTAAGATATTTGATATAAAACTTTGTGTCTTTAGGCAAATCGAACAATTTCTAATTTTTTTGTAAATTTGTTTGCAGTGTATACTGTCCCTGCTTCAATAATCCATGATAAATTTCATATTTTAAATCAGACTTGGCTTAAAATCTTCTTTCGTCATCCTCTGACTAGTCGAAAAGGAGGAAATGATCTATTAAATAAGGATTGGAATCATCGCAACCTGTTGTAAGACCTTTGTTATCATTTGTACTCGTTTGCCTTTAAATCATGAGTTAAATTTACCCGTCTACCAAACTGCTTCCTCCCTTCATTTAATAAATAATTTAATAATTATTTGTTTTATTTGATTGGCTTTACCTGAGTTCTATCATTAAAACAAGTAATCCTTGTATTTGAATCTTTTATTGATAAAAATCGAGTCACTGGATAGTAGTTTCCTGAAACTTTGTTATTGAAATCATCTTCGTACATATAATTATCATACTTTCCAACAGTTCTTTTCATTTTAAACAATCCATTGCTGTCAGTGTAAAACACTCCATTATTTCGAATGTTTTAGAATTTTAAATCAAGCACCACTTCTTTGTATTCTCCATAATTGAGTTTTACATTACTTCTGATCTTTAATAATTTTTTAATTTAAATTATTAATCAACTATATGTATATTACTTGCATAACATCGTCTAAACAGTTAAGAGTTATAACTGTGGGAACGTAGGAGTGGCAGTTTATTTAGGTGACAATAGAACCTTAAAATACTTCAAATTATGTATCTAATTTTTTGAAATTAGAATAGTTATTGGGCACGCCATCTTTATCTTTTACAGTAAAAATATAGAGCCCAGAATTACTGGAAGAGTAACTAGACCCAGAACTTCCATCATTATAAGCCAAATGTTGCAAAGAAAACTTGTAATTTTTGTTTTTTAATCCGATATTATACATCAAAAAATCATCACTTTAATTCAAAGAAATGGTATTATTGTTAATGGCAGCAGTGAATGAATTTTTTGTCAGTTTCCCTTGTATCACCTTTATGGAAGGGTTTTCAAGATTTCTTGACAGTTTAAAGATTGTGCTTTAGAAGGGTCTTAATTTGGCTTTGAAATAAATGGTTGGCGCTTAATTCTTCTAATCTTGAAACTCTGTCGTGATCATTTCTCCTTATATTCTGTTGTTGAACTCATCCGTTATTTCATAGTCTTTAAGTTCTTAAAACCCTTTGAATTTAATAATGGTTTCCTTTTCACTTTAATTATGATCAGGATTGTAAATATTTAAAATGATGTCATCATCAATTTTCGGCATTTTTATTTCGCATTCCTGATTTTAATAAAAATTTTCAGCACAATAAGTCAAATTCACCTGCTCTTTGTATTATTTTTAGAATTTGAATCCCATAAGTCTTTCCATATTTTCCATCACAGCTTTCTTTTCTCTCAGTGTTCTCTAAACATAATCCCTGCCCACATCTTCTTTATTCGTTCCAGTAACTTTTAAATATATTATATATCATGATTGATTGTTTGCTTACTTGTTTATTTAACCATAATCCTATACCTGCATCGTGGTGTTGCATTGTTGCCACTTCTTATTCCAATTTGAGCAGAGAATTTTGAACCCTACCAAAATTTAGAGTTTTAAATCTGTTTTGGATTTCAGAAGCTGTTTCGGTATCAAATAAATAAAGTGCATTTATGAAATTCCTAACCTTTTGTAGATAGTTAGAAGATTCTCTAACAAATCTTTTCAAATAAGGTCTCGAAGTGAAATACCCTGTCCAATAATCTGACTATTTATCTCTGTATGGGAAAAAGTCATCATCCTTTTTAAACAGTTAATAGCTTTGCTTTTTTAATTGAGTTTTTCTAAAAATTCTTCTGGAGTCGCATATTGCATTTTCGTATTTTCACTGTACAGCTTATTGGAGTCCGAAATATATTTTCCATAGTTTCTGAAACTGTAATCTGCATCCCCGTACGCGAAATCATCTCCCAAAGGATTTGCAAATTCATTAGTGTGATAATGAAAGGAAACATTTCTTGAGGTCAATAAAAAAAATAATAAATTTATGGAAAATAAACAAATTAATAACGAACAATCGATTACCTTAAATAGTTAGCAAACTATTTGGATTGGTTTTCAGATGGAGGTTTCTTATCATAAGTCCATCGGTAGTCGTAAGCGAAATCTCCTGGAATGGTGTATCGCCAATAAAATATTTGAGTAAACAAGGTACTGTTGTAAGGCAAATCCCACAAAAATTGTAGTTTTTTCTGATCCTATATGAGCAGTTGTTCTTAATAGTCTATCCGAGACATCATCATACTGTGGAAACCCATTTGCGAAAAAAGATAAGCAACTGAGTAAGAGTGGCCGAAGGGATCTTATTGCCAGCCAATAGTCGGTCTAAAAAGAAAAAGGGAAATTTAAGAATATAAATTATATTATCAAATGGTAATGATAAGTTTTACTTAAAGCCCAAAAATTAATCTAAAAACTAGTGCCCGACTGCAACTTCGTCAATTATATCTTCGTAATATGTGCACGCTTCGTCAGTGACCACCCATCCACCTCCTTGTATTGTAAATTATTTTTTCGCTATCAGTTTCTTAAGTTGATTTCGCACATTTTCATTCTGTTACAAATACCATCTGCCGAAAAATCCTAACTCTGCCTATATAAACCTTTTACTTTCGTCGACCAACAGTTCTGACATTACAGCATTTATTGTCTAAGTTGCATTGGACCCTAATAATAAATTGTTAACATAAAAACGCTATATATAAACAAGTAAATATTCTTTACACAACCATCTGGGCTCATATCTTTGTCCATAAAAATACCCGTCAACTGTTTTATACCAGCCAAGCTTAAAATTTGAATTGTTTATTAAATAAGATTTTTCAATATTTAATAAACGATAATAAATACATCACTGTGACTGTGAGGTATTAAGTATATGTTTATAAATTAACTAGTTTCGTTATTTTTATTATGGCTACCAGCATGGTTTAAAAGCAAAGCTTCGGCGTCTGGGCCGCAATTTACTATAATTAATGATACTAGTAAAAAAAAATAATGGTTTATAACTTTTTCCAAATCATTTCTAATATTTGATTTATAAATATATTTTTATTTATTTATAGTTTCTTTTTGTGCTTAATTAATTACTGTTGGATAAATTGATTATACAGCTATATAATAATATGATTATAAAATATAGAATCAAAAAAAAATTTTTTTTAAATTAATCTAATATTAAAGTACACATAAGTAAAAATTAAATTTTAAATTAAATATATATTATTTCTATATAAATTAGTTATTTAATAATGTGATTTGATTTTATATTTTAATTTTAGATTTATTGAAAGGTTAAACAAATTAAATTAGAATTATGATAATAGAGAGATTTATAAATTTAATATTATTTTCTCATATTAGATTATTAGTTTTTAGCATGAATTTTAATATTATTGAAAGTATTATTTAAATTTATTAAGAAGAAATAATTATAATTTAAACTTATTTCTATATTAATATTTTAATTTTTTTTAATATTATTAGTGAATTGTAAGATAAACCTTTTGATTTTAGAATTTATTTATTATGGTCTAATAAATATGAAAATTTGATATTATATAGAAAAATACTCATTGCAATTGCCTATACTATTTAAAATAAAATCCAAAAACATAAATTAAATTTATAAATAATTGTAATAATATGATTGAACATCTCTCCTTAAATTCATAAATTTTCTTTGGTTTCTTGTTACATTTCATATTAAATTAACTCTTTTCTCCTAAATATTTTTCTTGCAATATATAAGAAACAGAACAATATGAGTACTATCCAAACTAATTCTTAATAACGATAAAAAATAAGTAATAATTTACTTCAAAAAATATAATAATTACCCCCAAACGAAAGAATCAAAACATTTTACTCTTTTTTCCCTGTAAAATTAGTGTTTTTTTTATATTTCTGGTTAAAAATCGTCTTTGCAAAATATTATGATTTTAGGATGCACTTTCCCTTGTGATTCACATATGATTGAACACATTATGTGCAGTTATTTTTGGATGTGCATTCTAAACAGCTGGGTCTGCACTTTTTACAGCCCAAATACTCTACCTATTTGTTATTTTTAATATTATTACCCATATCAATTTTAGGATTAAGTTAATTTTCTTAAGCTTCCGAGGGTTCTTCCTCTTCACTTAAGATATCTTCATCTCCATTATTGTGCATAATTGGCGAGTTATAGTATCCTACTTCACATTGACTGCACCCTGTTTAATTGCATGCCATGCACTAGGGAATTTCTTCACATTTTAAGCACTATCCTCCTATCCCAAATTCGTTTTCCTAGCATATTTCACACTTTTTCGTATTTTCATTCAGTTTATGCGATATATCGCATTTTTCACATATATCTTTTTGATAGCATAGGTCGCAGTTGAGTATACACGGTTGACAATCGCCTGTTTCTTTTTCATAATAAAATCCGATCGCACATGTATTAATACAAACACTGTACACGCCAAAGAACTTTTTTATTTAAATTTAAAAAAATATTTTCTTATTAATTGATTTTATTTTACGGTTTTTAGCTGATATCCCTTCTTGCATTTCAGACACTTATTTCCTTCACATTGAAGACAGTTCAATTGCTAACACTGTACACATGTATCGTTGAATTTGGCCAATTGGCTCAATCCGGTACGGTCATCTTCAGATGTCTCTAATATTTTTTCTAACGTTTGAAGAGTCACATCTTTGTAGCTCATATAGCCCACTCTACATTGTAGGCAAGAGTTCTCATTCTAACAAAGCTAACAATTCTTCAAACATCTACTTAAGCATTTGTCTCCGAAACTTTAAAGGCAAATACAGTGCGAGCTTTGAATAAAAAGACCTGATTGCTCGCACCATTCCGGCATATTCCTTATTGTAGGCTCAATTCTATACCACATAATATTTTTCGAATTTTCGAAAAAATCGAATTATAATTCATTTATTTTAAACGTAAAGGCCTTGATTTCTAAAGGTTTTAGTTTCACTTGGGAAAGGTCTGATTCTGTATTTTCTAAATTTTTAAAAATCAAAATAAATTAAAGGTAATCAAATGATTAATCAAAAACTAATAGTACCATCGTTAGTATTCACATCATCTGATTTTGTACTCTACCACCTCAATTTTTCTTTATTTATTTGAGAAAGTGGTGTAGTTCCTGATAAAATGGTTTGATCTATAAATTAAATCAGCCCAGTTTCCTATATTTTTAGCAAATCAATCTCTAATTCGCTATTTTCCTAAAAATTCTAGATTTTGAAAAGGAAAACGTTGTCTTTAAGATATTTCAAATACCATTTGGCTTGAGTGGGCAAATAATTTTAAATTTAAAAATTATAGAGTGAGTCTTGATTTTTGGATAGATTTTCACTGTTGATACTATGGGAATTTTGAGAATTTGAATATAATATTTCGGGCTATTGATCCAATAGCAATTGGAAATCCCTTTCCTCATCATCAGTATGATCAAATAAAATATAATGATTTAAATAGTGTGTATTTTTGTCTGAATACCCCGTCCCCAGTCCTCTATTATCATCATTATTTGTTTTTCTTTAAACCATGAGTTAAATCTGTCCATCCTATAAACTAGTTCCTCCCTATGATCTGTCGTTAAATACTGTCATTCGAGAGTCTGTATCATTGATTGAAATGAATTTCGTTACAGGATAAAAGTTGCCCGGGATTTCGTTATCAGCATCTTTTTCTACAAAATATTTATTATATTTCCCAAGGGATCTCTTTATTCTAAACAGACCGTTGCTGTCAGTGTAAAATGTTTTGTCATTTTTTATATGAGCAGCCTAAATATTAAGAACAACTTCTCCTGATTACTATTGTGAAAATAAAATGCTGTTAATTCTGAGAGTCTTTTCATTTTTCACAATAGATATCTATAACTGCACATTTCCAGAGCTCGAATAAAACGTAAGTGCTCCAAATAAGTTTCCTTAAAAACTATTTATCTGAAGGTCTTTTTATTATTAGAAGATATTAGTATTTATTTATTTATTTATTTATTTATTTATTTATTTATTTATTTATTTATTTATTTATTTATTTATTTATTTATTTATTTATTTATTTATTTATTTATTTATTTATTTATTTATTTATTTATTTATTTATTTATTTATTTATTAAATTTAATAATTTTTTAAAGAATATAAAATAGTTTTTACCTCCAAAGGATGAAAATTTAAAATAATCATTTAAGTTATTATTTCCCAAATCAAAAATATAGTATCCTGATCCACTATAAGAATTACTATTATAAACTTTAAAACTTAGTTCAAAAGAATATTATTTATCTTTATTAATGGTATATGAAAATATGTTTTAGCTTAGATTTTCTAATTTTAATGTTTAATTTTCTACCTAAACCATAGTCTTTTCTTCCATTTTTATTTCAGATATGGAAGGTTCTTTACTATCCTCAATAATTTAGAAAAAATTGCTGGAATAGGCTTTTAGTTCAGCTTCAAAAAACAAATAACACACTTCTTATTATTTCTTTTCTTTTCTTAAATATCCATCTTATTACTCTTTATAGATAGTTCTACAGTAGAACTCTGCCTTTATAATATTATTATTATTTTCCAAATCTATAATTTTGTATTGAGCAAATGCATTAGACGCTATTTAAACTGAGAAAATGTCACTAATTTTTTTAGTTTAGAAATTAAATAGATCCAAAATAAGTTCTTTGCCACTGAGAACAGGAATGACGCAGTCTTTATTGATGTAGGGCTAAACTCTACAGTACACAAATTGCAAATTTTCTTAATTAAACATTTTTTGAGCCTGTTTGGATATTGTCTATTCAAGTATTTTATTGACTGACTCCATTTATTACTCGATTCTATTTCTATAGTCTTCTGCTACGTGATCCTTGCAAGTTCCAGTTACTTTTATTTTTTTACATTTAAATTTTGCATTAATTAATAAATATTGTATTTTTTACCTGCATCATGGTGTTGCGCAATGGCTACCTGCTCTTCAAAAAGCAAAATTTATTTTTACAAAGACGTAAAGTTTAAATTGTCCCAGTATTTAACAGTACTCTTGTAGTCAATCAGAATATAATTTAAATAATTACGGAACTTTTGCAGTTATCTTCCTGCATACATTATCAGGCGCTTTAATTGAGGCTGGGTAGTATAAAATCCGGTCCAATAATATCGAGGGGTGTCTCTGTAGGGGAAAAAATCGTCGTTCCTTTTATAAGTCACAAATTTATTTTGCTTTTCATTTAAAATCTTAAAAAACTCATCAGGATTCGTATACTAAATGGTAACATTCTTATATTTGTAATTATTTTGATTTTTTCTTATGTTTTTAATATATTCATCGTAGTGACTAAAACTATACTATGCATCTAAAAACGCAGAATCTTCTCCCAAGGGGTGTAAAACAGCATTGGTGTTATAGTGACAAGAAATATTTCTGATTAATTGATTTGATTAATCGATCAATTGATTAAATTAATAACTTAATTTATTAAAGTATATTTGTCATTTAAAGTTTATATCTTACCCCATGGTGTAAAGTAAACTGTCGCTAATCTATTTATTGGGCAGAGGCATGTTATAATTTTCTTTTAAATCATAAATATATCCCTAATTTTTCGAAATAATGAATTCTAAATGATAACTTTCCTATGTTCTGTTATTAAAAAATATTAAACTTTACTATCGGGGCAACATATCGTATAAACATAATATGTGTAAGTAACAAACTATTGTGGGGCAAATCCCAGAGGAATTGCAATTTCATTTCTTCTTAAATTTTCGCCTGTTCTTGCCAGTCTATCCTTGACATAACTAATTGATCATAGCCTAATTTAGAAACAAGGTATGCATGTGTTTAAGAATGTCCAAAAGGATCAGGCTACCAAGCACTTTTGGGCCTTCGCAAAAAAATTTAATTTTTATGTTACACTATTAAAATAATATTCAATCAAATAAAGCCATTTTTACTTTATGCTGAAATGAGAATCTAAAAATTAATGGCCCAGTGAAATTTAATCCAAAATATCTTCGTAGTAGGTGCAAGCTTCGTCGTTAACTACCCAAGCCCCACCCATTATTCCTAATTGACCATTTTTTATTAGGTCTCTCACCAATTATTTAACACTTTCATTCGAACGCATGTAAAATCTGCTGAAGTAAGCCATTTCAGACCATACATATTTTCTTTCTGGATTCTTTAATAATTCATATATCACTCCACTTAAAGTCTGATATGCATTACCTCCTTATAAATTCATACAACTATTTAATTTTTTAAATTTGTTTTTATTTATTTAGTACTTGTCCATTAGTTGTCTTAAGGAGTTCCGTACATATATCCATCAACTGTTTTAAGCCATCCTACCTAGTTATAATAACAGGTATATTATTCATGTGAATTTAAATTATTAAATAATAAATTTACATCATAGTGACTGTGTGGGAAAAAATGAATATGAAGTTCATCGTTTTCACATCCTTTTTGCCCTATTTCATGTCCTTTATAATGTTCTTAAATGTAAGGCTCTCCTTACTTTGATTATATATATTGAATATAAACTGTAAACAAAATTGATATAATTTAAAAATTCATTGATGGTTAATTTTTTGTATTAATGCTAATTAATTATGGTGAAAAAATTCATATAAACTTAATAAAAAATAATATTATAATATTAAACGCTATCGATTTTTCTTTCTTTTAGAATTATTTTGAATTAACAACACAAATTATACTATTTATACTTACTATAGATTAATAAAATAAATAAAAAAAAGAGTGAATGAATAAATAAATAAATTAAAGTATAATTTTATTAGATTTTTATAATAATTTATTGATATATTTTAAATTTTATTTATAAATATAAATATTTAGATAAAAGAATTAATTATAATATTAATAGATTTAATATGTAAAATATAATTGATATATTTGAATATGCCCTCCTTTTTTATTAATATCATTTACAGGCCTAATTAATTCTTTTATTAATTATTATCTAGGTGCAATAATTATAATATTATGCTTATTGGCATTCTATTTTTTATTTCAAGGAAATTTATATTAATAATTTTAAATAAAAAATAAAATAAATAATTAAATTTAAAATAAAGCTAAACAAAACTATTTCATAAAAAATGATGTGTAATAATCCACCCCAAAGCAGTTTATATAATAAACCAACAAATTCAAATTAATCATAACAATATTAATAAGTATAGTAAAGAGATCAGATAAAACCACTAAGATAATTTACAGAAGAATCTTAAAATATTTCTGAAGTTAAACAATATAATAATAATCTAAATACTACTTCCCCTAAAAATATCAGCAGAGAAAATACCTTAAATATTTCTTGCCATATTGCAAACTCCAATGAAAAATTAAGAGAGCTTTTTCCCAATGATAAATATGGAGACATAGAAGTTGTGTATGGAAATATGATTTTCCAGCTTCAAAAAATATATTTAATGGAAAATAGTTTATATTTTAAAAAGATTGGAGACTTATGTTTGAAAAAAATGTCTATTAATGTAAAATAAGCCAACTTTGATCCCGAAATGTTTAAAAATGTTCTATCTTTATTTTATGGCTATAAATTTTTTACCTAGTAAGATAGTCTACAGAGCTATATAAAAATCTTCTAATTTTTAGAATTAAAAGATAGTTTGATAATATAAAATAACTTTTCTCAACAGCCATAATAACTCAGTGCATCGAAAAACACTTTGGAATAGCAAAATACTCAAGTTTTGCAACCTCTGTAAAATCATCAAGAATAATTAATGCCTACTTAACAATAACCAGAATAAAAATAAGAATATAATAATAAATAAAATATATTTGGTGATTTGTAAATTAAAAACTAAGAAAAAAATATTTTTAACGAATTATAAATTAAAAGCTAAGGAGAAACGTAAATGTAACGACCAAATGATAAAAAAACCCTCCCACCTTCAATCCTCCCAAACCATCTTCTCTTAATCCCCCTGTTTCGAATTTTTCGAATAGTCAATAATCCAATAGTATAGTAATAAATGGTTAATATACAAAAGGAAACGATAATGACAAAAAATAACAAGATGATACTTAAAATCCAATTGGTAAAAGTGGCAACAAAAAAAAAAAATTGATGAAAGAAATGAAATAAAAAAAATTGACGAAATAAAAAAAATGACGAAATAAAAAAAATTGACGAAATAAAAAAATAGAAAAAGAAGAAGCTGTTTGTGAATCTTTGAGTGATTATGAAAGATAATAAAATTAAAATAAATAAGTAAATTATAATAGAAATAGAAATAACAAAGATGTACCTATGCCTAAACTAGCAGACATCCTCAAAGAGTAAGAATATATTTAAATATTTTTTAAATTAAAATATAAAATTAACTTTTTTACATTTTAGACTTGAAATAAAAGGATAAGCAGCTATTCAGCCTCCTTTGGCCTAGATAGAAAAATTAATATAATAAGACGATTTTGATCTTAACTGCATATATGATGGAAAATTATGTGATTTTGCTATTGATAACTTGATATCAACTTTATAAAAAAAAAAAAAAAAAGAGTATTACTTATCTTCAAAACCAATCATGGAAAAATTTTTGGAATTTACATGAATTTACCAAGCTAATTTTAATAAAAACAATTTCTTGATGAAGACTGTTTCGCTTTTTCTATAAATCCTTATGTTTAATACAAGTTTGATACATCTGAGAACTCAAAAATTTCTTTTAATTCCTTCTTCATCTCTATTGGAAAAGGGGATTTAGTTATACAAACCAAAGGGAATATCAACACAAGTTAATGCAACTTACCTGGCTCGCTAGTTTCTAAAACCTAGGCTGCGCTATCTAATATTGAATAGAGTTAAAACTTTGCAGGAGATAAAGAATTTTTCTTAAAATAATTTTATGCTTTCGATATTTCTTACACTGAAAAGAACCCAGAAAAAGAACCTAGCACTCAATAACCTTAGAAAGAAAGATAATCTGGCAGAAGAAAAAAATGAAAATAAAATATAATCTTAAGTTTAATTTAATTAAAATTTTTAATATTTTATTATTGTTAAAACAAATTTATTTGAAAGCTAATTTTCTGTTTAAATTGTTTTTTTTATTTATTATTAGAAATACTTGGCGGTATTTTTCAAAAAATTAACCATAATATTTTATAGTTTTAATAATATTTGTTTTTTTTTTTTTGCACTTTTATTTCTTGTTTTAAAAAAAAAATCAAAAATCAATTTTATTACATTTTGAATGTATTATAATAAATTTATATATCAACTCTCAGAAAGTTCCCATTATGATAAAGTTATAATAGTTGGAACTATTATGAAAATTCAATAATCAAAAGATTATCTTGAACTTACAGGTACTATTGCATTAATTACATGACAATAATGATATTTTTATTTAGTTGATGATTCAACAGGATTTGCTGAATGTTCTATCCCACTGAGAGATATAGTTAATATAGAACAATTTAAAGTATCTATTCCTGTTAAAGTAGTTGGCGAGTTCGAAAAAAAAGTGATTAAATCAAATTCATTTTATAAAATAAGGGTGTAAAGAATAGGTAATTTATAAGTATTTATCAATTGACAATCATTATTATTATTATTTACAAAAAATTGTTGGTAATATAAAACAAAATATATTAACTATACCAGGAATTATATAAGATTCAAATGAGGAAATAGCTCAATACTTAGCAAATATTTGTTCTTAACAGCAGTAAGAATTGCTAAAAATAAAAAATAAGCAGCAAACAGAAAATTTATCTCAGCAAGAGGACATTTAGGAAATTTAATAAATTCATTAAAAAAATTAATTGCAATAACAATTGAATAACCATCTGATATAGAAGCAGGAGGCAGAACTTTAGTACAGCTAATAGTTAAAGCAATCAGCAATGAAAAAAAATCTTTTTTATTAAAACCAAAATAATTTCCAATATTTTTAATAAAACTAAATATCGATGGAAGAAGAACAGCAAAATAATGATGCCTAATATCAGCAAATCCAGCAATAAAATTAAGCGATTGAAAATGCGATTATTCGAAAAATTGAACAGGTTAATTAGTAAATTTTACAGTCCAAAGTGTTGAAAGAAATATATGAGTTGGCCTACTAGGGAAAGGAAAAATTTGATATAAGAGAATTATTAAAAAATGAAAATTTGTTAAAAGTATTTAAAAAAACTATAGAATTGAATGATGTATAGAAGCAGGAATACTAATTGACAAATATATTACTTGATTTCGAATAGTTGTATATCATAGAGCCACTTAATATATAAAATTTATTTAAGTTTGAAGTAAATGATCCAAAAGAGTTTCGAATTAATTATAAGAGGCTTGAAGACATTAAAAAATAAATATATTCTGATATTTAAGGTAAAGTATATTCTACAAACATGATTTATAAATTTTTTATTACCATAGAGATGGGAATGGTTGGAATAGGTTTAAATGATTTACTGTATAAGGTAAATAAGTAGTTAAATGCCAAAAATAATATAATTGATAAAGATTTACTAATAGACTTCTTAGACAGTTTATAAAATAGTTGTCTTATTTATTTATCTTCACCTCATATTTATAATGCCTTCAACTACTAAATTTGAACTATTTATAAATATATATTCTATTTACGATATAAAATAATATTTTTAAATAATTTATTCAGAATTATAGAATAGATTAATATAATTAATGAATTAAATTAAAGCATACAGTATTTTTATTTTAACTAATAAAAACATTTATTAAGTAATGAAAACGCAAGATTATAATTCAGAATCACTTATTAGATAAAGTGTGGAATATAATATATTTTAAACTAGAATAAGACTGAGAGACATATTATTTGCGCTGTTTTACATTTCTTTATTAATAAATCTGTTTTCATAATGGACGAAATTAGACTGTGACAATAATTTAAATGCCATGCTTTTATTAGTATATGGAGTACATTAGTTTTAATATCAATTTTATATTCATTCGTTCAATTTAATCATATTTTTGCCTTTATTTCAGTTATAAGTATTGAGAAGAATTTCCATCTATTTGAAATGGTTTTAAAATATTTAGAAATAAAAGTTAAGATTTATGATAAGCAATATTACCTGGATTGTCTTAAATATTTTAATTCTAATATGGAGCATATATGCATCAATATTATTGTCGAAAGAGTTGAAAAAATAAAAACAAATTTTATAAGAAAATCAATGCAATAGTATAGAAATTTTCATATTATTTACAGCATACGGGTACTTCATTTTTTTAAAATTTATTACTGATATAGTAGAAAAAAAACATATTTTCAATTCAAATGATGATTTATGAAGTAAATTGACAAAATAAATTTTTTTATAGTTTTCTTAAACCTTTAATTTAAATCAAGAAAAATAAAATAAAAATATAAACATTTTAAATTATATATATATGATATATAAAATTATAATAATGCTTCTTATTAATAGCATTATATATAACATATTATATAATAAAGTTGCTTTTTCAAAGTAATAAAATTTCATCGTTTGGATACCAAAAAACTACACAAGGATATAGTTTATTTCCTAATTCTTATTAAAATTAAAGGTTGTATGGGAATGAAAAGTCTCCATTTTTATAAAAAATCAACAAATTCATGAAGGGATCAAACCTCATAGTGACTGTATCTCCTTTCGTGAGACAAAAATTAATCCTTTCTGTCCTTTAATTGTGTTTAAAAGCGAATCCATTTGACGTAACAATATATAGTCCATTATTATTTTCAGCAGTTTGCAAGTTAAAATCTTATCTAAAAATAAATTAGTATTTTTTAAAATAATTCATTATTAAAACTCATAATTTATTTAAGAGGTTTTTAATTACCTATTTAGTTAAAATTTTTTTTCCTTCATGTGATTAATATGAGCCATACCGAATCCGATCCAAGCTGGGAGGCAATTTATTATTTAAAAGCTCCACGTTTGTATTTTAGGAAGAGAAAGTTCAAGTGTGGGAGTCAATAGCTATACTCGGTATATTTATTCTTTTTCTCCATACCTATTGTTTATAATGGTGTTCCTTTTAATTTTTATATCTTCGTGTTTGAAATCTTCAGAAATTTAAAATTGCTAGAAATCTTCTTAGGTTTTATACAAATCAATGTACTGGGATAATGGTTTATGACTAGAACTGGTTGATCTCATGCTTTACTAAGCTGCATTTTACATATTTACCGAGTTTTAGGAATAATTAAATTCCTGTTAAGGATTGTAGAAATTTCGACTGGCACAGCTGGGAGGAGGCAGAGAGTTAATTGGACTCGCTTCGGAATAATTCGTTTAATAAAAATCATTTTGAGACTGCTGGAAGGGGAATTGCTATTGGGTATGACTCTGCGAATGAACGGACAAAGGAGCATCATTAATTTTTTCAAAATGAATTTTCAGCTTATCGTATGATTAGGGCAGATTTTGTAATCGTATTTGTTCTTATTCGAATCCGTCCGACCTTCTTATGCAATCAGATTTTTAATAATTTTCTAAGTCAAAGTGCTTTTTTAAACTCTAAGAGGCGAGACTCTAATTTCCGATGCTTTTTTAGCTGAAAGAATGGCTGATATTATTACCATTATCGTTGTTGCAATTCGAGTAGGGAGAAAACGTTTAATCGGCAAGAGGATATGCCTTCTAGTTTTAAGTCAATTCATCTTCTACCTAACTCTACTAAAATCTTTTGAACCCATCAGAACTCATTTAAGAATAAGATAACACAGATGACTTTTTTTTGTTTTATTGCTGTTCCTACCTTTGCTTTTCAAACTAATTGCTGGAATAAAATGAATTGCCACTTTTACCTTACAAATAACTGCTATTATCGTGAGGCTACGAAGCACTTGTTTCTCCCAATTTATTGATCCATGCTTCTTTGTTGGCAAATGCACGGTTCAGATCTTTTTAAATGCCATCTAATATTTTGTATAATTCTTCTTACTTGCAACTCAAATCAAATAAAATTGTGGATCTCTTGGCTTTGTTCATAAGTTCTACATTTTATTGCCCGGTATTACTATTGCTTTCAACACTTATTCTAAATAGGAGTTCTTTCAGAGCTTCTTTTATTTCATCGATTCCCCTGCTGTTTGTTAGTAATGAAAGGAATTCTGTAACGTCTTGGGAAGCAAACTGAAAAGACTCCTTAACAAAATTCTTTTGTATTTCTGCGTATAAGTTATTGACTGCATTTTCTACGGTACTAATCTTCGTTTCAAAATTTTTTCGCAAATTTTGTATTGAAGTCATTGCACGCGTTTTCTACTATTCGAATTTTTTGTACAAATTTTCAGGGGACTTGTCCAAGGATATCACAATTTCATTTAGCAATAATTTGGCAGGAATTGTTTCGTGGTCCTAATGTTCTCTATCACTGCAGGCTATGCACAATAAAAAATTGCCTCTGTGTACACAATTAGAGTCCAAGCAAATTTAATTGATAACTTCATTCTAGTGAAGACCCCCTTTTGGACAGTAAATTTTCGGTAGTTTAACTTGAGTTTGCATCTATGTTTTAAGGAGTTTATGTATTGTAATATTTTATTTCAATCTACACGATTTATGTTATTGTCTGTAAATGAGTTTTATTGTATTTTAACAAATATATTTTTATTTATTGCTAATATATAAAAGTAAGTAATAATCAAGAATTGATTATATAATAATGTTATATGTAAGGATGATTGAAAAGGAAAGGAAAATCATTTTATAAAAATTATAAAATTAATAATCAATATGATGAATAATAAGCATAAAAATTTCATTTCATTTAAGTAATTTAGTCATTTTATTTCGAATTTTCCTATAATTTTTTGTCATTTTATAATTTGCTATACTCTTTTATTACTTAGATTAAATGTTTAGTCTTGGTTTCATTTAGCTCGTAAAAACTAGAACTAATTCCTGTGGCTACTAAAATTATATCAATATAGGGTAAATAACAAGTCACATTTGAAGGAGAGATTCCTGATGCTATGGCTAAACATACCTACTTATTTATATTTTCTCTTATTATTTTAATTTTATCTATAAAAAATGTATATAGTATTATTGCTAATATAGATAATATTTAATTTTTACTTATATCAGCTGATTATCCAGTAGCTGGTCCAGAGGTAGTTGGAATAGGAATCAACTCACTCGCTTTGATAGCAACCTCCGCATAATTTTTTACTTCATACTGATATTTAAAGCATATCCCTCCAAAGTATAGTCCACTGAAATTTTCTTGTATTTCCTTATAAATACTTTAAGCTCTGTTTATGAAATCATTATATAAAACATGACTCTCCTCAAATACATACCCATTATCCTTATGCCAAATAAATAATAAAGGAAAGTGAAAATAAATAAATTTATAAAATTCTATTACATTCCATAGACCATCCAAATTTGATAAAATATCATGGTTGAGAGCAAATTATATTGGATTTTAAACTCCTAAGAAATTTAAGCCAATCCAAAAATGTTTTTCCTGTTTTTTATTTATTTATATATTTCTACAAGTTTTTCAGCTTTAAATGAATGATTAATTAGAAAAACTCCATCACAACCTGCTGATTTAGCAATCTCAATATTTTTAAATGTTAACTCTAATATACTATCTAAACTATTAGTTTCTGGATTTTTACAATGAATTACTGCCAAAACAATAGGAGTTTAAGCCTATTTTTTAAAAATATTGTGCACCCATTATTTAGAGATTATCTGAGAGTTTTAAAAACTAGAATCTTATTATTTTATCATATATTAAATTGGTATTTCGTTACGAATTTTTTGTAATTTTATGTTTTATAAGTTTAATTAATTTGGGATTCATTAATATACTATTAGATTTTATTAGAAAAAAACTTGACTAATTTTTTATAATTATAATTAATTAAAAATATATAAGGATTTTAAAATAACAAATAAATTTCATTATTATTTTGTGTCTTTATTGTTTTTTTTTTAATACATTTAGAATAAATAAATCACTTAAAAAATTGATTATCATTTGTTTTAAAACTATTGTTGATTTTATATATTAATTATAATTTTATTTTAAATATAATTTTATTAGATATTTATATATTATTTGAAATATCAAAAAATATATATTAAACGATAATAGTTAAATAATTATAATAATAATATATATATTACTATAAGATAATTTTTATATTATATATGTTTCATTATACAGCTTCAGCTAATTTAGTTAATTTCATACTTTTATTTGGTTTTCTTTGCTCCTAATTATTTGATATATTGTTTAATGGTGCAAGGTGATTATTACTATTTTTACTCAATAAACTATTTAGATTATCAGCCGCATACATACTTTATGTATTGTCTATAGGTTTTAGTTAATCTATGGTTTTATAAATTTAATAATTTTATTTTTAATAAATTCATTCATAAATATAATTTTACTTTATTTTTAAAATTTAGAGTTGTTTGTAAAAATAGGATTTTGTTGAGACGACATATTTACATCTGGATATCTATCCAATTTATCATTTAATTTCTCTGTCATAGGAGTGAGTTATTTGGGAATTTATTTTTTTTCTTACAAAGTTTCTATTTAAAGGATAATAATAATACATTTTATTATTAGTTAAAATCCTTGAATTTATATATTACTTTATGAAGTTGGTTTATTCGTGTTATAAAAATTTTTTTAGCGAAATTAGGATCGTAGTCATCTCTGAAATCATTTTCGTATCTATTATTAGCTAATTAAGAGCTGAAATTGGCGTTATTGTGATAATTGATTTCATTTCGAAAGGGATCATCTTCATAATTTTATTATTTAAGGTATGTAGTTTTCTAAAAAGTATTCGAAGTTGTGCTTTTAGAAGGAGTTTTTATTCTAAATTATTTTACTTATGTTTAGTCTTATCCTCCAAAGTCTATTTCTAAATCCCTGCCTTCTTTTTCTTCGTCAATATAACTCTAGGCTGTCGAAATAGAGAATTAAATTAGATGTATTTTACTAAATGATTTTATAATATTTATTTTTTACCAACTGCTTTAGATAATTTCGGAAACTAAACTTTTTTATTTTTGAAATAAAAGTGAGGAACTATATATTCTTTCCTTTCATCATTCCAATAGGAGTTATTCTATATAACTTTAATTTCATCATCTTTTAGCATCATTTCTGCAATCGACTGATAAAATTTTACTTCTTTTTCCTATATTCTTATGTTATCTAAAAGCTCTTCTTTTGAATCTTCGTGTTCCTATATTTGCATTCTATAAATATTGTTAATAATTTTATTTATTAAAATAATATTACTTTTTCCAAATCTTTTATTTCATTAAGCGCTTATTTATAATTTTTAGTAACTTTTTTAATTATTTTTCTCATTTCCTCCACCTCTTCCTATAAAGAACTATACTATTTTTCTAAATCCATCATTTCTGCTTCTTTTTTCTAATAAAAATTTGATTTTTATGATTTTAGTATTAAAAAGCAATATTTTACTTAATTTTCTTTTAAAGATTTTTTTTTCTTTGTTTTATTTTTTCATTTTATTTCTAATCTTATCTAAATAATCCTTATCTTATTTTCCAATTTCTGATTATATCATAGTTTAGCCATTAATTTCTAAAATATAATTAAAGGAAAGTTTAAAAACAAATTGACGATAATACATTTTAAAATGTATATACTTACATTATATCATTTCTTCCAATTTTAGTTTTTCTTCTTTTTATTTTAAAAACTCCTATTCTTACTACTTCATTTTCTCTTACAAATTAGCATTTTATTTATTAATTTCTTAATGCTATAGCTATAAATCATGAAATTCTTAACTATTTGATTTTCCAATAGAAGTTTTTCTAAAATATTTAAATATTAAAAAAAATAAATAAAATATAAATATATAAATTTATTTTCTGTTACTGATTGGTTTAAATATGTTGTAGTAAGTTTTCTGATTCTTTAATATCAATTGGCAGTCCTTATGCCTATTTGGCAAGCATTTCCTTTAACATTTTAATTTCTTAAGCGTATTCTTTCAACATCGCATCCTTAGGATCTTCATTAACTGTCGGCTTATTTTATATATTTTTGGCTCTCGAAGCATATCTAAGAGTTGAAAGTGTTTCATCATAGTTGTAATCCTTTTAAAAATTTTTAAAAATTATATTCACTATATTTATAAAAAAATATTATTTTGTATTATTTAAAGTACAGCTGGGGAAATATTAGCAATCATTATAGTTTTTGTATTTCCTCCTAGAGAATCTTAAAGAAGTCTGGTTAATTTAGAATCTCTGTAAGGAATGTGGGTACTTTTTCCATCGACAAGTGCAGAAATAACATTTCCCAAAGCACTTAAGGATAAATTGATTTTTGTGGCTTCTTTTAACCTTTATCCAGATGCTTAAGTTTTAGATTATCTTTCACTACCAGCTAAATCGACTAAATTTAACTTTCCCGCCGTAAATCTTTCATTTCCCTAAATTAATATGAGATTTTTGAGTTTTAACATATTGATATATATTTATCTTATATACATTTTCATCTGTTGTCGATGCTTCAATATAAAGTGTAAAAATTGAGTGAGACCTTGATGATTCTGCATTCATAGCTGTTGCACCTACAGACCTAATAATAAATAACACAATTGCATTTAATTATTACTTTTATTTTTACCTAAAAATTTAGTTACCTATGTTTTGTTCCTATGTTCATGAAATGATCCATCTCTTCCACTGTTTTAACCACATTTTGTGATAAATCTTTTATATAAACTCCTTTATCTGGAGATTCCTTAAGTTCCAATTTTTATTTCAAGTCTTATCCAAGCAAATCTACAATATTTTCATTATATATTTCAATAAAAGAACATCTAACTAAAAATTTCATATCTTTTGAAGTGTTGACTATCTTTACTATATGTCCAAATGATCTAGGAATGATTCCTTTCAATTCTTCTGAGTCATGCTTTCCCACCATTGTATGTGTTTTTCCACATCCTTTAATATTAATTTAATAAATGAATTTAAATTAAAAAGATTAGTTTTTTTTTTATATTTATATTCGGTTTTCATTCATTTATAATAATAAAACGTATAATAATATACTTAAATTAATAATATTTTTATATTAAACCTTATATTATTATATAATTTTATAATATAATTTAATTTTTAAATTAGTTTACCTGTTTAACCATACGCAAATATAGTCCCATTAAAACCTTCTACAACATTTTCTACTAGTTGAAATGCACTTTCCTCGTACAATGAACTTTGTAAAATATCTTAGTCGAATACGTTATCGTAGGTAAATACTTTTTAATTATCATGTTCTTAAGGATTAGTTAATACAATTGAATTATCAGATGTATTCACTTTAATACATGGTTTGCAATTCTTTGATTATTCATTTGCATTCATAGGTCTGGCTCTTACCATAACCTTTACTGCTTCACTAGCAACCATTTAAATATTTTAAATATAATGAGTTTCTAATAACTTTATTTATTTTTTAAAATATTATGTATTCTTATATTCTTGGAATTAATTATATTTGTTAACTAGTCTTATAGAGATTATAAATATTGTTGTTGTTATAATTAATTACCTATTATTATGGTTAGTTTCTTTAAATGATGAATAAATAAAATACTTTTTATATTACTATATTTTATGTTATTATAATTATAAATAATTATAAAACAATTAAATGAAATAATAATAATAATCTATTAAACACTAATTTTATTGATCACTAGATTAAAAAAATACTTTTATTATTCATTTATGTAAAATATTTATAATATATTATATAATAATTTTATACAGAAATAATGTATAGACACTTATTATAAACTTTTCTTAGTATTAATTAATTTTTTTATAGTATATGTCTCATTTTTCAAGCTTTTTATTTTTTTTTTATTATTTTATAAATCTAGATCTTCCGTCGTTTAATTTATAGATTGAGGACATTATTTTTTCAATAAAATATTTTCACTTTCTAATGTAAAGTTATTAGTTTTATTTTTTTATAATTTTATTAATAATTTGATTATTTTTTATAACTTTTTTTTCTATTTTAATTGAATTCTTGTGTTTCAATTAATATATCATTAAATGAGCTGAAACATTTATTTTAATTTGATATCTGTAGACCTATCTTACTCTTGGAATTTGAAGATGCACTTAAATTCATACTTTAAGAAATACAGCTATTGTTATTTTCAAATGCTGCACTCTCTATCACAATATCTTCAAAGTTAATTTCATCTTCTATAAAATAGCTATATTCTTTTCTATAAAAAAAATCTATTTATAAATAAAGCCAAGCTTGTTCATTCATTATATTTAAAAAGAAAATTAGAAATTCAGAAAAAATAAACTATTTTTTACTCATCCAACTTAAACTATTACTTACATATTTCTTTATATGGCATGTATGTATTAATACTATTTAATTCATTTTCTGAATCAAAGTCAGTTTGGTATACTAATTCTCTTTTTTCTTGCACTTTTTTTTTTTATAACATTTTATGTAGTATATTACTCCTGCCAGTATACAAAGACTGAGCAAAACTGAAATCAATATAACTATTATTAATAATATTTATTCCTAATTAGATTTATCATTTTGATTTGATGCTCTTTATTATATTTGATTCTCTAAATAATCACTATTCCTATCATATTTATCTTCTTTAGACATATTATGATAATTTATTTTTATGTGATTTTCTAACTTTATGGACTCTAATTTAATGAATATAACTAAACGTAATATACTGGATTCTCAAATCAATTATTATATATTACAAATTAAAAATCTTGAATTTTATACAAAATAATGTAAAAATAAAAATATAATTATAATAAAAAATTAGTTATATATTTAAAACAATATTATTTTATAATTTAAAAATTTACTTATTATATATATCAGATACATTTAGAAACTAATATAAATATTGAAAAAAAAAATTAAAAAGTTTGGATTGAAATTCCTTACTTTTTAATCATTATATAATAATAAATTATGGTATTTATAATTATTTCAACTTTTAGATTAGTAAAATAGTAAGTTTAAAATAAACAAAACCACATAATAATTTTATTATTAAAATATATTCCATATATGGGGTTATTTATTTTAATGCCTTAGTGATTTAATATTATAAAAATATAGTTTACTTATGCTCTAAACTAATATATTTATTTCTTTATTAAGAAAAAAAAATCAATATATGACTTCTATTAACCTGGTATTAAATAAAATTGATAGTATTTAAAAGTATGAAACTTCTCCATAGCCTTAGTCTCCCTCATAAAATTCGATAATAAAAATGAAAGAAAATTACTAATTTAAGTATCCAAGTGTTAAAACTTTTTAAAGTAATATAATGGCATCTGAATCGCATAGAACACGAAAAGCTTCTCTTAATTAATTTTCTTTAGAGAGCGAAGTAAACTATATAGATTAATATGATGATGATAGGAATGATTTATCACAAATGATGGAATCATCTTTAATGGGAAAATATCCCAATGGGTTTTTGAACAAAAGTATTTTGACATTTAATAAGCAAAAAATATATTTTTAAGGTAATTAAAAAAATGATTAAAATGAGACAGCTAATTCAGACAATTTGGCAAATAACTAATTGTAATATTCATTAATAAAACTAGAAAAATAAGGCATAGATGATTAAAAATAGATTGAAAATAATATTGGCATAAATAATGAAGTTTTATAATTGAATTTAATTGAAAATATTAATAATAATTAGAGATCTAAAGCTTCAGAATTTGAAAAGGATTTTCTATTGCTAAACTAAAAATCTAAACAATAAAAAATAAATTATAATATAAATAATGAAAATTAATAAAATATGGAAGACATTTCCTCAAGTAAGTATTAAGGAGCTGACATATTATCAGCTCAACTATTAGAATATGTAGATAAAAATGACCGAACTAATGTATAATTGTCTTACAGAAAAAGAATAATGCAAAAAGAATAAGAAGTACTGTAACAATGTCAATATTAACAAAAATAGCAATTTTCAAACGCAGAAGATATTGATTCTTCTGATGATAGTGCTGAAAAACTTGTACCTAACAAACAAATCAATAAAAGTAGCATAAAACTAAAATAAATGAGAATTGAAGCATCTTAATCGATGTCAGAGAACTCTATGGAGTTATCGTCGAATAAAAATTACCAGAATTGTGGAATATAATAAGTAGATATAAATAACTGTAATAAAAGCTATTTTTCTGATATGATTTCAATTGGTTCATCAAGCAATAATATTCAAAAAAAGCTATTTTAGGATTTAGATTAAGATGAAAACGAATAAGAAAGTTTAAGTTAAGTATAAGAAAACAAAAGTATTAAAAATGATATCTAGGAACAACAAAACAAAATATTCAATGTATCATAGAATATACTAGAAATAATTTTTGCAAAAGATTTGAAATAATTTGCAACATTTTTGCAGAATAATTCCTCTTAATTTAACGATGATAAAAATGATTACAGAGGAAATAATATTACTCTTTTATTAACAAAATTAAGTTTAAAAGATAAGTCCTATGTCCCACTTTTTGAGTATTATTTTTATCAATTTCCTCAGTTTTGTAACTGTAGAGTTAAAGACTATACAGGATGGTATCCAATAGATTGGAGTGTCAGTTACTCTAATATAAAGCTTACTAGTATTATATATGAGTAAATGTATTAGTAAAAGATGAGACATTTTACAAATGAGATGAAGTCAATTTTTAAATAGCTAGATAAGGTACCTGATTTTTATATAGAAATGAAATGGAATTTCGATAGTTTTATTCCATTGGTAAGTTATTTTGCCCCTTCAGACACTTTTAAAATTTGGAAGAAAAAAAATAAATTAAGACTTGACTGCACTTTAGTTGGTTTTAATAATTTAAAAAGCAAAAGGAGAAATGTATCAGTAGTTTTCGATTAAAAAAGTTCTAATAGCTCGTAAGAAAGCACCTTTTTAGTCATAAACCATGATAAAAAATCATACTTTGACAGTTTAGAGTAATTAGATATGTAGGAAAAATAAATGATGATAAGTGATTTGCTATAGTCTCATTCAGTGTAATCTGATTTAGAAATTCTAAAATTAAAAGTTAAAGAGCAAAAAAGTTTCACAGGAAAATTATAAAAAAGAAAATTTAACAATGGGAATCTCAGCACTACAATATAAACATTTCTTATAATATGCATGTAATGAAGAAAAAAGAAATGGAACCTCTGCCCATTTTCTATGAAAATATTTATCTATACCAGAAAAGTGAAACTGATGCTAAAAGTAAGTTCATTTTAAACTCTCCAAAACTGAAAGTTCATTCTAAAACAAGGGGTAAAAGTACAAATCCAGCAACAGAAATAAGTTAAAATATTGGTAGCTAAGAATAGTTTTTTTTTGAAGACATTAATTTAAAATATTATAATCAAAAACAGATCCTAGAAAATAGGAAAAATAGATTTTAAAATCAAGATAAATAATAAGCTAAAAATAATAATGAAAATTCCTTATCTTAAGCAAGCATTGGCAATCTTGATAAGTAAATATCAGCAAGAAATTTATAGTAAATAGACAGCGCTCAATCCACTGTTTATACTAAACAAAATAAAAATGAAAAAAAACGAGGAAATTCTGAACTACCATCAGAATCAATGAAAAAAAAAAAATAATTAAGGTATAGAATAATAATATGATTAAAGTAATTATGAAGATATACAGGATATGCATAATTATAAAATAAGAAAATATATATAAATAAAAAATTATAAGTTGGTGCTTGGATGAGTAATGGATTTCCTTTAAAAATGGATGATTTTTTATAGATTCTTAAAATTCTGGGATTTAATAACAGGCTTCTAGATAAGATAAACATATTTTTAGAAAGAGAAGAGATGGTAAAACTATTCGAAACTGGAGGATTTCCATTAAAATTATAAATACCTATCAATTTCACTTTAAGAGCAAATATATAATTTTAAAACTTTAAAATATTAGATAGTAAAGACTAAATTGGAATAGATATTTCAAAGTATACAAAAATAAATCGAAAATAAGCGTAAAATACTATTTTAAAGTCTAAAAAAAGGATGATTTGGAATAATTTCATCCTTTCTTGATTTTTATTATAATAAATAACATAATGTTATTATATTATATTTATAGAAAGATATTTAAACAATTTTTATTATAAAAAAAATGTTTTAACTTCTAATTAAAACTAATTATATTATAACATAATAATTTATTAATATTTTTTATGTAAATATTTATAAAAATTTTATTAAATAAAAAAGTTATAAATTTCACTCAATTTGTTGTGTAGGGATGATTAGAATGAATAGTTTAAACTAAGTTTGATACTTCATTTGAGTCAACTTCTGGAACATAAGATAAAACATTATGAGCTTTCCCTAATTGTATTTTTTAATTCCTAATTTTGTATGATTAATATTCATTTATTATTTCTTACTACTATATATAATTATAATTAGAATCTTCTTATTAATCACTAAATTGTTGAGAATTTGAATGCAATAAGGGAGTTGTTAAATTTCCCTTGCTTTTCTTTTTCTTATCTTTTAATTTTTTCCCCTTATTATTATTTTCATATGAAAAAGTATGTTTATCTGATATCATCATTGTTTCTTTAATGATATCATTCAAAAATTCTACTCTATCTTCATTTTATTATGAACTTACTGGAGTTTTACCTTCGTTCCTAAATGAACAATTTAAAATAATTATATTGTTGATTTTTTTAATGATATCAAACGCTATTTAATTTGATATTTATAAATTACATTTCTTGAAGCTCATTTTCTTTCTTTTCATCTGTTTAAGAGGCATTTTATTCTGGTTTTTTCCTCATTGCATAGCATATTAATCCTATAATAACTATTAAGAGAAAATTATATTTTCATTTTCTTTAATAAATATATTTAACTAAATTACTAATAAAAGTTAGTCCCAAAATAATCAGCATAAATATAAACCAAAAATTTTCGTTTTTAGGTTTTATTATATCGTGAAGGGAAAGAGGAAATAACTAATTATTCAAGCAAAAGGTATTTCCTAATTTTAAAAGTGCGCTACTTTTTTCAATATCATTGATGCTTTAATCACTCGTCTTTTTCATATCAAAATAAAGTGTAAAGTAAAGAGAATCTGATATGTTATAATCAACTAAATAGTTAGAATAATTGCTAACTAGTATTTTATATTAAACTGTTTCTCCATCAATAAAAGGCGTTATAAAGGAATTAAAGTGGTAATCCATTCCTTAAATATAAGGATAAACAAGCATTTGCACGGGCCATCCATTCGATTCAATAGGTAAATACCTTTTAAAAAATTCAATATAAAAGTTTGGAGGAGACAATTCATGCTATAGCGTTCCCACATATCGTGGTGGTGCTGAAGCTGATGTTCTATAGCAACTACCTATAAGCATTACGAACTTCCCTTAAGCGTTTTTAATTATGTTTGGCTTTTTTCCTGGTAGATTATCGCACTATTTATATATATAAATTATTTCAATGTCAACATAATTTATTAATGGATATAATTTTAATTAATTGTTACTTCATAATATTTATTGTACGTATATAGTAAAGACTTTTACTTTTCTATATCTTTCTCTTAAAGTGAAAAAATTTATTCAAAATATAATTCAAAGTATTCTTTGGTAGTTCCAAGTATTAGCTAATAATTCCTGTTTAATTAGAATTGTTTTTTTTTAAATTGATTATAAAAGAATGTAATATAAAATAAATATATACTATTCTCCATCAGTTACTTCTATAACCTTTACAAAGGTATATATTTTCTATCTTACTTATCTAGGTTATAAGTTATTAAGATTTATAACTTAAGTACCAATAATTTTAAATCTCTCTAAGGGGCTATTCTATAGTAGTTTATACACTATATTTTATCCAGTTAAAATGATTAGAATGAGCTATTTTTTATTTTGCGAAAAGCAAATTTCAAAGTCTTAAATAATTTAATAATCAACAGTATAAGAATCTCCAGCATCTGTATTTAGTATGACCATAGTTACTGAAACCTAATCTTGATTCACTTTGTTCTGCAGAATATCATCATTGCATTCATTATTTTAATTGTCAACTGTTATTTTCGTTTCTGTAATAAGTTCTCCAATCATAAATACAACGCTTCGAGAATTATTTATAAGATTGGTTTTTATAAATAAATAATAACCATTTTTGTCCTCAATATTAGACTAAAATGGAATTATAGTTTTAATGATTCCGGAAGTTTCATTATTCACTATCAAATTATTTAAATAGTGCTAAATGGTAACTAATCCCTTCTATTTATTGTAAGTAAAATTAAAGTAAAGCAAAGCATTTTCGGTTTTTTTATCACAATACATTAAAATTACGACTCTGAGCTCAGAGTAAGTTAGCAATAAGCTCCCTAATATATAATATTATAAAGAACATATATTATTATTATTGATAATTTTACCATTATATAGCTGTAGTAATCAAAAGAAAATAAAGAAATTAAATCTTCAGATAAAATAATTCGTGTGTCATATTGGTCATCGACATATTCAGAACTTTCCTCCTTATTTTTAGTTGTCCAATTTTCTTTTTCTAGGAACACCAGTCTTTTTTCTGATAAAACGACAATTAAGTTCACTAAATCTTAGTTTTTCTGTGAAAACTAAATAGGAAGATCAGCTAAATCCAGTATCTATTTTACGTCTCCATATATTTAAGAATTTTCAACATAGGTAGAGTAGAATTTATTAACCTAAACATATTAAGTTTATTCAATTGACATGGCCTCCGCCAATTCTTTTTATTTCGGGTCAAGCATATCTTGAAAGTCTTTCTATTTAATTATTTATTAATTTATGTAAATGGTTATTCTTTTGAAAATATAGCATAAAAACAATTAATTAATTACAGCAGTAGAAGGGTAGAAAAATTGGTAATATTCAATAGGCCCGGTTAAACACAAAGGATTATAAATAAAACTAGCGGAATATAAAGATCTTTGATTTTTACTATTTTGCAAAACAAGCTATGTACCACATAGTATTTCTCCGTCATATTTCGAATCGAAGTAGGGGCTTTTTAAAATATGCGAATCTTAAAACTAAAACTAAATGTTGTATTTAATAAAGATGAGATTTTAGTAATCACTTTAGCAAAAAATGAGTTATAAACTCTTGACTCCACTTAAACTCTCATCTTTCATTTTTATGCTAGTTCCATAAAACTTTGGGTTATAATTGATATAATATAAAAATGAACTGTTTTTAAATTAGAAGCAAGTAAAGGATATGGTCCCATATCTTGAATTGGTAATTGGTATTATTTGCATCGTCTTAATATCAAGTCCAGTGAATTGAAGATGGTAGAGTGCACTATTTGGAGTGTAATCTTCAGGATTGATTACTAAATACCCATCTCCTATCTAATCATTTTACTCCTATAATACACCAATGTATAAAAGAACATGATCTGTAAAATGTTCCATCTCATCATTTACAACGAAATTATAAAAGGGATAAGATCTTCTGAACTACAAATTCATATTTATTATAATTATTTAATTATATACTTTATAGTTCATTTTATTATTTTTACTTTTACTAAAAAAGGATTTATATACGTAAATTCTTAAAGATATTAAAGGATTTCGTCTTCTTTCTATCCATTACACAGCAAAATCAATCTTAAACTACTGGGTGTTATATCTCCTTTAATCACAAAAAAGCTCTTGTTTTTGATTCCTTCTTGGCTACAGTGTTCACTTTGGAAAGAATTAGATATATAACTTAAATTATTATCTTCTCGTGTCAAATCTTCATCGGGTCTTTTTATTTATTTATTTATTTATTTATTTATTTATTTATTTATTTATTTATTTATTTATTTATTTATTTATTTATTTATATTTATTTATTTATTTATTTATTTATTTATTTATTTATTTAATATTTATTTATTTATATATTTATTTACCTTGCCAATGTATAAACAGTAGCTGTACTATCCATAATAAAAATAATTCCATAATTAAGGAAAAAACATTCCACTTTTTCAATAGTTGCCCCTTATTTTAGTGAAGGTATTTTACTTGAATTAACATTCAGTGCTGTTCTGGATCCATAGACTTATTTAGTCTTTGAAAAATCAGTCACCTGATAAATCTGAAAAGACTCTCTATTCTTGGGAATTGCTAATATATATACTCCAGATAAATTTACTTAAGTCAAAAGTTCAAGATACGCATAACTTTTCTTCACTTTCACAGCTGAGTCTAAGTAATAAAGTAAAGTCCCTTCAATAGGATAACAACTTCCATTTTCTTTATTTGCTATCATATTAAAATTCAAATAAATTACTATAATATTTATATGTTAAAAATATAATATACCATCTGTAAAGTAAATTAATGGTCGTTCGCATAGGAGCAAAACCAGGGGATAAAATTAAGCTACTAATATATGAGTAGTCCCTTCCTGGTACAAGTCTATTTATGTTAGATATTTCGACAAATTAATTTAGGTTGGGTGCCTGATACATGAATTTATTTAAACTGCGTCTATATCTAAATATGCAAATTAACAATCTGTTTATTCCAATATATTTCTTTCCCTGTCGTCAACACTTATAAATCTAACTCCTTCAGAATTGGGCTCTATTATATTAGCTTTGAATAAAGTGTGATCCTCAACTACTTATTTGTACACATCAGCAGTCATTGAAATATTTTAGTGTAATCAAAAAATAATCAAGTGTGACTTAACCTATTTATAACAAATTATCAAATAAACTATATTTTAAATGTAAAGAAAAAAAATAGATATGTTATTAATTACCTGTTGGATCATATAAATATTAAAGTAATGGTCCTATTATACCTTATCTTACATCAATACTTATCGAATTTGTTTGAAACTCCTGCATTTTTTATAAATATATTACATATCATATATATATATTAATTATTTATAATTTATTTATCAATACAAGAAGAGTCGGAAATTCTCCATAATTTTTGTCAATAACTTTCTTATTATAAGGTAAAATAAATATAGGTATATCAACGTTATTTTTTTATTTCGTTTCTTAAAGAGTAAAATCTTCTAATTCTTCTTCCACTATAAGGTAGAGTACGAAATTGGAGTAATTCTCTTTTTAAGAAATCTAACCCATATACTTTACTAATAAATATCTATCAGACAATTAATAAATGTAAAAGGTTTTTTGATTAAAATTGTATGTGAAAAAAAAATCCCCCAATGAATAAAAATTATTATTTTGAAATATCATAATATTATCTTTTAAGGTTTGAGACCAATGCGTAATTTTAGACAGTTGTGTATACGCCCTGCTAAAAGTTCTTATAACTTCTTTTTACATATATCGGAATAATGTAACAACATATTCATTTGTCACAACTATGCTGTACAAAATCTCCTCAGGATTATTGTTAATTATTACTTAATTTTTTAACTGCCCAACTTCGCTGTTAATTTCAATTTCTTAAATAATCGTATTAGATGCTACAATTAAATTGAAAACATTTTTTTAAATTGTATATGTTAAAAATTTATACTATTGCACCTAAAATATTATAATTTTTCAAAAAATATGAATTATTCAGAAAATTTTATTATTTAGATTTGTTTTTTTACTTGTCCAAGTTAAATCATTCCGCAATTTGAAGTAAAATTATTATCTTTTTATATAATTTTACACTTGCAAATATTTTATTATAGAGTGAGAAAAATAAAATGCCATTTATCTTGATCATTCCCAGAAAATTGAGTTGGATTTGCTATTAGTTATAATATATTCATCTTTTTATGTTAATTCGACATTTAACACTCTGGTATATATTTATTGAAAAATATTTAATAATAATAAATATAATAAAATAGTATTACAAAAAAATCCCGAATTTCTTGAACTTCCTTTCAATATTTAAGGAGTTACTTATTCTGTTTAATTATTAGGAGGTATATAATATGAGTATGGTGGGGTATTAGATTTTGGATAGGAAAATAACACTAATCCAGTATCCTCTGCCTTCATCACTTCTGATTAGAATATATAGGGGCAGTATGTCAACACCATATAGCTATTAGTATATATTTAAGTTAAAATATAAATTGATATGATAAAATAATGTGTTTACTTTATAAAATATAGTTATCTATCTTCACAGTCATTAACTATTTCATTAACTTCATCAACTACAGTTTGATTACCTGTAAAATTGTACTACAAATAGGTAATATTTGTCCAATCATATACCTCATCTGTTTCTTCTTTTAACAAAAATTCATTATACAGAATGTAACTTGTTTATCTTTAGCTTTTTATGTGGCAATTTATCATAAGAAAATTAGTTTCTCCGATTGATGAAATAATGAAGTTAGTACAAATTAAATTTTCTATTTTCATAGAATCCTAAAAATTTATCTATTTATTGACTTTTATTTAAAATTTTGATTTTTCATAATCGAAAACTATCATTTAGATTTCATAAGGACTTAAAAATACTTGAACTGGCATATTATAAGGAGCTCCTCCCTTTAAAAATTTAAAATTACCTTTATAGCTTTTATCATAGCAAAAATATAATTATATTTTACTTGTATTGGCAATGAAAAATTCTATAGTATAAAGCTTTCACTTTCTTGAATACTATCAGTAATTTATATTTAAAATTCCTCTGATGATGGTATAATATCTTTATAAGTATAGTTGGGATTGTTATATTAGAAGTAAGCATTCAAATTCAAAATAAATTCTTCATTATTTTGATCATTCATTATAATTTTTGGAGCAAGTTAAACATATTAGGGGAAAAATTAAACTAAAAGTAGAATAAAGGCAAGAAACATAGTTCTATATGCAATATGAGTTAATTAATTTTGATGTTTTGAGTAATATTGATATATGTAATATTCCCTAATCCCAATAAGTTTGTTAATTCTTTTTTGTATTAAATTAAATAATGATAAAATAAATAATAAATATTCTGGATTCTGGGTATAATATAGTAAATACTCTTAAAAAATTTTCTAACAAATTATAATATAATTATTAAATTTTATAGTAAAATTTTAGTATTAAAAATATTTTTCCAAAATTTTATTAAATATTTAATTTTTTATAAATTTGTATTATTCAAAAAAATACCTAAATTTAAATAAAATATTAAATATGGTTTCAAAAATTTCATATCAATCAATTATTGTTATTATCATCTACTAATTTTAGAATTCTGAATAATTTTATTGTAGTTTTATTTAATCAAATTAAATAAGCAAATTACAAATAAAATATTCTTTATTTTTCTTTTTTTTCAAGTGAATAACTAAATAAATAAAAAATGGACACTCCTGTTAATATGAATTTAATAAGAAACAAAATTCCTTTAAAATCTGATGAAGGGGATTTAAAAAAAGATAAGAAATCTTAGAAAAAATGGATTAGATTAATAGTAAATAAAAATACATATAATTTATGATTAATTATAAAGTAAATTTAATCTTTTTAATAAAATTAAATAGAAAATTCAGATTAAATGAGGCAAGAAGAAATTTTGCAATAAATAGCAGTTAGCTTAGATATAAGCAAAATGCCAGTATCCTAATATGCAATTAAAATTTCACTTTAATTGGTAGAACAGAATGAAAAGCCAATATTTGGAAAATAAAACATAGATAAAATGGACTTTTTAAAAATGCTAGTATTAATTGTGGGGTATTTTGATTATTACAATGAGTTTTATCGATTTTGCAATAAGTTTTCAAATATGTAATGCGATATATCATTAGATAGCTTTAAAAAATCAATAGATTAACTAAAAAAACATTGTGGAGACTTAAATTAGAGAGAAGAAGTATTATTTAAATAGATTTCTAGTAATTTAACTTATTTTAATATTAATATTCCTCTGCAATATATCATATAAAATAATAGAAAATTAAAATACATTAAAGCTTACTGATCTGTGTGATTGGTTATTAGAAAGAACCTATAAGTTTTATGAACTTAAATAGTTAGGAAATTAGATTTAGGAATAATTATTTTTAAACTAGTCTAAATAAACAAATGGAAACAACAGCTAATAGCAGTAGTAAGAATTATAAGTTGAAGAAATTGATATTGTAGAAAATCTTGATGATTTAGATGAACTAGATAATTTAGGCCCATAATAAATTAATATAAATGAAAAAAATGATTTAGTACTATATAGATTTATTAATTTTTTATACTATTGGCTTTAATTTATAATTATCAAAAAAAAAGGAAAATAGATAAACGAGTTAAAATAATAGCAATTGTATTATAAATGATAAATGCGAAGATGATACAAAGGTTTAACCATTTTCTTTAGATCAAAAGACGGATATAAATGATGATAATTATAAAATTTCAGACAAAAAATCTGATTTAAATAACAAAGATAAAGAATAATCTCAAGATAATATAGTATAACCCTTTTTATTAGAAGAAGAAGAAGAAGAAGAAGATAAAATTATAGAAATATCTCAAAACTGAGTTAAAATGAGCATGTTTCAAATCATGATGAAAATAAAAGTTCATCTAATGACTATGAAGATGAATACGAATTAGATGATAATGATAATAATTAATAATAAAGTAGTGATATTATAGATAATAATAATGATTAATACACTTAGAATATTGAAAATCCTTAGTCTATATATTTATAATAAAATTCTAATTCTAAAATTATAGACGACTAATAAGATTAAAATAGTAATAATGATAATAATTAAAGCTACCTTAATAATGGTTTTATATAGTAAGATGAAAACAGTGAGGATGAGAAAGAAGAAAATTAATACAATCAAAGAGAGGGAGAAGAAGAAGAAGAAGAGGAATAAGAAGAATTCAAAGAAATTGATATAAGTGCATAAGATATAAAGCTTTCTTTAAATTAAAATATGAGTTAAAAATAAGAAAGTCATAAATAATCTGAGAATAATATGTCAGATGAAAAGGAAGAGGAAGAGTATGAATAAGAGGAGGAACAAGGGGAAGAAGAAGATGATGAAGATAATTATAATGGAGAGGATTAGGAGAGTTAAGAAAAAATAATTCTGAAGTTTTAGAGTAAAAAGAAGAAAAATATGATGATATTGAAGAAGAAGAATACATATCCATAGATATATATAGCTTACAGAAAATTTTGGAATAGGAAAAATATAACCCTGCAAAACAAACATATTTTAAAAAATACTTTACATATTTGGATAAAACTGGAATAAGTATGGCATTTTAAATTAGTAAATTAATTGTTTAATAAAATTATAATAAAATTAGCTACACTTCTTTTATTTATATATATAAAATAGTTTTTAATGAGATAATTAGTTAAAAAATTGAACAATCAGATGTTTTTACATATACATATGATAGATTAAGATAAATTAGTAAAATTTTAGGGACGTAAAGTAAAATTTGAGGGATATTAAGTAATACTTGATTGAAGTAAAGAAAAACTTTAGGGATGTAAAGTAAAATTTGATGTTCTATACTTAAATATATAACTTTGTGTGTATATATATAAATTTATTCGATAATCGAATAAAATAAAATATAAAATATTATAATATGTATATATATATAATTTAATTTGGTTAAATAATTTATAATTAAAATGTATAATTGGAATTTTTATTTAAATATCAAATCAACTTTACTTTGCAAGTTCTAGTACTTTTATATGCATATCTGTATCATATTTTTCTATATAATTATTTTGATTGCTAGATACTTAGTTACATTTGTTTATTCCTAAATTTTATATTTCCTTGTATTGATGCTTACTGGCTATGAGCAAAATAATAGAAATTGCTAACCATATAAATATAAGTTAAAATGTCAATTATTCATGGTGAGGTGACTTTGGTTCTATTAATTTTTATTATTAGATTATTTTTTAGTTGAATTTTGATTTTTTAATTAAATTGATTTTGCTATGATATAGTTTATTTCTACCACTTTTAGATTCACCAATTTATATCGTTTTATTATTTATTATTAAATTTTATATTTAATCCTTGCTTTTATGGGGTTTCGATTATTAAAATTAAATCTTTTAATTTGATATTTTATTATTTTCTTTAATTAAATTTATCTTTTAATTAGAAATTTGAATATTTGCTTAAGTTTGCTGTTTCTTTTATTAAAGTTTATTAATTTTATGTCTTAGAGGTGGAATTTATACATCCGGTAATAGTTTTTTTTAGTCATTTCTATTTTTATTAAAAAAGTAAACTCTCATTGTATAGTCCTTAACTCTGAAAGTTTTATAATTTTTAAGAGAATACAGGGTTAATTCCCTCTTGTTTTTGTAGATTTAATTATTTTTTTTACACTCATTTACAAAAAATTTAGAAAGGTAGTCAGTAAATTTCTTTCCAAGTTCTTCGTGATTAATGGGTAAATTAGGGTCAAAATCATATCTATTTTTTTCTGGGTGAAATTGAACTCCATAAAATGGAAATTCTTTATGTTCTGCCATAGAAATGAAGTTCCTTCCATTTAAATCATGTGAAATTCCTATTAATATTAAAATAATTATTCAATTCTAATTGTTTAAATTTTGTATATAATTATTAAGACATAAACTTGAATATATGATATTAATTAGAAGTTTTTTTTTTGATAAATAATAAATTATAACATAAATAAAGATAATTCGTAATTATTTTAAAATTAAAACAATTATTATGGAATTGTTATATACCAATATAAAATAATAAATTAAGCAGATAAAATGAACAGTATAAACTATTGATTTTATAAATAAATATTACATATATTAATATTTACCTATAACTCTAAAAATTTTTGTTTACTAATACTTGTTTTGATAATCTTCATATTTGACACCAAATTTATGATTGAAAAATAATGCCGGATTTTCTTATACATATCTTAATGACTCATAGTCTGTAAACCCTTTAAACATTCTACTTTTAATTAATTAATCAGGAAATACTTCTATTTATCCTGAATGATTTCTTCCTTCTCTTTTTTTCAATATTTAATAATTATTATTAGCAAAAACTATCTATATTAACTCAAAACCCAAACAAGTCCCCCACAAAGGAAAATAGTTTCCTTCTCTATTTTTGTTGATCACCTATTCTATAATGTATTTCCCCTATTTCAGTAATAAAATATAAATTTTAACTTATTTTAAATTTTTTAACAATTTAAAATCAAATAATAAATAATTTATATTTTATTTTCAATTTAAAATGCCATATTTTATTTCTATATTAGAAATTTAGGTTATCGAAAAAATTACTTTTATTGCGAAATCAGTATATGTTTTACTTTTTCCATTCTTAAAAAATAAATTACTACCTCCTCCAGGTATAACTATTCCATTTATTGAGTTTAATATTTTGTCTATTTTTTCGTATGACCAGTTGTACTTTATAAATATGGTTTGAGCTCCATTCCTTTCAAAATATTCTACATATGATGAAAATATATATGAATATTTCTGCTCAGGGTATTTAATAAACCCTGAAGGCTATGTTAATATTCCAATCACTGGTTTTCTTTGTTTTGTTTCAATAGCTTGAACTATACATATTGTTGAAAATAAGATAACTAATATCGCTGAAGTTATATGCTTGTTCATATTTTGTATTTACTTTCTTATTAAATTATTTGTTAATTAATATAAAAAAATATAATTATAGTGCAGAGCAATAAATTTATAATTGCTTAAATACGTTTGATCATATATGGAATTTTATTTAAGAAAAAGTAAAAAATAAAATTGTTATAATTCACATGAATATTTATTATTTCCACTGATTATAATCTATTATTTAATAGATATTATACAATATATAAAAAATTTAAATAGTAAATTTTTATATTTCAAATGTTCATGATGCAAATTTCTATATGCTTTGGAATTTGATTATATATAATATTATAAGATCATTGAAAATAATATTATAATATTTATTTTATGTTTTTAATGTAGAAATAACTTAATAACTTTAAATTTAAAAATAATATTAATAATTGTTGATCAACAAATAGATTTTATTGTATAACTCAGTTTTTTTCAAAATTTCTTTATTTTAATATAGAAATAATAATATTAGTATTTTCGGTTAAAATTATAATATGAATTTTCATTTATATTTATTAATTCTTTTGATATAAAAGAATTAAATATGCTTAAATTAACAAAAATGAAAATTATTATAAAAAATTTTTTTAAGAATTATTATAGCTTTATTTATAAATATATGTGTGATTAATAATTACTCGAATTTTAATATAAAATATAAAATAATACTTTATATATTTTTTTCTAATTATCTCAACAAAAATTTTTTTTTATTTCTTTATATATGGATGGATAATTCTAAAAATTTTAAAGCTATTAATATTAAATATACTTAAACTTTATCTATTGATAGAATTAAATAATTTTTTTACTTTAATATTAATATTTTTTTATAATATTATATATTTTTGTTAACTAATAAATAAACATATTTTTAAGTTATTATTGAAATTATATGAATATATAATAAGTTAAATGATCTCTAATTTTGCATGGAATTTTAAAAGGAATAATACAAACTGTTTTAAAAGTTTATTATTTATATTGTTTTAGTTCAATATATTGCTGATTAATTATAATAATAATATATATACTTATAAACTTTAGTAAACAATTTAGATATTAAAAAAACTAAAATTAACTGGGTATTTTAGAAAGAAACTATCAACGAACACACAAATGGTGTAATGGTAACATGGTCGCCTTCCAAGCGGTCGCTCGGGGTTCGATTCCCCGTTTGTGTATAGTTTTTTTTTTTTTAACTTGCATTTTAAGTATTAGTATATATATTTATTAATATTATTTATAAATAATTTATTAGGTTATTCTTCTTAATTAAGTGATTAAAAATTAACAATAAAATAAAATGAATAACTATAATTTAATTAAACAATTTTAGTATTCTTATTTAATATTCTAGATTATATTAAAAAAAAACATATAAACTATTCATGAGTTCTTCACTATAATAAAAAAGATAGCTAGAAAGTGAAGAATTTTTAGGATGTCTAAAAAAATTGCATAGTTAGTTAAAATTGTATCTGTCTAATTAAATTAGATCAGTGAATATGATGATATAATGTATTAGTTGAGATAATAATATGAATATGAATTAGATGAGTAACATAATTAATCTTTATAGCTTATAAAATAGAACAATGATTAGTAATAAAAGAAATATAATTTATGGAAAATATCTTAAACTTGCGAATTCGATAAATTATTTTAAGAATAACTAAATCAAGAAGTAGAAAAGATAAAGTAGATTTATGAATAAAAAATATAAGACATTAATAAAGAAGTCAATGAATTTAAAATAGAATAAGAAAAAAAATTATAAGTTTTGGAAAAATATATATAAGAAAAATATCAAATTAAACAACTAATATTTTACCATAAATGGAATAAAAAACTATTGAAATTAATATTAAAAATGACTAACTTAAATTACTAGAATAACAAATACAAAAACTACAGGAAGAATTATAATAAGAGAAAGAAAATGTAATAATATTAAAATTCAAAAATTTTTTTATGCAACTTTTTAATATATTTATAGAATATAAAATAATAAGATATGCATACACAAGAAAAGCAAAAAAATCATAAAAAAGATTTATAAATTTAGTCTCTTTAAAAGAAATTGTAATTAGAATAAGGTATTTCCTTTTTATAAATAATAAATAGTTAATTTTACATTATTATAATATTTAAATTTAGTAAAAAATAGAATTAAAAAAAAGAAAATCAAAATGAAACAGCATTGTATTCTACAATAAGTAATACAAATTGTAGTACTGAAATGGATAAAGATTAATATAGTACTATATAAAATTAGAGATAATTTGAATATTAAATGCCCACATAGATAGATCTTAATAAATAATAAGAATAAATTGAATAAATGATGTTATTTTAGATTAAAAACAAAAACTAAGAAAAGCGATTGACGCCATTGAAAAATAATTTATTAGATCAATCTAATAATAACTTATAATCAAGTGTTATATGTACAAATAAGCAAAATAGTTCAACAAGCATAGTAAATTAAGACAGTTCAATAAGATTTTCAACTTAAAATTATGTTAGGAATAAATAAAAAAATAATGGTGTAAATAATATTAAGCAAACTTTGATTTAAAATTTAAACAGATAATAAAATATTGAGTAATATTCTCCTGTTGAAATTTAATCAAATTAAATTCTAAATAGTCAAATAAAACTTACTCCCAACAATATATCTTTAAATAATTACCATCAAAATTTCAATAGTTTTAACTAAGGGAATAGTAACAACGTTCAAAATAACAATACTAATTAAAAAAAAATGGTATTTTGATATAAAATTAATAACAATAAAAATAGCCTTATTAAGTATAAAACAATTTGTCTTAAAATTCTATTGGAGGCATATAATATATAAAAAGGAGTTAACTAAGATAAATAAGATCACAATCATATAAAAATACTATCACTAATGAAAAATATTGAGCTTATTATATAAAAAAATTTTTTTTTTCAAGATTTAATCATAAAATTATTTATTAATATATTATACTTATTATACAATTATAATTTTCCTAATTCTACCCACATATAATTTTTATTTTTTATTGCATCAATAAAATTTATTTCATTACTCTTTCAAGGGGTTATTATAATAAAATTTATTAATTTTATTAAAAAACTAATTAAAAGAAATAAATAAAGAAAATAATAAATAAAAAAAACAGTAATTTTTGTAAAAAAAAATAAAAATATTCAAACATTAAATACTAGTTTATAATGAGTAATCTAACTAATCAGGAATAAAGAAGATCAATTTCTCTTATTAAATAAGAATTTTTTATAGGAATCATAGGAGTAATTCCTCCAAACTATTTAAAAAAAAAGCATTTAAAAGTCCCTTTAGTTTTTATATTAGAACATAAAGATAGGATTTATGACTATTTTAATAATTTTTTCATTACTCTCACCAGTATTTATGAATAAGTTGTAGTAAATGAATAGAAAGATTAAGATGAAAGATAAATATATAACCTTAAATTAAATCTTAAGTCATTATATGAAGCTTTAAATGATATTTCATCTATTGTTATTAATATCATATCTAAATTCAATAAAAGAATTACAAATGCTAAAAGTGATTTTACTTTCAAATAATTTTTCCGCTGAAGATTTGCAACTGAGAAATATTTTGGTTAATAGTGCAATAAATGAAGAAGTCCATTTTACAAAAAAAGTAACATTTTGAGGATTTCCCCGAAAACTATTAGAAAGTAACAAATATAAAAAGTTTCTAAATTTAATAATTTTAAATTTTATGAGTTTTTTTTATAATTTTTAATAGAGTAGAAGAATTTTAAAAACCCTTTTCGATATGGTCTTAGAATTATTAACTATAAATGATGAAACTAATGAATTAATAAATAAAAAAACGATAGATGAATATGTAGAATATATGGAAATCATATAAATGAATATTTAAGAACTTAACGCTATGTTTTAAGAAGAAAATAACAGTAAATTGAAACAAAGTATCCTTGATTATTCCTTATTTAACTATGGATAGTATAAGCAATCTTCTATGCCCACTTTTGACTAAACCTTTGTGAAAGAAGGTGAATTTTACTTTAATTCCACTAAAATAAGAAAATAAACCTATAGTCCTTTAAAATTCCCAGTCTCTTTCTTTTAATGTTAAGCTTAGAGAAAATATATTTTCCGAAATATAGCCCAAAAAGCATTAGGCTTATGTTGTTTAAGCTTCATAGCAAGTTAAAAGAGTAGTTCCTGTAAAAATTACTAAATTTTTCACTGACTACGAACGTAATTTTGTTAATATATGTGCTGAAGATTATTTTTACGAGGATTGCAAAACAGAAAATTTAGTATTACTTTTAACCAGGAACTAAAATAATGTGGGTGTATGATTTGAACCAAAGTAGTATATTATTGACATAAAATAAGTAAAATAAATAACAAAAGAACGAAAAAATAAAAAATATTAAACTTTGAATTTTAAAAATAGGAATGAAGCTATTAAAGTAGAATTAAATATAAACTTCAACTTTTCTGAACATTACTAGTCAATAATAACTCCAAAGGGAGAAATCTATCTTTTCGCTGGAAAATAATGCCCTAAAGGAGGATTTGATGATTCGTTCATGCAATTTGATTTTGTGGAAAATACTTTTATAGAAAGAAAGAGAAAAATGCCCATTGCTAAAAAGAATTTCTCTGCGGCTTACTTAGACAATAAGTTGTATATTATAGGAGTAATATGAAAACAAAAATAAGTATATTTTTTTTAGTTAATATATTAACAATAAATTATTATTTTTAGGGAGAAACTAGCACTTAAAAACATACAAATTCTTGTGAAGTTTATGATTTAGATACCAAACGATGGGAAAGAACTGATAGTTTAAATGAAGGAGTATAAAATCCCTTGATAGTTGCCTGCAATGACCAATTCTTATTCAAATATGGAGGAGTCAATAAATTTGGATATATTGATAAAACGATTGAAAGATATAACCCTGCCAAAGGTAATATAATGTGTATATATATATATTGATACAGTTTGTAATTACAATTAATCAAAATTCAATTAAAATATTATTCGAAATAGGAAGATGGGAAGTGACCCAATATGCTGCTAAAGATCCTACTGACGAAATAGAAATATTAAACTTTAGTTTGGGCTGCTAAATTGATGATAATAAAATGATTATTTTTGGAGGGTCTAACAGAAACGATTTTAAACAAGACTCTGCATTTATATTTGAAGACTTGGGAGAAAATGAAGAATTAGTAGTTCACAGGCTATAAGGAGAAGTAACTAGTTTTAATTAATCCCCATAAACTATATACAGCTTTTCTGGCTTAATGAATAGAGGGTAAACTATGATTTACAATGGATCTATTTACTTTTTAAGAAAAGGTAAATATTTTAATATTAATTTTGTATTAAATAATAACTTATATATTTTATTTTTGAAAGAATATTAATGAAATAAAAAATAAAACAAAGTAAATTTTAATGTTAAGGAAATACTAAACAGAAAATTGGAATTTTGCGTTTTATTAAAAACTATTATTTTATAAATTTATATAAAAATGTAATTTTCCTTAATATAGATTTATCTTATAAAGTATGTACTAAACTATATACAATATATAATTAAAATTAGTGATTTTTAGGTAAACTAAGATTATTATATAAATAAAATATTGTTTTTTTCTTTCTATTTTATGAAAATGTCTTATTTTACTTTTTATTTGCTATATTTTCTAAAGCTTTTCTGTGAGATTCCTTCCATCTGACAGATAAATATATTTTTGTATAATACTTTATATCAATTTAATAGAATTTTTAATATTTTTATTTATTTATTACTATAAATTTTATTAAATAAATATTAATTATTGAAATAATATAAATAACACTTATTAGTATAAATATGATAATGAGTCAATTAGTATTTAATATAATATAGATTTTATAGTAATATAACGAAATGTATTCCAAAAATTTTCTATAAATATTATTGAAAAAATTCAAATTATAAAATTTAAAGAGTAATACGTATTCTAAATGAAAGACTTAACTATCTTTAATACTCAAATGAATTGTTACCCTTATATATTTAATAATAAATGAAAAAATGCTAATTCATTGTTTATATATTAAACTTAATTATGTAGAATTTTCATATTATAAAATTTTCATTTTTTTTTTTTATTTATCGTGGGTTCCGATTTTGGGACAATGGATGATTTTATTCCAATCTTATCTTTATTTTTATTCTTCATTATTTTTTGGCCCTCCTTTATTATCTTATTTTTAGCGTTATTCAGCAGCTTTTCCTCTTTCTTTAATAGAACAACCCAATGTTGTTTAATTTTAATTCATTTTTTTTTGTTGCTTTTCTTTTCTTTACAAATTAATTGATTTTATATAATTAATTTAATCGATCATTGGCATATTAAAAAGTATTTAATAGTTAATAAATGCAAAACGTTCATGTTATCTATTGAAAATGAAATTTTCTATATTTATTTCTTTAAAATAAAGTATAATCTAGCCAGTAATTTTATATATGTATATCAATTTTCATAAAGTAAATACTATCAAATTGATTAATATATATTATGATATATTTGCATAAAAATATAGAGTTACAGTTGAATTATTATATAGAAACCTTTTTTTATTTATTTGTTTAATTTTTACAAAGTAGTTCCAAAATAATATATTTGCAAGCAAATTTTAAGATTTACTCTTTTTTTTCTCAATAATAGGTAATTAATAATATTTCTTAATTAGTGGTGTGATATTTAATATCTATAAAATATTAAACGATGTTTAAAATTTTGGATAAAAATATTACTAAGAGAACTTAATAAATATATAATAATAGCACCAATTTCTACAAGAATAATTATTTATAGAAAATAAACTATATAAAAAAAAATGAATATTTAGGCTTATTAACAATAAATTAATTATAACAAGTCAAAAATTGTATAAATTTAAAAATTAAAAGATTATCTTTAATAAGATATTTATATATGTGTATTTATTAATACATCATTTTATTATAAATATCATAAATCTTTTTGCACTTTAGCAATATTTCTATTAAAATGATATCTATATTAAATAGAGCTAAATTTAAATATAATATTTTGGTAATTTAATTTTTTGATAAACTATATACTAGAGTTTTCTATTTTATTATTTTAAATTTAATTTTTTAGGTTTTTATCCAAAATGGATTAAGAAGATATAATGAGTATAATAGATAATTAAAATAACTTTTATTATAAAAAAACCTGCTTGTAAGGTACGTATTCATTCTAAAATTTTAGTAAATATAATAAAATTTATAAAAATTTATTATGTACCAAAATCAACAAAAAATTTTTCAAATTATGTTATATATATAATTAATAAATTGTATTAATGTTTCAAGGTAGTCTAATAGTTTTCAACATTTGAGACTATTTATTAACAATTGATTCGATTATTTAAATAATAATTAAGTGATAACCCAGTTATATAAATTACTTAATTTATTTTATAAATTTTCTAATTTGACTTTATAAATGTATACGACAGATAAAAATTTTTGAAAAAATTAAATACTATTATAATGTGCTAAATTTACAATAATAATTACCAAAAAAGAAAATCCATATTTAAAATATACTTTAATCTAAAAATATATTATACTTAAATATAAAAATAACAATAAAATTATTAAATTATGGAATAGTAGTAAAATTTAAATTATTTCTTCTACCTAATCATTAACCATTGATAAAATTGTTAATATATGATAATTTTTATTTATAGTTAAGAAAACTCCACCATATATAAAATTCAATAATTATTTGCCATTATTAATTGAATAATAGTTTCCCTGCTTCTATATATAAAACTTGATTTATTAAAAATAAAAATATATAATATAGTTAATTAATTTAAAATATAAAAATATAATATGACCCTATACAAATTTTGATATGTGACAGATAATTATATTTAGTATAATACTAACTTTTATAAAATTATATATTACTTTTATTATAAATTTTGATGGAAATATAAAATTAATAATTTAATTTTTTTTTTTTTTAAATTTTATAATATTGTTTCTGTCTATATTTAATAAAATAAAATTATCATTAATAATTTTATTTAAAAATTTTTATTATTCATCTGTACCTATAAATATTTTTATATAATATTAATATTAAAAAGTTAATTTTCGTAAATTTTATTAATCTAGCACAATAATACTATTTATGTAATACAAAACTAGAGTTCTTTAACCACATTAAAATTTATTAAATTTTAAATTTAAAATCAAATTTATTAGTTTTAGAATAAATCAAATTTATTCTATTAGCTATGTTTCATCAAGTGCATCCAAACAGAATTCTTATTAAATCCGGACTCTAAATTCCTTCATATAAAGTTCTATAATTTAATTAATAAATATGTTTATATATTTTATTTATTAGTGTATTCTCAATAACAAATATATATTTAATTAAACTTAATAATTGCAAAATAAAAAAATAAAATCGGCAATATAATGGGAAACTTGTGTGCTCCTGAAAAAGATACTACAGTATATGTAAATAACAATAGAGGATTTAATGCTCCTCCTGGACATCATCACCATCACCACCATCATAATTAAGGATTTAATGCTCCCCCCGGTGGTTTCAATGCTCCTCCTTCTGCAGGATTTAATGCTCCTCCCGGAAATAATAGGGGATTTAATGCTCCCCCAGGCGGTTTCAATGCTCCTCCTTCTGCTGGATTTAATGCTCCTCCTGGAGGAGGTGGTGGATTCAATGCTCCCCAGGAGGAAATGGTGGATTCAATGCTCCTCCTAGATGAAAATGAAATATAACTAAAATTAGATTCATTATATATTTTGTATAATTTACTATCGTATAATTTAATAAATAAAATATACTTAAATGCGTTGAATTATTATGTATAATCAATTATTATTTTTCTATGTTATCACATTCTTTTTTTATAAAATCAATATTTTATCAAATTCTATATTTTATTAGTAGTAATAAATTTGAAAATAAAATATTTTCCTTTGGCAACTTAAAAATTAATTAATTATAAACTATGTAATATTAAAATAACTTTAAGCAAGCTTCATAAATTAAAATCTAATATTTGGCTGAAAAATAATTAAAGCATAATTTTACCACAAGAATAAATTCCTAAAGAAATAGCTATATTATATAAAAAAATAAAAAAATTCGAAATGAATATTTACATATAAACATTGAAAAAAAACCAAAGGGTTTAATAATTAATTTATTAACTAAATACCAAAAATTTTCAGTTTCTAGTATAATGCAAAAATAAGCTTCTAATTATTCTCAAAATTAGGGTTAATAAAGAGTTTTTTTTAAATAATCTTTAATTTGAAGGATAGTCTACATTACTATAAGTAGGAGTCCACAGAGTAATTTAAAAATATCAACACTTAAAACAAAATCAAATGTGAATATTAACATCATAAATTTTAATTTAAAGGCTTCTCTAAAAATGATAAAGGAAAATTAATATGCAATTAATAATATGGGTTCACTTTATTTTACGTTTATACCAAGAGTAATAAATCATGATGAATATATAAATGAGATATATAATTATAGTATTAGTTTATTAATAATATATACTATTTAATAGCAAGGATAGCTATTTAACTTTAAAGTTTAACACCATTTTGTGCTTTAAAACTATCGAATAGTTTAGTTATTGCAATATAATAAAAATAATAAAAACCAATAGCTAAGTATTTTAAATAATATATATATCAAAAAAACTCTATCCTAATTACTAATATATTTTATTTTAGAATTTTAATATTAAATGAATGGAGAAATTTAAAAATAAAAATCTCTTGAAATATGTAAACATGAAGAGAAGAAAAATTATCATGTTATAAAATATTCTGTAATTTTAAATATAAAATTAAATATATATTAATTAAAAACATTAAAAGACAATAATTGCACAAATATAAATAGGAATAATAAATGAATAATTATGACAATTAAAAATAGCTGAGTATTACCCTTTAGTAGGCAGATTTATATTTAATATAATAAACATTCTAAGTATTATTATTTTAATAATATTAATTTATCAGAAATTCACTTTTAATATAATTACACAGCAAGTGATTCCAAATATTTTTTGGATGGGGAATGGACTTAAGGTATGAATTAGAGGAATTTGATAGAGAAGAAATACGTAATTAAATCTTATATGATGATGACATATGAAGATAATTAAAAGGAACCTACTTAATAGAATAGGTACAGTTAATATAGTAAATTATATTACTTTACATTATGGATATTACCATTACAGTGTATAATTGTATATTATATTAAATTAATTTAGTTATGATATCAATGTAAAGTAAAATTAATAAATTATGTATCGCCTGAAGTGTGATTAAAATACTCCATTATTTTTAATTAATTCGCTTATAATTTATTTAAAATATATTATATACTAACTCTTTAGTAATTGTTCTCTAAAATATTTAATAATATATACATATATTTCACTATTATATGATTATAAACCATTAATAATAATATTTGTGTTATTTTCCTATTTCTATATTTTTATAAATTATAATAAAACAATTATTAAAACAAAAAAAACAAAAAGCATTATTCCTTTAATTATAATATTAGGGAATTTATTTGATATTTAAGAAATGGATAATAATCCATCAATAGAAAATTCCTCTTTCAATCAGATCAGGAGAAGGAATTCAAGCAAAAAAATATTCACCTAAATTCCATTTGATAACCCTGGTAAAGTGGAAAATCATTTTTCTGTGATTGAAAATAACGTAATATAAGAATAAAAATAAGATGAATAAAATAACAAAATAATAGAAAATTAATCCTTACCTGGGATAGCAATAAATAAAAGTTCATTTGGTAAAACGCCTTTTATTTCCAGTTTTAATATTGAAAATAAATATGAACCACAAAAACAATCAGAATTTTTTTTAAGAGAGAAAAAAATAATAAAAACACACAAAAATTATGAGTAACAAAAAATTAGTTGATAATTTAAAAGAAAGTCAAAAGGAATTGACAAATTCAATAGTAAATTTAGAAAAATTACAATATTTGAAACCAAAATAAACAAATACATAAAAAAGGACAGGCTAAAAGTTATAAATTTGATGAACCTAAAAAACGAATGTCCGTATAATTTTCTCGATCAATTGCTCATCGTTTCACCCTTCCACAAAATTTTTATAATAACATTAATACAGATTAATAAAAAAAATGATAGCAATGATACAGATGTTGACAATACTGAAAATTCATAGAAATCCATATCTCCAACGAAGAACAGACTGTTTAGGTCAAATACAATGGTTTAAAAAATCAGTAGAAATACCCAAGGACATAGATAAAATAAGAAGATTAAAAATAGCAAAGAGAAAAGTGAAAACTATGTTTCGAAATGTAAAAACTCATAATTAGATTTCAAAATATTTTAAAGGAAGTACTTGGTAAAAAAAATTTGAGTTAGAGTAAAAAAAAAATAAGTTTTTTGCTGGAGTATTTCAAAAAAGATAATCTATTTTAGTAAATTATTTTAACAAACTATAAAAAGATGATTATTTTTAATTTTTTTTTAAATACTTATTTTATGTAAATAATAGCCCTTCTACCCAAATGATATTATTAAATAAATATGGAATATTACTTTGATAATTGCTCTTATTTTAACAGCTATTCTTACACCAATAAGAGTTGGATTTATTGATGATTAGGATCTAAAAAGTTGGTTTGCAATAGACCTGGCGTTTGATTTATATTTTAGTTGTGATATTATAATGAATTTCTTATCAGCATATCACGATGAATAGAATAAACTAGTTATAAAATTCAAAAAAAATTATAAAAAATTATGTTACAGGATGGTTTCCAATTGATTTAATAGCGATATTTCCCTTCGACGTGGTTTTTAGCAATATAGATGATTTTTCCTCATATAACAAATTATTTAGACTACTAAGATTACCTAGATTATATAGATTAACAAAGATAGTAAATTAAAATTTAAAAAAGTAATTATATAATTAATTATATTGCCATAAAAAAAAATAGGTAAAATTAAGTAAAGGTGGGTCAAACAGTCCCATTTCTAAAATATTTGAAAAATTTTAAATGAATATAGGTGTACGGAAAATGTTAAATATTGTTATAATTGTTATTATAATGAGTCATTTCGCAGCTTCTTTTTGGTTTTTTATTGCAAAGATCGATGATTATGATGAAGAGACTTGGGTAGCACGATAGTAAATATAAAACAGCAGTTATTTTGAAAAATATGTAGCTAGTTTTTATTGGTCTTTTCAAACTCTAACAACAGTAGGGTAATAAAATAATAAGAATAAATAAAGTAAATATGAAATTAAATAATCTAAATTTTAGCTATGGAGACGTGCAAGCCATCACAATAAAAGAAAAGGGTTTTGCCATTTTTTGGATGATAATCGGTGTGGGATTTTACTCTTTTACAATCGGAAATTTGTCAACTTTATTATTAGAAATGAATCAACAAGGAGCTTTGTATGATATCATTTAGGAGCAGTGTGAAGATATTGCTATAAAATGTGATTTTCCTTTAGAATTAAAACATAAAGTTTAAAATTCTTCGAAATAAACTATAAAGAAAACAAGTTTTGGGGTATCGATCATAATCAACTTAAAGAAGCACTTTTCTATTAGCATATGGAAGAGTTATCACTTCTTACATATTAATCTCTTTTGGGATAAAACTCGATAGCTTTTTTAAAATATGATTATTCGTTTACTTCTCACTTATTGCCTAATTTGTAACAAAATATAATTATAATAAAAAAATAGCATAAATAGTAAGAAGTATTTTAAAATTACAAGAAATTTTGTTCGTTTTGTGAAAGATGAAGTAATCTACAGGGCTTTTGACCCAGCAGAAGAAGTATTTTTTATTTAGAGTGGAAGTGTTAATATAACTAATGAATATGGTGCAATATTATTAAAATTCAAAGAATCAAATCATTTCGGAGAAGAAGAAGTAATATTATATATTATTCAAAGTTTAATTTACTTAATTTAGAAACTTTGTTTAAAAAAATACTTAGGTGTTAAATGAAGAAAAGAGATAGTATTATGCGGTGGCTGTGAGTGATTGTGTATTATTATTTTGCAAAGCTGAAATTTTTCGTTATTTGGTGGATGATTCGGACGCAATAAAGGAATATCTATAAAAAAAATAAATCATAGAAAAAAAAGACTATAACGTGCTAAAGATACCTTCCATCTTTATTATAAAAAAGCATAAAGAATTTACAACTTCAGTTCTTCTAAAATTAATTTCTCATCCGTAACTATATAATTGGACTAATTATAAAAAAAGGCAAAATTGGAATTTCTGGACAAGCAGCGTTTCGAGCACATAAATTAAAAGTACACGAAAAAATCAAGGGAAAAAATGCATGATGATGACAATATTTTGACAAATTCGATTGCTAAATTTCAGCTCTTAGATAGTGCCCTTCATTACCAATATTATTTATATGGATTACAGTAAGAAAAGGAAAAAAAAGCTCATAATAATAATAAAAGCTTATATATATCTCACAATATGAATTAGTCTGTTACATAAGGGGCTTTAACCCCAGATCTTAGAAGTAGTGCCTAAATATATCCCATAGCCAAGTAAAGTAGTGGATTTTTATAAAGAGGTTCGCAAATTCAAATTCAGCGAAGTCCATCTTAATCACCTTAAAAAAAAGTCCATGCAATACTCCCACTTAGTAGTTAAGATAAAAATAAAAGTATTCCTTTTAATTTCACATTTCTTCAGCAGGGAGCGACAGCTTAAGCATTAATATAAACAATAACAATAGCAACAACATTGAAAATACAATGACTGCTAATAGCAATATCAATGACAGTAACAATAACAATACCAATACCAATACCAATACCAATACCAATAATTTAACTGTAAATAAAATTAGAAATGAAACAAAAGGTAGTTGCTAAAATTTGATTTCAAGAACAGCAGAAAACTCCCTTTCCTTATAAGGGAGTGAAATGGAAGACAAAAATAATTTTGCTGAAAAAACATAAGAAGAAGTCTACTCCAAATAAAAACTTCATACCTAGAATTTGAAAGTAGGGACTTAACAATAAACATATTAACCGAGAAAACAGAGTATTTTCAGCAAGTCTTACTCTTAACTTTCGTATCTATAAAACGAGTAAGATAATTAAAATTTTTTAATATAGTAGTAATAATAAAATATGGAGAAATAAAATAATGAAGATGTAATAACTTAGAAAAAATAAAACTATAATAATAATTCTCCAAGGAAAATTCCATTTATTGATATATAAAGTGCTTAAATTATAAAATCTGAGACTGAGTTTGTTGAAATGGATTCAAGAGTTTCTTTAGAAATGAGTGTTCCTTTCAATAACTATGGCAATAACCAAGATATCCTTATTGATTAGAATAACTCTAATTTATATATATCAAGATCCTTGCCAATGGCAAGGAAATACAATTTAATTAAATAAAACTAAAAAGAAATATAATAAATGACTGAGTAATATTAAAAAACAAAGCTTGAAGTTATGAAACTCTGTCATTAGATTCAATAAATATAAAAATCTAAAAAAATTAATTATTCAAATGAAAATAATTTTAAAATATATATATATAACTTTTATACAATACTTAAATTTAATTTATCAATATAAATCAACTAAATTTGACGTTTTAATTTTATAATAACTATATCTATTTATGTCTTTTATAAATGGTTTTTTTTTTTATAGAAATATTATAAATGCCAAATATCAAGTATAGATGAAATAATAATTTTCAATTAAATCAATTTAATTCAATTAATACACCTATTATTACTAATAATTGTTAATAGCAATAACAACACTATTTTTAATAATAAGAATTATAAGTAGTAGAAAAATCCAAAGCTAACAAATTCTCAAAATTAAAATTCTTATAAAATATAGAAAAAACTATATATGAGGATATTTCAGGGAGCAAAAATTATAATTAGAAAGATTAAAGAAACCAACACCTATTAAAAGTATGCAGAATTCAAGGAGTAAATGAAAGATTAAAAAATGAATCGTGAATTAATAGGAGTAGATAGAATTGGAAATAAATACTATTAGTACTATTCTCCTTATGGTCTTCCTTAAAGACGTGAGGTATTAAAATTAAGAAAAAATTAAGCATCATATAGTTATATTATAGCATTCGAAAAATGAAAAACATTTATTTAGTTAATTTTAATTAAACTTTCTATTAAATAAATTTAGGTCGAGTTTATTGATAAAACATCTTATGCTCTCAATGATCAGGCTTTTTGGATGTGGCTAAATAAGAGACAAGAACACAGTCCTACAAAAGAAGAAGTGGAAAGATAGTAATAAAATAGAAATTTAATATTCCTTTATTTGTAGAAGAAAAATGATAAAATATGTTAATTTTTATTATTAAATCAAGTTATTTTGAAGAAGCAATGCGAGTATAAAGAGGAATTGAATGGGATCAAAAGGAGTAAATGCTGATTGAATAATATTATGCATAAAGAAAAGTAGTTTTAGAATAGTAAAAGAAATAGCATTTGCAGCTAAGTAGTTAGCATTTAACAGAGGTAGAAAAAGATGAATAGCAAAAAATAGTCGAAAAATTGGCTTTAGAAGAAGAATTTAATCAAAATCCAGTCACTTAAATTAGAGATAACGACAAACCAGAGGAAGAATATAAACCTCAAAAATGGTCCCCTAAATCGAAGCAAAGGAGACCTCCAACTTAATCATAGGAGTGAAAGCCAATAATAATAAAATATAATTTTTACATATTATATAAATAATAAAATTATTTAATTTTATAAGTTTTTTTTTAATTAAAAAATGGATAATAATATTGATATTTTTTTTATTTTTTACAAATGCTTATAATAATTATTTTATATAATAAAAATTAATTTTAATTAAAAATTTGTATTCCCTGAATATAATCGCTATGCTATTTTTTTTACTTATTATAGCTTATCAATTAAAATTTTTTATCAATAAAATAACTTCTGAATTTTTTTCTATTTTACGCTTTCATGAGCTTTAAGAGCTAGTGTTAATTCTTCATGCATGTGTTTAAGATTGGCATAATCCGATTAAATTTATATAGATTTAGTTTGATTATCTAATGCAAAAAATTTTTTATTAACTTCATATTGCAATGTAAAATTATAGATTTGAATACCTTGCATTAATTATAAATTTAACATAATTTTTGGTTTTATTTCTTATTAAAAAGATCGCGAAGCCACTTAAACATCGTATCTCCATTATAATTTTTAAATTAAGGAGTGACATCATTTTCTAAGATTTCAAATTTTTTCCTTAATTCTTTTTAACTTTACTCCATTTTCTAATTATGAAGAAAAATTTAAAAAAATATTTTTTATATTTTCTTTAATATTAAACCTTATAAAATACAACTTTACTTTAATAAAAATAGCTTTTTTTTCATTTGATAACTTTAATATTTCTAAATTTGCTGTAAATTCTCTATCTTCAACTTTGAATTTGGTAAAATATTAAATAAGTCTGCAAAAAATACTTAAATATTAATTTGCAATTTCTTCTTCTATTTCCAAGATTTCTAAATTACAGATATAAAAAGAAAAATAAGTAATTCAGTTAAAAACCAAATAATAAATTTCTATAATTACATGCAAGTTTAACATCAACTGCATTTTTCGCTATATAATTAACAGTAAAATTTAGAGATCTATCAAATTCTATAAACAAAGGGTAAGAATAAGTAGTGCAAATTGTTAATAGGTAGAAAATAATTATCTATATTGAATTAAATATTACAATCGTCATTTAATTGATCTTTTATAATTTGAATATCTTCTAAAAATGCCTGATTTAAAATCATGTCAAAATTCTAAATTTTTTTGTTTTTAACTCAATATTATATTTAAATAATTGAAAATTTTTCTTATAATTCTTAAATAAGAATTTATATATTATAAATAAAATTAATTAATTGATTCTGAAAAAATATGTTTAGGAAAATAATATTATTAATTAACTAATTAAATCTCGCACACTAATAGGGATCATTTCTCAAATTGTTTTTATTAGCATTCATTACATAAAATTATAGAATGTGATTAATAAAGTAATAGTTTATTTATGCTCAGCTAATAAAATACACGTATTTTGCAAAAATTAATTAATTCAAACACTAATAAAATAAATAATAAAATAATTAAATAAAAAATAATTTTTCAATGAAATCTTTCTTAGTCTTGGCATTATTGGTTCTCTCAGCCTTCGCTTTCAAATCCGATGAAGCCTTCAACAAAAAATATTAAGTCAAAATCCTTAATGAAGGAACCTACTCCCATTTCCCCAATGCTGGAGACAGTGTTAAAGTTCACTATGTAAGAATTTTTATACTAAAAATACTAATAATTATAAATTTCCTCCAGCTTTTTTTATATTTTTTAATTTATAAAACTTAAAATATCAATAAAAAACATAATTCTTTTTAAATAGACTGGAAGATTACTTGATGGAAAAAAATTCGATAGTTCAGTTGACAGAAACCAAAAATTCGATTTCAAAGTACACTATTTTTTTTTTTCATTTTTTCTATTTAATTGAAAATAATAAAAATGAGATGATTCAAAATTTTATTTTCTTGTTAATTTTTAGGTTGGAAAAGGAATGGTTATCTAATGTTGGGATGAAGTTATATAAAGAATGACCTTAAAGGATAAAGTAGTTGTTATCTGCCCTTCAAACACCGCTTACGGATCTAGAGGAGCTGGAGGAGTTATCCCCCCCAATTCTGATTTAGAATTCGAAATCGAAATGTTTGCTTTTGGATAACACAAAGTTGAAGATCTTTGAATTATTTGATATGAATTAAGTTTACTTTACTTTTTCAAAAATATTCTATATTTAATATAAATAATAATCACCATATATTTATATTAATATATGTAATGTTAAAATATTTACTAGTTTAACTTTCAATAAAGTATGAATAACTATTATCATTCATGTTTACAAAACTATAAAAAAATTTTATAAAAATATTTGAGGGAATTCATTATTTAATTCTGTGTATATGATCGATATCTGGGGTATATATTAGAAAAAAAGAATATAAGAAAGTGACAATTTGTGTATATATTAATTATTTGTTAAGAATATAAGCAGTGGTGGATATCATACACATCATAAAATAATTTAATTAAATAAAATTTATAATTCAATAAATAAAATAATTAAAGTAATAAAAATAAATAGTATTGTAAAAATGAAAACTTTCATTGTACTAGCTCTTTTAATATTGGCCACTTTCGCCTTAAAAAAAGATGATGCTTTCATGAAAAAATATCAAGTTAAAATCCTCAAAGAATCCTAATACGAACACTATCCTTAAAAAGGAGATAAATTAAGTGTTCACTACACTGGAAGATTATTAAGTGGAAAGAAATTCGATTCTTCTGTTGATAGAAACCAATAATTTACTTTCAATGTATTATTTCATTAGAATTTATATTGAAATTTTTATTCTTTAAAATATTTATTAATATAATAATATTTGGACTGATTTATTTCAAATCTAAAATTTTTTAGATTGGATAAGGTAGAGTCATCAGATGTTGGGAAGAAGTTATGGCAAACATGACCGTTGGAGAAAAAGTTGTTGTTATCTGTCCTGCTGGTATATAATTATATAATCTAATTATTTCTTAGCTTAAAGTATTGATTAAAAATTTTACTTAATTATCTGTATATTAGATCACGCTTATGGATCTAGAGGATTTAGTGATTTAATTCCCCCTAATTCTGATTTGGAATTTGAAATTGAATTATTCTCTTTTGGAAAACACAAAAAAACTGATTTATGAGATATATTAGTTGATAAAACAAGTTATTAGTTATTTTTTTTTACATATATAATTAATAACTTAAAATATAATAGTTACTTTCTATTGTATTTTTAAAAAACTAAAATATATTTGTTATTTTTTTTTAAATAAAATTATAAACATTTTTATAATTATAATAAATATACTTATTGATGAAGATTATATATAGAATTTTATAATAAAAAATCTTATTAAAATAGCATTAACTATGCAATAATTTAATTATTACTGAGAAAATTAAATTATATGGTTTTATTATAAATCTATCATAAATACTTATAAATAATTAAAAGAATCAGAAACTTAAAATTCATAAAATAATAAACAATAATTTTGTTTAAATACATAAATACATAATTTCATTTTATTTACAAAATATGCTTTATTCTTATATACTATTCTTATCACTTCTATTATTTAAAAAGTCAATCTAACTTCCATCTAATTATACTTCCATTGTTGAATTAGAAATAATGATTGATAATAAATTCAGAGGAAATCTCACAATAGGACTATACTCCCAGGAGGCTCCGAAAGCATCTTTCAATTTTTTATAAAATTGTAATAGAGAGCAATTAAATCAATTTTTACATAAAAACAAAGAGAAATAAGAAAAAAATAGAATAAAACAGATACTATCTAAGTTTAAAATTTCAAGGACTTATCTATTGATTATGTTTTAGAAGATTAATATATGTAATTTGGGAAACTAGAAGCTACATTTGAAAATTAGGCCTATTATTCCGAAATAAACGAATTTTATACAGAATTCGGAGCATTATCTTAAGAAAGAAATGAAGAATCAGGCCATGTAGGAGCCAGATATACAATTCATTTTTCGAAACGACCTTTTGATGGCAGATATTCTCTATGGCATGTTTTCGGTACTGTGATTAAAGGACACTAATTGCTAAAATATATAGAAAATGATATATCAGAAAATAATGGAATTCCAAGACAAAATATAAGCTTAGGGTACTGTAGTATAGTAAAAATCCCAGTAAATAATGAAGAAAAATAGTGAAATTTTAAAAATATATTATAATAGTAAATTAAAATTAAATAAAATATTTTATTATGTTTTAAATAATTCAGAAGCAGTGATTTAATGAATTCTATAACAGTTTTTCTTATAATTTTATTAATTTTGATATATAAAGAGAATATTTACACTATCTAAAGATTCGATAAATAAAATTTCTTTCGTAATTTAGCTTATTTGTTATCAAATGCCTGATTGGCTTAGTAGTTAAAGCGTCCGCCTTGTAAGCGGAAGATCATGAGTGCGAACCTCATATCAGGCTCCCTTTTTTTTTAGTATTATTTACTTTTTTCTAACTTATTAATAATCAATTTATTATAAAATAAAAACATATATTATCAAACAATTAATATGAATAGAATTTTATTTTTAAATATTTAATTTTTTTATATTTGGTTCTAAATTATGTTATTGTATATTTTATTAATAATGGCAAATGAATTAATATAACTATGATTCTGTAGTAATATTAATAATTATATTTAATATTATGAAATATTATATTATTTTATTATAAATCAACAATAATGATTAAATTATTTTACTGGGGTGGTAATTAAGCAAAAAAATGTGTTCAATAAAAAAAAGTCACAAAGAATGTTTTAATTAATAACATATTTTAAATATTATTAAATTAAAAAAATAAAATAAAATAAAACTAAGAATAGTATAAATTGAAATAGTCTTAAGAGAAACTAAGTGAAAAAAATCATGAAGAAATAAATATTCGAAGTAACCAAATTTTATATATTAATTCTCTAAATTAATTAGATTCATTTTAATTAAATATGTTATACTATTATTTTTATTGTATTATATTATAAAACTGATTCTCATTTAAAAAATCAAAATATATCTTAAAATGTTCATATATTTTATCATATATCTTAATGCTATTATAGTTTATAATACTATATTCTTAATAGAAAAGAAACATATTTGTTTAGATTGGAATCGTTTTAGCTTTGCTATTTATTTAGCTATATGCAAAAGAATTTTATACTTTTTCGATAAATCCAAGTGAAATATATGAATTAGGTAAATTAAAGAACTCATAAATCATAAATTATAATATTAAAAACATAATTAATTATTTTTATATCTTATTAGAAAAAGACAAAATTTCATATGAAATAGTTACAAAAAAGGATCATTAAACCATTTTTGTCTCATACAATGATGGCTATTTATAAAAAATAAAGTTAATTAACAAAGAACTATAACGTGAAAATTTAATTTTTATATGTGATGTCATATATAAAATGAAATTTTCACCTGGAGATGAAAAATATCTATTTTTAAGTTGTGCTGAATAGGGACTGGTTTTATATGATTCAGAACTACACGAAGTAGTCCAAACAATCAAGTAAACTAGCTTCTACACTGCAATTATAGGAAATAAATTATATTCTTCTCACTACACTGGATTTTATAAATACGATATATCAGATATATTAAACATAAAATTTGAATTTGATCTCTCTAACGAAGAGGTCGGATAAGCTTTTCATTTTGAAATCTCTCCAGATGAGAAATATTTTTTCAAGCAAACAATATATTCTTTTAAGGTAAACACGCTTTATAAAGAGAACTAATATAATAGAATCATCTCAATAATATTATATTATAATAATTTTTTGTATTAGTTGTAGATATAAAAAATTTGAATGACCCGAAAATAGTTGTTAATGATCCAATGGATGCTGGCTATGGAGTTAAACAAATTGTTTTACATCCTAATAAAAAAGTTGTCTTTGTTCCTACCTAATGGCATAGAATAATATCAATTGATTATACGATTTATGAAAATGCTGACTATTCATAATAATATCTAAAGTTCACTCAAGATGGAGTTCTACTAGATGAAAATTACTCCAAAAAAATGATTTATGGATATCTTTAGATGGAAACTTTTTATTTAATACTGCAGTGGGATAAGGAGTTTTGATTATAGACTGTTCTGATATATCTAATATGCATATTTATTAAAAACTGGAAATATTGGGAGCATTATAAAGGATGTATGTTATTCCTAATAATCATGATTTTATTTATGTAATAATATTTATATATTGATAATAATGTATAAAAAATCTTATTTTTTTATAGGTTCTAATAGCCAAATAATTACTTGTCTATTAAAGAACATATCCAGAATAGGTTTTAATTCAATTTGTTTGCAAGAGGTTAGAGTGAAAAATTTTAGGATCTCTAGATTACTGGTTTACCTTATTAACAATTATTTACCCATAACTTTACTCGATATTATGTTTGCTATGGAAAAGATGGGCTAATTTTATTTGATCCTATTGATATGCCTATTTTAAAAAAAAGAAGAGTGTATTCATAACCAGAAATAGCTCAGCTCACAGGAGTTATCAGCATATAACATGCCATTGGAAATGAAAATATTATTATTCTAGGTATAATATATAATAAATATTATGTGTCAGAAGAAAAATAATATATTTTTTTTTATAAAATTAGGAAATTAAAATTACTATGAATTGCATATTCTTAATCTAACAAATATTGACATTCCTGAACTGATATCTTATTCTCATTTAAAAAATAATGCTATTTAATGTATTAAAACTTTAAAAAATAATGAGAGTAAATTAATAATAGCTACTTCTAGAGAATTATAAGTAATAGATATACAAGATAAATTGAATCCTAAAATATTATCTAGTTTTATTGGTAAAATGATAATTATAATTTTGTATAGTATTTGCATTATTATATTAAATAAAATATAAATATTTCTAAGATGACAATAAAGTGGCAAGGGAAAACTTAGTTAGTATAGATTTATCAAATGATCAAAAATATATATTTGCATGTGATCATATATTTGGATAAATATTTACAAGTGTTATATCATAAGGTAAAAATTTTATCATATTTGTCATTATTTTATTTATACATTTTTAATATTTATATTGTTTGTTTTAGATTATAAAACTATTACAGTAATTGCTTCTGTATAATTTAACTCTCCACATTCAATAATTAAATCATACAAATATTCTAATATTGTATATGCATTAAGTAGCTCAGAAGGTTTGTATGTATATGATGTAGGGGAAAACTATGAAAAATTCGAAGTAATTTCTGAACTATTATTAGAAGGAAAAATGATTTAGATGAGTATAGATAAAGAAGAAACTGTTTTATTCATATGTAACATTCATATTAATAGTTAATTTAAAATAATAAATTTATATTTTCTGGTAGCCTCAACTCTTAAGAATACATTTATGACAGTTGACATATTTAACATCACTAATCCATAATTAATGAACACATTTATAGCCCCTGTGGAATTTACCTTAGGAGCTTATTTTTTATCAAATTCCAGAAAAAGGTAATTATTTAATGTTGCTATGTCTCGATGGAATTAGAGCATTACCGACAAAATTGTCAACAAAAAATGAATATTGAATATTTTTTGAAAGATTATAATTAAAATTATATAAATCATACAAAAAAAGAGGGTATTTCAATGAAATTTTTTTGTGGGAGACAATTTTTAAATTAGATTTTAAAATCTAGTAAATCCTAAAAAGAAAATCATCTCTAAATTTTTTTATTATTCTGTTGATCACCCGAAAAAGTTATTTGAATATAGAGAAAATATGGAATTTAGCTTAGTTTAAAAAAACAATAGATTATAACATGTTCTAAGGATTTATAGGGTTTGAATACAGTATTAGCGTAGATGAACAAAAGAGTGGTTGTAGATGATATCTATAACGAAGTTTTTAAAAATAGTGTTAATGAACCTCAAAATAAATAAATAGCAGATCTTATTTTTAAAGTAGTCACGGAATAGTAAAGATATATTAATAAATTATTTTATATTTTTACAAAAATAAATTAGTGGTTATCTCACCCAAGACGGCTATGTAAGTTCATTATTCAATATTGATAAAACGATGATTTTGGCAAGAGAAGATACTAATATTTAGTAATATGCATCTCAAGTGCATAAAGTGCTAAGATAAAAAGTAAATTTGATCCCCATATACTTTAAAATCTTCCCAAGTTTAATTTTCAATCCTGATTATGAATCTTCAGTATAAAATAATAATAAATTAATTATTCAAACTTATGCCCATTCTTTAGAAGTAAGATTGAAAATAGAAAGCAAATACGGTAAGTTTTTTAATAAAAAATTTGAAGGAATAGTCATTTCTTACTCTGAAACTCTAGATTAAATATCAATGTATGGAAAAACCTAAGTTATCAATTAAATATTAGAGTAATAATATTATTATTATAACAATATTTAAATTATATTTTAATAAATTTCTTGTATTTTATAATTGTTAGGCAAATTAAATTATAAATAAATGATTAAAAATAAGCAATTATATAAGTTCATATTAGTGATAAGTTAAATATAGACATTGATAAAGAATATAAATTTGAAGAATTAAAATTTCTGAAATTAAATAATAATCCAGTTGTATTGTAGCCTGTAAAATAATAATTTGAAAGATAATACAAAGAAGGAAAGCTTTTTATAGAAGAACAATTCTAATTTTAATTTCATGCAAATACTTTTTAAGATGATGATAGATTACTTTATAAATTATATATTTAGAATTAAGAAAATAATTCTTAAATAATTATTACGAACTAAATAACTTACAAAGATTGTTGGTTTAGCTTTGATTCATCTTTAAGGACGTTAAAAGGATAATGCAATTAATCCATGTTCAAAAGTAAGATTTAGTTTATAGTTGAAGTAATATTAAAATATTCAATGTATATAAATTAACTATTAATAGATAAAATATAAACAATTTATTTACGTAGGCAACTGATGGATTTTCTTCAGTTTAAGATAATTTTGAGATATATTTTCTTTACATTCCAGCCTATGTTGTTTTTTATTACAGTGTATTTATTAGTTCAGGAATTTTTACTATAGTGGGATTATTCAGGTAGAAGTTTAAATCAATTAATTATTTAAAATGTTAAAAGATAAGTTGTACTATTTGAATTCTAAAAATAAAAATTCTAATAATTTAGGAATTAATATTGCTTTTTTCTTAAGTTTTTTTATTTATTTTTAAATGAAAAATAATTTAAATGTTAATCTTAAAATTAAATTGAATTTTTAATAACACATTCTATAAATAAAATATCAATATTATAATAAAATTAAACATGTGTATTTTATCAGAAATTGTTAGAATATAACATCTAAATTTTTTTACAAATTATATTATTAAATTTATTCTATTATAATTTAATTAATCAAAATTATAGAAAAAGAGGAATTTTCTATGGAATTTTATGTAAGAGAAAATATTAGATTGGAAATTTGTATATAAGAGAAGGAGAAGAGTTTGTTATTCAAATTATCTTAAATAAAGAATAAATAAAAAGAGGGGAAAGACATTTAAAAGCTTTTTTAAAACATTATAATAAAAATAAACTAAACATTAAATAAATATTTCAGAATAATAATCTCGAATTTTTATAGTTTAATAAAAAAGCAATTTATGAAAATTTAGTTAAGGTGGCTAGTGATGTTGATTAAATGGGCTATTAAGATGATAATTCATTTGATTATGTTATATTTAAAGCACTTTTTTGTCATCGTTTAATAAACCAGAGAATCTATAAAAAAGAAAGAAAAATATTATAATATTTGAAGTAGTTATGTGAAAAAGAATCTTTTGCTCATCAAAATAGATGGTTTGAATTTTATGTCGATATTTAACCAGTCGTCGTATAAAGTTGGTAAACCTGTACTCCTTCTGTTAAATTTAGAGTTTCCAAAATAATATCTTGCATTTCTAAAGCTTATAAAAATGTAAATAATAATAAATCAATTAGATATTCTTAAAATTTTGAATAAAATGATATCGCTTATTCATTTTTTGATGACAAATATTGGGAAATGCTATAAGAAGAATAAATCCAATTTAAGGATATAAATTTGGCCTTAATTTTCAATATGATATATGTTTATGCTGTCGGAGTAACACCTATTTCGTATTTTAGCTTACAATTTACGAGAGGACAATGTATCACATAAGGGATTTAGAAAATTAAAATGGTCAGAGCTTTAAAGAAAAGAGATTCGAAATTTAATTTCTGCTGGAAGAGTATTAATTTAGATTACTTAAATATTCCATTCAGTCAAAATACACCACTTCCTTCATGGTGTGAATACAAGTTTCATCATAATATTATTGAAATATATGGGGTTATTCCGAAATCAGATTCACCAGAAGATAAAAATAAAAACTACATAATTAGAATAGATGATAATAATAATATAACATTAAGAGAATTTCATTTGATTTAGGTTGAATCATTATAATAATGTACATAGTAGATTTTAGTTAAAAATACAAATATTACATAAAATTTTAGTAAAAATAATGAATAAATACTATGAAAATCAAATTCTTAATTAATATGCTCTTAATAGTTATAATATCGCAATACAAACTATGATTCTAGTTTAAATAATTTGAATATATTAAAATTCCATTTATATAAATGAATATATATGAATATTAAATTAATAAATTCTAGGATAAAATACAGTCTCACTGATATAATATATATATATATTATATGTTATATAAGTGTTATCTAAGGTAAAAAATAAGTAATGGCTAAATTGGGAAAATAAGATTATAAAAACTATTACCATAGTTTTCAAATGTTTCTTGAAAAAAAATAAATTATACTTAAAAACATTTTTTATTATTAAAATAAAAAAAAAATAAAATATTTAAGAAGTAATTTAAGAATGATCTTAAAAATTATTAAAAAAATTATATGATTATTTTTGTTAATATATTCAAAGTATACTATTAAATTGATATTTGATTAGAAATTCATTTAAAGACATAAACGAAATATATTAAATATATAATAATATTATTTAAATTCATTAAAGAACATACTTATAGCTTAAATGATATAAATATTATAAATAAAGCATTAAATTATGTGTTTATATTAAGTCTTTATAATGAAACATTCCTTAATAAAAGTTAAAAAGAAAAAGAAAAAAAAAAATAATATACAAATCTCAATAATTTTGTAAATTTGAGAAAAACTAAACATCAACTCATAAAACGCTCTAAGTTAGAAATTTATAATAAAATTTGGTCTAATTCTTTAAGATATGGTAATATTTTAATTCTAATTTTTTAAATTATATTTAATAAGAATTTTATGGTATAAATAAATTTTGAATAATTTTTTATTAATATAATAAAATGATATTATTTTTTTACAAAAACCAATTACAAATTTTATGAAAAAAAATATAATAATAATATCTTCATCAAACCAAAAACCAATTTTCTTGTTGTTATTTAAAAATTTTATTCATACATTCTATTTAAGCATGGTTAAAGAAATTTATTTTTTTATATATATTGAAATAATTTTCCTTTATCGTTTATATAGTATTAGGCAGCATTAATATTAATATTTACTTATATTAAAAGCTTATTTTTTCTTTATTTAATATATACTAGTTAATCACTAGTCTTTTAATAATAATAACTCACTATTAGTAATATCACTAATATTGGAAAATAAATCATATTTTCCTCATATATATATATAATATTATTTCTTTTTTATATTACATTTTCAGATAGTTTTTTAAGAATAAAAATTTTTTTTACCAAAACCAGAAAAAATAAATTATTTATAAGAATTATTGAATTAGTTAAAATAATATCATTTATAAAAATAATATATTATTAAAAAATTTAAAATTTTATTATTTTTTTTAAATAGATATTATTGACTAAAATTATCTTGATTATCTATGTAATAAAAATTAATTCATTAGAATATCTAACTTATACAAGAGATCCAATTTAGTCTTTCTCATTAGGTAATATTAAAAAGAACTAATAAATATATTTAATAATTAACAAATAATTAAATATTTTATTAGATAAAATAAGTTCAGAAATAATTACAAAATAAGATCAAAAAACTCATTTTATATCATATAATGATGGGCATATATAAAAAATAATGCAAAATAATGAAGAAGTTATTAAAGAATAAATAATTTAAGTTTGCAATGAAATATTAAAAATGAAATTTTTATTTGAAGAAAATTATATTTTACTAAGTTGTGGAAAAGAAGGACTTGTGATATATGACACAGCATACAATAAAATTGCTTAGAAAATAGGAGAAAGTAGCTATTATAACCACAGTTATAAATAATACTCTATATTCTAGCCATGAAAATGGAGTTAACAAATATGATTTGAATGGAAGTATAAACTAAATTAAATATAATAAATAGCTTTTCCAAATAAGAAATTGGCTTGCCTTAATATTTTGAAATTTCTGTGGATGAGAAATATATGTTTTAATCAAATAAAAATTTTTTTTAAGGTAATAATTTTGTTTAAATATTCCTTAACTTATAATAAATATTTAATATTGTTATATTAGTTATTGACATTAATAATTTAAATGACCCTAAAATAGTAACAAAGGCTAATTTTTAAGTTGATTACGGCTACAATTATATAATAATTCATCCATAAAAAAAAGTAGTTTTCGCTTAAATTTAGTAAGACAAAATTTTTGCTATTAATTTTGAATCATATTATAGCTCTGACTATTCACACATAATAACCTTCCATTTAAATATGATGGGGTTATATTATTGATGAAACATATTCTCGTAAGAATGATTTATGGATTTCCTAAAATGGGAATTTTTTTATTTAGTACTTACAATGGACAGGGTGTGATAATAATCGATTGTTCAAATATTTAAAATATGTATATTTATTAAAGGTTAGAAATATTAGGAAATTTTTATAAAAAATGTATATAATTTCTTCCAATCCAGAATATATATATATGTATCTATAATTTTAATATATATAATTTAATATAATATTATAACTCTATTTTGTACTTTAGGTTTTATAGTCTAAAAAATTAATTATTTATTAAAAAAACGATTCCAGAGTAGGTAGAATTGAATCTTTTTTAGTAGACCATAGAGTTTTAAATGGTCGGATCCTTAAATAAAAGAACCTTACCCTTGGGAATAATTATTCACTCATAATTTTACAAGATACTATGTATGTTATGGAATAGATGGGCTTTACCTATTTGATCCCACCAATTTACCAGAAATCAAAAAAAGAAGAGTATACTCTAAGCCAGAAATACCCTACTTGACTTCAGTTGTTAGCATATAACATGCACTTGATGATGAAAATATAATAATAACAGGTAATTAGTTAAATATTTATATATAAATTTAATATATATATATTTATAATACAATTTTGGTTAATAATCAAAGGAAATTACTATCAATATGGATTCCACATACTTAATTTAACTGACATTGATAATCCTATAATGCTTAGTTATATAGACATGAAGACTGATCTAATAGCTTGTGTGAGGACTTTTAAAAGTGATCACACTAAGTTAGCCGTTACAAGTCTTACAGATCTTTTTATTCTTGATATTACTGACAAAACCAAGCCCTACATATATTCTACACTTATCGGTACAGTTGATTAATGAAATAAAAATAATTTTATTTTTCCTTATTATTTTTTTTAATTTTAAGATCCTAAGAAAGTGGCAGGTGATTACTTGACCTTTGTTGATATTTCCAGTGATCAAAAATATGTATTTGCAAGTGATTACAATTTTGGATAGATATTTACGGGAAAGGTATCAGACGGTAATTATTAAAATTAATAAAACCATTAATTGCTTAAGCAAATGATATATAATAAATTTATTTAATTTTATAGATTTTAAAACTATTACTATAATTGGATCCCATTAGTTTAATGCTCCCTTTTGTGTTGTTAAGTCTAAAAAATATGATACAATAGTCTATGCACTAAGTAGTTCTGATGGTTTGTACATCTATGATATTGGTGAAAACAGAGATAGATATGATTTACTTTCTTTCGTAAGGCTAGATGGAAACATGATATCAATGAGTACAGATACCAATGAAAATGTTGTTTTTGTGAGTAATTTGTTATATTGGTTTTTATTTAAACTAATTATAAATTATGTTTCTACATCAAATTATTTTATAGCATCAACCATTATAACTACATTTATGACGATTGATATTTTTGATTTAAAAAATCCTTAATTAATGCATAATTTTATTGCCCCTGCTGAATATTCCTTTGGATCTTATTATAATACTATTCCTAAATAAGGTACTTTTCTCATTATAACAACCTTTACTGGTGTAAGAGTTATACCCACTAAATTGGAAACTAAGTTGAATTTAGAGTATTTTATAAAAGATGTAAAAACTCAAAAATTCCTAAAATACAATAAAAAAGAGGGAATCGCTCAGAAATTCTATGTTGGAGATTAATTTTAAATTCGAGTTTCAAATTTAGTAAACCCACAACTGAAAGTAATTTCGTAATTCTTTTATTACACAGTTGAAAGTCCTGCAGAGTTGTTTGAAACTAAATAAAATATGGATTTTAATATAGAAAATAAAATTATTGACATATATTGTGCAAAATAACTTTCAGGACTTAATACAGTAGTGGTGCAGATAAATGCTTAAGTTAAGGTGGACGAAATATTCTAAAAGTTATTTGTGGAGAATGGAAAGAATTCATAGGAAGATTTAAAAACTGCTGAACGTATCTACAAAGTTTCGCAAGAATAGTAAACTAATTAAAAACTATTTTTTAAAATATTTTATATTGTATTTTTATATCTTTATATGATAAAAATATACATTATACCATTTTAAAATATCTTTATATTATAATAGTGGATATTTGACTTTAGATGGCTACATAACTTAAATGTTCAGTGTTGATAGAATATTGGTTTTGGCAACCGGGGATGGTAATTTGTAGCAATACGCTTATTAGTACCATACTTTATTGAAAAACAAAGTTACATTTATCCCTGTTTACTTCAAAATATATCCCAGTTTAATATTCAATAATAATATAACTTCTATTCAATCTGGTGGAAGCCAAAAAATCATAGAGTCAAACTCTAACTAGCTGGAAGTAATTTTTTAGATATAGAAAGAATATGGAGCTTTCTTCGTATAAAATTTTAAGGACTTATAGTTTCGTACACAGAATCACTGGATTAGATAACAATTAATGGAAAAACTGATGTTGTCAATCAATATTTGGAGTAAATAAAATAGTTTTATTTATATAATTTGTTTTAATTAATATTTTTTTATCTGTAGATAAATAAAACTGGAAATGTACAAGTAGACTGAAGCTAAAATTTCAGTCAAAATAAGTGATGGGCTAAATGAAGATATTTAATAAGAATACAGGTTTGAAGAATTGAAATTTTTAAAAATTAACTCTCATCCAAAATTAAGTTAATCGTTATAAAAACAATTCGAGTCTTAATATAAGCAGGCAAAGATATATGTTGAAGAGTAGTTTTAGTTTTAGTTTCACATAAATACATTTTAGGATGACGATGATTTAAACTTTAGGTTGTATTTATTAAATGAACAAAACAAATAATTGGTAAACGTTACCAATTAAATCACATATAAGGACTGTTGGTACAGTTTTGACACTTCCCTGAGAACATTTAAAGGTTCTTGCAAAAAATCTATGTTCAGAACCAAATAAACTGTCATAGTAGAAGTATATTTCACTAAACAATTAATTTTTATTATATTATATTATTTTAAATAAAAAGGCTTCAGATGGATTTGCATCAATATAGGATCGCTTTACTCTTTACTATAATCTTATTCCAATGCTGATCATACTCTATTATATAGTAATTGTAGGATCTGGTATGTTAACTTTCTTCGGTTTATTTAAGTAAATAAAAACTTATATTATTTATTATAATAATCATATATATACTATTTTTAATTTTGAAATTTAGATATAGAGGAACTTTTTATGGAATTTTTTGCAAGTCAAAATATTAAGTTGGGAATTTGTACATAAAAGAAGGAGAAGAATTTATTATACAAATAATTATTAACAAAGAGTAGATGAAACGAGGGCAAAGTCATTTAAGGGCTTTTAAAAATAGTATGAAAAAATAAAGATTAGATTAAAGTGTAGTCTTTAAAAACAATGATTTGTAGTATTTACAATTCAACAAACAATTTATATACGACACCTTAGTTAAAGAAATAGGAGACATTGATCAAATGGGTTTCCTGAACGAAAATTCTTTTGATTATGTAGTTTTTAAGGCATTGTATTGCCAGGAATTAATAAAGCAAAAAAATTTTCAAAAGAGAGGAAAATTATAAGTTTGCTGTAAAAATTACAAGAACGAGAATCATTTACTCATAAAAATAGGTGGTTCGAATATTATGTGGAAATACTGCCTGTTATCGTGTAAAGCTGGCAAACGTGTACCCCTAATGTCAAATTTAAAGTTTCCAAAATTTTATCTTGCATAGTTTAAGTTTAATAAAACGCAATAAAGGGAAATAAAAAATCTGCAAATACCAGCAGGGATTTATAATTGGATGATAAATTGTATAATTTTTCTGATGAAGAATATTGGGAATTTCTTAAAGAAGAATAAGCATAATTTAAAGACTTAAATTTGGCCTTAATTTTCAATATGATATATGTTTATGCTGTGGGAGTAACACCTATATCGTATTTTAGCTTATAATATACCAGAGGATAGTGTATCACATAAGGGATATAGAAAATTAAAATGGTCAGGGCTTTAAAGAAAAGAGATTCGAAATTTAATTCCTGCTGGAAGATAATCAATTAGGACTATTTAAATATTCCATTCAGTCAGAATACCCCGTTGCCTTCATGGTGCTAATACAAATTTCATCATAATGTTTTAGAAATATACGGGGTTATTCCTAAATCAGAATCTGTGTAAGATAAAAATAAAAACTATATAATTAGGATTGATGATACCAATAATATAACATTGAGAGAATTCCATCTAATTTAGGTTGAATCAATAAACCAGTGTACATAATAGATTTTGCTTAAAAATACAGATTTAAAAGGTAGTGATATATAAAAAACTGATTTGATGAGTTTAATGCTGGTAAACTATTTTTAATAAAAAAAATTATTTACAATAAAATCTATATTTATTAATTTACTTTTAAATATCAGACTTCTTAATCTAAAAAGAGATTATCATAAATGTTTTTAGATTTAAATCAACAGAAAGAGGACAAAAGTAAAAAAGACTATGTATTATTAAAAGAATATAATTCAAGCCCCAATTAGAAAGTAAAAGATTAAGAATAAATATATTATTTTGCTTCTTCCTTAAATTCTGAGTAGCCATTTAATTGTTAGCTGAATCCATCAGTTGATGAGATAGAAGAAGAATATAAATAAGGAGAATAATAGTGCAGCTAATTATATTAATTCTAATCCCCAAGAACTCCTACACTATCCTTATTATCTAGAAGAAGTGGGTATAATACTTAAAGAGATAATCAAAAAATATTAGATTGATAAAAAAAAAAATTAATATATTTTCTTACTTATAAATTTAAAATTATTATATATATCATTATTAAAAAATAAAATAAAATAAAATAAACATTTTATTATTAAATAAACATATTCATATAAATATTCGTATTCATATTAATATTCATATTCGTATTCATATTCATATTCGTATTAATATTAATATTCATATATGTATTCTTGTTGATATTGATATTCATATTATTAGTTGTTTTACAATTATATTAAAGCTTTAAATTTTATATATATTGAATTTTGTTTATATATAGAAAGTTAAATATTAACATATTATAATATATAAATTTTAATATTATTTTAATTATTAATTTCCAAGAATATAATAATAGAAACTAAAAAATCAAGATTTTGGAATTATTTAATGAATGATGTCAATAATTAACTGATTTCTTAGCAATGAAGATATTTTTAAATATATTTAGTGTGTGCTAATCGCGAGCAAGTCTCATTACAGGGAGAAAAAGGATGGATTTTTTTAATTTAAAAGTACTTGTTAATGAGAATACGCTTGAAGTAGTAAATGATACAGACCAGTATGAAAGAATATACAACACATCCGGAAAGGTAAACCTCTTATTTCAACGTCAAGAATTCCCGCAAAGAGAATTTTATATCATTGATAAGTAATTACTCCAAATCGAGCATGATTTCTCCAATGAAAAACTAAGTTTCAATTTCTTCTTTGTACTGAGAACTTTGCAAGTACTATTTCAGTTTTTCAAAGTTTTTTCCGGTTTCATTATCGTTAAATTCACTAATAGTCCTCAACAGTGAACTTATAGCGTTTATAAAGCCGAGTTCGAGCACACCCTGTTTTCAAATTAGAACAGGTCTCCTTGTTAGAAGCCATTGATTTGAAAATGGTGAGCACTTCAGGGTACTAGCAGAGGGATTGCTGGTTGTAGCGGGAAAGTTTATTGAGTTGCTATTCACGGAAATGCGACTCCGAATAAATGTTTTTGTATTTGAAAGTCATGTACGACTGCAATAGCTCCAGCGAATTTTGCTTGATGAGGGCTAATTTAAGGATCTATTCCGTTTGTGTTGTGGCGAAATTGTCTCTGTAGTTCTGCTTCTCGGCTTCCGAGAGCTGCGTGTTTTTGTGCAGATTTATGTACGCGAGTACAACCCCCAAGTTGTGTGTGGAGGTCAGGAACCCAAAGTTGTTGAAAGCCAATAACAAATCCGACATGTGCTTTTTGTTCGTGATCAGCTGCCTTCGCTTCGCCTCGATCGAGTACCCTGTCAGACAGAAGATGCAGAGACTGCCCAAAATGAGGAACATGACTGGAAAGTACCGCATCGCGATTTTGTTGTGCACGATTCGGTCGGACATGTAAATCGATTTCTTTTGCTACTATTGCCTCGCGCCTACCATTTTCTGTTTGCTCTTCAGGTGCTGCAACGAGCTTTTGGTGTTGTTGTAATTCGAAAACTGCTATTATTGTTACCAATAAGAAGAACTGCTTTTGTTTACACTATTTATGTTATTTTCACTGAAGGGATTCCCAAATGAACCCTTTTTTTTGGCCTCGAAGTTCCCACTCCCATTTTTACTACTGCCTCCCTTGTATATATCGCCGACGGAAAGATAGCTGATTTTCTACCGTTCGATCTGCTCGATTTGCAGACTCAATTTCTCAATTTCCCCATTCACTTCGTCCTCCTTAATTCTGCACATCAGATTTGCTGTTTTGTAAATTGAGCGGTACACCGTTCGAAGCACAGGCAAAATTAGACCGAACGTGATAAATACTAGACTAAGCGAAATCGCAAGAGAAATGATGTTGATTTAGTAAATTTGAGCATTAAAGTCCTGAATTTCGTCCATTCCCTTCATTATGAACTTCTTCGTTGCTAAAAGCACCTTTTCAATGTTCAAAATTTGTAAATACGGGTATGTTTCGAACCCAATTTCGCCGCCCAAACGCTTAAAATTCCCCACATTGCTACTCATTTGACTCTTAACTGTCTGTAAAAACCCTGGCGCCTCCATTTCCTGTGTCTTTATTTCGTTTTTCTCTACGATATACTGCATGAAGGGAATTTCCGCCGCGTAGATGTACTTTTAATGGTTGAACACGATTTCCTGAGCGAAAAAGTCGTTCAATATGCTCGAATACCGATTTTAATTGAACTATAAATAGTTTTAAATTTCCTCTTGGTCTGTTAAATTTAATATTTTTTCCTTTTTCATCAGAGATTGATTAACTAAAACTATGTGATTGCAGAACGAAAACCCCAGCTAAAATGAAAAGTTCATATGATCCATTATTTTTCCCTGCTTTACGAGAAATAAATCCTACAAATTAGGGGGTTATTTAGTTTATTTTATTGAATTATAATTGTTATTTCAAATTTATTTATTAATATATAATTTATTATTTATTGATTTATATAGAATTCATTACCAAAATGAAGTTGGACATTATAGAAATCAGTAAAAAGAAAAGTAAATGAATCCCGAAAATCAGGTACACATTGCACACTTTAAAGTCGATTTTTTTCGATGAAATTATGTCTAAAATGTGTTTCATCTGAATTGTCATGTTCCTATTAAGTTTCGATTTCAAATGAAAGTCTTCTTCTCCTCTTTAACCTTTTTAATAAAAAAACAAATATTAAAAAACAAATAAGAAACAAGTCAAAATTCTATTTTACAACGATTATGAGTATCATTATCACTTAATAAATCTTCCATATCTTCTTATTCATGTTGTCCCCTTCTTCCTCCACTATTATTATTAACTCCGACTCTATCAGTGGCAGCATATTTTCTCGATTTAGTTTTAACTCTTATGCTCATGTAGCTGTTGGCAGCTTGAGATCTCGTAGAACGGCCTGTTCTCATGGTTTTAGTGCTTTTTATTTCAGTGTTCTATCGAATGGTTTCCATTTTCTCTAAAATATCTTTACTTGCCGAAGATTCATTTTCATCTTCTTCTTCATCTTCTTAATCTTGTTCTTCATCATCATAGTCTTGGTGCACTTGTTCTTATTATTCGCTTTAAATTTCATCTTCACATTCTTTCTTCTATTAATGAGACTCAAGACCATCCTATTCCGGTAAGTCCTAATGAAATCTGCTAGAGGGGCTTTATTCACCATCAACAAATCCCTCTTGTGATTGCTATTGATAATCGTTTTTTTTGACATTATTAAATATAACATCTTCTTCGCTGTCCGACACATTATTCTCATTTTTCAGCCTCTTCGCAACAGCAGCATCATTACTATTTCCTATACTACCATTATTATTGCTTTTAAAATTGAATTTATTTTGAAAATTTGAATTGTTATTGTTGTTATTATTGTAGTTAGAAGAATTGCTCTGATTTTCTGTTTTCGTTAGTGTCACCTGCTGCGAAAAATTTTTGCTTATCTGTTACTTAAACGATTGCTGCTGCTGCATTTATTGGTAAGAAGTTTTTGATTCCTAAGTTTGATAATTCTCATAAACTGACGAATCTTAAATAGAAGCTGCGGCCACTCTTTATTGCTTGGCAGCATCGGCATCTGCGCCTGATTTTTATCCGCCAAGTCTGTTTGCCAGCGAGTTTTCCCTAGAAAAAACTGACATTTTCCTAATTTCAGGACTGATAAAGGACGGTTTATTTTCATGTTCGATTTAAAACATTTAATCAGGAATATCGTCACTTATATCATCATCATCATCATTGCTGCTGTTATTTTTGTTTAAATCGTCGTTTTCCGCTTCGCTCTGGCTCAGATCGCCCTTTCAAAAATGAATAAAAAAATATTTTTATGGAATAAAAAAATAAAAAGCCAAAGAAATGCCATACTTTTGAGAGTTTTAAAGACTGATTATTTACAAAATTGTTCTGCTTTTAAGCACCGGCATTTCCCAAATTGAGTTCGAGATTGCTAGAATGGGTCCTAGGTCTGTTTGCCAACGAAGATTTCTGAGATTGGTCAACGATAGAATTCGAGTGGCCGAAACTGCTGCTTCCACTGGTGCCCGTGTAGCTTTTCTTCGACTGATATCGGTAATGACTATACGGTTTCAAAAATTGTTATTATTAATTTTTTTTCTGCGAAAGAGACAATTTAGACTTCTGGGTTCTCAGATTTTGCTACTGTTTATTGTCATTTTAGGAGCCGTTTTCGACGCTGATTTTCGTCCGCGAGGTAGCCATACTCTGTTTGCTGTTCACTGACTGTTGCGATAGCAAGGACATTCTCCGTTTTTCGCGTAGAAAATTTTGCCCAGGCTTTTTCGACTTCCCTTTACTGAGAACTGTATGCTGAGCTGCAATGGCCTGTTTATTTTCTAGTATCGGATTCCGGTCGACATTTGCATTTATTTCCCTTGCTTTTCGAATTCCCATCAGAAAATCTTTCAAAAAGGACTTCCGGGGCTCTCTCCTTTATTGTTGTTGTTGTTGTTGCTAAACTGTCGAAGAAAAATCTGCTGACTTTTGCTAGTAAAATTTAGGCTGGTTTACAGGCGTTCCAGGAGTCAATGTATTTTGACTTAAAAGTAAATTATTGTTGTTGTTGCTGGCATTTTGCTGTTATTATTATTATTCATCAGGGACACTGAGAAAATTGTTGGAAACTTGCTTTTCTAACATCTGATGCGACTGTTATTGCTGAAGCTGGGACTGGTCTTCTGTTTGCGGCTTGAACTTGCTGCTTTTTGGCTAGGGCGACGACACCTAGCTCTGGTAACTTTGCAATTATTAATTCGCAGGTGATTAGAGTTAGTTGCCCCCATTATTATTAGAAAGCTACCTGGATAGCTGTTTGGAAAGTTGTTTGGAAATTTGTCTGGACATTTGAGACTCCTTGTTTTTCTAAAATTTTTTCGCCGGCGAAGCGGAATCCCCGAACGAGTCGTCCACACAACTGCCTTCATTGATAATCGAAAAATCTTCTTCGTTTTTCGATCGGTACTTCAAATACTGGTTTCCGGATTCGAAGATGTTTCTACACAAGGGTAATAAATAAATTAATTAAATTTTAAATGTTAGTTAGTTAGTTTGATTTTTATTTATTTACTCCAAATTGGCTCCGCTCCTCGTCATTCCTTTTGCTAAGTTTTTCTGCGAGGAAATCGTGGCTTCTTTTCGGAACTGCGGCTTTTTCAATTTGAACTGCGTCGGCATGCGGAAAAGCGAGGGTTTTTCGCTCATGTCGAGTCGTTTAGAGTCATTTGTGTAGTTATCGCCATCCTCATGCACGAATTTGTCAACCAGTTTGATGTGCTGGATCTCCAGGGCGAACAGGTCGATTTACCTTTCATTTAGCAGGTCAAACTCCTCCAACTGCATTTAAATCTTCATTTCGAAAATTTTCGAATATTTATCGAAGTAGGAATTCGGCTTTTTTTAGAACATCTTCAACACCTTGTTCAGGTTCAAAAACTTCGACAAAAACTGGTGCGACTTCGACTGCTGTTAAGCCTTAAACCCGATTTTCGCGCCCTGACTGTACTGACTCTGGTTCTTCAATTTCTCCTGCCTTTCCTCTTCCCTCACCTTTTCCTCGTGCTGACCGCGCACGTAGTCAAGCAGGTGTTGGTTGAGTTCTATTTAGATTAAAAAAAACAATTTACTTTTATTTACATTTATAAATTTGTTTGTTTGGAGGTACTTCCGGGAAGCTCGAATCTGAAAACTTGCGTGTCCATTGTCCTGGCCGGGTTCTTTTTGAACTTTTGCATGTATTTGAGCAATTCTGGGAAAAACAACTTGACGTTGCTTTGTTGCAAAAGATCGTATTGCAGGTCGTGCGTTCTTGATTACTGATTCAAAAACAAGAAGAAATTCTCCGTAAATCCCTTTATATTTCCACTGATGTCGCACAAAATGTATTGGTACTTCGTTTGCTACTTCAAAATTAGCGCAGAAAACGCCAAGTCCCAGTTTATGTGGAAAAAGTAATTTGCGTAAATTCTTATCGGGAAAATGAACCCTCTTTTCGACTCTGCGAAGAGACTTCGCAGTTTTCGCAGTTTCTTTGGAACCTTAAAAATGAATTATAATTTTTAAATTTATTTAATTTTAAAAAATAGAGCGGCACCCACCCCTGTTTCAATAAGCCTTCCTATAAGAGAGTTGTGGTAGTTTACGTATATGTCGGGGAGAATCGCGTCAATATTTTCGAATTTGGCGAAGGTTTCTCCCCCGAATCCGAAGAATGCAGGAGCTTCTCTGGAATATTTCTCCAGCTTGCCGATCTTTTCAGAGTACGAAAGAAACAGGCAGACGGCATTCCCGATAATGACCTGCAGTGATGTGATTCGGTCTTGAAGATTTTTTCTGAAAAAAATATTAAAATTTATATTAGCATTTATATAGTAATATGAACCAAACCTGTCGGCGTAAATAAGGTCAAAGATTTTGTTTTCGGAGGCGATGGCGACTTCGAGATCGGTAAAGATGTGAATGCTCTGAATGGAGAGGAGTTTGTGATAGTACACGTTGTCTCCGTGCATTTGCAACAATTTGCCAACCTTTTTCTGCATTTTCCGGACGCTTTTCTGCAGTGCAATGACGTCGTTAATGAACTCATCAAGCGTTTTATATCCCATTTGCAAATACATCAAGATCTCCAACTTCTGACTCAGCAGTTGTCGCACCTGGTCCTAAATGTCTCCGATTTGGTACTGCACCTGCGCGAAGTCCTTGAAGTACTGCAACTGGTTCGACTCGTGAATTTCGTGCGCGCGACTCGAGTACTGCAGGTACCGGTCTTTGAGCAAAATATTGCTGACTGAGAAAATCGACAACACTTGCTACACAATCGAAATGTGAAACGAAGTAAAGCTGAACTGTTTGATGTGGTACTGTATGATAAAGTACCCCTTTATACTGTTCCGAATCACGGACATCTGAAACAACCATAATTTCCCGCACAAATCGTGCAAATACTCCCGATATGCAGCCTCATAAGTGCTCTCTCGAATCGCCGTCGTCAAGTGGTACTCGATAAAAGAGACCAGCCACTTGTAGAACAGCTCCCGCGTCTCGAAAAGCAGTGCGAAAATCACCACAAAGCTCTGCCCCTTCTCGCTAAAAAAAGAAATAAAATTAATTTTTTTTTAATTCGTTGTTAATTAATTACACCACTTTATCATGGCAAGGACAAAGCAAATCCAAGCAGCGCTTTTGATGCGTGTCTAGCATTCCCAGGAGAGAAATGTAGTACTTTTTCGAAGTCTTTGAAAGTTCGAACCTGCGCAGCAGTTCCTCGCACATTTTCGGGCGGAAAGCCGGGCTTACTTGTTCGAATTCCAGATGACACAGCTGTCTCAGTTTCCGATCTGCGACCGTTTTCGCCACTCCGAACGAAATGCTTATGAAAATCATTTGAAAAAGCGCCAAATTCGCGTCTGAAATCTCGTTGTACAGCTTCAACCCCAGCAAAATTAACAAATTCGTGTACGAAATAATGCATGCACAGTAAAATTTACTCACTACACGTCCCACTGGAAACTGATTCACGTATTCGAAAATTAAGTAAACGAAATATAACCCCTGCGCGACTAAAATCCCTGCTGGCGGCATCACCTGCGGAAAAGAGCACAAAACTATTAAATGAATCCACACAAATTCCAACATATTTTTGCCTCCGTACGTTGGCTTCAAATGGTTCCGCTTTTCAAAGTCTATATCTACATATATGAGGTGGATGAAAGCCATATTCAACGTCCCAATCACCAAATCTACTATAACCAAAACTTCCGTAATAATGCTATTCCAGTGCGGCACCAACATATTCTCGCAACTATATTTCAATTATTTTTTTTTTTTAAAATGTGTTCGTTAATATATATATATGAAGGAAAATGAATTTTTGTTATAGTAAAAACATTTGTCAATTTAAAAAACTTTTCTTTACTTCTTATTGCCAGCATCGAACGAACAAATCAAACTTTGGAAAAGGAAATTCGTTTTGAAAATTAGGTACACCCATTTATGCACCTTCATGTAGAAGTTCACGTAGGTCACTTTGAAGTTGCACACAATTTCTATATTCGTGTCTATAGTTATGTTTACAAAACACAGTGAAATACAATAAATCAAAAACACAGCATCTGCCAACAAAATCACCAATAAAATCGTTGCGCCTCCCTCTCCAGACATAAACGGAACGACCAAAGACCCATTGGCAATACTGTAAATCACATTTAAAAGTGAGTCATTTGACTCGACTTACGAACTGTAGGTATTTTTGTTGTTTTTGCTGCTATTTTCAGCTGTATTGGATTTTAAATTATTAGAATTATTGACAGCCATTTACCCAATAATCAGTCCGTAATTTTGCAAAACGAAAATAAAAATAAGGCAAAATTGAAAAATCAATGCCGCCTGTGTTTTTGCTTCCTGTGACTCTTCATAATATGACAGTATAAAAAGATTTTTAAGTTTTACTGTGTATTTATTTGGTTTTGAATTTTCTAAATATTACTTATTTAAATGAGTCTTTTTCATTCTATTTATACTTTTTTTTGTTTTGTTTTGTTTAATAATAAATTTTACTTACTTATTTAGTAAATTTTAAGCATTATTATTACTAAAACATAATTTGATTGACAATTAATTTATTTCGATAGTCTGTTTGTTTTTTCGTAAGTTTATATTTTTGAATGTTTGCTTATTTTTCGTTTATTTTTTTCCTTACTTGCTTACTTACAAATTTGCATTTTTTCTTAATAATTAGAGCTACACAGAATTTTGTACATACCAAATTATAAATAAATATGTATAAGTCTATTTTAATTTTCTGATTTTAAAATCAGTATTTCTAATATACTTATAATAATTATTAATTATATTTTATATAAATTATAAAAATTTTTTTGGTAAAATACTATCTACTTAAGCTATTACAAGCAGATTACTTTACTTTTAAGAAAAATAAAATTGACCATTTAAATCGGTAAAAAAATCCTTTTGATTTTATTTATGAAATTAATAGCGGATTCTATTACCTTTTAATTATAAATTTTAGATAAATATATTCAAGTGTGTTTTTTATCACTTATTATTAAAATTAATGAAAATATAATGTTATTCCATAAAAACTAAATAAAAAAACAAATATAAAAATTCCTAACAAAATAAATATTCTACTACCTCGCCATTTTGCAGATAAAAAATAAATTTTTATAAATTATTGCTTTTATAAACGTATAAATTTTTTAAAAATTCAGAATTTAATAATATTCGAAAGCTTTGCTGTCGTGTATATATATATTAGTAAACTAATTTGTTTGTTTGTAAATAATTATTTTATATCTGGTTTTTTTCTCCTTTAATAACGCATTTCTTCTTATTTTATTTTTACGTAAGTATTAGATTAAAATGTAAATTATAATATAGCATTATTATTATTATTTTCACTACATTAATTTCCTCCCAATTTTTTTATAGATCTATTTTTTATGTAAATTTATTTTTAATAAATGAGAATAAAGAATTTTTGATACAAATACATAGAGATAGATAGACATTTCTTTATATAAAATAACCAAAAAAAAATTAGTAGGCAGGTAGGTAGGTGGGTAAATAATTAATTGAATCAAGTCAAACAATAATTTGAGCTCTGAAATTTAAATTAAAATCAAACCAAAAACAAAACTTCAGTTTAATATTGAAATTACATAAATTTTTAATCTTAAACACACTAAAATCATAATTATTTTATGTTTGATTCTTAAAACAGAAATTAAAAAACCATAACAAAAAAAATAAAATAAAGGACTAACAAAGAACGATTCCTCTACTAAAACAATAAAACTATTAACAAAAGAAAATAAATTAAAAAATTAGTTTTATGGATTCGCAGTTAACAAATAATAATAGCCAAAAAATGAGCTACAATCAGTCGCCGAGCACGCTATCAACCGAGTACATTTCGAAATAGTACCCATCCTTCGAAAACTCGATAAATTTCAATGAAAGCAACTCATGTCCCAACACGGTGGACATTCGAAATGCAGAACAAACAGATTATATCAACAATCGGATTAAATTAATAATAGAACAAGATGAAGACGAAGAAGAAGATGAAGAAATAGACGAAGACGATTTTATAAAATAGTAAAAGCAGCTGCAATAAACCTCTTTGGAAAATTTTTAGGACTCCACGAAATATTTTTAAAATATCAGCTACACAGAAATTTCACTGGATTGCGGCGAACCCTTCCATGTCTAAGATACACAGTCTCAAAAGTTCAGATCTCAGGTCTAACAGCTTCCTACTTCAACGCCTCAGCATGAAACTTAATAATCTGATACTGCTGTAAATGATAATTACAATTAAAATGCCATTTTAAAAAATGGAAACGAAGAAAATAATAATTTATCTCAAACAAACAATTAAGAGCACAAAGAATAATAAAAAATTTAAAATAAAAATGATGATGATAATAATAATAATCATAATTTGCTTCTTAAAAGTTAGTTCAATTCTCAATTGTAATACCAAAATTAATTATTGTAGCAATTTCCATTTTAATAGAATTATGAAAAAATTGACTTAGACACCAACAGATTTTTATAGTAATAATAGATTTAGCAACAAAAATAAGAAGAAGAAGAAGAACAGCAATTAATGGTTGGCAAACACCATCATCACAATACAGAAATTTTTGAAAATAGTGACTAACAATAGGTTGACGACTAATTTTTGCAAAAAAAACACTTTTAATGAACAGTGTTCTGCTCATAATTATTAATTTTAGTAACTTTAAAAATCAAATATTCAAACCGAACCAAGTATTGAAGAATCACTCTATTAGTGTCCTGAACATTCGCAAAAAAAAGTAAATAAATAAATAAATATTTCTTAAAATAAAAGATATTAGCAAATTGTTCTTCAGTTATTAATAAAAATATATTCAAATATATTTGTAATTGCAATATTTTTAAAAAGGTAAAGTATCAATTGGCGCGAAACGAAGGAATCAAATTTTGTTCCAAATGTGCCCTCAATTTCGCACTCAAAGGAGAAAAAATTTAAGAAATTTTGGATAAAGAATGTAACTTATTTAATTGAAATTTTGTAAAAAAAATAGAAATTTATTTAATTTTGTTTATAAATCATAAGAAATTTTGCGAAAAAAAGAAATCGATCAATTTTTTACTCAATTGAATCACGCTTACCACTCAAATTCTGAGTTGCAAAACCATTTAGAATAAAAAATAAACTCCCTTAAACTGGGTTTTTAAAATCAGATCGATAAAATAGAGTCAGTTTTCTTGCAGGCGGAGAAAATTTTGCACGAACAAAAAACGAAAATTGTCGTGAGTCTGAACGATCAAATGTGGTCTTCAATCAACTAAATCGAAAAAATCAACAGCCAATCAAAATAAAATTCTGGACAACTGGACACCATGCGGCAAGACATTTAAAAAAACTACGAAGAAATTATCCGAATGATAGAAACACCCGTTTTCAAAAGAGTGATCGGCGAATAGAAGGACAAGGTGAGATCTACACAACAATTTTACTAGCAAATCTAGAATTATTTGTTTACGCATCAAGAGGTGAATGTCGATTTCTCTCAGCTGGATGAAATAAAGAAGTTTCTTGGACGGCTTTTCCAAACTATTTCAGTGTAGTCTTCAGTGTTGGACGCAAATTCCGATACAAAGACAAAGAATTTCTTCACTGAAAATGACACCACAGACGAATATGATAATATCAATAGCTCTGATTTGGTATAAATGCAACATTAAAATTCGCCTGAATTCGCCTCAAATGCAGACACAAGTAATAAACAACAGCAAAATGGAATTGTTGGGCCATTTGCCTTTCTACAAAAATAATAGTGCTAAGAGTAAAAGGTGTAAAGTGACTAAAATTCATCTGTCTATTTTTAGCCTAAAAATTAATAATAATCGTAGCTATAATAACAACAGTCTCACCCGTAATATTAACAGTCTCCAAATATTAACAACAACAGCGTCATCAATAATAACAATAACACTAATCTATTGAAATAAAAGTAGTCTTTATCATAAAGTCATGCTTCGGCGTCCAGTTCGGCTTGCAATTAAAATGTATCTAAAAGTGTGCAGTCTCCTGTATACTAATCGCCCTCCATTTCTCATTACAACTTACAACAGCAGCAACAACAACAACAACAACAAAGATAAAAAAGCAATACCTATGCACTGATCAACAAAACCAATAGTTGTTTTTCAGTGAATGATTTGAAATAAAAATTTCAAAGTCCAATCCCTAATTCCAAAATTAACAACAATTTTAGTAAGACTTCTCCCTATCTACACAACAAAAACAACAACGAAAATAGTAAGCATTTTATCCATGAAGACTCAGCTTCACTTCCATAAAATCAAACAAAAGTAGAGAAGCAGGAATACGAAGAAGAGTCAAGAAATGGAAATTTGAAAAAGTAAAAAATTTCCATCAGCCACCGGCCTTCAGTCTCTCCAATAGACACCAAAAAGAAAAGAAATCTAATTTCTAAGTTGCTTGAACACAGCCAGACTAAAAAGGGCAGCACTAGTAGCATTCTTTCTAAGGCTTTTTTGAGTGGCCAATTTATGAATAATAGCAGTTCAAATAAACCGACAAATACCTCTAATAATAGTAACACACTCAATAATAATCACAATGCTACTTCATAGCAAGCGAAATGCGGCTTTATTAATTTAGGAGCCACATCTTCTTCTTCCACTTCTAATATTCATGCTGCCAGTCATGGTGCACTCAATTTAGCTACTGCAGGATCTAAAGGAAGCAATACGAGCAGACCTTAGTCTAATAAAATTAAAGAAAATATTAATAAAATAACCAACCCGCCCTCGATATCTAAAGTTCCGTAATCGATCAAATTCTATATTAATTCTTGTGCTGACAAACTCAATATCCAAAATATAATGAATACTGACCCCAGTCATTGTGGAATTCAAAAATAAAAAAATGCAACGAAGAACACAAAGGGAAAATCTTTTTAAAGATAACTTTACAATACTACGGATTTTAGCTCTAACAAAGAAAATATGTGTGTTAATAAAGATAATAAAAATAATGTTAATTTATAGTAAAAAAATAATCAAAGTGCTTCTAATAATAATAATTAAAAATAGCAAATGACTGAATCTTCTTCTAGTTAAGAAATGTTTAAAATTCATTATGGAATGGAGCCCAAATCTCTAATTAATAATATTTCAAATAATAATAATAATTCAAATTCAAATTACTTTTATCATCAAAAATATCACAATACAAAGGGTAAATGAATTTATTCAAAAAAGCCCCCAATTCATGTTTATTATTTTATAATAATTTTTATATATTATTTATTAACAATTAATTAATAAAATTAAAAAATAAATATTTCTATCAAAATCATATAAATAAATATTATATAAAATAAAAATTATAAATTAAGTAATTAGTAAATATTAAAAGTCTAATTTTTATTAATACTATATAAAATTTTTTATCATTAAATTACTATGAATTATTACTAGAATTACAGCTCCTTTTTTTTTGAAGATAATAGCATTAATTCTTTAAAGGTATAGTGCAACATGATTGTTTAATTTAATTTCTAATAATTTTTTCTACCAAACTCAATAATTATATAAAATAATAAAAATTAATTTCCAAAAAATATATAAACTGTAAAGAATTCACAATTTTCAAAAGATAATAACAATGTAAGAAATATAATAGGTACCGATGTTCCCATCTAAATTGGTTAAATTATCAAATGGAGAGATTATCTCTTACATAGAACTAAACTCAGACAAAGAACAAGTCATCGTTTTCATTCATGGAAATAGTGTTTCTAGCTATTGGTGGTATCCCATGTTTCCGTTATTAGAAAAGTCTAACTATAGAATAATCGCTCTTGATTTAAGGTAAACTTTATAATTTTAATTAAAAAGCTAAAAATATATTGTATTTATTTATTTTACAACTTTTAATTAGAGGATTTGGAAACTCAACCTATAATAACAAGGTTTCTTCAGTTTCTGATTTCGTAAATGATATTGTAGAATTTGCTAAAGAGCTTCAATTGCCTCCTTGTACTTATGTTGGATGGAGCTTGGGAGGCTGTGTCGCAATGGAACTCGCTGCTGTATAGCAAAATTTAGTGAAAAATTTGATTTTAGTTTCTTCTGCTGCAGCTTCAGGGTACCCTGTAATGCAGTATGACCAAGAACTTAAAAATACTACGGCTACAAGGTAAATAACAAAACATAAATATAAACTTTTTCTAATATTTTTAATGTAAAGATGCGCAACAAGAGAAGACATTTTATAAAATCCAACAATAGCTAACATAGTATAGATACTCAAAAATAAAGATAAGGAAAAATTGAAATATTTATTGGAAATTTCTCTCTTTAACGGTATATCTGGACACCCTTAGGGTCCAATTTTTGAAAAACTAATTTCAGAATCATTTAAATAATAAAACTATGAGGTAACATAAAATAATAAATTTTTTAATTAAAAAAATAATTTAATTAATTTTTAGGATGTCATTTGGTGTATTCATACCTTTGATATCACAGTAGGAGGAAAAAATATAGTGAAAAAATGTTACAGCTCCTGTTTTAATTTATCACGGAGCAAAAGATATTGTTATTCCCTAGTTGAATGGAGAAGGGAATGCAAAAGAAATCGGAGAAGAAAAATGCAAAATAATCATAAATAAAGACTCTGGACATTGCCCTCCCTTCGATAATCCTTTCGATTTAACTAAACAAATTATTGATTTCTTGCAAGCCAATAAGAAATGATTTACTTATATATTTTCCATTAAAATTTAAAATATTTATAAAATCACACTTTCTTAATATTTTTTTCTTTCATAAAACTTATAATATTAATTTTCGATTAGTTATATTTTTTAACAATAAATGTAAAATAAAATATTATTTTTATAAATAAAGTTACTTATAATAAAATTCAAATCAAAATCTTAATCATTCAAATTTATTTTTTTTTTCAACTCCGTGAAGAAGCATTTTAGAAACAGTTTCTTTAGCAATTTCTGCAGCTTTTTGGGCTCCGTCATTCATATCTTCGGCTACGATAACGGTATATTGAGGATTCTTTTATGAAAATTCAGATAACATAGATTTGGCTTCTTCATACTAGTTACCATATAATCTAACAACAAGAGGGACATTTAATTGAGATTTATTAATGGCTTCAATAATTCCCTATGCCAAGGTCTTGCAGGATAAAATACCTCCGAAAATGTTAATGTAGATAACTTTAACGTGAGGGTGGTGCATCAAAATATCAAAGGCGGTTTCTACTTATTAAGCATTGGCTCCTCCTCCAACATCTAAGAAATTGGCTGGTTCAGCTCCGTAAAGTTTGATGATGTCCATGGTAGCCATCTAAATATAACAATTAATAAAAGAATTATAGTACCAATTTTATATATTATATATAATATTTATACAGCCAATCCGGCACCGTTAACCATACATCCGATGTTTCCATTAAGGGCAACATATTATAAATTGGCTGCAGTAGCCTTTTCTTCATAAGGATCAACGCTTAATTAATTAAATTTGTTCGAAAAATAAAATTATAATTATACAATAATTTTACTCTTCTGATCCCAAAGAATTGTTTTTAAAAGCTAATAATTTTTTTTGTCTGAAACTAGCGTTATCATCAATTTTCATTTTTGTATCAACACAAATAAGGTTATCTTCACTATCAAGTCCCCAAGGATTGATTTCTAACTGTTAAAAGGAATAATTATTTTTAATGTAGAGGCCTAAACATTATTTTTGATATTTTACTTAGGTGCAGTCTAATTCCTTGAAGCATTTGTAGAGATTTGTAATTTATTCTTTTAATTATTGGTGATGAGATTAAAGTCCAAGTTTCACTCCTAGTTCTGAAATTTATTTCGTTATTAACAATCTTAATACATATAATAAAATGAATCAATATTTATCTATACAATAAGCAATAGTGTCGGTAATTCCTTCATTAGGACTTATAGGGAAAACTAAAACAGCGTGAGGATTGATTTTAGCCTTTAAATGAAACGATACATAAATAAATTAAATTAAATACACTATTCTATTAAATTCAATATTTATTTATTGATTTTTTTTTTTTACCATAGTTTCAATTTCAACTCCTCCTTCATTGCATGCAACAATACAAGGACCTTGGGTATTTCTATCAAGAATAATAGCAAGGTAAATTTATCTAATCATTTGAATAGCTTCAACAACTAAAACGGCATTTACTTTTAATCCGGCCTTTGGAGTTTGTTTGGTAATCAAGTTAAAACCTAACATTTAAGAAGCAGCTTCCTCAACTTCTTCTTCTGTTTTAACCATTTGCACTCCTCCAGTGTATCCAGAAGTTAATTTACCTTTTAAATTATAAAAATTTATTTTTTAATAAAAATTTAAACTCAACTAATTGCTTTAATATATTGATAATATTACCTTTTCCTCTTCCTCCTGCATGAACTTAAGCCTTTACTACAAGGCCTTGGCTATTGTCTAATTTAGAACTGATAATTCTTGCTTCCCAAGGAGTTACAGCTACAGACCCTTTCTGTACATTAATTTTGTAGTATTCCATAATTTCTTTTGCAATATATTCATGCATATCGAAATTTTTCTTAGGAACCATATTGAGTTGCTAACATCGGCTGGGTAAAAAATTCTTTAAAACAGATTTGGTGAACATTTTAATTAAAATCAGAAAATATTAATTTTTTTTGATGTTTCTTAAATATTTTTTTTTTATTTTATAATGTTTAATGCAATTAAAGTCATTCTACAAATTGGGTAAAAAAGCACACAAATAACTTAATATATATTATACAATAATAGATATATAAAGATAATAATATAAACTTTTCCTTCTAATAATATATAAAATGCAAGGGAAATTTTTTATTCACTTGAAATTCTTAAATAATAATGTGGAAGAAATCACTTATAATTTTTATTTTGAGAATAATAATAATCCAAAAAAAATAAAAAAAACCAACTTTAATATTAATAAGAATTTATTCATAAATATTAGTTCTACTCTTATTTATAATATTAACCAAAAATATATTTCTATAATATAATAAAATAATTATATTAAAATAGAAAATCTATTTAAAATTAGAGTATTCAATACCATATATAGTATTTTTGGTTTATTATAGTCAAATTTAACTTTCAACAAAAAAGTATACATACATTTAATATTATTATCGTTATTAATGTAATAAATTTGCTATTAAATTCCAATTTTTGTTAAATGTAGTGTTATATAAGCCTTACGTAATAATTATTTCTCCAATCCAAAATATTACGTTTTTATCTTCTATTCCTATTTTTTATTTTATTGTTTAATTGTTCCACATGCACAATATATTATTTTATATTTCGTAAATATGGAATTATTATATATCTTATAGTTAATTAAAAATTTATATAAAAATTAACTATATTTATATAAAGAAAAATATTTTAAATAAAAAATTAATTTTGACTTATATTTGTAATATTTATAACACTTACTATTATTATTAAAAAATGGTTGTATAGGTAAAAACTAATCACTCTTAATTTATACATAGCGCTTAATTTTTCAAATTTGGAATAATATTTTTCCTTTTATTAACTTGAGTAACTTTAATTGAAAAACATTATTCTTTTTATTCTCAAATATAAAAAATTAAAATAAATTTCTATGGATTATCTAAAGAAATAATTTCTTCCGCCTTAGTGCTCAATATGTTTAAAATTATTATCTAATGGATTAGCAGTAATAAAAGTATGTGGACATGTCTTCCATACGCACTGTATACTACAATAAATTGAAGCCAATGAAAAGTGTCCTTTATGTAGAAAACAAGTGCTAAGAAATGATCATACAAATGTCATAGTATTGTAGGGTAATTCATATAATTTATAATTTTTAATGTTAAAAGAAAATAATTTAAATATAAAATATGCCAAGGTTTTGATATTCTAGAAGAACAGAAAATTTTTGAATAAACTAAATAGCTGATTCTTTAAAATCTTAGCTCTGAAGAACGAGACAGATTAGATTAAATTATTCTATAACACACTGCAATTCTTAAAGAAAACTCAACCTTCAAAGATAAAATTGATTTACAAGCATAGGATATAAAAGATAAAATTGCTAACTATAATAATTGGAAAGTAACTTAACATAATGTCAAAATAATTATAGAAATTTAGAAGGAAAAAAAAATTATTGGGAATAACAAGCTAAAAATTTAGAAAGTAAAAATAATAAAATCAAAGAACACAACTTGGATCTTTTAGAATGTAAAAATAATTTAGAGTCTGAAAATTAGGAGCTGAAATAACTTAAAGAATTGCAAAATAATATTGATTCCATACTCCAAAATAATTCGAATACTGTAGAAAATAATCTCAATTTGAATAATGAAAATCTGAAAAATGGTATATAAAACAAAGTTATTGAATAAATTAGTAAAAAGCCTTATAACTAGTAAGTTGAAATTTTATAAAAAATGCTAGTGATTGAAATAACAAATACATTTTAAAGCAAATAAGAAAATAAAAAAAATTAATACTACTTAGAAATGAGATGTAAAGATCTGGAGTAAATATATCAACAAATTTTATCAGAAAAAGAATAATTGGTAAAATAATAAGAACTGCTAAAAAATAAGTATGAAAAACTCTCTACACACAGCGACAATTTATATAAACAAAAACAGTAGGCTAAAGATTAAAATTTAAAATACTAAAAAATTTTAAAATAACATAAAATAGAAGATCTCATTTAGTAATAACAAGATATAAATTAAAATGTAAATAAACCTTAATAATAAAAAATAGATAGTATTTTTTGACAAGTTTTCCAGTAGGCTTGTCAAAATCTTAAAGTAATTCAAGTAATTTAAACTAATCAAACTCCAAAAAAGACTTGGAAATTAACCTTTTAAATAAATATGGAATTAAATCTTCTAGTTCAAATGATAAGCGAAACGTTAAAACTCCTATGGAAACTATTCATTTAAATAATAAAAAAAGAAATGAATTAAAAGTATAATTAAATCAAAATAGTAATAGCAATAGTAAAACTTTTATTAACAAATTTAATTAAAATAGCAACAGCAATGATAAATTCATGTCTCTAAATATATTTGGTGCTAAAGAAAAATGATTTTTTTTTTTTTACAAATTATAAATAATAGAAGTTTATTGATATATAATTTTGAGATTTTATATAAATGTATTTATATATTTAATAAAAATATAATTAAATAAATATATATATTATTCAAACAAATATTAAATTTTAAAATATAATTATTAATTATTTTAAGCAAATTTTAAATTTTTATATAATTTAATTTTATCTTATATTTTGTTAAATAATAACTAATTAAAATAGGGTTTTATTTTCTATCCACTACCTATTGAATGCTATTAGCAAATAGTTTTATTATGAACTATTAATTTAAAACACATTAAATACCGAAAATAGTAACGCAAAAACTGAAAATAAAATTCAACATACAAATAAATATTATATCTCAAATCAAATTTAAATTCTATATAAGAGGCAAACTAAAAAACTATATAAGACCATTCGTGAAATAAAGTTATGTTTGAAAATTCATAAACAAAGACAACAATTATATGCAAATTAATATTTTTTTACTGTATTTTAATTTTGGATATATTCTCAGCTTCATTTGTAGAAACTCACTTTGATAGTAATTCATCTTAAGATTCAGTAAATCTAACAATTCCTTTATTAATAATTTAAATGGTAATAACTCTTTTGCTCTTTTTGTCATTCTTTATTTTAATTTGGTCAATTTTCCCTTTGAGATAGGCAATGATAGGTAATATAAAACTATAATAAAATTAATGCATATTAGTCATTAATTCTGTATTTATAAAAATATTAAGTTATTTTTATATATATAATTAAAAAATAGGGGAATTGCTAAAGTACTTTAAATATCATATGTTACTCTCTTTACTATACCTTTTGTTTACTATTATCGAAAGAATTTTAAGACTGTTAATATTTATTGATGAAGGAAATGATACTGATACAAAAGTATGGGATAATAAATAATACTAAGCCTTTTTCTATATAAGATATATTATAATATAGCCCTTAGCATATGCAGCTTTAATAGATGGTACTATGAAATTAGCTCTACCTATGTTTTATAAACCTTAAAAATGGATTAAATGATTTCCTATATTCAATTTCAGTTAAAAATTTAATTTAATCATATAGCTTACATTCAAATACTTTTAAAAATTAATTCATTAAATTTTGCAGTTAATTATATTAATAAATTACTATAAAATTAATATTATTTTAATTTATAGATGTACAGTTTTTATATTATTATGGAATTTTTAAGTTTATAATAAAAATAATATTGTAATATTTAAGTTTTTATATTATGTAGATTTACATTTTTATATAACATTGTATGGTAATATTATTTAATTTATTTATTTAATTTTTCAATCATTTATTTAATATAGCGAGCATAAAAATTAAAGATTTAAAAATTTAAATACATTTCTTTATTAGCAAAAAAAAAAAACCCTTTATAATTCATATAAATTAATAAATTATTTAAAATAATTTAATATATTTACATAAAACTCAACACAAAAATTAAAATTTTATTGATAGATTTAAAAAAAAACAAATTAAAAAAATCATATTTTTTAAATAATGTCTTAAGAACTTATTGCTATTCAAACTAATATCGAAACTGAAGTAAAAGAATTGCAAGCCTTGCAAAAGGAAATGCAAACCTATGCTTAAAAAAGATAAAAATTAGCTGAATAAGAATCTGAATCTTCTTTAGTTAAATAAGAAATGGGAAGAGTTGAAGAAGATGCCAATATTTATAAATTAATAGGAAATATTTTAGTTAAATAAACCTTAAAAGAAAGCACATAAACCGTCGACAAAAGAATCGAATTTATAAATAAAGAATAAAAAAAATGGATAATTCCATAAAAGAAAATGAAGCTAAACAACTTTAAAAAAGAAATAAAGTACAGTCATTACAAGAAAGTTACTATAAAATCATAATGGCTCAACAATAAGCCATGCAATCCTAACAAGGATAATAATAATTAACCCCTGAATAATAAGCAGCTTTATAATAATAAATGGCTCAAATGGCTTTGTAATAATAACAATAAAAAAAATGAATGAATACAAAAAAAATAATAAAAATTGCATTGAAGCTATTATATTAAAATATGTTATTTTTGAGAAAAAATATAATTCATTAATATATAAAACAAATTATGATTTTATTTATTTATGATGATTATTTATTTAATATATATATTCATATTAAGTGAACGAATTTAAGGAAATATCTTAAGAATTATAAATTAAAGGAAAAAAATGGGGATATCATGGAATTATTAATTTAAAATACTATTTGATTATATAATCAATTTTATAAATGAAATATCTTTTCAATTTTTTTTTTTTTTTTATGATTTATATATATATATTTTTTAATTCTATTAATATATAATACATTAATAGTTGTTATTTTGTGAATAAATATGAATTAATAGATTATTACAAATTATTATAAATATGAAGATATTTTTCATAAATGAAAAGATAAAATAAACTAAACAAGCAATATTAAAAACTTCATTATGATGAAAATTAAAAATTAAAATAATTAGATAAGCGATTATAAAGAATTGAAACTAACTCTGTTTTGCAGTAAATCTATATTGAAAATCTTTATATCAAGAGCAATAAAAAAAATAACAATTAAAATAGAAATATTCAAAAAATGGGTATTGCAGCTAATTTATAGACGAATAACTTGAAAAAACTATTTACCATTAACAAAATTAATTTACTTCTTAATAATACAATATATTCTTTCATTGCTGAATATTTGAATGATGTTGAAATAGTAAATATTAGATTGGTATGCAGAAGATGGAATAGTCTATCACTAAATTATATCAAAAATAAACTTATTGTCAGATTAGAGGATGATATTAAATATTATGCCATGGAAAAAGATAATAAAGATAACTAAATATATTTTAGATTATATAAATTATCTCGAGAATTACTTAATTAACAATAGTAAATTCTAAACAAATATTACAGCTTTTTAAAAGGTTTTTAAAAAATTGCGTTTCATTTAAAGAATCTAATTTTATGAAAAAATTATTAGATATAATACACAATTTTGGGATATAAAAAGATACAGAATAAGGTAAAAGATAGCTAGAAAAACTTACAAAATTATTAATTACTTGAATGTCGTTTATCAATTTGATATCGGAAAATTATATTTAAATGTGGAAGACATTCACATTCTCTAAAAAGCCATAGGAGAAAATTGGTAATTGGTTCAAAACATTAATCATAAAAAAGAATAAAACTATTTTATTTTCTGATTGCTCAGATATTATGAAATGGTATTATATTTTTCTAATTTTTATCTATACAAATAAAATATAACATATAGGTTTTTTTAATATTTTAAATTTTAATTTGTAGGATTTATAATAAAATTTAAATTGGAAGAAACTATGATAAATATATTAGTATTAATTCTGTTATGTAGTAACTTACAAAGAAATAGTTACAGTCAATTTTACTAGTTTATCAAAAAATAATAAATGAAAATTCTAATTTGGTGTGATTTAGTTTTACATAAATTTTAGCTATTATTAATTCTTTTATAAGAAATGATTTGTATTTTATATATTTACTATACTATACGATTCTTTAATAATTTAAGGTTTGTCGTACTATATAAAGAAAATTTATTTGATGTATTTAAGGTTATATATTAATATTATCAAAAATTCTTTAAAATCTGATGAAACTTAATAATTTGTTAGATAAAAATTTAATTAAAAATAAAAAAATTAAATAAACTAAAGAAAGCTATTTTATTTGTAAAAGCATCAGTATATTTTAAGTTATGGATAACGGATTCATTGTTTTGAGGGTGAAAACCAAATATGGATAGCTTCGATTTGAAGTAAATCCTTAACTTGAAACATTTTTAGATTTGAAAAGAAAAGTAAATTATAATTATTAATACATATAATAAGGAAACATAATAAATAGGAAATATTACTAAATTTTTTAAAAGATAATAAGTTAATTATTAGAGAATGGAGAAGATATTGAGCCGAAAAATCTTACACTTCATCTTGATCATATTGAAAACTAAGCTATTTAAGCATAGGAAGATACTCTTATAAAAAACATTGAAGATTTAGATCATGGAGCTATGATATTCACAAAAGTAAAAATAAATAATTTACAATTTTTTATTTATATCCATCCATTAAATTATAAAAAAAAAATCAAATTTTAAAATTTTAGATGAAAAGTGAAATTCACATAAAAGTATTTAACATCTTTGAAGGAAAAGAATAAAGTTAATCTTTTATATTAAATCATAAAAGAGAGACTTTTGCAGGGTTTTTAGCTTAAGTATTATCAATTTTTAGATTTTAAATAAATTTTTTTATTAATTTTCTAACATTTGCCAGGTAAAAAATATATTCAAATTGCAAGAATATGAAGTGGCTATATATTAAGATGCATAATGTAAAAATAAAATTGAAGAATAGGGGTCCAAAAAACTAAAAGATATAATCTTTTTAAACATGGGGGAAGTTTATATTGCTCAAAATAAGCATAATAAAATATGTCTGTGTATGAAGAATTATTAAAACAATAAGAAATGATGGATGAAGAAGAAATTATAGCTTAAATACAAAGAGAAGACCTAACTTTCTAACAATAAAATCCTAATAATGATAATAATATTTATGAAAGTTATTATAACTAAATTGAAGAAGAAGCACCATTTTAAGAAGAGGAAAAAATGAATCTTTAATAAGATTGAGAATTCGAGCTAAGTAGAATTAGATAATGATTACGATTAATCCTTTAAAAGAAATATATTAATCTTTTATTTCAAAGGTGATTTATTTTTATATTTCTAAAAATTTTTTATTTTTAAATTTATAATAAGTAACTAACCTATATTAATTTTTAAAGATTGCTTAACAGATGGGATTAAATATTGAAAAAATCACTTTGCATTTGGGAGACGCAAAAAGCCCCCGGTTAAAGTCTCTGGTTCTAAAGTTCTTAGTGAAATAGAAGGTTTGTGTGAGGAAGGAGATATAGTCTATGTTAGAGACAAAGACGAAATAATTGTTTCTGTATAAAATGATAAAATTTCCACATAATACGAAATATAATTAAACACTATTTCGTGGCAAGAATTTAAATTAAAAATTGCCACTGATATTAGCGTTGCCTTTTAACACCCTCCTGATTAAATAGCATTTGAATTATTTGATAAAAATGCATAACAAATACACATCGTTGATGAAACCCTGCCTTTGTTAACTTAAAATGTTAACTTCGTTCATGGAGATGTTTATATTTAAAAAATCTGAGACATGTTGAGAAAAAAGAAATAGTATTAAGAGTTAAATCATTATTGTTTGGGTAGTTTAATATATCTGTTTTGTAAGATCACACGCTAATGGAACTCAAAAAATAAGTATTAAATTAATTAATCAATCAATAGAATTATTTATTATTTATATTTAGTTTAAATAATATTTTTACTTTAAAGATATAAACAAATTTTCGAATCCAAATTGATGCTATATCTTTGAATTTACAATTAGAAAATGAAGATGTAAATTTAGATAAAATTGAAAACAATACCATCATTTCCTAAATTCAGCATATATAAAATGGATCTTGTATAATAGTCACAGATTTAAATTACTCAGACTTAAAGTTTTCGCACAATAACTAACCATTCATTCTTCATCTTAATCCTACCAAATTGACATTTGGTGAATTAAAGGATTAGGTAAAGAAAATTAGTTTATTTATTTATTATAAAGTATATAATATATAACTATTATTTAAAGATTATGGGAAAAACTGGAATATAACAGTAAGATATAGTAATAAGTCTTTAAAAAACATTTAATAAATTTATTGAAGATGACAGAGTAAATAAATATAATTATTATTAAAATAAATAACCGATATAAAATTATAAAATAAATAAGGAATTGGAACTAAAAAAAGATACAAATAGAGAAAAATTAGCAAATGAGGACTCTTAATTTTAATTTGATCCTTTAAATCATCACGATAATATTATCATTTTAAATAAAAATACAGTTTCAGGGAAATAGAACTAATAATATAGTGTAAAATATATTATATAAAATTAAATACTATTGTGCTAACCCCTCATTTAAATTAAATATAATAGCAAATTGCTTTATCAAAAGAATTTTTAAGAGAAAATGTAAATATAGGATTTTACATGAAATCAGGTAATTTTTAATATACTGCAGTAGGAGTATGTCACAGAGAAAAAGTCTAACAAAAAAATTTTAAAATCCTTAACGCTCAAGATCACGGATGCTATATGCTGATGTCTAATTCTTCATAATATAATTGCATGAATTAAAGATTTAATAACAAATTATGTTATCCTTCTATGAAATTTCAAAAGGGAGATATCGTTAATTTATAGTATGATAAATAAGGAAATAAAATAATTTTCCATATATAAGGCAAAAAAGAACGAAAATTAGAAATGGAAGTTGACCCTTAAAATAAGCTTTATCCTTGTGTTTTAATTCATGGCCAAGATGAAGTATTAATATTTGATAAATACTAAGATAATTATTAGTGGTTCCTACCTCCTGAATAGAAGGTAACATATAAAACGTCATTTTCTTTTCTCAAGAAATTTATTGAAAAATATATATAAAACTAAGGATAATAAGATAATTTCCACTATATAAGAGTTTAAATTTAAATGTATTTACTATGTTGAATCTAAAAAAGTGTTATTCAAAAAGAATGAATAATAGGTCCAGAAAAAATTATCAACAGAAATAGAAACAAACAATAACTAAATGGAAGAGGAAATTTAATTTAATAAAAGTGATTAAAATTATTTCCTTTAAAAAAAACCCTAAGAAACTGATATAATTCAAGATTAAAAATAATAAATTATATTATTAAGATTTAAATCTAGATTTGGGTAATTTAGATTTGAGGTAGATATAAATACAGTGACAATTTCTGCATTAAAAATGCTTGTAATAAATAATTTTTAATAATTATTAATGCTATATATATATGATTTATTTTATATTCAATTTTAGCTATTTCAATAAAACTAAGAGTTTGAACTCAGTAATATATATTTTCAAATTGAAGACGAAGAAATAGAAAGTATAAATGCTTCAGATAATACCCTTCTTAAAGATATAAAGGGAATAGAGGATGGAACTCTTTTGTTAGTCAAACACAAAGACATTCATAAATTAAAAATTAGTTATGAAAACATAACTCATATAATAGATATTAATCCGGAATCAGAAACCATGGTGTCCCTAGAATATAAGGTAAACAATATAATATTACATTTTTTTTAGTAAATAATTAAGTAAATTGTAATATAGATTAAAGCACAGCTTAATATTAAAAATCCAATAATAATCTAAGGAATTTAGCCTGATTAGGGTTTAGTGAAGAATTATTTTGATTTAAATTATAAAGAACTTGTTTTAGACGCGTAGCCCTTAAAGAACGAAAAAATGGAATTAGAATAATAGTAATAAATTATGGAATAAGCGAAATTAGAAGAGTAGAAATTGATTGAGGAAGAATTAAAAAATGTAATATATAATTGTTAAAATTTGCATAATACCTATTATTAACCAATTAGAAACTGATAACTCTAAGATTCCGTTCCCATTATGGATAATATTCTCTGTAAGTAAATTAAGAAGATGACACATTTATTTCTGTGAAGCTTAAAGTATATATTTTAACAGTATTAAATAAATTTTTACTAATTTATTATCATTAAAGGTTTTGGAATAAGAAAAACGCGGTTTACGTATAGAGGATCTTGCAATTTATGATTCTGAGTAATAAGATGAATTGATATTCGATGATGATATTCCTGTTAATGTAATACCCCAGATGTAGAATGGTAGTTTATTTTATGTAAAAGATAAAAATAACTTCGTTATTTACTACCAAGAAGTAAATTAAAAAAATGAAGACTCAATGCAAAGTTAAAAAAAAAAGCCAAATTAGAATTAGATCCTAAAGCCTGTAGTCTTTTCCACCTTAAATTTTAAGTATTAAATTAAATTTTTTTATGATATTCAGCTCATATTCTATTTTTTATATGCATTGATCAGATTATTAAATGGCTTGGGATGTAAGAAGAGTTTACAACACTACATATTGATGACCCTTAAAATGAGTAACTTGATAAGGTTATAAGTAGTCATTTTTAATAATTTTAGCAGGAAGTAAATTTAAATAACGAAAATTAAAGAAGATCTTTTAGTTAAGAAGGTGAAGAATGTAATGATGGTGCTGACTAGGATTTATTTGAAGGAAGTGATTAATCTGATGCTGATAGTGATGAATTAAATTACGTTTTGGGCTAAAGAAATTAAGTAAATTAGCATACTTTCTTTGACTAAAGATTGAGATAACATATGGGTCGTGTGAGAATAAATTAATATAGAAATTATGATCGTTATACACTAGATCAGATTCCTATAATTAAAAATGGATGCACAATTTACGCAAAGAGAAACCAATTAACTTTAAAACTTGCTGATATAGACGATTCCATTATTTTAAATCCTTTAATCACAACTTTTTCGGAATTGATTAGAATGGTAACAAACTAAATTAATATTAAAATATTAGATAATTTATCCTATTTTATTATAAGGTTTCAATAAAGATACGAATGATTTAAGATTTTATTTCTATTCACGTGGATTCTGTGAATAGCGAACCTCTAGAATATGACCCTGCAACAAAAATCATTGATATAAAAGAGTTAAAAGAAAACGCTGTTTTGTATGGACGAGTAATTTTTATCATATTATAAATAATATTTTACCTTTATACTATCAATTTTTATCTTTATTTAAAAAAAAAGAACCATTCTATCACAGTGAGAGTAGAAATGGAAGACGATCAAGATTAATATGAATTTTTTAACATTAATCTTAGATAGGAAACATTCCATTAATTTAAAACCCATGTATCATTTTTATTTTTATTAACAAATTATAAATAAGAATTATTAATAATTCGAAAATAAAAGATTGCAGCATGGCAAAGTATAAATTACACCGATTTCACCTTGCATTTTGAAGATCGTTAAAGTGATCCGATTGAGGGAGAAGAACATGAAAAAATGAAAGATTTTGATTTCATTAAAAAATGTAAATGACATCTAAAATATATGTTAAGGAAAAAGAAGGAGTGTAAAATAAGTTTTCCTAAACAAAATATTCAAAAAAATAGTGCAAAATTATAATGGAGTAGCAGAGCAAAGTGATTGATCTTTACAACAAATTATTTGGAACCCAAAGAATATAGTTGTAAATTGAAAGAGAGAAGTTTTTGTCTTCTGTTTATAACTAACTTATGAGTTCTAACTAAATTCCAGTTCTAATGCAACAGATGAACTAAAACTTACTATTTAAAGGTGGAAATAATTTAGACAACTTAGGTATGTAAGGCACTTTGGGGAATATATTAAGTGTCAGATTTACATAAGAAAGCGGAATTGACATGGGAGGAGTAACTGATGATTTCTTTTCCACGTTTAGCAAGGAAATCACAGATCCTTCCTAAAATTAATCATTAAGAGTTTTAGAATCTAATAACTTATTGCACCCGACTTCCTACATAGCAGATGATATGCCATACTTTTATAGGTAAAATTTGTATTATTCAAGGAAATCTAATCACAAAATATATAATAAGTAAACTTATTTTATTAGAAAATAAACTCTAATTATTTTTTTCAGATTTATTGGAAGAATGCTGGGAATTATGTTTAGACACAGAAAAAACTGTGGAGTAAGACTGCATCCTATTTTCTATAAAATGATTAGTATCGAAAAAGAATATTTAGATTAAATTTAAATTGTTGTAAGAAGTAAAGAAGAAGAACAGCAAAAATAGATCGAAAAAGAAGAAAGGAAAAAACAATTCGAAGAAGAAAAAACCGAATGTTACGATAGTTCTGATGACGAAAATGACTACTAATTAGGAGATACTTTCGAAATAACTATATAAGATCTAAAGGAATTTGACATAAGTAAACTTTTTAAATTAGCTATTTTTAGATAAATTCTATTTAAAATTTATCTAATAGGCCACTATAAGAGTTTGAAGTGCTACTTAGATGAAAAAGACACCATAGATTGGGAAGACCAATATTTAGACTTTAATATATTTGATGAAGTCACCAAGGAATTAAAGCCTCTTGGAAAAAATAGTGAGCGAGATGTAAATAAAGATAATATTTTAGAATATATAGAGCTTAGTCTAAGATACTATTTGAAAATTGATGAATTGAAGTAAATAGCTATTGGATTTTAAGATGTGTTTCCTCCTTCTGTTTTAACCAATCAAGGAAAAGTAAAATAACATAAATTTAATATTAAAAAAGAATAAAATTAAAAAATAATTATTAATTGATTTTAATTTAAACAAATATAAGTTCAAAAAATGGCAACCTATTGCTGATTTACTCGAAGGATCTAATTTAGAAATTTCAGTAGCTTTACTACAGAATAATGTATGTTATGAAGGTTATAAAGCTACAGATTTAACTATATAATTATTTTGGTAAGCACTAGAATTTGATTTTTCTGAAAAAGAAAGAAGGTATTTTGTTATTTTAATATAAATTATTTTTATTTTTATTTTATTTATTTTTCATCTATATAGACAATTACTATATTATATTACTGGAAAACGTAAATTGCCTTTAAATGGATTTAAGGCCTTTAAAGACCCGAGACTTTAAAAAATTAACATCACATACGATTCTAATAAGGAAAGACTCCCTGAAGGCCACACCTGCTTCCACTAATTAATATTACCAGCTTATAGGGACAAAGTAAGATAATTCTTAGTTTTTTATTGTAGATTATATATCAATATATTTAATAGGGTATTTTAATAAAGAAACTAAAAATGGCTATGAAGTAAGAAGCCATGTATATGGTTTGAAGAATAATTAATCTATTAAACTTTTAATCATTTTTTAATAATGCTATCTATTAAACTATTTATTAAACTTTTAGAGAACATATATTTTATATATAATTATTTTCATTTGTACCTACATATTACTTTAACATTAAAATTTTAATTATTTTCCTTTTTTAAAACTAAATTATTTTTAATATTTTCAATATTTATTATCAAATAAGGACATAAAGGCAGTTAATTTATTTTTCTTCATGACTGCCTCTTCAATAAGTTAAATATTATTATTAGTTTCACCATCATTTATTCCCCCATTCAAAATGATTTCTTGGTTTTTCTTTTGATCTTTATTTTATTATTAATTTTATTACTCTTGCTACTATTGCTACTACTGCTGCTACTTTTCATTTTATAATTATTATTAAATATTAGCAGCTTCCCCATCTCCATCGAGTAAGTCATCCAATAATTCTGAAAACTCTTCTTCAGCCTCAGTAGAAGATAACCCTTGTCCGAAGAAGTCTAATTCATACTCCCCATCAGGTAACTCATTGGTTTTAGGTACCATGTTTGGCTGGTCCCAATTTATTCCACTTTTTTAATCATTGACATCTCTATTATTATTGCTTAGCAAATCATCATCAAAATAATCATCTGGACTTCTGCATTTGTGCATCATATCCGTTAGATTAAATCTAAAATAAATATAAAAAAGAATGAAAAATGGGTAGATCTTATTGAAAAATAGATTTACCCTTTTTAACATTTAGCACAAGTATTTTCGCTTAAGTATTCAATGCATCGGGGAATATTTCCCTTCACACAGGCACTTTAATCATTTGTTAAGAAAAAAGAAGACCTGCAGAGAGTGCATGTTTGAGGATTTTTATAAACTTGACAGTTGGCTATTGTATCATATTCTGGTTTGTGTGTTTTAATAAATTGCATGAATCTCTCTCTCTTTTATCTAAAAGTTCTATGCTATTCCTATTGTTCTTAGTTTTATGTTGCATCATATAATTGAATATTTTTTTATTTTTATAATCGTTTTTAGTGTCCAGTTTATTTGTGTAAATGTTGCTCTCTCTTTAAATTTGAAAAACATGTATAAAACAAAATAACTGCTATGAAAAAATGTAACAGTCTCATTCTATCCTATTTTAAAGTTTTATTTTAGATAAACGCTACCTGAAATAGACTTAACTGAGGGTTTTAATTTTTTTTATCTAGCTATACCTTATTGCTTATTTTAATTAATAATAGTTTTTATGTATTTAGTTAATAAGCCCGTTTTTCATATTTACTTATGAATTATATATTCACATATTATTCAGTGGTTTATTAACACCAATTCTTTATTAATAATAAAATTTTTCATAATATCTACTTGTACTCATATATTATTGAATTTGTAAAAAAATATAAATTAGATACTTTATTATATATAATTTATAAAGCTACTAATTAATTCAATAATTATTATTTATATGTTGATTAATACTATTATATTTTTTAAAGGGTTATTTGTGTCATATGTATTCGTACGGAATCTTTTTTCTAAAGATTATTTATTATTATTATTCATTTGGCCCTTTGTACTCCCGAAAGAATTTCTGGTATTTGTAATTAAATTCTTTAAGTTATTAATTTTCATTTTATCAAAATCTGAAGAATAGTTAACTTTCGCTCCTACTTTATGTAATTGTTTCCAACTATTAGGATTATAATTCTCTTTATTGACAGTTTTTTTTTCATCTTCAATTTTTTTGCGATACTTTGCTGCTACATTAAATTGCTATTATTTATTGTAATGTTTGTATTTGTATTAGTTGAATTTAATTGTTTCATTGTACTTGTTCTGTTTAACGAAGAGGAAAAAGTTGAGTTTTATTTGTTACTTGAGGCATTAGTGCTCGAGTTATTATGAAAACGAATTGATTTTTCTGATTCTTGCTTGTTACTCTTCTAAGAAACCTACAGCAGTTTATTTTATTATCCTACAGGGTTGACTATAGCATTCAAACTTTAAATAGATTTGTTACTTTTCGTCACTGAAATGTCGCTATTTTTGCTTTAATCTAGCTCTTAATAATTGTATTTTGTATTTCCATTTTTTGAGATATTTATCTACTAACTAAATTGTACTGGTTTTTACATAGTTTATTATAAAGAAACACATTTTTGTACTGATATCTGATAAGGGTATTGTGCAGGAACATTATTAAAATCTTTTTAGCTCTATTTGGTCTGCTACTAATAGTGGTTTTAAAACTCTGACACATTAGCCACTTGTTATTGAGAATAGGCACGTTTTCCAGAATAACTGTCATAAGTGGCTATATCAGAAACATGAATGGAACGATTTCCACTATTGCATTGGGATTTTTTTCTTTCTTTTAAAGTTGGACCTTCATCATATTTATTAACAAATTAATCACTGTTTTAATAACTAATTGAATTATAATGTTATGGGATTTATTTTTATTAATCAATAGAGCTATACTATCTCCTTTCCTAATTAATACCATTTATAATTTTAGGATTTTTTTCACAATAAATATCAGCTCCTTGTTTTACTTGTTATAGTTTCTCTTATAAAATCTTTGATTATAGCTACTTTTTTACTAGTCACATGTACTTAAATCAATATGGCATAAATTCTTTTGTGACATGTTTTTTTTTTCTAAAAAACTAATATTTACTTCATGGTCTGAATAGTTTTCGGTTTTCAAATTTCTGCCGTAATCATTCATAATTGAAGATTTGGATTCGTAATTTGAATAGTTGTCACTTGGAGCATATAAAAATTAGCGATGAGATATTTGGTGAGATAACTATTATTGGGAACATATAGGACTTACACTTCGATAAGTTCTGTTTGTATTTAGTTAAGACTATGATCTATTTAGAGATTTTTGCATCTTTTTCATTCTGTCATCTTAATTTAAAATTTTGCTAACAATAATTGCATTTTGTTTGCTTAACTTTTCTTTAACTACTTTCATATTTTCATTTAGCTAACTATTCATTATCTTTTCCTGACTTATTTACCGATTCTAATATAAATTGATGGGTTATAATTATTTGCAAAATACATTTTGTAATCTATATTTTTACGAGATCCTATCTTTGAGTATTGATTTTTGAAATTTTTTCTTCCACCTATTCTTTTAATTCAAATATTTAACTATCTTATTTCGCCACTTATTCTTCTAAATTTTTTGTTTTGCATTTATATTCTAAATTTTATTGCCAAACTTCTTCAGTTTTTTATTTATGGGCTCTTAAATCGAAAAGCTCCGATTCTAGCTTTTTATACTCATCTATTTTTATTTCTAATTCATTTATTTATCGTTTCAGAACATTGATCGTGTTGTCCTAATAAAATTAAGATTTAATTATTTAAATTTAAATAATATTTAATTTCTCTTACATTTTCTAGCTTTTACTTAGTTATTAAATCTAAATTAGCTTTTTGCTTATCATTTAAATTTTAAATTAATTGTTAATTATCGTTGTTTTATTAAAAAATCAATCTTTTTTCTTCAACCAAAAATTAAACATGTTTTTCTTTTAAATCCAGCTAAGCCTTTTATTCTTTTTTCAATAATTCTTATTGCTAAGCAAATTATTTTCTTAGAAGTTGCATTTCTTACAAATGCTATTATTCTACCCGATCCATTTAATCATTATTTTCTTATTTTATTAAGTTCACTTAATATTATAAATTTTCTATTTATTCATCTTTGTAATCTTTTTTACTAACTTGCTTGTTAATTTATGATTAATATTAAGCTTATAATTCTGCATACTTAATCTACCATTTAGAGTCTTCTCTTTATAAAGATTCCATTTTACTATCTAATAGTCTTATTTGTTCTTTTTGATCTAAAATAGTGTCTTATTATCTTTGAATTTCTAAATTAAATCGTCTGGTTTCTCTTTAATTTTCTTATTCTAAATCTTATATCTTTTATTTATATTTGTATTCCATAATTTGCATTTCTTATCTTAAATTTTGCTCCTATTTCTGTATCGTTTCTTTAGAGGAATCATTCATATGAGAAAAAGCTTGCATTAAGGAATTATTAATTTTTTTCAATTATATTTCTCTTTCTAGTTTATCTTATTCGACTTTCTAATCCATAAACTATTCAAATTTGACTTGATTCGCCGAATTATGTCCGCTCATTGGTTTAGTGAAAATTTTTGCTAGAAATATTTTTTTTATTTTTTTTGATAATCTAGTATTTTTATTTTGAATTTAATATTAATATATAACTATCAATCACTTTAGTAGATTAAGACTGTTAATTGAAAAAAAAAAATAGTTGAATTAATTAATATTTAATCAATTATTTTATAATATAATATAGAAACTACAAAGTGCATAATAGAGAATTTAATAAATTAAAATTTAAGTCTTTCCATTAGTAATAAATAATTTAGATATTAATATGGTTTCTGTTGAAACAGCCAAAAAACTAAAAAGGGTTTAGAAAAAGTATTTATAGTATGGATTTTTGCTATAGTTTCATATGTGTCATATCTTTTTACAGTAATCATATAATACATAAAAATTTGAAAATATCAATTTTTTTAAATTGTAAATCTAATATTATTATATTATTTAAAGCTGTAAAGATCAACTTATTTTGAAGAAGATATTTTAAACATTTCTTCCAAAAATATTTATAATTCTAATGAATAAATAAGAAAAAATGTTCACAATTTTAAAGTAAAATAATATCTAAATAATAAAAAAGATTAATCGTATTATATATTTCTTTTTTAAAAAAAAGATTGAAGATCATAAAAACTAAATAATTGAACTTGAGTATTATGGAGTTTGTGAATTTAATAAAGAACATGAACTTTGTAAAATTTTTGGATGCAAACTATGTATGTGTGATACAAAAGGAGTATATAAAATTTAAGAAAACAAATTAATACAATTACTATATCTGTAAAAACCAAATTTTTATATATTTAAAGTAAATAGTTGAATGGGATAAGCAAACAGTTCATAAAATTAATACAATGATAGATGATGAGGATGAGGAAAATAATTTATTATCTGATGATAAAGATACCTATCAATTAAATATGAATTCTTTCTTACAGGGATTTCCTAAATATTATGATAATAATGTATGGGATCTATTTAAAAGCTATAATATTGAAAAAAGTAAAATTCATTAAGAAGTTAAAAATTTTAATGAAATTTAATAAATATTTTTATCTATAGATCTAAATCCATCTGCCTTATAAAAAAACTCTAGCATATTTGAAGACATTATTAGAGGAATGAACTTCAGTATCGATATATATTCCTTATATAATGCTTAAAAACGTACTGGGGGATAGAGTTAAATATTTAAAACTAAGCCGATGGCTATAACATATTTCAAATACATCACAAATGATAAATAGAAATTGAGAGAGATATATTCTTATTATGTTTTTTACCATGAAATTATGAAGGAAATTATTAAATCTAAAATATTTAAATAGTTTAAAGAGACAGATTCCTACTTTTCTACAATGGAAAAGCATATATTGAAATAGAGTAATTTATTTAAAAGTAACAATTTGAAATAGAATTTATAGGAATAATAGGCGTAAAAGGTAATAAATACATTTTATTTTACTATCCTTTAAATATAAAATTAAATTTTATAAATAAATAAATATAGATATAGGAAATTTTTAAATTTGTTGATGAATATGTAAACTGTATAGAATGTGAAAGATGTAAAGCTTTAATATAAATGGAGTATAAATCTTTAGAATGGGGAATTTCAATACTAAAAAATATTGAAAGCAATTCATAGTACATCGATGAGCTTAAAGAAAATCAAATAAAAATAATATTGAATGCTTATGAAGTAATTATCTAAGCTTTATATTACACTGAAAATATGTATGAATATTATTACCTAAGTAGATAAAATTTAGGAGCTACACTATTTTCTGGATCTTTATTCTTGTTAGCATTTTTAAAATTTGCTATAGAAGTTAGAATATAGCTCAAGGAAAGGGTAAAAAGAATGTTTAAGCATGTTTTTCCTAAATCTTTTAAAGAGGACTGAAAATTTAATATAAAATTATTATAATAAATTTTTATTATTATTATTGTTAATAAAATTTTATTAATTAAATGAGTTTATAATATTATATATAAAAAATAGATTCCTTTTAGCGTAAATATAATATTATTCTATTAGATAAAAGATAATGAATTCTAATTAAATATTAAAATTGCAATACACATAATTATAATAAAATATTGAAATAAAAAATAATTTAAATCCTGAGTTATATTTCATCGGTAGATAGCAAATAATGCATTTTTGCAGAAAATTTTAAGTTTATTTGAGAGAGAAAATCTAATTAATTTATGTTAATATCTGAAATATTAAAAAAAAAATACTTAGTTTATAAATAAAAATACAATAAAAATGTCAAACAATCAAAATAGTCAAAATTCATAATACTAGCCACCTAATTAAATCAATTAGAATTAAAATTAAAATATTCCTTAATAGTAATCCGTTAATCAATAATTAGCATACATGGTGCAATAATAGCATTTTTAATAAATTCAAAATCAGCAATATTAATAGCAACAATAATAATAATTTTAAGGCTAGTAAAATTAATAATAAACTGTTTAGTTTTAAATTCCTTAAAATTAATAAAATGCCCTTCAATAATAATAATAGTAAAGTTAGTAATAGGGCTAAAATAACCCTCTATCTTAGCAATAGTTGATATATAACTTATAATAAAACCATGTTCCTTATGTCAATACTAGAATATAGAATTATCCAAGAGATATGCTTTAAGATAATCCAAAAAATTTAGAACTAGGAGGATGCTATTAGAGTTATATTTATTGTCTTGGAGATTGTTTCGGAAGTTTAAGGGCCATAATTCCCTGTTGCTGCTGTGTTGAATATCCCTATAAAACTATCGATTAGAGTTTTTAAGGAGTTTATGAGAGATTTGGAAAATATGTTAAAACAGTAGGTTCCGGACTACAGTATTATAACCCATGTATATTATTTTTTTAATTTTAAAATAAATGAAGATTGATATAAAAATAATTCTTTTATTTTATTAAGGTACAGACACAATATAGGTAGTAAATTGTAAAACTCAAAATATTGATATAATCAAAGCTTGGTCTGTAACAAAAGATAATATTTTGGCAAGCTTGGATGCAACTGTTTATTTTAGAATTATTTGTCCTAAAAGATCAATATATTCTCTAGAAAATGTTGCCTTAGCTGTAAAAGAACTGACTTACGCTACTCTGAGAACAATAGTGGGCCAGTACCTACTCCAAGACTTACTTGAAAAAAAATAGCTCATCGCCTATAAAATTGAAGAATTTGTAAGGGAACACATGACTGATTGGGGAGTGGAAATTAGTTAAATCGCCATAAAAGATGTTTCTATGAGTTAGGATATATCTGAAACATTGGCTTCAGCGGCAAGAGAAAGAAGATTGGCAGAAAGTAAAATTATTAATGCAAGAGCCGAAGTATAATCAGCTAAATTAATGAGAGAGGCTGCTGACATATTGGACAGCAAATCTGCCATGCAAATTAGGTAATTTTTACTTGATTTCATTTTTGCTTATTATTTTTCTTAAATTAATTTTACTAACAGATACTTAGATACACTTAATACGCTAGGATAGCATTCAAAAGTAATATTTTTAGGAGATGAAGAAGAAGAATAAAAATAACCTAAATTTTAATAATGAAATACTAAAAATTATCTTCCTATATTATTGATTTTAACTTAAATCCACCATAAATATATATCCTATATTCTTAATTTTTACGCTTATTTATTTTATATTAATAATCTAATATAAACAAATTTGTTTCTATAAATCTACCAAGTTTTATATGTGCATATTTTAACAAAGAACATGTCATTAATAACTAATAAATTAGTCTACATATTGAGGGATTATATTTTTATCTATATCTATAATGTTGCTTTTACTTTTTACTACTATTATTATTTTATATTAATTATAAGAATTATTAAATATTTCAAGATAATTAAGAAGCTTCATCTAATTATTCGTCATCATATCCTTAGTAATTTCTTATACCTTATAGCCAAAAAAGAGTATGAATTAAACTAATATTTGCATTAATATATGAATTAATTTACCTTCTAATACTTTATTATTTCTCTATATGATATAATTTATTTCATTCCAACTAGTTTAGTGTAAATACAATCTTTCCTTCCATCCATTTACTATAATTTATTATTTTTATGTTTCTTTTAATTCTAAAATACTAAAATAATAACTTTACAATATTTAGTTTCGATACAAGAGTAAGGACAGTTATCAACATATTCCCAATTTGCTTTAAAGTCTTCAAAAAAGAAATATTGTTAATAATTCAAAAAAATTTTAATTTATTAATTATTTACTTGGTTATTTATGGTTCTAAGGAGAAGTCAATGCTTTTTAATAGAGTTAACTATTATAATATTTAAAATTTAAGAAATTATATTTTCTTCTATAATTTAGTATAGAAATAATCTAATTGTTATGCCATTATACCTTGCTAATTTATTTCCTTATCTATCAGCTAAATTCACATAAAAGTTAGCTTCAGTTAAATATCTAAAAACAGGTGATATTAAAGAACCTTTTATATTATAGTAATAATCAGTCAAAATAAATTTAATTCAAATATTCTACTTTCTTAATTTTTAATTTTTTTATTTACCTGTGAATACTGTTACTCTTTTCTTTTTTCCTCCCATATTTCTTTATAAGCTATTATTACTTTTAATATTAATAATCTATAAAAATAGAGCAATAATATATTAATTGTCTTTGCTAGGAAATTAATTAATTAATTATTTGCGATAAAAAAAGTACTTAATTTTAGATATACTCACAAGCTGTGTATTCAATCACTCACTTTATATGCTTATAACTAATTGAACTATATTTTAAATAAATTTCATACAATAATTTTATTTTTAAATTTTAATATTTTAATAACTTAATAACCAATATACGAATTAGATTTTAGTGATAAAGATGGTATTTTTAAATAATTTTTATTTTATTAATTTAAAATAAAGATAAATATATATTGTATAATTTCATTTACTTAAATTATTAAGTAATATATTAAACATAAATAATTAATAATTTTTACTAAGTAATACAAATTATTCATCTTGAAATTTTGAATAATTAAATACATTGATAATTTAAATTATTCAAATTAATTAATAAATAATATTTAACAATAATATCAAAAATATAATATATAATAAATAAAATCTCTTTTTTCTAAAAAAAACATCTAAAATTAATGATTTTTCCTCTCTCAAGCTATGCAGTTTTTTATCCACCAATAGTCTCTAACGAGACATTTTTTGCCTCGAAAGGGGCATGTCACAACAGGTTTCACTTGACCAACATAAGTCTGATATCTAGCACAGACTTCAACAAGTTTTCGAATCCCCTTCAATAGCATAGAGAGAGGAACAACATACACCAACTCAACTACTGTCAAAATGTCATAATTAGGTTCATAAAAACCTATATCCATTATGAATGTGATCCTATATATATGAAAAAAACACATTATAAATGGATTTATATATAAATATATAATAAAATATATAAATAATATGAAAATCAAAAAAACCTAACAGCGAAAACAACCAAAAATATCACAAAACCCAACAGCAAAAATTAATAAAAAATAAAGGCAAACAATAAATAAAAATACTAAAAGCCGAAAATGAAAAAAAATGGAAAATAAAAATTCCAATAAATCAACAAACTAATATCAAAATTAGTAAAACAAAAACTAAAATACTTAGTTATGAAAAAATATTTTCCTTAAATATTTTAAAATATTATTAAGTAAATATCTACAACAGCTTTTTTTATTTGTTTTTCATAATATTTATTCTCATAATTATACCAGTTAATTTATAATAAATATATAACATTTTTTATGAATTAACTTTAATATAATATTAAATTTAATTAATAAAAAGAAAAATTATTCAAAATATGATATTTTACATACTTATTGTAGGTTTAATCTAAATATAGTATAATAATTTAATAATTAATGCAATATTTCATTTTAAATTATTTTTTTTATATATCGAATTTTTGGGATATTATTTTATTTATATTTTTGAGATTAAATTAAAATACCTAATCATGACAATTTTTTCATTCCTAAAATGAAAAGAAATAAATTAACTTCCTAAGATTATTCAATAATTTGTATATAATAAATTTTATTACTGCATAACTATACTTTATAGGCGAAAGGTAAATAAATAATATTAAGATTTATAAAATACATTCATAATTATAGAAAAAAAATTATTTATTCTTATTTAATAGTTTGAGACAGTCAATTAATCATAAAACTTAACATAGAATTATATTTTTATATCACTATATTAAATAAATAAAAATATATTCGATGATGTGAAAATTTTAAACACTGAAATGTTTTTCATTTAATTAAATGTTTTAAAGCCTATGTTTTTTGAGTAATTATTACAAAAATAAAAGCTAATAAAAAAAAAAATAGCTATTCGTAATATCTATCAGATAAAAATAATAAAATACTACCAAAAATATAATTATCTAAATTTGACTTAATATGAATCCAGTTACACTAATATTTACAGACAAGAAAATAGATAAGAAATATAATGAAAAGCTAAGATAAAGAAGGAATTTTATTTTTAGAATTTCTTAGTTATTCTAAATAGTGATTCTATTAATATTGATTTTTTATTCAATGATTGAAGAATTTGGCTATTTTAAAAGTATCTTCTATATATATGTAATATTAATGACGATATATACGGTATCAACATTGGTTGGATTATATAAAAAAGAGAGCCAAATGATTATTACAATATTTTTGAGTTACATGTGGCAGGCAGTATTTGTTTGGGCTTTCAAAATAAAATTTTCCGAAAATGAAATAATATAAAGAGACTGGGAATTATTTCAGTCTTTCATATTCATAGGTTTTCTGATGCTCTAGGTATTAATGGAAGTCTACTGGTTTTTCCTTGGATTTTATATAGTTGCAATCATTATTTCATATGATTTTATAAATAATGTTTCTGCCATATTCTAAGTTCTGTATATCGTTATAGGACTGGTCATAACGATATCTATATACTATAATCAAAAATTTATCAAGACGCTTTTTACACAAAACTATTACAAAAACCAACATTTTAGCGGATTGAAAAAAACTTTTGAATAAAGTATTCCCTGCCCCATACTTGAAATTAAAAGAGTGAGGAAATAAAAAAACCTAAACAATTTATCGCCTGAAATAATCAATGACTCAGTAAATATAAATGTATAGCGTTTAAGCTTAAAATAGATTTATAAGGACCATTTTAAAATTTCATTTGCCAACCAACAGTTTAACAGTTTATTTAAAGACAAAGATAAATTTTTTGATTTAAAAGTAAATAATGAAGACGGGAAAACAATCCACCAGATTTTTGAAGATTATTTTTAAAATTCCGAAAAAATACAAAGAAAAAAAGCTGTTTCAATTGATGATCTAAAATTAGAAAACTAAATTTATAAAATCTAGATAGAAGAATAGCATTATAACTTCACCATCTCACATTGTTTGTGGGATGAAGAAGACCATTCTAATTTATAAGATCTAAAGCTATCAGTTATTTTTTAAAACATTACAGAATAGTACAAAACACTGCAATTGTAAAAGCTTAAAGAAGTGGCAGAATTTAAAGATCATATATTAAGAACAGTAAGTCATGGTAACTAATTTCAATAATAGTTATTTTTACCAAACTTATATTTATAATTTATTATTTTTTTATAGATTTAAGAACTCCGCTTGGTAGTATATAAAGTATGATGGAAATAATTGAAAAAAGTGATAGTTTATAAGAAATCAATGAGTGTGTACCAAAAGTTGCTAGAAATTGTGAAATGTTAAATTTACTAATTAATGATATATTAGACTATTCTCAGATATAGGGAAACCAAGCACTAAGAATTAGATCATAAAAATTCGAATTTAAAGAATTGTTAAATGAAATCGCAGATTTATTTAAATTTTAATGTTAAATAAAGGGATTATATTTTTAAATTTAATATAAAAATTCTAAAAGTGATAGTATTTAAATGTTCAGTGATAGATTAAGAATAAAGTAAATAATAATGAATTTATGTAGCAATGCCATTAAATTCACAAAAAAAGGAGGAGTGTCAATTGAGATTGAACGCAAATATGATATAGATGAAAATCATCAGGTGGATAGAAACTGTGTTAAAATAACTGTTATTGATACGGGAATAGGAATTAGCGAAGTATACAAATATTTATATTGATATAAAATAAAATAAGTAAATATATTTAATAAAATTAGATGAAATAACAATCTTTATTCAAATTATTTTCAACATACAATGATAACCATCTAAACATGAATGGTATAGGACTTGGACTAACTATTTCTAAAGATTTAGTGAGTTTACTTGGTCCATACAATTAAATAAAGTAAGTTTTTAAGTTATTAGTATATTATTATATAGTAAATAAGATTAGAAAGTAAAATAATTCATTTTTACAGATTGAAAAGTTAGGTCAATGAAGGCTCAAAATTTTAATTTTATCTTTTTTAAAATATGGAACCTGTTAATTAAGTAGAAATATAATAATCATAAAAATCATTAGGAACATAAAATGTAATCTCTATATTGGATTCAGACTCACAAATACAGATTCCGAAACCTACTACGTTAACTAAATCTTTTCATAAGAAAGATTTAAGGATATTATTGGTAGATGATGATTTATTCATAATATCTACTCTATCAACAATCATTTAAAGAAGTTTTCGATAATAATTTAATATTAAAATTAAAAGTTGTTTCGATGGATAAGCAGCTATTTAAAAATTATTAAATAATAAAAAAAACATAATAATACATTTGATGTTATATTTATGGATTACTAAATGCCTATACTAAATGGAATGGATACAATAAAAAAGATTAGAGAATTGGGTAGAGAAATTAAACAATTTTTATAGCACTGTAAAATTATTCAATTAAAATAACAAATTTTATTTTAGAAAAAACTTAAGTAATCGAAAAATAAAGAATATGGTTATGCTCTGCACTTGATGATTATCTTGATTAAAAAAATATAGATGCTGATGATTTTCTTTAAAAGCCAATATTGCAAAAAAAATTAATTTCAAATATAAATGATATTTTTATATGATAATATAATAAATATATTATAGTATTAAATTATTGTATTTTCCTATTATTATATATTAAAAATATAATTTTCATTTTTTTGATTTAACATTAATAGTTTTATATATGTAAATGCAAAAAATTTTTATTAAATTTGTTATTTTATATAAATTTTAAACTATCATTATTTTTTCTTATCTTTACTATTATATAAAATCATTTAGTTTTAAAATATATGTTCATGATGATTAGTGTTATCTATAATAAATTTAGGTAGATTAAGTGCCATATACCAAAATCCATTCTTTATAGGTGGGAAAATGTATTTCCAAAAAATCTTATTCAAATTGACTCTTCTTGTAATAAAATTATCTCTGGCAACCACAAGGATAAGGAAAAATAAAAAGGAAAATAAAGCAAGGCAAGGAAGAATAAAAATATATAAGAAGGCCATTTAACTTAATTTTGAGGAATTTTATGCAAGTACTAGATATAATCCTCATCTAATTGAATCTATTTAGCTCCGTTTTTAACAATATCTAAGTATCTCTTGGATGGAAAGAATCCTTTACCCTTCTAATTTATTTCATGACTAGGATGGGCTTTGAAAGCCCACATTTTAATGAATTTGCCTTCATATGTCTAACATTTTATCTCAACAATTTGATAACCCTAATTAATAAATACATTTAATTTTCTTTTATTCTAAATGAATTTAAATACTTCTGATTCTCCTCCACCCCCTTCAGATTTTTATAACTAGTGAAATTCAGCTAGAGTCATTTTGTGTCCTACCCCATGTAATTCACATCCATCTATTTATTATATATTAGCAAATACCTAAAGATTAAGTTTCCTTAAAAATTATATCAAATAGGATTAAAATAATATATACCGGTTCTTTGAATGGGATTCCTTAATAGTCAAATGAAAGATTCCAATCCTATACCTTTACTCTAACTGATTCTGTAGGGTATATTTTTCTTCTCTATTATAATATTAAACTATTCATGTTGGATCCAAAAGCTAAATTCCACACATATCCTTCACTGTCTGCAAATTCTTTAGGCATGAAGCCTTTTTCTAACATTCTAGATTCCTTGGGCATTTAATTTTATAGTTTTATATTTCTTTTTTTTTTATAATTTTAATTTTTTATTTGAAAATAAAAGAATTAATTATTGGAAACTAGCAATTACCTGTATTGGTTTAATAATAACATAAACTAGCTCTAAACTATAATATAAATTAACTAAAATCAAAAATTATGTCAAATCAACTTCTTTGCTTCTATTTTATTTATGCGGTCAATTTAATCATGTGTAATATATATTTTACACATAGAATAATTCTAATATAATGATAATTCAAAACATAAGTTTAAAAAATATAAATATATCAAATATATTATAAATTAATTGAAATATAGAATTTATGCTATTTTATATTATTATATATATAAATATAAAAATATCCAAATTAAAATATCTATATTATCATACACTATACATAGTTTTCAAAGACTAAAGCTAAAACTTAATTCCGCTTATCATATACCTTAATTACTCTAACTCTTAAATTTAATATTTTTCTCCTTCTGCCTGGTCATCACATTAATTATATGCAAAGGAAGACTCATTTATTTCTTATAAAAAATCTATCTAGTTTATTTTTATGCATTGTAATACTTATAAATTAAATTTCAGCTTGATAATTCTATTGGCATAATTTTTTATTTATTCATCATCCTAAATAACTTTTTCTACATATTAATGTAAATAATTTAAATTTACAAATGTATATTTTTTCGAAAATTCAATGCTAAAATCTAAATTGATCCCTTCTAAAACTATAGGAGCTAATTCTTCTGAAAAACAATTTTCTATTTATTTTACAATATTTTCATATAATCTTTCTAGTTAGCTACCATATATTTCACAATTATTTTCATTTTATTAATTAAATTACAGTATCTAAGGGGAGTTTTATTATATAATCCATAAATTATCGAGCTATCTAAGGGGGGAATCCTCATCATTTAAAAGATAAGATAATTTGAAACGATAGGCTTGGGCTAGCTTTTTTACAATGAATTACACAATATAAAATATAGGTTCTTATTAAGTGATTTAAAGCTTATAAAAAAAAAAAATATATTCATGATTAATAATTAAATATAATTTTTAAAATAAACATACCTATACTTTATCAATTGAATCTCCTGTATTATTTAATATAATTATTTTTTTCTCCAGATTTTCAAGATATTTCAGCAAAATCTATACATTTTCATTATCATTATATTATTATTGTATTAAAGAATTCATATCAACATCTATCAAATTCGTGATTTTATCAGAAGAAGCTGTTTTTACTATTTAAGAAGATGCCAACATATTTCTCAATTGATCAACTATTTTACTGTCTTTTTAAATTGTACTACTAAAAATTCTTATTTTAGATTCTGTATTTTTATGACTTATTTAACTTATATTAGCACTTTTAGTTAGCATTTAAGGTTTTTGAGATGAATTTATTTAGTTTTTTTAAATATTTTATTTATTAATTATAGGTAATAATGATCCGTTATTTGGTTGATTATATTTGGAGAAATGAGGAGTATATTACTAATAAATAGAATCAGCAATGATATAATCATTTTTAGAGAAAGTCCTATCTGCTTTTTAAGACTAATTACAAGATGTATTAAATGAATTATTATTATTTTAATCTTTTTATTTAAGGTAGTCCGGGGCTTTTTTTCTTTTTTTTCATATTCATTTAAAAATTACAGAATTTATTACTCAGAAATTAAATTTTGATGTACTTAGGTGTTTTTAATCAAAATTTAGTTCTTAATTTTCTAATTGATTAAAATTTTGGCATTAAGCCTAGAGCCTGACTTATAAATTCACTAGTAGGGTATAATTATTGTGCAACCATTTTTAATATTAAAATAAAATTATCTCTATTTTTTATATATTTTTTTTAATCCAGGACTTTTTTTATTAGTACTATGAGAATAGAATACTTGATATCTTAATTTATTATTTCATAATTAAATTAACAGTTTTAATTTTTTTCATTTATCTAATCTGAACCATTATACTAAATTTTACTAATTTTTGGTATGCTACTTTAATTAATTTAACTGTTATTATTTATTTAATTTTATATTTTTGACATGTTGTATAGCTAAAAATTAGTTGTTTTTGATAAATCTAAAGGAATTCTTTCTGTATTGAAGTTTATATTTTAACTGTTTTTATTTGAAAAACCTAAAAACATTATATCCCATATTCTGTAAAGATATTCACTTGGAAATAATGTTAAGAAATTAGTTATAAGAAAATAAGAAAACTCTAATTTTATATCAATCTCAATGTTTTCCATAAATAGAATATCTTCTTTAGATAAAATTTCTTTTAAAAAAAACTCAAATTATGCCAATTCTGTCCTAAAAATTCCTATATCTTCCTCTAATATGTTTGTAATATTATTTTCGGTGAATCTGAGAAATAACCAAAAGGCGGATGAACTATCTATATATATTTACCGATAATTTTTTCCATTATATGATTATTATTTTTTTTATGTTTTTATTTGTTTTCCGAGATCAATAAAATCGTAAAAATTCATTAATAAAATTTTTTAGCTGTTTAAAATAGAATTTACTAAAATATTTTGTGTTTCCTTAATTTACCATATTACCCATACTATTACTCTTAGTAATATAAAAAGCATTTAAATATTTAGCATAGTAACTCATCAATATAGGGAGAATTATAGTGAGTGTAATGCTATTCTGAAACTAAAAACTATTGAATATCTATGAGTTATTACTTTCTAAATAAATTATTTTATTTGATTCTTGAAAAACAAGATTGATTTTATTTTTGAAAATTTGCTCTCAAATGTTATTTAGAAATTTATTATTATTATTCTTCTTCCTCTTCTTTGCCAAAGTAAACTTCGGCTTTTATAAAAAGTTAAAAATATGATTCAACCGCACATTATTATAAATTGTCATCCAAAAGGACTTCGCCATATTCTTATTCAAGATTGGAATGAGAATTTAGTTTTTATTCCAAATTTTATCCATCCATAAATATACTACTATTAATGTTGAAAGATTATCTTTTTTTCTCTTTATTTTAATTATTATTGTTATTTTCATCTTCTAGCTATTCATCGTTTTCTTAATTTAATTCAGGAATTTTATTTAACGAGGAACATTGTTATTAAAATTAATTTTGTTTATTATTTTTTCCATTTTAATTTTCCATATTATTTATCATTTAAATTTTAGATTTATCTATACTTTAATCTTTTAATTATAACGTGCTACTAATTTCATTTATATAACAATCTGTTTGCATTATATTATATATTAATGTGTTTCTGATAAAATGAGGAATGCCCTTAATAAATAGAAGCAGAATTAAGTTTTTAAAAATCTCAAAATTTTTATATATTTCTTGGTTAGCTATTTTTGATAATAATATCTGCACACATTATATACAATCCATATGTTTCCACTATTTATCACTCCTTTCAATTATCCTTTCTTATAAATAATCCATTCCATATTATATAATTTTGTTCCATAAAATTATTCCCTCTTTAACTTATTAAACAGTCTTTATTTAAAAAATAAATAAAAAAATGTAAAAATAAATTATTATAAAGTTAAAAAAGTATTTACCTTGCACAAATTATCATTTATATATTTTATATACATTCTTATTAAATCTCTTAAAATATTTTATTTATTATAGTCTTTATTATTAATAATAAAATTATTTAGGAGTTATGAACTAGTTTAAAATATACTAGTTTAGGAGAGTAATATGTGAATATCATTATAATTGAATACAATTTATTGATAATTATCAGGATAAATAGGATCGTGCAAATGATTTTAATGAATTATAGTACTCATAATAAAATTATCATACATCAATTTTTAAAAATAAGTGTGTTTTTCTTTTTAGTTATTATTATTATCAATAGTTCCTAGACCATCCAAATTTTAATGAGTTTCAAGATATTATTTTATAGTATTTTATTCAATATCATCTTCCGATTTCTCAACAGCTAATTAGTATATAAAATTACATTATATTTGACAGATTTCTGATTATTAACTAAAATCAATAAGCCATTATTTATTTTATAAGTTTTTGTCTATCAAATTTTTAACTTTAAAAGTCTTTTTTAAAGATAGCCCTGTATCATCCATATCTTTATTAAGATCCAATAAATCATATATTTTTATAGAAATTATATCCTCCTATTCTAAATCTTTTATTATGAATTTAATTGGCGTATAAACGAATTAAGTTTCTCCTCCTTATAATGTTCCCATAGGAATATCATATAATATATCACTTTTATTGTAGTCATTTAATTCCCATATAAATACATTTTTATTAAATGAAGATTCTGAAATTATTCCAACATAATTTTTTATGTAATAAGGTTTAGTATGGCATCCATTTTTTAAATTAATAACTTTATTATCTTTAATTAAATTATTTATAAATATTTTATTAGAAATATATTTTTTACCTATTTTCCTAACTTTTTTTTTTTCCTGCAGGACTATCTTATGATTTATTAATTGAAAAATCATTTAAGCTGAATTCAACTTAAATGATTGGTTTAAGTATTTTTAAATTACAATCCAAATATAAGTGAGAAAAATTGAGAGTAGTTTTACATTCCGTAAAACTGTAGTCCCATTATGTTTGTTTTGATTTGTGAAGCCAAAAATGGAAAAAATCTTTTATTCCAGTTTATACTTCTTTTTTTACTATCTAATCAACATATATTTTTTTGGTTAAAAAATTGTTATTTTATACTTTGCAAAATTAAAAAGATCTCTGTAACCATTATCCATATAAAGACTTTATACTCATTGTATCATAATTTTTTATTACCTTTTCAAATGATTTTCTCGCCAACTATTTTTCAAATGAATATTAATGTTTTTAGGTTAAATATATATTATATTTACAAATCGTTTTTACTGTTTATTTAGCATATAAATTGAGTTTCTTAATAAATTAATTTAAATATTTATATCGGAGTTTTAATCTCATATGGTCTTCTACTATATTTTTGAATAATGGTCGAACACTTTTAGTTTTCATATATAATAAATAATTCATAATTTTTTTTAGCTCTCTATTTATCCTAAAAAAGGATTTAAATCGAAGATCTGTCAGTGTAAGACATTACAATTTAAGCATTTACTCCTTCTTCAAGATAATTTTTAGTTATTTTTCTTTTAATTTAATATTGATTTTAAATAAGTATAGAATTTTAAATACTATATAAATTATTTAAGAAAAAATTACGGTATACTTCAAATAAAGATGATGAGGTAAACTAAGCTGTTTTCCTTTATCAGTACAATTAATTGATTTGTATTGCATCAATGTTGGGTTTGTTAAAACATTTAAAAATCTTAGATATCTAAAGATCTTACTTTTCATTATTTAGCTTATTTTTTATATTTTATACACACTTTCCAATTCATTTTTAGAAACAATCATTTCCTACTACAACGAATTCATTTAAGGACATGGAAAATTAAAGGAATGTTATGCATCAATAAGCCCTCCATATTAAATCTACAAATAAAAAGAATAAGAAAGAAAATTAAAAAAATTATCAGAAGGCCATCTCACACTCATGATCCAGCATGGCTTTATTTATAAAATTTTATTATCAAAATTTATAAATTTCAATTTAGTCATCTTCTGTGCTTAAGGATCCAAATGTTAAATTAATATCTCTGAACACTATTATTAATAATGATATTGTTGATACTGAAAATACTTGCTTTATATAACATTAGTTAAGTTAGGAAATGTATTATGGTGGTTTTTAGCATTAGTTTTGCATTTTTTTTTTTTAATTATTTAAATTATTTTTAAATATTGGTAAAATCTTTAAAATATTTATCTTAACTTATCACAATTGCCATAAGAAGTTTAAGAGATAATTCTTAGTATTGCTGACTTTATCCCAAACTTCCATTGCTTTTAAATTATGAACTGTAATAATACCCTAGCTGGTGTATTTGCAAGAAAAACCTATAAATCACAAGAAAGAATGGAACTTCAATATTTTCAGCCAATACATTTATGTATAAAAGAATATTAGGGGAATCTCCTATGTCTTTTTTATCCTTTTAGGTCAAAATATGATTTGCAGTTTTAGTACAATAAGATTAGGATATATATTTTATTAGCATATCTATATATAATCCGAAATCTTATTCAATAGTTTATAGCTTTTGTTTTATAATGTTTTCATGTGCTTCTTTAACCCTTCTTAGAAGTTCTTAAAGCATTTTTATTAGTTATTTAATTACATAATACAAAGGAATAATAATGCACTCGGGATTAAGTAAATATATTCCCTATTTATGAAAATTTAAGTATATTTTAAATATATTTATATTTTTTTATAATATTAAATAAATTAATATACTTTCTCCATAATTTAAATAATATCTACATAAATTTGAATAGCATCTAAATATTAACTTATTTTAATGTATCCATTATTAATTTATTCCAACTAGAAAGAAGTATGAAGTTGAAGAATTTCATAATATTACCTTTTAAATTATAACTATAAATAGCTATCTAGTTTTAAATAATCACTATTTAAAGATTAATTTAATTTTATAAATTATTCTTTTATTTTTAATTCCGGATCATCTTATTATCTTCTTATATTGCTTTCAGCTGAAAATAAATTAAGAAACTAAAGCTAAATATTTTATATTTTTTATTATTCTAGAAGAGTTAGCTCTTATTTTTTATATTGAAACCTATTATTATACTTATTCCATTTCTTTACTGAATATAAATTTTAGATATATTATAATATAAAGAAATTTATTAATAAAATAATATTACGCAGATTCTTTTTATGGAGATGGTTTAAATTTCTATATTTTAGGTATTACTAACTTGGAGCCTTATCCTTTGAACATAAATATATTTGCTTTTTATTATTATCTACTAATATTTTTCAATTTTTATTTTAATGTTATTTGAAGAATTAATGAACATATTATAATAATATATATTAAAAAACTTCTTATTATAAATCCTTACTTTATAACCACATAATATTAAAGTATAGTAATAATATATATAGTAATTAAGCAAAAGTAACTTATTATGATTTTTTTGATAAAGAACTATATTTTAAATCTTAATATATGTATTTAAAAAATAATAAAGAAAAGAAAAAATCATTACTGTTTTTTATGTATAAATTAATTAATTTTAGAGATATCTAATATATAGTTAATAATTTATAATTTTTTTAAATTTTATTTTATATAATAATTTTATAATTGCTATTTATAAATATTAAGATTTAATTATTATATAATTAATTAACAAGTAAGGATTTATAATTAATTTATTTATGATTATATTAATATTTTGTAGTTAAACTAAAAATTTGAATTATAATGGTATTAATGATTGAGTTTGTTTTAACTTTTATTTTATAATATTCAATTTTATTAATAATACTGGAAGTTAAAGTGGTATTTCTTATTTTATACATTTAAAGAAAAATTAATATATTTATTTTTAAAATAATAATATTTTCTTCTATAATCTAGGATCCAATTATTCAAGAAAATTTATATATAGCAGAGTCAAATTTTAATTTTTAGAAATTCAAGTATGTTTATGTCAAATAGTTAAATGTAATGATAAATAAAAATAATTAAAAATTTATATAATTTTATTTATATGTGATAATTTTAAAATATTTATAATTTTATATATTTAAATATCAATAAAAAGATTTAACAATCGAATTTTTGTAATTTATAATGTAATTTATAATTTTATATGAGAATAAATTTCATAAATTTTATTTAAATAAATTAAATTCTTTTATCCAATATATACGTGTAGTTATAGAGTTTGATAAAATAGTTTTTCACTTATTATAAATAAATCTCATATTATTAGCAAACAAACAACAAGAAGTATACAAAAATATCATTTAATTATAAAATTATTAAATATCTATTTCAACTTTAACTTTCTTAAGTTTAATTATTGAGAGGGCAAAATATTTAAATAATAAATTTTGGCTCTTAATTATATGCTTCAAAATATAATTAGGGTAATAAAAAATCAAATAGTATAAAATTAATATTATATATATTTAGATTTAGTACAAATATATAAAACTTATTAAAATAAAAAATAATTGGAAATTTAACCTTTTAAAAATCCTATATATTATGTAGAAAATTTATGATAAACAATTTTAATAATTTTATAATTCATAATATTTTATATGAAAAATCGTTAATAAAGCTTATTAAATATATTTTGAATATATATAAAAGCCTTTGGATTGTTATATATTTAGAAAAAAGCAATATAAGGTCTTTTAATAAATTTCAATTATATACAATATAATAATTTAAAAAGGTAATATATTATTACTTTTCATCTTTATTATATGAATTAATGATGATTAATACGCATTAAATTAATTGGTTTAAATTTTATTTATTTTTATATATACACATACACACTTATAATAATTTCAAAGTTTGAATTATTAATGAGATTATTTTATTTTTCTTTGAAATTAATAAATGCGGTGTTCAAGATAAACAGTTTTTATGATATTCAAATTATATATTAATATATGAAAAATAAATCAAAATAACATATAGTTATTGGGATCATATATACAACAAAATTGAATTATTATTATAATCAAGTTAATAAATATTATTAAATAAATGATAAATATTTTATAAATTTAAAATTAAATTATATATTTTGGATTATTCATTATTTTTTATTTTTCTTAATATAAAATTTTTTTTATAAATACTTATATACCTATATAATTTATATTGTATATTAGACGAATAAATTTATTAGAAGTATTATAATGCCCACCTTAACCATTTTAAATTAAGAGGACACTCTCTAATTTAAAATTATAAAATATGACAGGCGTAAGCAAGCACCAAATAAGAAGAAATTTATAAAAAAATATAAAACTATGAACTAAAGATATAACAGCAGATTCTAATGTGAAACTGAAAAGAAATTTTTTTGAATGTTATAAAGAAATTCCAATATTTTGAAAAATTCTCAAATGTAAAATATTTGATGTTTAAATTTTTCAAAGAAAAAAAAATTTGAGGGTAAACTAACTGTATAGGCAAACTAACGATGCTCATCGGGGATAAATTATAAAAATAGAATTACACTTAAGATAACTCGCCGGTAAAATTAGAATTTAGAACTAATATATTTTGTTTTATTTTGTTTTTTTTATATTTTTCTTAATGATTACTTATTTTGTTTATTTCTTATTGCTTATTTTTAATATATTTCTTTTGAAAGGGCAAGTTTAAGGGTGAGGAAGAGTTTCTTAAATCTTTATAATTTAATAATTAATTAATTTATTGATTTTTGAAAATTTGATAAAGTACCTATGAATTAATAAGTAAAAATACTTATTTTTTTTTTTTTTTACTCAAATTTTTAATTTCTTTCAAAAAATACCCTCGAGACTAATAATTTAAGAACATATGCAATTATTTATTGTTGTTTGTTCTATATTATTAGCTAAAGGTATTACGAAAGAACTAATATACTATAAGTTATTATAATATTTAATTAGTATGTATTGTTTTAAACAATATTTTAAATAATAGGAATTTGAGGTGTCTAAAAGTTTCTACTTAACTAAAGAGCAAGCCGAAATGTTCAACACCTAAATGAGTGCGAACGGTATCGAATTGATCTTTTGTGGAAAAAAATCTTCCAGACCCAAATAGGTTCATTAGTATAATAAGGGTGTGTAACTAAAGAAAAATGTAAAATTTTTCCATCTTTTTTTTTTTTTTTATTTTTTAAAATCATATAATTATGTTACATATAATTACTTCGAAACATATTTATATGTATATAAATAATATATATTATATATAGTGTGGATTAATATATATTATAATCAAAATTATTATATAGTATTAATTTCAAAATTATATTACCTAGAATATCAAGGTCGAAGAGAAAAAAAAATATACTTCCAGAAAAAAACTCTTCTTCATCTTAATTTTTGATACAAAAAAAACGCTCTTAATCTGTTGAAAGTGAATTCGATGAAAACTTCGATCATCTCACTCAAAGCAATACCTAAAGAAATGCTAAAATGAAATATTAAAAATCTGATAAAACCAGTTCCCTTTTAAAACTCGCTCACTATATGGGTAGATAGTCATGTTCTCACTATTTCTTTAATCCTAATTTCCCCAGAAATCCTATATAACAAAATATTGATTTATCTATAATAACTGAAAGGTGTGAAAGTAGTTATTATTTAGATCCTATGTAATTCAAACAGGATGTGGAAAAGATGTTTGAGCTCTGTTACCAACACTTCAGCAGAAGTAATTTTACATTTAAATTCATATACATGTATATATATATAAATAAATATTAATTGTTTTTATTTCTATATCAGGTTCTGAAGCTTATATGAAAACTATTGAGATGAATAAATTATTTATTAATCAATACAGTAATCTAGAATAATCCTTTGCTTAGCAAAAGATTTTCAGACTCAACAGAAACCAAAAATACTTCAGTTCTGAACCAAAGAAAGTCACTAAAAAAATTACTAAAAGGTAATCTCAAACTTCTTCCTCTAAACGATCTGTATAATGGACAAACGAAGGTGTCACTCAAATAACTTATGACGCTGAATTATCTGTAGACTCTCCACCTTAATCAACTCAATAAGACAATTTGAAATAGCCACACTTTACATATGAAGAAAATTATGATAGTGCCTTTGAATCAGAAGACATAAGCAAAGAATATGATAATTAGTTATTATAATAATAACAATAATAAATTTAATATTCACCTGATTAACTCCACGTAGTATAGATGGAAAGTGATCATTTCTAAATCCCTTTAGAGCAAAATAACCAATCCTTTGATAAATGCTTATAAGATGAAACTGCTTAAACAATGCTTGCAAAGGGATGTTAAAAATAAACTGCCGATAACATTAATTAATATTAAGACCATAGTTTTACAAAGTAGTGAAATGGATGACAGCACTATTGAGCACCACGACTTTTGAGGGGCTTCATAATAATTTGTATAAGAATAACTTCTTATATAATTTACATTAATTATATAATAATAATAACAACAACAATAACTAATAATTAGAAGAACAATAAAAATTCTTTGTTCTGAATATAAATAACTGTGCAAACTAATCATAATAATTTGTTAAGAATTACTCTATATAGATAATTAATATTTAAATAACTAATAATAATAAAATAATAAAAATAAAAAAAATAACTACAACAAAAATTTTTCCATTCTGTTGAATTTATAAAACTGAGTATTAAATATATAAAAAATTTTTTTTATTAACCTATTTACTATCATTTAATTAAATTAACTAATTAAATGTTTTGTTTTTCTATATCTCTTGTTCTTCTTAATAGTAATTAATTAATACAATTTATTAAAAATTTTCTTTCTTTTTTCTTAAAGTTTGTATATATATTATTATTCTCATAAATTCTGATTTTATTTGTTTTGAATTTAACTCATACTTAAATTACTAAAACCATATTCAAAGTTAAAAATTAAATAGAAACCTTATATTTCAATATAATTTATATTAATAGTAATTATATTTTATATATTAATAGTGAAATAAAATTCAATTTAAATTTTAATAGAATAATAATTATATACATTAAATTCTTATATATATTACAAAGTAATAATGATTTATCATTTATTATATGTACATCAATTTATGTAAAAACTATTTTCCTAACTAGAATTAATGGAATGATGTTATTGACTATCCATAGCTCTAAATTAATATAAAATATTATTTAATAAGATAAATTTATAATTAAAAATTAATAAATATTTACTCTAATTTATCTAATCTAGACTTTTTCACATACTCAACTTTTTATCTATTTAAATGAAATATTTTAATATAATATAAAAATGTATTTAAGTTTTATTACTCCTATGAAAGAGATTTCCACATTTCTTTAATAAGTTATGTTCTAGCTCTGAAGTCCTAATTTAAAATTTATTAATAAATATAACTATTTATATAGGTGCATCATTAAATATACCTATTAAGGATATTAAGATTTAATATAAGCAATATGATCAAGTTTAAATAATTTAAATGCACTTTTATATTTAATTTTTTCAAAACCAGTCTATTAAAAAGCAAGGCACATACTTTCAGAAGATTATTCTTATGCTTATTACTTATTCTCTAAGTTTAAATTATTTATTTCATAGAATGGTAAGTCAGAAAGAGTATCTAAACATCCAGGCTGAGAAATATTTGATTCTTAATTCAGGAGTACCTATTTAGTATTATCATCAATAGAGTTAAAAATCAATTGAGCTTCATATTCCTCCTAGTCATATTAAACTGTTTCCTAAGTAGAAATACTAGAAATGGTTGAATTCCTTGATTTTACTTTTTTTTTCAACTTTAATTTGGTGTGGCATTCATCAGGAAAATATTCATTTACTTAAGATCTAATAAAAAAAATAAAAAAATATGTTTATTTTATTATAAAAATTCCATATTTAGTTAATTTACTATTATAACTTCTGGGGTTTAGTGATATTTTTTCTAAAGTCTGATTGATTTGTTTTTACACTTAAGTTGTTAACTTCGTGAGGTCCGGTAGTAGAACAGGCATAGTATTCAGGATTTTTATCAATCTATTAGCCACATTTAGAAATGGGATTCCTTGCACCATGGAACTCGAATTCTTAGGCAATAGGATCATTCATATTCTTGCTCTATATGTTATGATGCTAGGTATTTGAATTTGAATTGCTTTCATACAATGAATGTTTTTACCATACCTATCTGCAAAATTATAAATCATTGATATATTTGTAATTCCCATCATCTATAGCTTAGTAAAATTCATCTGGTAAACAATCTATCCCCATAAAAAATTACATGTTGGTTGAAAGAGTTTATAAATTGTTCATGAATGATTGATTTCTAGGAATAGATAAAATATATATTATTAAATCAAAGAATATTAATAAATTTTAATTTTTTTAATAATTTATTTTCAAATTACTAATATTAAAGCTTTTCTTTTTTTTATATACAGCTTCCATTTTCTCTCTCTGATCCTTTGGCGATTGGATTTTAGGATTTTCGAAGCTGGTGTTTTCTACCTGGTTCATATTTTCTAAAGTAAGCATTATTAAATTTGAAATTATAGTTAACTTATTTTTTATTTTTTTAAATTTTGTTAATTTTGTTTTTATTCTTGTTCTTAATTTAATATTTATGAATTAGTAATACTTTTTTTTTCGCAATTTCCATATACACAATTTAAATACATATTCTTAACTATATTACCCACCTATTTTATTTAAAGAATTTTCACTATTCATGTATTCTTAACACTCCATAATAAATAATAATACAATAAAATTTTATTCCTTAAAATAGTTACATAACTTAATAAATCAATATGATAAGCATTTTTCATAAATTTTCGTTAGATATAATTTCTAAAACAATGCCTAATAATAAAAATATAAATTCAAGCTAATGAGCTATTTACAAAGAGAAATAAAAATATAATTTTTAATGAAATAAATAAAGTAACATTTTTATTTTAACTTATAGCTTTATAGCTAGCTTCTATAATATATGAATTGTATTTATAACATAACATACAAAAATAAATATTTTTTATAATTTATTTTACAAATAAATGGAAAATAAAGTAAATTTTATTATAATTGATCATCATTATAAAGGCATAGTTGTGTATGGATTATAATTAGAAGGCATACTTGCAAATTAATTTTGCTAGTGTTATTAAAAGTATTAGTTATTTCTTTTAAATTCGAGATTACTTCCTTGCTAATTTCTTCTAGATGGAGAATCTCCAACATTGGCATTAAAAATACTAGAATTATTTATATTTTATTATGTTATAGGCTAAATTTGGTTTCCAATATCCATATAAGATTATGGTCTAAAAATTATTAAAAAAATAAATTTTATTAAAGAAAAAATTATTCAACAATATTAAATTTACTTTAACTTTGAATGAATCATTTGGTATTATTCTATGTGAATTGGATCTTCTATTCTGCTTATTTTGCTTTCTTTAAGTGGATTATTAATGTTGTCATACTGGGTAGGTTAATAAGCCTATTTTTCAGGAATAAATTATTTAGGTGTGGTGAAAGTGTGAATCGGATTTTCGTGGAATTATTTTTATTAGGACTAAATGGTATAGTGGGTCTGTTATTGTTATTACCGATTTTATTCAGGAGACATCATGTAGTTAAACCCCTATGCCTAGTACATTTGATGTTATTGCAATAATTAGGGAGGAGCTGGTTACTAGTATTTAAATCTCTCACTATTTTTTATCGTTAAATATTTCGAAAGTTCCATTTGTAGTGTGTAGAGTTTGGAATCATCAACTGCTATGTTAAGGACCTCATTTTGCATATAACTTGTAATGTAGTTTTTGCAATCTTGGTTGAAAGTTAAACATTCCTATATATAATTCGATGAATACAAACGTACAATATACTTTAGGAACTTTTCATTTAACAATTTCTGTTTTAACATCACTAAATCTTACATTTTTTAGTTTATAAATCTATTTGCTGTTTCCAATTCACTATTATTTTTGGTTTACTATTATTTCAACAACCCTTCAAATTCTTCCTCTAAAGAATTAAAATACTAGTGAACTATTTCTAGAGCTTTTTATTTGGAATTTTTTATTTATTAACGAATATCCTAGGTGGCCTTCGAATCTATTTATTTCGTTAAGTCATTAACAGTTTCAAAGTTTTATTACATATCAATATTAATATCATGCAAAGTTTTTAAAGCATCTAATTAAACGTTTTCAATTCTCAAAACTAAGGTAAATTTGTTAATATTAATTAATTTCATTCATCATCTTACTAAATAATATTTACTTGTAGGAAATTAGTGATTCTATTTGTGACATTCTATATGACTTGGTATGCACTCCGGGCATCTATTTTTCATTGAAGTTATATTGTTAATTATGGAAGATATTTGATATTTATAATATATAAAGAACTTACAATGGCAACAAACAGTGAATTTCTTTACAGAAATTTGTAACACTCAATTCGGGATGATAAACGCATTTTGAAACAGGCAAGTCTTTGTAATTCATATTAAATTTTGGGATTTGGTGTTATTATTATTACTCCTTCTTAGGAGAATTCTTTTATCCCATCATTATTTTTGGACTGTAAGGGTTAGTTGTAAAATGTTTAGAAGTGCTCATAAATTTATTTTATTTGCTTGTAGAATTTAGTAGAGTATATTTTAATAACTATTTAAATATTTTAATTAAACGAATATTTTATTTTAATATTATAATTATTATATAATTTTTATTTCTATATTACATTATCTATTATTTTTATTATGTACACTTTTTATTAAAGAGATGACCCTTTATATTTATAGTTAAATATTATGATAATAAAAATATGGAATATAATTAAAATAGAATAATAATTTTATTAAATATTAAAACATATTTTTTTAATATTATTTACTTATATATTTATAAATAAAAAATTTTATAGTTTTTTTTTTCTATATTAAGATATAATCTCGATTATTTAATTAATGGTAATAGTAAAAGTCTATTTTATGAATTTACTATATAAATCCAAATTACCAATTTTATCGATACTTGAAGAATAATCAAAGTATTAACCAGAATATAGTTTGATATAGAAAGTCAGAATATGAAAACTATTAGACTTAAAAAGCTTGTGATAATTGTGATAAAAAAATAAATAAAAACTAAATTAAAATAAACAAAGAAAAGACAAATAAAGAAAATAAAAAAAAAATAACTATATAAAATGGATAATATAAAACTATTCAAAAGGTAATAAAGCTATTTCTATGAGGGGGATTGGTGTGAATGGAATAAAAAAGAGAAGAACCATGCAAAGATAATAGCATTTTAAATTAAAAATTAGAATGGAGAATTGGAACATTTAATGTGCTATATGGATCTTAAAATAAAATTATCGATAAATTCATTTTAAGAAGTTCCTAAAGATTTAAAGCCATAACCGAACAACTTATCCCTGAAGCAAATCCTACTATAATGGGGTTATGTGAATGCAATTAATTGTTTTTAAACCAATTAATGGGTTCAGAGAAAATCAGAAATAACTATCACATTTCCTAAATAAGTCTGAACTATCCGTAGAAAAACCATGAACTAATGATGATTTCTAAAATTCCGTTTATATCATACTTCATTTCTGTTGCCGATTAAAGAATTATGGGTAGATACCTTCTTTCATTGTTTAATTTGGTATCAAAAAATAAATCAATTTATAAGCAAACAATTTACTTATTTTTATAAATAATTGTAGGATTAGGAAATACCACTCATAGTTATAGAGGCCCACTTATTTGCTTATCCGAAAGATCATAGAATAAGATTAAAGTAGATGCAAGATATTAAATCCTTAGTATAAAAAGTAATGGACAACCCTTCCTTTATAGAATAAAATAGCAACTTACAATAGAAGTTGTAATTAGCCATTAAAAAGGGTAATGTAATTCTATAGGGGGATATGAACTTTCACGCTGATTTTGAAACGAAATTCATATATGAAATGGGATTTACAGATATTCATTTGGATACAAATGGATGTAAAAATACAGGATATACTTGGGACAGCAAATATAATCATTTACTAAAACCGATCGTACCATTTAATATATAGATTAGATTAGACAGAATATTATAGCTTAATTGCCAAGACTATTAATTTAATTCTGATATTTTTCCAAAGGAATTTAAAATTTTAGGAAAATAAAAAATTGGGCCTTTTTTATCCTTTTCAGACCATTATATGCTTTTAGTTTCCTTTATTTTGTAAGAAAATGAAAATTTGCAGAGAAAAACCTTTGATTTTTAAGCTAATTAAAATAAATTTATATGCAAAAAATATGGAGTGTATAGTACCAAATAAATAAATACTACTAGGATAGTGATTTTGATCCTATTTTTGTATTTGGCTTTTACTGGAATTCTCTATCTTTTTTGATATAAAATTTATATTAAATTATAATTAACTTTTATTTTCGTGTATATATCTCTGATAAATATTTTCTTAATAATATAAAGCTTTAATTGGTACTATAATACGTTTATTTGTACAAATTTATTTTTATATACAAAATTTAAAGTATTTTAATTAATTTCTATATAGTTTATGATCAAAAATATACTGTTTTATTTTTTTAATTTCACTTTTTTTTAATATTTTTGGCATTTTTCTTAGGTTTTACTTCTTCCTCAGATTCCGAAGAAAGTTGGCTTAAATCTTCATCATCTAAATCTTCTAACTCCAAAGAATCTATATCATTTAACTCAGAAGAACGAATAGACGAATCTGAAATTTCTGATGAATCTTTTTTCATTGATTTTTTCTTAAAATCGGCTTTTCCAAGTTTTGATTTAACGAAACTGCTTTCCCCTTTAGCTTCTCCATTCTTTTTGTTACTGATTTCGGAAGTATTTTTCTTTAAAAGTGATTTATTAGGTTTTATTGATTCTGATTTATCTCTTACTACCTCCATTTCAATTAAAGAATTTTCCAAGTCACTTTCTCTTAATTCATCATTCTATTCTTCTTCTTCCCTATCTTTTAATGAACCGTATAAATCATACTAAACCTTCATCCCAATACCTGTAAATAGTATTATTAGCATTATGTATAAATAGTAAACGGAGGGAATTGAGTCAACAATGTCATATTTTAGTTCCTTGACTAACGTAAATTCATTAGGAAAGTAACCAATGAACCAGCCAAAAGGTCTAACTATCATATAAGCCCCGCAAAAACTTGTAGAAACTATAGTGATGTAAGATCTTAAAAACAACCCTGCAATACCACACCCCACTCCAATAACTAATAAAGCTATATATATCATTGCTTTGTACTTTATTCTAAATAAAATTGTATTGTGAATAACTAATGCAAACATAAGTCCAAAAAGACACCCTAGAATGAAAATAGCTAAAAATTTTAACTTGTATGTCATGAAACCGAATAAAAGACCGAATAAAACAGCAATTATAACAGAAATTATCACGATTTTATAGTCGGTATCATGCTCGATTACAAATTCTCCCATTAAAACGATTAAAAACCCGCAGGCTGAAAAGAATCCTGTCAAATAATTCGTAACTATTTTAAATCTATTCCCCAAAAAACAGAAAAAGCATCCTATTATCCAAAAACCAATTCCAAAAACCCAATTATTTTTACTCAAATCTTTCCATAAGGCTGAGAGAAGTAAAGTAGGACAGGCATGTCTGGATTTTCCTTTGATTATAAATCTAAAAGACGTATATCATATATATAAATAAATAAATTTGTTAAACTTACAAAATATAAAATATAATTACTAATTATTAGTATGTGTGTAATTTTTATATAAAAAATGCTATGTTTCATCTTTATCACATTCAATTTCAACTTCAAAATTGAAAAATTCATCAACTTTTCCATCCCCATCTAAATCTGTCACATTTTAGGAAGCAGGGATATTTGCGGGAGCTTAATAATCTAAAGTATGATATATATCTCCCTTAGGATAAATTATTTTGACTCCTTTTTAGGGCTTATCGTCATCAATTAATTTCATTGTGATGTTTGAATATACTGAATCTCCTGTTAATCTTAAACATTGATCTTTTCCATTATTATATTTTAAAACACTGTAGGAATTTAGGGAATCTTATGAACATTTTTATGAAAAAATGCAAAAATTATAAAATAGTTCTAGACTATATGGTTCTATGACAATTCCTGGCTTTGTTTTATCTTATTCAGGAGTTTATGGTATATGTAATCTATAATCTTATACAGCATCTTTCATTTTCTCCAAAGAAAAAAATGCATCTTTATTAAACACATGACTGCATTTGTAACTGAGTTAAACTTGCTATGCTATATGGAATAAGATTGCAATCAAAAGTATTGAATAACCATTCATTCTTTAAATGAGATAATTTATGAATTTATTAAATAGTAATTTTTTTTTTGTTTTAAATATTATTGAATTTATTTTGAGAATTATAAAAAATTTTGTTTTAAATTAAAGAATAAATAATTGAATATTATCAAATTTTAATTAATTAATTAGTCTTAAATAAATCACAATTACTTAATCATGAATAGTAAAATGTAGTTGTTAGCAGGAAAATAATAATATTTTTACTCCTTTAGAACACTTAAATTACCAAAAAACTATTTTATTTAAATTATCGTTTAATATAGAAATATTAAAATAATGCATAATTTAAATAATAATTATATTAATGTTAAATATAATTGATATAATTATTTTTGTATTAAATTTATTATATTATTTTAAAGTTAATTATTACAAAAATAAATATTATATTATAAATCAAACTATTCAGTAATGCAATAAAATATAGTTTAATATAGATAATTGATTATATATTTAATTAATTATTATCTATTCTTTCATAAATCATAAATAATGTAAAAAACAAATTAAATAAATCGTAATATTATTATTATTCTAATTAGTTTTATGATAGTTATTAGTAATTAATGCAATCACAAAACAATGGAGGAGTAGATGTCATTGCTAAAAGCTTTGAAATGAAAAGAAGATTCATAATTTAATAAAAAATCTATAAGATAAACTAATTAATAAATGAACAATGAATAATCAAAAAAATAATTCTTACAAAAAAATCACAATAAATAAAGATAGTTACTTTAATACTAAAACCCTCAGCCCATTCGTATCACCCTTAATTATGATAGGTTTGATTTAACAAGTGACATATAAGAAGTGTAATTTATTAAAAAAGGGATAATGATAGCTACTGTATTATTTATTTTTCTTTATTTTTATTACTTTTGACTATATAATATTAATATATTTATTATAATAATTTAATTATAATAACTAATAGAAGTATATAACTGATATTATAAAAGTGTTTCCGGAAGTTTTTGATATAGTACTTCATGATCATGATCTTATTAATGGTTATGAAGGTTTGTGTGAAAGTTGGATGATTAAATAAGGATTTCCACTGACAAAGAATGAATTATAATAAGGTACGTTTGTAATATAGGTCTATTTAATAACAATATTTATATTATAGGCCTGCTTTACTATAATAATTATATTATATTAAATTCTAGGCATAATAAATAGTGATTTACATATAATAATTACCAATACTTATAATTCTAAAGATTTAAACTAATGTAAAAATAAATTTTTATAAAACTTACGATTTATTAGAAAAGTAAAAAAATATTAATATAGTTTCCACAATGGCATGTTAGTGGGTCAATGATAGACCTTTAGCTGGACATATAAATATTAATAGATGGGAATTCTAGAAAAAATATGATATAAAAAACGTAAATTCATTTAAAGTTAATTAAAATTTTGTATTAAAAAGTAAATTTTTTATTAATTTAGCATGGAGATTAATTAATATATTCAAAGAAGAGTAAAATATTTTTAAAATATTACATCATTATAATTAATTTAATTACAACATTATTTTATTACTGAAGTAATTCATGAGCTATTACATTTGCTTGGGTTTTCTTAAAATCTTGTTCCATACTATAGAGATATGAATGGTAGATTAATTAATTTTATAATTATTATTAAATTTCATAATTTAATATATTATATTTTAAATTAATTTAAATTAGGCAGAAGAATTAGTTCTAAAAATTTATAAAGTCTCTATTTTAAGAAAAATATTAGAGATACAATGAAACAAGTTATAGCTACACCAACAGTTCTAAATTATGCAAAAGGTATAAATTTATTAGGTTTTTAAAAATAATTAAAATATATTATGTAGATCATTTTGGATGTAAAAATGCAGAAGGAATGTAAATTGAAGATGAGTATTAATAATCTTTTCATTGGTATTAAAGCATAATATTTATTAGATTAGTTTAATTTAAATAAAAATCTATTTTTTATTTTATAAAATATAAGGGAGAGTAATTTAGTTAATAATGAGATAATGACACTAAACCCAATTAATCATAATACAGTGATAAGTAAATTCACTCTAGGTTTACTTTTTGATACTAACTTATATTTAGATATTGATTTATAATATGCAGAAGATATATAAGTAATAAAATATTACTTTATGTAAATTTATTTTTAAATAATTTTAATAATTAGTGGGGATTAAAATAAGGATGCAATTTTATAAATTAAGCTTGCTATGGAGGAAATTTTTAAGAGTTTGTAAAAGTTAGCACAACTATAAAATAGTGCAATTTTTATTAATACGGTAAAAGTGAGGTTTCTTAAAATGCAATGAATGATAAATGCATGACATTAGAGATAAGTGAGGATAAAAATAATTGCTAAATTTCTAATTAAATCATATAAAGAAATACTAATGAGTTGCAAGAAACTTTAGAAAAATTTGGACCAAATACTCGCTGTTTTAACTCAAATATAAAATTATTAGGTTCATAGGAATCTTCAGAACTTGTAAAAACTATTATAATATAATAATTAATTAATATAATCTTATTTTATTGGTTTTAGAGATGCTATCAATATTAATGTTTATAAAACTCATTAGAGATTACTATTTAAGATGCTAATTCTAATATATATAAGTTATTATGCAATAATAATTCCTAATTGTTATAAATAAATAATGTGGTTTTTTAAGGTTAATTAAAATGTCCTGACAATATTTAACAATTTTGTCAATTTCCATAATAATGTATGAATAATTGTTCTGGAAATGGATATTGTCTTAAATAAAATGGATAAGGGTAATAAATTTATTATTATTAAAAATAAAAAAAAATAGTAAATTTATTTAAATTAAATGATTAAAAGAAAATGTCATTGTATAAATGGATATGCCGGGGAAGAATGTAATCATATATTATTATATATTTATTACACCATAACTTATATTTTTATAAGGTTACATTAAATGTAGTGGAATTCTAAATATAAAAGGAGAATGTTAAGAAAATTTAAATTGTATGAAAGGGGAGTTTTTTCATAAAGGAACAAAGGTATTATAATTTGTAAACATATTATTAATAAAATATACATTTTCCAACATTAGATATGCTAAAAATGTCACTCAACTTGTTAATATTGGTGTACGGGTCCATCCGAATTAGAATGTTCTCTTTGTGATAATTAAGCCGTATATTATTAAGGAAACTGCTAAAATAAATGTCCTGATGGTTATTATGTAGATTCTAAAACAAGAGGATGTTTGTAAAAATATAATATAATAAGCATAAATTCATGTTTAAAAATTATTCTTTTTATTATAGAAAATGTGACCCGTAATGTGTTAAATGTATAAGAGAAAAAGATAATTGCATCATAATGCCAATAATCTATGGTAAAATAACAGATAAAAATGAAGGGAGTGGAACAATAGATGATAGTTCATATATGTTAGTTTTTAATATAAATATTTTATTATTTTTAATTAGCTTATATTTATTTTTTTGAATAAATAAAAATAATAATAATTATAATACATAATAATAAATTATATATTATATTTTTATAAATATATTATTTTATATTTTAAATATAAATTTATCCTAAAATTATTGAAAAGAGTTAATATATACTAAAATGATAATACTTCAATTTATATTAATTATTAACAAAGGCTAATGAGACTTGAAATTAAAATTCATAATAAATTAATCCATTTACCACACTAATGAATATTACTGAGATAATTACTTAATTATTTCTTCATAACTCAATTTCAAATAATTCTTAATTTTCCCAAATAAAATTTTAATAAGTGGTAGTTATTAATAGTCCATTCTTAAAAAAAAAAAAAAAATATACTAAGTTTTTAGACAATAAATAATGATTTCATAAAGTTAATCATTATAAATAAGTAAGAAATTTGTATAAAATCCAGCTTTAACAACTAAAGAATAAAAACTAAATAGGTTATAAGAAATAATCAATTCTAAAAACTTAATATTAGATATTAATTGGACAGATTTAAAAAATTAAAGCATATCAATAAAGTATATAAATACGGTTCCTAGTTACTATCGTTATGATAATATAATGGAAAATATAGAAGAAATATAATATTAAGATCAAAGTTTATTTAAATAAAACATCATTTCAGTAGCTAGTAAATTGTGCAATATTTATGAACAAGATCTATAAGTATTAGAACATAATTAGAAATTACATTAGATATTATCTCAAAAAAAAGAAACTTATGCAAGGCTCATTCAATTCTTTGCTAGGATTATAGAAATAAATAGATCAAAAATTGCAAAAAAAAATAATGTATAAAGATTTTGAAAGAGAATTACTTTAATTAATTATAGAATTTACTACATGCTTGGGCGATACAGTAAAAACAGGATTACATTTAATTAAGGAATAAGTCTTACTATCATCTTATGATTTAAAACATTATGAGAGTTATTTTTCAGAAAATGAAAAACTTAATGTAAAATAGAATACTATTAAATCTAAATCTAAGTTATATAAAAATATTTTATTCAATAAAAGGTGATCAAAAAGTTTAATTTTGAAAATAGTTTCGATTGTTTGATACAATTTTTAAGAAAAAATAAGGAAGAACTCGAAATGGCATTATAATAAATTAAAAAATAATAGTATTTATCAAACTTGCTTTAGGAAAATAGTTTACAAGAAATTATAGTAGAACAATTAACGGAGGGAAATGAAGATAATATGTTCGGAAGCTTTCATTTATTTAATTATGCAGTACTTTTAGATCATCATAGAATAAAAGAGTCTCTTTTAGAAGTATTAGATGTGTTTGGAGAATTTTATCACCACATTAAGGTTATAACTGAAGACCATTATATAATTTAAATCAATGACAACGAATTTCTAAATTATATCGAATTAAAGTTTAGGAATGCTGGAAAAGGAGTGTAAAGTTAAATAATTTTATATTTTTATAAAAATTTTTAATTAATTTTTTGTTAAAGAAATCTATTGTAAATAAAGAAATAAATATAAAGTTTGATTGAAGAAATATAAAATAGAAAACCAAGTTATGATTTGGAATTTTAAGAAAAAATTCAATAATTTTATGAGTAAGTAAAAGATTTTTAGCTTAAAATGACTTGGGATGAAGACTTTAAAAAAACATAAGAAATATACTTTTAACTAGAATAAAAAACATACAGTTTATTTGAAAAATTTAAGAATTAAAGATGATCTTTAAGGATAGGCAAATTATTAAGTTTTAAAAGGTGTGATAAAAAGAGTGGCTCACAGATTAAAAAATAAAGATATATATATAAGAGTTGTAAGAATTGTAAACATTATTAAAGCAAGTTAAAAAAGGAACCCAAAAATATGATGGATATTAGTTTTTCGGACTTGTAAATCATATTTATTAAAGAAAATAATAACAAATTTTTTATTTATAAATTGATAATAGGGTGTAGTAATATAGCAAAATTATAAAATGGACTGATTCGCATGAAAATCATATTTTAAGAACTATTAGATGCATCTAACTCCAACTGAAATATGTCGTTATTCTATTTCTTACTAATTTACATTAAGTTTTTACATATTAATATACTTAACATAATAAATTATATATAAGTAACTATATTACAAATTATATTTATAGCTTTATAATTTACAAATTAATTTAAAAAATTTAATAATATCATTTTTGATTTTTTATTTAGTAGTTAATTGTATCTAGAACCTAAAATTATAAATTTTGAAATTAATATTATTCCTGCAAGTTTTCAAAAGATTTTTCTAATTAATAATGAGGTAGATCAGAAAATTAATTACATTATCTCTATTTTTTTAATGATATATTATATCGATCATCTTCAATGGAATTATTTAAACTTTAATTACTACTATTATATTTATTTATAATATTTCTGAGAGGTTTAAAATTTTAAAAAAAGTTCTTATCTATATTGTGATTTTAATTGTAACTAGGACCTTCCACATATGAGATACTTCTTTTACTTATAGTGTTATTTTCCAAATTATTTATATTTATATTTTTTATTCTGTTTTTCTATTCTTTACTTAATTAAATAAGTTCGGTAATTTTATTTTATCTACTATTAGTTAGACCGGGAGAATTATATTATAAATAATGAGTGTAATACTGTTTTTAACTTGGAGTTAAATTATTTATTCTTACATCCTTCGGATTTATTTAATTACTTATATTATAATTAATTTAATAACTATCCTAATAATCCTAAATAGTTTCTAAAATATCTGTGGGAAATGGATTCTATATCATTTTTTTTCTATTTCCTTGTACTTTCAAAAAATTTTCTAATTATTAAATTTTTTCATTTCTATGATTATTGTTTTATTCTGAATTATCTTACGAGCCTTCTGTAGTTAATTTTTTAATTCGTATTTACTAATCAGGTATATGGTTTTTCTTTTTTCCTGATTATTATTAGTATTTATCGAAATTATATTGAGGTTGTAAATAATTACTTTATTAAGAAATAGGGGACATGCGTTAAGAGGTTTTTTAATTTATACTTATTTTTTAAGGAGACAAGTTTAAAGACGCATTATTATTAAAATCCATAAGGTTTTTTTTCAAAGTCGAATAATGTTTATTTGCTTTTGCTTTAGAATTCTTAATTTTAATGAAAACTTTAATTTTATTTTACAGAATGATCTTAATTGTTCATGCTGCTCTTTTTTTCTACACTTTAATAATGGCGATATTCTTAATTATGTTTTAATTAATCTATACCAGTTATTTAACTTTCATTTTATTGACTGAGAGATCTTAATTTTTAGTTTAGTAGAATATTTTTCATTACGGTTCCATTTTCTGCTTTATTATCATGAATTTAGTAATAATTTTTATTATATTCGTTGATTTTTTTGTTTGAATGAAGGCTCTCCTTACTTTCTTAAATAATGCCTTTCTATAACTGTTTGCACAATTAAAATTTTTCTTCTATTGAAATATCTTTATAATCTGTACTTAATCTTGAGTTTAAATTATATTTTTATCTATACAAAGGCATGTTAGTTTTTTATTGATTTTCTTAATTATCTAGGTATTATTTTTAATTTTAAATTGAAAGAGAATACCTCTTTCCATGAAGTTACATTCCGTTTAATTTAGATTTAACATTATTGTCTTTCATCATTTAAGGTGAATATGATTCATTTTTATTAAATTATTTATTGTTTCCTATTATTAAACCTTTTTATTAATTCAACTGTTCTTCTTATTCTTAAGTAAGTTATAATATTTATTATTATTCAGAATAATTTGTTTAGTTAGTGTTTTCAATGAGTTGAATAGGGGAACTGGCCTAAATAATTTTTTTTATTTTTTCTATAATGTGCTAATTTTATAATTTGATATTTTCCATTTCTTCATTAGACAAATGAATAGTATCGGCCAATAATTTCCCATAATTTTCATATAAATCATATTAATACTGAAGGTTGCATATGTGTTCTTTATCTTGTTCTGTTTAGTTTTTTTTAACTTTTTAATAAATTTATCCATTTCTATGCTTATAGTAAATTTTCTTTATTACATTCTTTTATCTCTTATATAGAATAACAATCATTTGCATTAATTTTGTGCATTTAGCTTATGGTACCATCGTTTTCTTTTTTGATCCTTTGACCATTATTTTTGTATGAAATTATTTGAATTTTTTCTTTTTTTTAATGAAATTATTATTTTAAATATTAATCTGGCTAATTATTAACTTTTTTGCTTTTCAGCTCTGTATAAATGTTTTAGTTATATCATATTCTAACCATTATTAATGTATTAATTAGAAATATTATCTGAAATAGCTTGTTTAAATGATTTGGCAGTGCTTTATCCATATCCCTGTAATTCTAAGTTTGGATTTTCTCGCTTTTTGGACTAATTACTTGTACTCATTTTAAAAAAAGATTTCTTCAATCCTGTTACAGTATCATTTTTTATTTAATAATTTGATTTGATAATATCAGCAGACTTTTTTCCCCTGATATTTTCATTAGTGACCCTATAGTTTAAAGCAGATGGTATGGCTTAAACGTTAGGTAAAAGTTAATGATATTCCTTATTTTTATCTGAATTATCCATACACCTAAATTTAGTTGAGATGCTCACCAAATATAATAAAGAAGTTTAGTTTTTTATATTCTAGTATTTAATTATTTTTTTCTTCAGTTTACGATTTATCAACTAATTAAACTCTAATTTTATTACCTTAATATTTAAGATTGTCTCATAATAATTATTTTAATTCAATTAATATTCTATTTACCAAATATAATTTTAATTCAAGAATGAAGAATACGATAAATAAAAAAATATTTGAAAACATGTTAATTTGTAAATTATAATTATGTAAACTACATAATAGCATAAAAAAAAATTGAAAAAATAAATAAAAAAAAATCATTTTTAATCGAGTATATTAAGTAAAATTATTAATTTTTGATCAACGTTCTTCTGCATTGCATGGTTCATAATGATATTTATACAAAATTTTCTTACAAACTGGGCATTTATGTAATTAATCTATAAATTAAAAGTTATTTTAATTTTTATATCTATTAATCTTATAATTATGAAATTAAATAAGTATTCTTATAGTATTATTTAATTAAATACCTTTGCAGGAGTTAACACAAAACGGTATGAATCCTGGAAAGAAAAAACAATTACACCAAATCAAAGCACACACCTGAAAATTTAAAATGTGAAATATAATATATGCATACAATAAAGTGGAAATAATATTTAATAATAATTTGATCTTAATTACCCATGTTCCACTACCTATTTTTGGTTCTAATTCAGTTGTTATATTACTATTACAAGAATCACATACATATTTAAAAGGCTATTATTTATCAATATATTATGGAGCTTCTGCAACTTATCCTGGACCGACTGTTAATTTATGAGTTTCTGACATATATACGCACTTTTAATTTGATGTTTTTGGGTTAGCTTATTGAATTGCTATTATGAAATATTAATTTTATTATTTTTTTGAAGAATTGAATTAATATATTTTATACGTTTTATATATTACAGTAAAGAATATAATTCAATTACGTACTTAATTAATTATAATTCTATATTAAATATTTAAAACATATTGATAAAATAAAGAAAAATTATAATTTTTGAAAAATTCAATACTAACTATAGACAATAAAATAGTAAATGTTAACTAATTATAAATTAAATTATAATAGTAAAATTTTTATAAATACAAATAAAAAAATTAATTAAATCTTCTAATATTATTAAACTCTATATTAATTTGGATATTCATCACTATAGTAAAGGCTAGTTTAGTTAGTTTTATTGTGGATTTTATTATTAATTTTGTATATCTGATGATGAAAATTATTTCCTACACAGAGGACAATTAGATGAAGTTTTGAGCCACGCTCTTATACAATCTTCGTGAAAACAGTGACGACCCTCGCAGGGAAGAAAAATAACCTTTTCCTAATTTTCTACATACTCACTCATACAAATGGAACATTCTGCATTGTCTTCAGCCAACATGCCTTTTTTATATTTCACAGCTTTTAACTTCTTACTAAAAGCGTTTTTCTTTTATTTCTTTATAAATGATTTTACTGCCCAGTATAACAAAAATATTAGTATAAAAGGTAAAACTTGAATTAAAAAAAAAATATTTAAATTAAATATTTATTATATTTAAATTAACAATTATTTACATATTGTTATCAAAAAATGCCTAAGTAAAAGTCAAAATATTAGTAAACCTGTAATAATAGAACAATCATCATGTAAATTTAACCTTAAATGTGACAATCAGTCGGTTTTTAAAATATTTTATTTTCGTAATTGAAATAGAAAAATATGACCAGTCCCCAAATTTATAATCCAAACCCAACAACAAATTAGAAATTTCCAATAAGACTAGCTAGAAAATTAGATTTTTTAGCTTCAAATTTGATTTGTTATGCTAACATAGCTACTTTCCTGTTTTATTCCTCTTTATTTAAATTATTGTATTAGTCATTATTTTCATTATTGGGGTTATTGTTATTATTCCCTTATTCATCCTGTTCCTGATCTTATTCTATATAATTATCAAAATCATATCCTTCTTCCTCTTCTTATTGAATTTAATTTTACAATAATTCTTAATATTACTATTAATCTTACTAAGACATTTGATTGTAGCCAGGAATTACATTTTGAAGTATTAAATTTATTCGTTTAAATCAGGTGATTATTGTAAATTAACATGGGCCAGATTTTCTGCGATATCTAACATTGCTTCTTTATTTTTGACATTTTAAATAGAATGGTGTAGTAAATGATGGCAATACTAGAGTGAACTGCAATACATATACACCAATACTCTAATTGACCCCAACTGCATTTGCTTGTATTAAATGGTAGTGCCCCGAATACTCCGATCATTTTTAGAAAACATAAAAAAACTGTAAAGATTGCAGAATTTTTAAAGTATTTTACAGCCATTATGAATACTTTTGAGGGCTTTCTTTTTAACTATTAATTATAATTTTGATTTATTTAATCATTACTATCATGCTAACTTTAATTAGAATTTTCTGATTCTTAGCTATTTTGTTCCAGTTAAGAATAGTTATTGTTTTGATTATTTTAATGATTTTATTATATATTTATGTTTTGCTAAAATATTATTTCGCTATCATTTCCATTTATTATTTCTTATGGATTTCTATATTCATTATCCCTATTTATCAATAGTTAGTTTTACCTATATTACTAACTTTCAGTTCTTTACAATAAACAGTCTTACAATTAGTTGTCGGAATTCAAGCTATTATTTCGCTGTCTAGACATTAATGATTTACTTTTTATAATTTTAATTATTTTTCTTCCTCTATTTCTATTAAAAAACTATATAATTATAATTCTTTTTAATACTTTAATAAAAATAAAAATTAGGACCCTAAAATATTTCTTAATAATGAAGTTTATTCAGTCTCTTAGTATTTATCAGCTCTCATCCATAAAAATTTGGAAATAATGATTAAGATATATTTATTTATAAAAATTTCCTTCTTTTCAAATAAAGAAGAAATAAAATATATGTTTGTATTCGATTATAGAAATAATTCATTTTTTTGCCCTTTTTACTTTTATTTAGTTAAAAAAATAATATATTATGAGTAAATGCAGGAACTCAAGGTTAAATTCCAAATTTAAAATTTTGTTGATATATACAACATTTATTAGTATTGGGTATTTAATCATATATAAATATAGCATATTCTAGATAAAATAATAAATTAAATATAACTCTAATATTTATGTTTTCAACTAAATATATAGTATTTAATTTGATATATCTTATTTATATAATAGTTTCTTAGTACCACAATTATTTATAATATAGACATAAAAATTTGTTTAAAAAATAGATTATCACAAATAAAATTTATAGAAAGAAAAGACAGAAACGTGCTCTCTATATGTTTAGTGAAATTATAGGTGATATATATTTAATTTACTAAGATTTTAAATTAAGTAATGTTGGAAAATGAAAAAATTATATAATATAATAATAAAGAATTTCTAAATAATAGGTGAATTTGATTTATTCACGCAATACAGTAAATAATTGGGATTAAGAAAAATAATGAAAACACTAAAATTAATAATTAAAATAATTATATAAAATGTATATTAATGAATGATAAAATATGCATTTCTTTCATAAGTTTTTAATAATAAACAACTGATTTTATTGGTAAAAAAAAATAAAAGAAAAAAAAAGAGCAGAAATAACTCAATTTATATAAAAAATAATAAATAAATAGTTAAATATTAACGAAATAGTTTCATTACAGTTGGCAAAAAAAATGAAAAATGACAATAACGAAATAAGAGAAAGGAAAGAAAGCAAGTTAAAAAAGTAGTTATGATTCGCATGAAAGTTCTCAAAGACTTTAAAAAATACAATAGTATCAGATATTTGAATACGGAATTTCAGCCGCAGCAATCTTAATTCAATTCGAATTTTTTGTCTCCTTCTCAATCTTTGGTAAAAAAACATGAGTTTTTAGCTACAGATGAGGAAAGAGAATAGATAGGTAATACGGAAATATCTCTGCTCCCCATGGTTATGTGCGACAGTGAAAAAGGAGGCTAGGACGCTCATAAAAGTTATAAAGGAACAAGTATTAGTAAATTTTAATGCCGGTGGTGGTGGCAATAGCTTAAGTGCTAATAATTAGAAATTTAATTTTAGCAAACGTAATAGTTAACTCAATTTGTCAGGCATTTCGTAATTGTCTAACGGGAATTAAAACAATATGCCCCGCCCAACTTCAAAAACAGAAGCTACTTAGAATGGGAATTCGAATCCTAATGGAATAAGTAATTTTTTAGAGCCAGCGAAAGCGGATGGGAAGTTTCGTGAGAAACACTAAACTAATGAAAAAGCACAGCAACATATCCAATATTTCTGGCGAATTAGTTATTAGTAATCAGGATTTTGATATAGTATCAATAGGCAATAATAATAATCCTGAAATGAAACAAAGCTATCGAGTAATTATCATATTTGGAAACTTATTTATAAATACTACTTTGTAAAAAACAATATACAACAAATACACTATATTATATGAATTTTTAGAAAAACTTTGTGGGGTGGAACTTTGTGAAAATTTTAGGAAAGGTGAAGAAATTCATAGATAGAATGAAGCTATATGCTCCAGGGCAAAGTTTTAGAAGTTTGGGCTATAAAGTAACGATTTAAATATATATATATTAATGACTGATTTTAATTACACTTTAATTATTAATTTTATAATTAAAATTATTAAAAAGCATGTAGAATTAATTGAAGACACAGCTTATTTTTACAAAAGCAAATAGAAAGATTATATTATATAGTGCATTAAAAATACCCTAAATTATATGGGTTCTTTTATTACTGTTTTTTCTCTTGATTAAACACTGGTAAATAAGCATATATCTATTTGAGTTATTCTAATTAATAATTTTTATTTATCGTATTTTAATGGAAATAAATAAATTTTATTTAATGATTAAAATCGATTATTTTTATTTAAATTAAAACAGGTGAATGTGTGGAAAGTTTGGATATTAATTTAATTATTATTTAGTTATTACTTGTTCCTGCCTAAATGAGTTCTAGTTCAATCTGGCTGATCAACAGGCTATAGTTATATATTTTCTTAAATTTGTTCCTCTGGTTTCATTTTCTTTAGACTTTTTATCGAATGCAACTTATCCTACTATCATGAAGGGCAAAATATAAAAACAGAGTTTTAATACTAAAAAAATACCTTAAAACGACATTTTTCCTGATCTGATAACACTTACTGCTTTTATTATTCATATTTAGAGCAATTTAACTATGGAATTTCAATAATATTTATGCTGAGGATTTACCAATTGCCCAAGATTATTAGTGAAATTGAAGAGTAATAATATTTTAATTTTATGTATTAATTTATTTTATTTTAATATAAAAAGACATTGGCAAATTGAATAAAAGTTTCCGGCCTTATGGACTTGATAAAACTATTTTATATATTGATAAATCTGGGTCATTTTTACGGATGTGGTTTCTTTTATAGGAAGAACAGAGTCATTATCGGGGGTAATATTATTTTAATTATATGTTGGTTTTTGCAATAAAAAAATGATTAAAAAAAAGGGAGACAGAACATGGATATAAGATAAGAATCTATAGGATGTTCCGATTCATAAGAAGTACCTCTACTCTGTATATTTTGGGTTTATCACAATGACCACAGTAGGTTACGGGGACATAACCCCCATAGTCAAGCCGAAATACTATACGTTATTGTAATGACTCTTATATCTTCTTTCGTATTTTCATATACAGTAAATACAATCGGAACCATATTTTAAGAAAGAGCCAAAAGAAGCGAAGTTTAAGTAAAAAAAAAAAATTAATATTTAAGAATCAATGCTACTTTATAGTTTTATTATAATTTTAAAGGAAGTAAAAGTATGATATTTCAAATTATATGCGAAGTAGAGGCATATCTCAGAACATTTAAGTCAAAGTGAGAAAATATTAGAATATATAAATTCCAAGAGTCTGAAGCTCCTGAGAAGGGATAATAATCATTGAATTATTGTCTAAAACTCTGCAGGAGGAGTTAAAAATTGATTTTATGGGAAAATTTTATACGAAATGAAGCTTTTTAGACTGAATTTCAGCGAAGAATTCAGGAGAACCTTGGCCTTAAATATGGAGGAAAAATTTTATGGGCTGGAGAAATCATTTATTCCTAGGGAGAAGATGACGACAGACTTTTTTTTTTAAAGGGAAATGTGGAGATGTTTTTGGAGAAAAAAGGATCGAAAAAAGACAACGGCAACAACAATGGAAAAAACTTCTATATTTTCGATAAACGATACGTATATATATTATTAATTTATAAAAATGTATTTTATTTTATAAATTTAATTATAATTTCTTGTTATCTATATATGTGTGTAGTAAGGATCAACATTTGGAGAATTCAGTTTTTTCACCAACTTTAATAGAGACAATTACGCCAGAAGTGTAATGTTTCTCATGTCATTTTTGTTAGATAAAAGCACTTTTACACGACACTAAAGCATTTCAAACTTGATTATGTAAATAAAATATATATTTTATTATTAATTGGTTATATAAAATGTATTTTCTTTATTTAAACTAGGAAAAATTTGCGAATTAAGAGATTCAGTCAAATTCTATGAGAACCAAATGGCAACCAGGTGTTATGGATGCCATTATAAGTATGGCCATACCATTGTGAACTGTCCGTATATGCATTGCATTAGAGACAAGCAATTTATAATTCAAAAATATAATTTTCCGATCAAATAAGTAAATTAATATAGTGTTAAATAATTCTAATTTAAATTAAAAACAACAATAAACATATCTTCTACTTTTTAGGAAGAAAAGAAAAGTAGAGGAGAAAATGGCAATACAATGCTTTAAAAGGGAAAAGACAAGTACAGAGAGAGGTGAGAAAGTAAAGAAAAGAACTCATAAACATTTTAAATTACGATTCAGATCGGACAACTCATGGGATTCATACGTTTCTTCTGACGGTTCGATTATTTCCGAAGAAGACAAAACTTTTTTCAAAAGAATGCCTGCTCTCTAGTAAACTTATACTTTTATTTCTCAATAGTAAATAGTTTATATTTTCAAATTAAAAAAATAAAAAAAAAAGATAAAAGAAGGCGATTATGTAATGGTAGACAGTCAAGAAGAGGTCGATTCTTTAATAGATTTGGAAGAAAGTGACCAAGATGTAGAGGAATTGAGAGATAATTTAACACTAGTAGTCCTTCTAAAACCCCTTAGGGACTCCGAATTGACATTCCCAAATCTTCAGACTTCACTTTGAGCAAGCAACGCTCTTCCATTCTCTCAAAGGGCAAGGCTGTTCCGGGTAGAGCAACAGCGCTTTACTTCCTCCTTCGCCTATGATTTCTCCGATGCCTTTCAATAATTCGAGTTATACATATCTTCTTCAAGTCGAAAAAAAAGCATGCAGTTTATGCCTTCTCCCTACTTACAACCACAATCAATGCAGCCCTACAATCTATACCAATCCACCAACAGCAATTATTCAATACCTCCTTCGCCCATCAACAACTTGCAAGTCCCTTAGTTAGCAGATAGGAAATATTTTCAATTACACAAGGAAAATCTTCTTTTGCACTGCAATACCAGTAGTAATAGTAGGGCAACAAGAATCATCAAACATCCAATAAGAACTGGATGAAGATCTGAAAAATTGAAAATTGTGCCGATCTGTCAGTGTAGAAAGCAAAGAAATTTGACCTAAACATAAACGGACCCGGCAGCAATGCATTGCTCTATCAGAATCCGACCCAACCCCATTTCGAAAATGACAATTTCTTCCTAGAAGATCTGAATTTGAACAAAAAATAATCTTCTCTAACACTTAGGATGGGTCATTGAATTTCATCTTCTCTCCCTTGCCTCCACTGAACCTTCATTACCAAAATTAATCGACCTTATAAGTGCCCGGACAATAGGCCTACCCCAACTAAATCTTCTAACAGCAGCCTTATGACTCAAACAGAGCAGGGAAAAGGCTTTAACAACTTTACATTTGCCTCCTCCAATCGCTAGCTACCTCAGGCTGAATCTGCCGGAATACTGGAACAGTCAGTGCATTCAGGAAAATATAAACAAGGATATAGGTAGCATACAAAAAAAGGAATTCCTTTTGGCTCAGGGAAATCCGCAAAAATATATTTACAATAACAGTAACAGCAATATTCGTAATAATATAATTTCTAATAAGCCAAAACGGGATCTGACACACCATTGAATTTTAAAATTAGCCAAAATCATCACCATCATTAAGATGGGAGGCTTTACATAAGAAACTGAATATGTAACAAAAACTAAGCTCTTGATAACAGCAAATTTAATAAGAAGGGGTACTTGTTTATTTTTTGGATTTAAAATATAATTAATTAATTTACAAATTTTTATTTAAATTCAATTTTTTTTTAGACGTATAATGCCATAGAAGTAAGTAAAGGACCAGCAGGACTGATTAATGAAGGCATTATGTATGAAAATAAACCTAGACACATTTATATTTACGATATGAACAGCGCGCAGAATTTTTCTAATTATTTCCCTCACAATAATTTAGAGAATGTGTTATTTGATGTAAAAAAAGGATTTTTATTTATATTTTTAATTCAATAATTATATTTATTTATTTTAAGGTGAATAAATTATTCATATAAATGAATTAAAAACTTATGAAAAAGGGAAGAAAAGGAGCCAAAATGTTTATAAAATCTTTTTAAAAAGTTACAGAAATCGCCTATGATGCCTAGAAAAAGTGAGTCTAAATTGGCCAGTCTTCAAAAAGAATCAACTGACTCCCTGATTTCTAAGAAAATTTCATCAAATAAAAATGGGGCAGGGAGTGGTTTGTATCAGTTATTCACCGGGAAATCATCCGATAGCAACCATCTTTAGCATCAGGACAGCCAAAGTATAAAAAGCAAATAGAGCAAAATAAGTATTGACGGCATACGATAGTAATATAATAAAAATTTAAAATTTTAATATTTTTTTTTAATCCTTTTTTATTTGTAAAGGAAGCCGACTCTGTCTCAAATTTCTAAAAAATTATTTTTAAAACACAAAAAAGCAAAAGATGAAGGAAGTATTATGAACAGCAGCAAAAGAGTCAGCGTTCTTTCTGTGCAAGAAAAACCCATAAATCTTGAACCCAGAAGAAGCTATATGTCAATGGGTTTCAATGCCGGACACAGGCCCAGTATAATCAGCAATTTTTCTTAGGAATTCAAAGATCCTTCAGATGACGATTACTTCAGCACCAAGAGCATGGAGGTTTCAGAAAATTAAAAGGAAAACAAGATCCACACTGTCACCTTAACACCAAGAAACGATCCGGTTAACAAGATTTCGCAGACCTTCAACTTCAAAATGCAAAGCAAAGTGAACAAATAATCGCTAAAAGCTGATGACGATCGGTAAAACTAAACCAAATAAAAATGCTAAAATTAATAATGTTAAATAGCCCAGAGTAAATATTATTAAAGTTATTAATTCCGAAAATGAAAAGATCAATGAAGAAGTCTTCGAAATTAATTCTCAACACAAAGCGAATGAATCGAATAGTAATAACAATATAAGTAATACGTAAGATTAACCTACACCAATTTTCCAACATTATTTAAAAAAGTGATATTAAATTAGTTATACAATAAATATTTATTTTAATAATATAATTTTATACTACTTATTAAATACATTTAGTTACACTTTCTTACTTATTATATATATATAATTTTATTTATTGCTTAGTTAATTATTTTTAATTTAAAAATACATTTTATATATAATTATTAGTAATTGTAGCTTAAATTAAAATTCACTCAATTTTTAAATTATAATAGTAATTGAGAAATTACTATTTGCTAATTGATAAAGAATCCAGCAATTTTTATTGCAGAACACAATTTGATTATTTACGAAATTCTTTAATAATGTCTTAAATTAATTCAGCACTCAAATTTTAAAAGTTCATTTTTTATAAACTAATTAGTAAATCATCCTTTCCAAGGAATCCATCTCCGTCATCGTCCATCATTACAAATATTTTTTTCAAATTCTAGAAATTCCTCTTCTGCCACTTCTTTAATTTAACTAATTATTTTCATAATGCCTTCCTATTATTCTTGTCCTAACTCTTATTTTAGTTGCTGCTACTACTCCAGTTACTGTTACATCACAATTTATTCTTATTTAATCTTTTATTGCGCTCTTTTTTCTATTTACTACTACTTAGTCCTATAACTTCTTTGCATCAGCTTTTAAAATTCATTAAAATTTAAAAAATTGTCTCCGTCCTTATCAAAGATTATTAAAACCCCCTTTATTTCTTCTTCCGTTAGTTATATATTCATTTTACTAAATGATTTTTTCAAATCTTTTAATCCGATTAAATTGTCTTTATCCTTATCAAAGCGTTTAAAAGCCTCAACGGTGTCAATATTTTGCTATTTCATAATACAGTGGATGTTATAAAAAACAGTAATAATTTTTTGATAAATTTGACCATACGATTACAGATCTTCTTGTTGATTATATTAATTTTACTAAATTTCTAATTTTTTAATTTTTTATTTTTCTTACTATTGTTATTCGTTTTCGATTTGGTTTTGCTTTGCTTCTTTTTTTTATTTTCTTTAATTTTTTAAGATATATTTTTCCAGTTTGAAACATATTTCAATTCTTTTGCACTTCCTTTTTTCTCTTCTTTCTCCTATTCTAATTAAATGTTCTCATCTTTGGAAATTTTTTTTTTAGAAAAAAAGTTTTGATAATAAGACACACGCAATTTCGGCTCCTCTTGAGAAGATGTTACAGTTAAATCCAACTGGAATTATTGGACATTGTTGAGCATTTTCATTTTCGAAAAAACGGCCCTCTTATCGATTCCTCTTTACTCGTTTAAAATTTCTACGAAATTCGCATTCTTCTCCTAATTAAACTGCTTTTAATACGTTCCCTTTTCTATTTTTAAGCTGCTCACCTCTTCTCCATCAAGAAAAATTTGGCTGGCCATGTCAATGCAGTTTTCAACCAGGACTGGAATTACTTGTTTCTATACGAGTGTTGCACAGTCTAGAGCAGGAGTCATGTTCATTTCAATCAAGTAAGGGTTAAAATTCGAATCAATCATTATATCACAGCCGAGTAGTTCGAACGTGCCTCTTGTTTTTTCTATTTTTTCGTATCCTGCCATTACTGTATATTACAAAATTAAAATGATTTTTTCATTTAACTCTTGAATTTCTTTAGGCATCAAAAAATACTAACTCTGCAGATAATCCTCAAACTGCTCCATACTCCAAATCGAACTTTCTTTTTGCTTCTGATACTCAGGATGTCCTTTTTGGATGGCTTGGTTTGTTAAATGAGCCAGTCTAGAATTGTTTTCGGTAGCTTTATTGTGAAAAATCGAATTAATTATTTTTTTCATCAATTTTTAAATTTAATATTACGAGGTTGGTAAGGTACCAAGGACCTCCTAATGTATCCGTGGTGAAAAAGAGCATAAAAGGGCTTGCTTGAAGCTATAAAAACGTAGCATCTAATATCAAATTTAAATCCTTCTAGCAAAAGTGGACTCCCAATATACCTCTGAATAACGTGGGTGTCTCCATTGTGCTTTCCAATAGAGTGCTGGAAGTTTTATTTTTTCTGCTTCAGAGCCTCCTTGAAACAATTTAGTTTTAGCAATAGTTCTATCCCTTCACCTCTGTTGGCAAAGTTTGGTTTCAAAATCCATTGACTATCTTTTAATTTTTGTATTATTAAGTGAAAAATCAAATTCATTCCTTATTAATAAATTACCATCTTTTACGTAATTATGAAACTTCTTTTCTTCTACACTACTCATGTTGGAATTCAAATTTAAAAGATAAGTTTCAGGGAAAAAAAGTTTCAAAAACTTCTTGTTATTTTCCTTTTCATATTGCCGGAGTGTTGTTATAAGGGTATTTTTGCAGCAATATGTTTACGACATATTTTTACAGTGATTAAGCTTTTGAAGTAAATGTATAATTTAATAAATAATTACTTTTAAAAAAATTAAAAAATAAAAAATTTATTTAGATATTAAACAATTATATCTACTAAATATTTTTCTTTGTGGCTTGCCCAATCAGCTTATTCTGCACTGATTATCCATCTGAAATCATAATAATATTCTAATTTATGGTTGTGAATTATCCAATCAATACTAGAATCCTACAAAAAAATATAAGCATTGAAACTTTTATTATTGCATGAGGGGGGGTATTATAATTAATAATTTGATCGTATCATTTTAGTTAAAATATATTTTACTTTTTGGAAATACTTTTCTATAATTGCTGAATTATTTCCCTTCTATATATAGGCAAATTTTTGTTTAGTCATAAAATATAATTATTAAAATTATGTTTTTTTTGTTTTTTGGCAATGCTTTATTTTAAATGTTTAAACTGTATTTGATTATTTTTGTGGATTAATAGTAAATTTTTCTATAAAAAAAAGTGGTACTACAGAATAACTTATTATAAATATAATTAGATAAGAGTGTATTTATAATAATAATATTAAAATAAGTTTTTCATATGCATTCTTTTATTATATTAATTAAAGAAATTTTCATAATAAATTTCTGAGAGGGTTGGGTCTAATCCCCAATTCCTTTCTAAATTCGGCTAAATTTCTTTCGAAATGCTTTTCAAAGTAAATATTCATCACAAACCTCCCACTTCTAGCATTTTAAATTATTTACGGAATATGATTCGTCATCATATCACATCTATCTTCATTGTTAAGTTTTAATGGCGCTACAATAGCACTCATTGCAGCACTAGGTAGCTTTAATTACTCCATTTCGAACCATTTTACAATTATTTCATCTCTAGTTGTAACATCATATCCTAACAAAAAAATACAATATAAAAATATAACCCAAAAAACAAAAATTGCAATACCTAGCAGAGCATGAATAAAATCGTGTATTTCTTTATATCTTTAGTACACATAGGCTAATTCTAAGTCTTATATATATTTAGATTTAGGTCTATCTTCACTTTTGAAGCTTCTGTCTCCCATAAATCTACCATATGCATATCCGAAAGACTCTTTGTCAAGTGAGAGTAGGTAATCAATGGGAGCTGTTCCAGAATTTACTCTGGGTTATTCTTTCAATATTAATTGCCCTTCTTTATCTTATTTCATTCTACTCCATATGTCCTACGCAATGGTATTTAGTTTATATAAAAATAATTTCATTTTAAATAAAAAATTAAAATTAAAATACTCTTAAAGCGTAATCACTAGATAAACACCCTAGTTCTGATAAAAATGTTCCATTTTAAGGTTATAAATAAGAGTTTAATGCCATTTTGAAGGTTAGGGTCATTCTATCACCGAAACTATTTATGTGTCTATAGTTTTATATTAAGTCTTAATGCTTCGGTGTCTCTTATTGAGAGGAATGGGAAAAAAAGACAGCTTATTTATTTAATTTGCGCAATAATCTTAAGCCAGTTTTATTTTAAAATAATTGCATTTTGAGAACTATTATAAGAATACTTATTTATTTGATTTATTTATTTAATATTATATTTATGGTAGTAAATACACTCATTATTATTAATGCTATTTATTTCTGTAGAATTTGACTGATTGAGAAAACACCAATAAAATTCCAATAAAAAATATTTAAAATTTAATAATATAAATGTAATAACAAATATTATTGTATTCAAAATTATAATATTATTTACATTTTGTGTGAAAATAAAAATGAATCAGAAATATAATTTTGAGTGATAAACTATTTCTTTTACTCACATAAACTAAAACTATTAATTATTTTTATTTAATAAATAAATAATATAAAAATAAATTTAAAAATAACTTAGTCGTTCTATAAATTCTTTTTTAATTATTTTAAAATTATAAACTAGTTATTTATAAATTTATTAAAGTAAGTCAATTTAAATTATATCATGCAAAATAAATTAGTTTTATTTATTAAATCAATCAATCAGAAGGAGTTCCCATTTTGTAAAGTTGTCTTCCAATCAACCATCTTCTGATTTCATTAGTTCCAGCACCGATTTCATACAATTTAGCATCTCTCATCATTCTGGCAACAGGGTAGTCATTGATGTATCCATTTCCTCCCAAAGATTAAATGGCTTCCAAACATACTTAAGTAGCTTAAGAAGAAGTGTACAAAATAACGGCAGCACAATCAGTATTGGAAACCTAATTAGTGTTATCTACAGCTCTAGTAATGGAATATAACATGGCTCTGGAAGATTAAAGAGACACATACATATCAGCTAATTTTCCTTGCATTAATTGGAAGTTTCCGATTTTTTATCCAAACTATTCTCTGGTTTACAAGTATTCTAAGGTGTAATCGAAGGCAGCTTACATGAGTCTGATGCATAAAAAATAAAGTAAATTTAATAAAATAGTAATTGTTATAAATATCGCATACTAAATATGTTAATTTACCCAATAGGACCTCCAGATAAAATTAATCTCTCGTAATCTAAACCATCCATTAATACATAAGTTCCCTTGTTAATTCCTCCCAAAATATTTTCTTCAGGAACTTCACAGTCTTCGAAAATGAGTTCGCAGGTATTAGACCCTCTCATTCCTAATTTATCAAGTTTTTGTCCTCTTGAAAATCCTTTAAATCCCTTTTCGACGATGAAGGCAGTGATTTTTTCTCCGGTTCTAGCGTATACGACCAAAACATCAGCATCGGGTCCATTGGTGATCCACATTTTGTTTCCATTCAAAATATATTTGTCTCCCCTTTTTTCGGCTTTTAATTTCATAGAAGTAACGTCGGACCCGGAATTGGGTTCACTCATGGCTAAGGCTCCAATGTATTCTCCTGTAAGCAACTAAATTGTAAATAATATAAGAAACACATAATTATATAATTAAACTGAAATGCAGAAATCCAATTATTTTATAATAAACCTATATTTACTTTAGGAAGATATTTTTCTAATTATTCTTTTGTGGCTTATCTTTCCAATTGCCCAATGCAGAGAGCAGTGGCAGCTCCATAACTCAATCCAATTGATCCACTAGCTCTGGAAATTTCTTCCATTACTAAGGTGTGGGCAGTATAATTAAGTCCTAATCCTCCGTATTCAGGAGGACTGGTAATTCCTAAAAGTCCCATTTCTCCGAATTTTTTCCATAAATGGTTGGGGAATTGGTTTTCCTTATCAGTTTTTTCAGCCAAAGGAGCAATTTCTTCGTTGGCAAATTTTCTGACAGTTTGTCTGGGAATTAATTAAATAAAAAAGCATTAAAATTATTTTTTTCAATAATTTGCTAAATAGCTTTAAATATTCGATAAGTGATTGGTTTTTTTTTTACCTTAATTCTTCTAAATCAGGATCAAAATTATTGATGAAATTATATGATTAAACATTGGCTCCAAAAGATTGAACAGGTAAGTTGGTTAATTTTTTGCTAACTGTTTGAGCGATAAATTTTCTTATCATTTTAAATATTTCCTATTATTAAATACGCAAATATGGGGGTGTTGGATGTTTTTTTGATATATAAAAAAAAATTATTTATTATTTTGTTATTTATTATAAGCTAATTAATTATAAAATCTTGCATATTTATTAAGCTGCTTAATTCTGCTAAATTAATTATTTTTATTGCGCATTTATACAAGTATGTGGTAATTTTTATTAATACAATTAATTATAAGGCTAATATTTGTTCATAAATTTGGATATATGAATGCTAATTACATATTTATGTAAAATTATTAATATTCTTTTTCATCTAAAAAAGAGATTTAGAATATTAAATATAACACATATGATTAAAAAATATATTATAAACTAAATTATAATATAATTATTTTTTATATTTATTTCTATTTATAGCTAAATATAAATTAAATGTTTTTTAAATTTTTAAATATCATTGAATAGAAAAAGAAAATCTAAAACTTTATAAAATTATAAAATAATATAAAATATAATAATTTTAGAATTTTATATAAATAATAATAATAATTATAAATTATCTACAAAATATTAATAATTAATACATATTGACTTTTTATTTTATTTATATAAAAACATCATTAATTTTCATTAAAATAACTATCTTCATCATCATCGTCTTTTTAACTCAAATAATTTTACTATCCGTATTTATTTGTTATATTTACAAATTATTTATTATTCGAATTAGTACGATTTCTTCTAATATGTCCTCTCTTTGGTAGCATATTATTTTGATATGTATTGTTTTATTAGTATTCAATTAGATAGGCTGGGTAAGCTTTTGCATTATTATGTACAATATACATTGTTTAATTTCCTCTATCGAATACACAAAATATTTATTAATAATAAATTCTATTTAAACTTAATTTATAATTTTTACTATAAAGAGTCATATCTCAATGATTAAGACCCAGGTAAAAATGGAGGTACTCCATCCTAATAGCCTTAATTTTAACATAAATAAGGTTTTCCTATTAAAACATGTGCTAATAATATCTGGCATGTTTATTATTTAGTTTGGTGTTAAAATCTATAAATAGTTTTATATTTGTTAATTATAATAGACTTATATATTTTTTATTTAATGAATAATTCTATACCCAGATATAGAATAACTAGCATCGTTAGCAAAATAAATTCCTCTTCCATACGCACCCTAATTAGACATTCTGAAATCGAATCCTTCTTCCCCCTTATAAATAAGTTCTGGATCGATTGACTTCGTACCATGAAACAACATTTTCTAGGTGGCATCACCCTTTTAAATCATTTTTTTCTTTTCAAAGCAAAAATTTTTCCACAAATTTTTATTTTAAATTTTTGTAATTTTTAGAACTTTCACCTTACAGGAATTTTAAATAAGGGTATCAATATCTAAAAAAACAATTAAAAATATAAATTGGAGAAAACTATTTTTATTAATAAAATTACCTTTGAACTCAACAGAGTCTATATCTAACAAAACCATTTTAAAATTATCTTCTTAAGGAAGATCCCATTCTTTCGGGAAAGTAAATATATCATCCTTCATTGTTTCATCTTGGCACACTTGCAGTAACATATTTTTATTTTTGTTGAGAGTTTTTAAAAATCCTTTGAAAATTATTTTTTATACTTTATTTAAAAAAACACCTATATGTTTTTCCCCTGTGCAGATTTCCTAATATATTCTTTACTTATATTCTCGTATTATTAAGGAGAAACTTTTACTGTAAATTCTATATACTTATTTATTATAATATGTTCATACAGTTCTTTAATAGTTTATATTGATTCTGAAAGACCCTTAAAAGTGGCCTTATTTTATTAGTTTTAAACGTACCCGATACTCTCTTTTTTCTATTTACCAATGTTGTCATCTAAGCATTTTTAAATACTAATTTCTTTTTCTTAATTATAATTCAATAAATAATCATTATTTTCACATTCCTATCTTATTAATCTGTATTTATTCCCCTAGTTATCTGTCATTTCCATAGCATCTAAATTTACTTCAAAGAGTGAAAATGAGAGTTCTAAATTTATTAGATTTCGACAATATTTATATTTTTTTATATTGAAATCAACCATTTAAGTTATCACTCTTTATATTTCATTCTCATAATCTAAAAAGTCTTGAGAAAATTCATCAAAGTATTTGTATTTTCCACTTTCACTATCTTATATTATTAATCTTTATGAAGTTTTCTCATCTATAATTTCTTACATTTCTGTCAAATCTATCATGCATTATAGCGTAATATTATCATCTTCTTAGTTTTATATCTAGTCACCCATGTAATCGAATTGCCCAATAATAGGTGGAATAATCAATGATTGTTATTAAAAACCTTAATTGTAATATTAATTTGTGTTTGTGTCAACAATTTTTTTCTAGATTCTAAAATGCAAATTTTATTTTTTTAGCCTTGTTATTTATTTTTTAAATATATTGTTTCAATCATTAATTAGTTATCTTGGCTAAAATCTATCTTTTCATTATCTATTTACCTATTGCGGTTATTAAAATACAATATTCCCCCGCCTATTCCTCCGCCTATTCCTCCTCCAAATATATTTGCCTATTATTATTATTAATCATTTACCTTCTAAAATATCCATCTACCAGACTTTTAAAATTAATCAGGGTTTAAAATCCCTGTTTTTATTACATTTTCCATGTATTTCATTGCCTAAGGGAGAGAATTTTCACTAATTAAAATTGTAAATTATGTAGGATAATTCAGATATAAGGATTCGTAATTATTGTTATTTGAAAGAAGAAAATTGAATACTTTTAGAAAATTTTCTACTTTTATATAGGAAGGAACACATATTCCCACAGATAAAAATCCTTTTATAGCACAACGCTAGTTTTCAATGCAATCTAAAACTTATTCTAATTTTTTTATAAAAGAGCCTCATCATATTCATAACTGAGTACTTAAAGCATGAGAAATTGTTTTTTTTCAGAATTTTATTCAGTAATGTCTAAATCCATAATTAACGAATCTTTATTTTGTGGATAAGGGCATACTTTTTTTACTTATTTTTTTATTTATTTTTTATTCTAAGCTAATTCAAAGCCGAAATCATCGAGATAGATTCCATTTCCATCAATATTCATAAGAAATATATCATATTCCGATAAACTTGTATTTTTTGGTTTTACAATTGAAGCAATTGAAAAAATAAATCTTTCATTTATTACAAATTTTCCTTAAGTTTGGGGCTTTAATTCTATATCAACTTGGTCAGAGCTTCCGTCTTCATTAATGAAGTTAATTTTAACATCTTTTAAATTGTTTTTCTTGATTTATTTTTGTAGGCTATGAAATTCTTCTTAATTCATTGTATAGCTTATTTCTTTTATTTCATTTTGAATTGAAAACCTAATAATGTTAAATTAAAAATAATGAAATGAAAAAATATTATGCTTTGTTGAAATAATTATTACCTGCAATTTTCGATGAATTCTTCAAATTCTTTAAAATCTTTTTCATTGATTTCACTTTAATCTAAAGATGTTATTTCAAGAAAAGCAGGATTTCTATCAATTCTGACCAAAAAACTCAGGTTTTTTTAACTGGCAATTTCTTTTATCATGTTATAAGATTACATCTTAAGAATCTCTAAAATTAAAGGGTCTTTAAATTAAATGATCTTAATTTAGTTCCCAAATTTTTAACCTAAGCCTATAGAAATTTATGGCTATGTTTGTTATGGATTTTGTAAATAATCTTGGGGGTTTTTTTTCTTTTCTTATATTTCCATTTATTAATACTATTTTTTATTTGTGTCTATTTTATAGAATAAAATTTGATAATTAAATATTATATAGTAAAAAAATAAAATTCAATTTATATAAATAGTGACATATAGTTTCTTTACATAGACATTTTTATAATATTTATGATCTATTAATTTCTGATTCTGTTTAAAATATATTGAAAAGAGATATTATCCAACAAGAAAAATTATAATATACTTTTATATAAATCAATAATCATAATAAAGATAAAAACATTTTGTATATTTTATATAAAAAAATAAAATATCGATATAATTTAAATAAAATAAAATATAATATTGTAATCAATCAATAAATCAATCAATCAATCAATCATTTTTTTCAATTATTTATATAGGGATATCGAACTCGATTAAATATAAAGGGTAAGCTTTTTAATTATTGTGAATGACATAAAATCCTTAGCCTCTAATAAAAAAACAAATAAATTTAATATTAATAAAAGAAAAATTTTTACTCAATAGAATCATATCTTTAAGTTTAGGAACCAGGTAAAAAGGGTGGCAATTTGTGTTTTTAATAACTTTTTTTATCTTCAAGATATTTGTTAAATGTTTTTCCTATCAAAACCTGGGCTAAAATTAGTTATCTTTTTTTTCCCCCCAAAAAGATTCTTCTTTAAACATTTTTCCTTTCAAAAATCGCACTAGAAGCTTTATTAACAAAGTAAATTCCTTATCCCATGCAGTTAGCAGGCATTCTTATATCAAACCCTTCTTCTCCTCTAATAATCATATCTAAATCTTCTTATTCTGAAATGTAAAATAGTAATTTCTAAGTGGCATCTCCTTTTTACATCATTCGGTTATATTCATAACTATAATTTTTGGCCAAATTCTTATTTTAAATTCTAGAAATACCTAAAATTTCAACTTAGGCAGTTTAATTGATCATCTGCTTGATGTCTTATCGTAAAATCGGAAATTATAAATATTTTTTTTCTTTATCTATATTTATTTTTACCTGCAAAATCTTTTGAATTTTATTCTAGTTATATCAAACTAATGTTATCTTTCTAATCCAGACACCAATTTTAAGGAAACAAGAAAAGTTAATTCTATAATTTTGATTTCTAACACCATTATAGTAATAAATGTCTGTTTTTGTTAATTGTTATGATAAATCCTATGAATATTATATTTGATTCTTTTTCTTTGAATTAAACTTTTAAATTTAATTTTTAGGCTTGCTAAATTATATATTCTTCATCTAAATTTTTATACTATTGTGTAGATACTTTTATAGTATGAACTATATGTTTTTTTATTATATATTCATTATATAAATTTTAAACAATTTTCAGAGAACCTCTAGTCCCTAAAAAATTAGCATAATTATGTATGCAAGCCCTTTGAGATTTCATTTGGTTTAACTATTGGCTTTTATCTACATTGTTGTATTATTTAAATACTAAATTTGGAAATTATTACTAATTATCATCATAATTATTTATTTTTAAAGGATCTATAATTATCTTTTCCACATAGTTTTTTGCAATATGGAAATCTTTTTAATTTAAAAAAATGTTGAACTATGCAGGAAACTTTTAATTTCTTTTTTCATATTTTGCGCTAATAATAGAAAGAGCAAAAAAAATATTTATAGAAATCTTTCTACATTAATTTGGTAAGGAACAAGTATTCCTACCTATTAAAAGACTTTAAAATCCTTAAATTTTGTTTTAATTGAATCTAGAAGTGATTCTAAATTCCATTATATAAGTGCCTCGTCATTTTCAAAATTGAGCACTTACAGCATTAGAAATTGTTTTTTTTCAGAATTTTCTTTGGAAATATTTAAGTCTATAATTAAAGAATCTCGGGGTTTTAAAGAGGGACATACTTTTTTTACTTATTTTTCTATTTATTAATTTTTTTCAGATAATTCATTGCCAAATTCATCAAGATAGAGCCCATTTTTATCAATATTCAAAAGTAAAATGTCTAATTCCTATACTTTTTCTATTTTAGGACTTACTATAGATTCTATGTTGAAAATAAAAGTTCGATTTATAAGAAATTAGAACTAAGGGTTCTCCTACTAAATATCTACCTTATTATCATCTACTTCATTAATAAAATTATGTTATATATCTATAAGCAAATTCTTTTTTATTTTTCTAGTCATTTTAAGAAATTCATCATTATTCATTGTAAAACATAAAGTTTCCTTGAGTTACAATACGCAATTTCTAAATAAAATAATTAATTAACAAAAATGTATTAAATATTAAAATTATCAATATTTACTCGAAATTTTAAATAATTTATTCAAATTCCCTTATAACATTATATTTTATTTCCTTTTAATCATATGAAGATATTAATAAAAAGGGTGGGTTTTAATTCATTATTAGTTTAAAATCAATATTCATTTAAAATGCCAAATTTTATATGTCTTCAAAAATCTATAATTAACTGTTTTTTGATTCAATAGGATTTTTAAATAAAATCTTTATCTAATTATTTTTGCTTTGTTCAACCCCACAAGAGAGACTTTTATTTCGAGTACTATAAAATTAAATATATATTTATTTTATTTTTTTAATAATCCATCTAAATTAGTATAGTTTCTATTTTATTTTATTTACTCGATTATTTGTTATTCTAATTAAATTTTCTCTTCCTCCTTTACTATGAATTTACTAGAATTTTATTAAAATAGGAGCATTTTTTATTATTCTGAAATATAATCCCGTTTTTATTTAATTTTCTTTTTTATTGACTCCTTTTATCTGTGCATTTTAATTAAATAGAAAAAAAGTTTGTATATCAATGCCATAAATGAGAAATAAAAAGTAGATTAAAAACTAAATTATTATTAACATTAAGTGTCCTTGATTTCTTTTAAATATTATAAAATTGTTAATTATAAGAAAAAAATTAGATATATAATTATTTTTTAAAAATCTTAAAAATAAACAATTTATTTTTAAATTTAATTTTATTTTATAAAAAATATATTAATTTAAATAAATCTACAAAAATCAATTTTAAGTTAGATATTACATATAAATATTATTTCCTAAATGCTTTATTAAAATAAAAAAATAAAATATTTTTAAAAATTAATTTATGGTAAAAATTAATTTATCAATTAATCAAAATTGTTATTATCGCTAGGCTTATTTCTTTTATTTGAAAAATCTATGAATATTTGATAATTATTAGATAGGTAAATTGATTAGTAAATATTAAGGCAATAATACATTGTAATTAAGCTATTTTTTCTATATATATTACTTAATAAATAAGTACTTACTTGTAAATTAACAAAGAAAACACACATAGTCAAAACAAATAATATATACTGATAGTATAATAATAAATTAAATTCCGTATAGTTAAAAAAATTAATTATTGGTAGAAAAATGTTAAGGAAATTAGTTTAAAATACAAAGAAATTGTCGGTATAAAATGGCAGATTTTTTTTCTTCTGAATAATAAAATAAGAAAAAAAATAAAAACTATTAAAAAGTTTCGCATGACCAAGCTATAACTCACATTGAAAAAAAAATTTGGATTTTAAATTGCCAAAAATGACACTTAATAAGACTAAACTGAGTTTTCAGTCAACTTTAAAAATGTAAAATTTACTGAAAAAGACCATATCGATAATCAGCAATTGTCAAATAATTTGAGCGAGACAGCTCAATTATCCGTGTCGGATAAAAGATCATAATTATTATAGAAATTAAACAAAATTTAATAACCAAAATAATCGTATAATAGTCTTTTCTAATCCAGTGAAATGAATTATATTAAAGATAAATTCCAATCTCACATGGAAAAAGTGGCCAATAATCAATATCAAAAAATGAATTTCGACCAAAAGGAAACCAACGTTGACCAATACCCTCTTCCCGTTGCTTTAAAAAGAAGAATTGAGTGCCCACATTCACGCCTAGGAAATGTATTTAGAACACTAAATACAAAGTTACCTCGGATATTAAGAATACACAAGCAAATAATAGAAAATTAAGGACTGGAGAAAAGATCAAGTTATTGAAAATATGGTACATTTTTAGGCGTTTAATATTTCTAAATGAATAAATAAATTAACTAACCAATGAATTAATTTTTTATAAACTTTTGTTTTTTTTAAGGACTTCACTCCCGACACCATGGGAGTCAAAGAAGTTTTTTTATCCCGGAAGCAAAAAGGGACCCAGACCCGAGGACGACATAGACGCTTTCTGTGAGTGGTACAAATAAAACATGCCCCTGCCCTTCAAAAAAATATTAGAAAATTTGCAAGAGTTTAGCCAAGTTAAAATAAGAAATTAAAACCCTCCCAGCATGTTCAATCCCCTCCTCGACAACAAACAACAAGTTTTAGAAATCGGTGAGTAGGACATGAAGAACAACCCCACCGGATATGCAATGGTTCCTGCCGCCAATTAAATCTACACCACAGAATTGGTCTCCCTCGCCCCTCCCACCATTGAAGAAATCCCCCAGTAACCACCAACATATGATATTTATATACACTCAAAATTTAAATAAAATTAAAAATAGAACTAACGTTTTCCAAGCCTTGTCTACTCTTCTTTACGATAACGACGCCGGTGTTCAATTCGAAAACCAAAGAGAAGACTATGAATTGCCTATTTTCCCCGAATTCACAAGAAATGATCACCACTACTCAGTTGATTTAGTTGACAAATGGTCTCTTTTCAGGTAAGCTATCTATAAATTCTGTTAATTAGTTAGTCAATTTTTTATTTTCCTTTAATCAGATTGCACCCCATCTTGTAACACGGAATGAAAATGATGGAAAAATTGTTCAAAGACATGGAATCCGGCAAACTTTAAACAAAACCAGTCCTCATCCCCAGTCTTTACTCTTACTATCACACCTTGCCTGAGCAGATCAAAAACAACCAAGTAATCAAGACCGTTGTCAGAAACTTGGAAAAATACAAACACGATATGACTTTGTAAGAAAAATAATTGGCTCTCAATTTTGCCTGTAAAATGGTCATGCCCATGCATCCTTTGGTATTCTAAATTATAAAAAAAAAAATTGCATTGCGAATTTATTAATAATAATGTTTTTTAATGCTTTTAATTAGATTGAAGAAGTCATGGTTGAAGTCCTTTAATCTGAAAAATATTATCCCACTGCTGCTGAAGAAGAAGCCTTACTTAACAGAGAAGTATCTTTAGAAGATGAATAAGAAGAAATATTAAAAGTAAATTGGTTTCGAATCTTTATTTGAATTCAAAGATTAACATAAATAAACAATATAATACATTTTATTACATTTTATTCAATTGAATTCATTTCACATTACCTTTAATTTGTAGGACTAAGATTAAGGAGATCAAAATTCTCATTTATAAACTGAGTGGAATACGCCTCCCACTTACGACATTCACGGAATGGCTGAGAAATTACCTGATTTACCTTTATAATATTATGATAATGATGATGGATTTTGGGACTGGCACATTAAGGAATAACAAAATATGTATAGTTAGATCGAATTACCTCAATTTCGTCCTTATTTCAAACATTGAGAAAAATAGATTTTTTTTTTTGGAAAGATTTTAAACTTTAAAATTTCTTCGCGATAATTTAATTATTTATTTAGAAGTTTAGCTAGTTATGTTGCCTATAAGCTCTACCTGTTTGTTCGGCTGCCAATTTTTATTTGTAGGCTTTGTATTTTTATTGCAATTAAAAAAAGGAAGAAGATAAAATAAAATTAAGCTGGCTAATTCTAAAATAACTTATTATAATTTAAACAATATAAAATAACTAATTTTAAATACATACAAATTTAAAATTTTAATATAATATTTAAAATTAACTAGAAAGTGTAGAAAAATTAGGAAATTAAATAAATTTTATTTAACATTTATTTATTTATTTATTTAATTTACAATATTGAATAATCATAAATTAAAAAAACATATAATTAAACGCGTTTCTAATTTATTACACTATATTGAAAACTACATTAATTGAAAATTACTCCACAAAAATTTCGCTTTTTTTAGATAATTAAAAAATAAGCCCCCCTTTTTATTGTAATTATATTCAATTAAACAATTATTTTTCCTAACAAAAAATGAAAAATAACATTAACAAAAATCAATTAAATACGTAAAGTAAGAGCAAATAATAAAAAAGTGCTGTAGCAGATGACGACGACGACTCGCATGAAGTCGCAGATGAAGAAAGTATAATTCAGCCCATGAGAATGAGTTACACAAGTGTAACCTCTGACCTTGTGAGAAATAGCAACAATATAAGAAAAAATGGATATCGATAAAAGTCAAATTCCCTCCTACAATTCATTGAATCAGCAATAGAATTCAGACACTCCTTTTATAAATACTCACAGCAATAGCTTTATTTCCGGGTATCTCGAGAAGAGAAACCAAATTCTTTCACAAGTTTCTGGGCCTGGATTCCAGTCATACCATCCTTAATCGGATTGCAGTAATATGGACAATAACCACAATAGCAATAACAATGTAACTTCAAATTTCCTAAAAAAATCAAAAGGGAGGAGGCACGCTCACTTAGTCTTACTTGAGTCTCTTCGGTGATAGAAATCCTGGGTATATCTAGCCTTTTGTCAAAGTAAAATTAAATTTTCTTGACACATTTAAATCCCTTTAGGGTTGCGAAGAAGGCCATAATTTCTCTCGTAAGCATTTCACATTTCGATAATTCTTTTAAGTAGCACATTTCCTAACTTTTTAATTGTTTTATAACCAGAAATTGTGAAGGAATTTTGCGAAAAATCTGAAAAAAAACTCACCTTTGCTCTCGATTTGGTTGCAAGTCTGACCCAAAAGACCAATATATGAAGGAAACCTATGAGCAAATTGCAGCAAAAGCTGATTAATTAGAAAAATAAATTAACCATTGCAACGAGTCTCAAACACGCTAATCAATTACGAGTTCGCCTCAAATATTTACGAAATTAATTGAGAGGGGAAACTTAATTGGGGGTGATCTGGTTTCTGAAATTCAAAAATGCAAAAATTCTATTTAAAATTGTCAGCCAAACGACTACATTTTACCTGTAAGTGAAAAATAGGAAGATGTTTGGAAAAATAACTGCGCAGTTTTCAGCTAAATTTAAAAGCAAATTAGCGAGCGTTATAGACTCATCAGTTCAGATTACATTTCGAAAATAAATCAATTCAATTTCGAACAAAATTCGTGTCTAAAATCTTTCAAATAGAATTACCAGCACTATTAGAGAGTTGATGAAATATCAAATTTGAAGTTTTTGATTCATTCGCAAAACGGCGACAGCGACTCAAAAAAAGATTTCAACGCAATTCAATTATTTTTGGGATTTGCTAAGTTCGTAGCAGCATACTTTGAAACACAGCTAAAAGAAATCCTCCTGAAAGTGATCAAATTGCATGAAAAATGGATTTAAATCGCTCTGAAACTGTTGATGGAGCTATAAAGAACTCACAACAAATGCACCAAATCATTTTCCGACTCGTATCAAGACTTTAAAGAACTATATGCTGAAGAATGCTCGTAGAGAATCAAGGGATTATTTTGGGGAATCGACATGAAAATGCCCAATCTATTGGCCGAAGTTTTTAGCAAAGTAAAAATGCCCTATTTGGCCAATTAGTCTGAAAATGACTTGGCAGTTGAAAAGGTTCTGAATGTATATGTGCAGTTCACCTAAAGTTTGACGGCAACGGAAAACTTTTTGGATGCCAAAAACGAAGGCCTGACTTTTTTTTAAAAATAAGCTGAAGAACCCTATTAATTTCTAAAGAACAAAATTTAACTCTATTTACAAAACATTCAAATAGAAGTAGAAATTGTCTACTTTGTAAAAGTTTTTCTTAAATGGAGACCAAAGTAAATGATTTAGAAAAATAAGCAGAAAAAATTCGGATAAATGCAGCATAAATCGCGGAACATCAAGACGAAGCACTTTTAAATGGGGAGGAAAATGTAGCGATAAGAAATGATGATGACCAAGAAGAGAAAGGCAGTTTATAGTTTTACTAGCTTCATAACTAAATATTTGCCTTCCAACTCGAACTCACTGGAATTGTGAAATCGCTGGGCTTGGAAACGGTGAAGGAAAACTTGCCTTTACTTCCGCCGTAGTTTTTAAAAATGAATGAAAGAGTAAAATCTGTGAATCAAAAACTGGAAGACATAAAGGCTACAATTTAAGATTTTATTGAAGAAATTTCATCAAACAAATTTCAAGTAATTTAAGTAAATAAAATAAAGACATTTAAATTTTATTTTTTCTAAAAAAAGGATTTATTTTCTACGATTCGAGAAGGAAAAAGTGTCGTTTCAAAAATAGAAACCATGCAAAACGACTAAAAGATACAGCAAGATGCCACAGCTCTGAAAACTTGTGACAAATAATTGAATTAAGTGATTTCAAATGTCAAAAAAATAAATAAAAAGTATAAAGACATTCCAGACAGATATAGAAAATAAATATAAACATTATGTGACGAAATAACAGAAAAACGAAGCATTTTTTAAATAATTTAAGCCGTTTTCACAGTTTCTGAGCTGATAAGTACCGAAAATGTACAAAAAATAATAGCTTCATAAAAAATATATGAATAAGAAGAGTAATAATAATAGGTTAGTTCGGATGGAGAAATTAAACCAAATAATAATAAAGAAACTAAAAATATGATAATTTGTTTAACATTGGAAGACAGAAACGTTAACAATATTGGTTAATTTTTGAACTAAATTACAGCAATTCAAAAAATAATAAGCAAAAAAGGCAAGTTGAAATGTATTACTTCTAAGTAATTAAGTTCTTCTGCATCTAATTTCTATGAAATTTTGCTTGAAATGGTGGACATTTTCCACTTGATCCATTAAAATTATATACAATTAAACGAAATAATTTTGCAAGGTTAAACAAAGTAAATAGACATAATATAGTCAATGAAAGAGCTCGAAATGGAAATAAAAAACACTTTTTTGGAATACCAAACGAATCCTACAAAAGGAAATCGAATTGTCAAGTAATCAAATTATTTTTTTATGTTTTCATTAAATTTAAAAAGAGAAATATGCAATTAACTTAAATAAAATAAAGATATCAAAAAGAAATCGACTCGGGACTCCAAATTTATATGCAAAGCAATTCGTAATGGTGGAACAATAGAGAAGCTATGGCTGAAAACGATGCGAAAATCGGATCTATTTAGCAAAGAAAGATAGAAATAAAGCGGTTCATAGGAGAAACCAGTATAACCTTGAAGACGATTCTCAAGGGGGGCTACATATCGACGTTTTAAAAAGAGGTGGAGAAAAGTTCAGACATTTTTATCAATGCAGATATAGAGTATAGCGAAATGGTTTAAGAAATTGAAAAAGAGCTACGAGAAATGGAAATTTATTAAAAAAACTCCGTCAGCTCCTAAAAAGAGTGGCAGATTTTGATAAAGGAGTATTGTATTTTGCAAGAAAAGATGGACTATTTGGGGCGAGTGGCAGAGCAAATTTTTTTAATTTTTGGAGATACTCAACTCGCATTTTCTGGGAAATACAATAACAGCGAAGGATACCACGAGTTTTTGCAGTGTCTGAAGCAGATAGCGAAGCGATTTCAAAGCAATTTGGACGTGAAGGGACAAAGCAGTCAAATAAAAATTGAGTAGAAACAACAGTAACAGTAATAAAAAAAAAGGTTCTTTTCAAAGAGTTGGAGTCTTTGAACGAGTCCATCATAATGACTTCGCGAAGTTGTTTGGTCATAATCGATTTTTTCTACACGAATTTCAGAACCTTTTCGCACTTCAAAACTGAATTTGAAAAGCTCAACTACACCATTGATATTGACAGTCAGGAGTGCTTATAATAGCTGGACTCTTGCATCACGTTTCGCGACGGCTTTCAAACACAAATGAAGTCAAAATAACTACTCAAAAATTTAGAATATTTGAAAAATGAGTGCGGAATTATGTTTACCCTTTTTTAGGGCTATTAAGAAAGATATGCCAATGAAATTGAAAATTTTTTCAAAGATTTTGAAGACAGTTCTGTTTACAAGGGAATTTTAACCTATATTGGTGATGAATCACTTCCTGATTCACTACGTTTCGAACCCCAACCCTACCATTTTAAATCCATTCAAGAGCATTTCATTTCTTTTGTGGAGGGATTCCATGGCCGAGACAAAGATTCAGTAAGAAATGTACTCTTGCAAATGGAAAAAACTGAAATTCCAATTTTATTTGAAGTAAAAATGCAAAATTAACTTAGTTTAATTTAAATTTTTAAATATATTCATATTTTAGACTTTCAAAGTGTACAAACACAACATGGGAGTCGTGCAAGCCCTTTATAAAAAAATTTCAATCAAAAATCCGAATGCTCACATGACATAGTTTACGGGACTGTAGGGCCAAATAAATCAATTAGAATTGGATTCTTGGGTAAATTTAACAAAGGGAATCCAAATATAATATCTTCCTATTTTGCCTAAATTAACTAGTAAAGTAAAAATACCTAAATTGATAGAGACAAATTTAATGAAATGTTCGTCGAGTTGCAGCACGGTATCTCGGAAGAAAAGCCCACGGAAATTTTGCAGGCTCTCAAAAACATATGGGAAACTGACTGCCATCTATCTGGCTATTGATTGATGCTCTTGGTTTCTATTTTAATTAAAATAACAAATAAATTAATTTTTATTAAAATTCTATATAAATTAATTGCTATTTCATATTTTTATTATTAAAACTAAAAAATAAATTGGTATAATGTTGCGATAAATATGTATTTCAACAATTAGACCCAGGAATCGAAATTTTAATAGCAATTAAAGCAAATGTAGTAATAATATTTGCTAATCAATTTAAACTAAACATCCTTACTTTTTTCATTAATTGGAATAACTAATTTTTATTATATATATATATCATAATTATCTATTAATCTATCATAAACTATTAAACAAATGTTCACTTAACTATTAATATTAATACATTCAATAATTACGATCAATAAATATACTATTTAAATCTATAAAACATCAAAAAAATAATAATGGGAAAATCATACCTATACTCATCATTTTTGATTTTAAGCGTTTTAATAAAAAATGCCTTATAAGGAGAAGTTAATCCTTCTCCCTTGTCTAGAGTCGTAGAAGAAAGACTCAATTTAATGGAATTTGAAGTTAATTTGAATTACGGAGCAAAAATTCTTGAATTCAGTGATGAACAAGATGTTTTCGATATTTAATTGACTTCATCATAAAAAAACAAAGCGAAAAAAGACGACGTATATATTAATAAACACATTTTTAATATATAACAACTTTATCAATTATTTTATAAATTAAAGATTGGATTTTGCACTGCTCATCCTAACATGGCCCTTTTCACTGAATCCCCTGGAACTTACACTCATGTTTATCCCGATTTCTTTGACAAAGAAGGGAATTTAAAAAATGAAGATAAAGTTCCTCCATAATTGAAAGCATATGCAAGAACTAATGATAATGGGCTTATAGTTATAGATAGTGAATATAACTTGATTCGCGTTAAAGTAAAAAAAAAAAAAAGGAAACCACCAAAATTTTTTTTTATAAAATTCTACAAGTTTGGTTTTGTTACTTTAATTAATTTTAAGATAGAAGTTAAAATGTACTTATTTAATTTAAAATTTTATTTTTAAATAAAACAGGTTAACCCTCCCAACAAATCTAAAAATTACCATCAACCAGAAATTAAATCGAGACTCTCTTTCAAAGAACAAAGACCTAATGTGTAACCTGATGATTATCCACACATCGCCACTTTGATCGACCACTAAAAAGGAGTTGAAGAAATCACATTTTTGTTCTTTTCAGATCAAGCCATAATATATGAACATTCAACGGGACAGTTTAGAAATGCCACTGGATGGATTTCTGTTGCAACAATTGAAAGAGTAACCATTGGGTATGGAAACGGCGACACATCTGTTGGAAGACCCTTGCTTTTCGTCGCTGCAGGATTATCAGGAGCCCAAATTTATCAAATAGAAGTAAAGAAATTCTTGTTATATTAATTTTAAAAATTATGATATATATAATTTATATTATTTTAATGTAATATTTCCAAAATTTAATAATAAGAAAAAATGATAATATTATATAGTTATTAGAATTTCAAAATTTTTAATTTCAAAAATTGACGAATAATTTATTATTTTTGGGATTTTCCAATTTAATAACAAAAATAAAATTAAATTACCATTGTAGAATTCATTCTATTTATAAATTAATTATTTTATTAGAAAGATTTACATTTATCTCCAGTTCAGTACCTAACTCCTTAGTTCATTAAGAAAGATGCCCAATTTAAACCAGATTTCACTGACGTATCTCACTCATGTCCAGACAATTTTGTTTATTTTTTAGAAAGAAATACTGGAGTGCACAAAGTCAGAGTAAATGTTCAAACTGAGAAATTAGCCACAGCTGATTACGTGTAAGATTTCTAACTGAATTTCGAAGGAGGAGAACGAATGCGACATCACACACACAAAGATTTCCACCAGGCCTTCATTTCAATTATAGAGGAAGAAGGTCAGAAAAAAGTGCTAGAGCATTCTGTGAACTTAGATAGAAACGAATGGTTTTTAAATTCGAAAAGACATTACACAGATATTAAGGCCAAAGACGTTATCGTGACTGCAAATTATGCTATTTTATTAGGAGATAATGTCCATAAAATTGTTTACCACTCCATTTATAAAGAATTCTAAACAAACCAGATGAATTTTGTTGACAAATTTTCTCTAAGCTTTATTCCAGGTCTAGTCGACAGTGAATTTGCTCTAGACATCGACCACAAATAAGATTAAGTCCCTAAGATCTTTTTGATAGGAATTACTAAAAGAAATATCGTTTTCCATTAGATTTCTAGATATTACCCGTAATAAAATATTAAAAACTTTTTATTTTCTTTTTTATTAAAACAATGTCAGTATTTTCCGGAAATTTTAAAATAAATCAAAATATAAAAATTATATTTATAATGACGAATATTTATTCTAAAATTACAATAAATTATCCATAAAAATTTTGAATAATTTTCGAAAAAAAAAAAACAATTTTTTTCAATTTTTAATATTATTATTACTACTGTTCTTAATTTTGTTTTTTAAAGTATTATCGTTAAATATTAATTTTATTTGTAATACTTTCAATAAATTAGGAATATATACACATAAAACAAAAATTCAATTTTAATTCTTAATATTAGTTTTATATAATATAAACAAATTTCTATAAATATTTGAGATGTATACCAATGAAATTAGAATATTGATTAAAATAATATAAGAATTTATCTAATTTAATATCAATTGCAAAAATTATCACTTTTATATAAAAATTTTAACCCAAATTATAAAAATATAATGAAAATGTTTAATCGATAATTTTACTAAAAATATCGATTTTGATAATATTTAAAGAATTTATTATAAAAATCTTAGAAATTGAAATATATACGGATTATTTTATTAAATTTATAACTATTAATTTCTATATATGAGAAATATAAGAATATTAAAATTATTAAATGATAATTTAATACTGATTTTTTATCAAATCATCTAAAATAACGAATAATTATGAAAATTAAAATCAAATATTGCTAATATTTTCATGTATTGGTTGAAAATTAAAATAATTAATTTTTTATTGACTTTGTTTTTTTTATAAAAATTATTTTATTATTATAAAATTGTGGGGTTTTATAACAATTATAAAATGATAATTTTCTATAATTATTATGATTATATTATCAAAAATGATAAAAGCTAAAATTAGATAGTATTTTTCGCTTCTAAAACAAAATTCAAAAAATTATTTATTTTTTCAATTTAATTAGAAATTATTTACTTTTTTTAGGTTTTTATAATTATTTTTTTCACAATATCATATATTAGTATATATATATAAAAATCAAAGTTAATATTATTATAAGCTTCATTTAATAATAATTTTATTAAGCTCTATATCATGTTGGCCTGTCTATTATAAACAACTAAAAGGAAAACAAAGTATTGTCGGTTCATCATATTATTATGATGTTACTCTACTATCAAGAAATTGCAAAGCAAAAGATGAAATCAATAAATACAGCGATTACATAATCTGTAACGCCACCATGCCTATCATAGTTAACATAACTTAAAATTTGATAGATAGTGGAAGCATTATATGGATTATTGTCGGAGTTGTATTTTTAGGAGTAACCTTCGCATTTTGCTCGATTTGGGGATACTGCAAATATAGAATAACTTCTCAAGATAGAAATTAAATTGAGCAAGAAATAAAACAATTGTTAGAAAAGGCAAAAAGGGTTGGAAAAGGGAAAAAAAGTAAAAAATAAAAATATGTTGGATTGTAAGAAAGTAATGATGAAACAGCATGATTAATAAATTTATATTATTATAATAATAAATTTACGAATAAATCATTTATATATATATATGTTAATTTTTAATATATTTTACTTGAATATAAATATTTACATGCGTTTTAATTAAAAACTTTAATTTTTGAAATTTGTACCTTTTTATTAAATATTATTTAGTTTAAGTCAATAATATCAAAATTAAATTTAAATTTCCTTATTTTATTAATAGAAAATACTTTAGAATGGACTATTTGAATAAAAACAATACTCTAATATATTTATTAAATATTTTCATGCTTTATCAAATATATAAGGATAATTTAAATAATTTTTTAAATTTAGAGTCAAAGCTTAATGATGATAATATATTTTTCTAATATTTTAAAATATTTGATTTTATCTATTCTAATACTAATTTATGGAATTTGAAAAAGTTCATATTTATAAATAATTAAACTTAAATTTATGAAATAATATTTATATGCTTTAATTTTTATATTGCATACCTCTTAAATTAGGCTTAGAATTCCACAAAAATATGTTTTTATTTTGATAATAAACACCTAGATCCATTTATATATATAATATACTTATTTATATATTAAAAGATATATATATATATTAATTACATAGATATTTATAATAATATCTTAATTATTAGTGTCTTGGTTGGATTGCATAGTTATTATTAATTATATATTATTATTCAATATCCCCTTAGATAAATAATAATTTAATAAACATAATAATAGAAAATTAGAATAAAACTAAAATAATTTTAATATATTAAACTAAATGAACTGGAATGGTGGAGTTAGAAAGAAATATAAAGGAAAATTATTGGAATAAATATATTTAAAAGTATTAAATTTCATAATTTATAATAATTTTTACATGTTATATACTATTTTATTTCCAAAGCATAATTATGAATAAACTATGATAGAAGAATAACACAGTTTACAATCAATAGTATCAAAAACAGATGATAATCAAGGTACCATAAACATGTGAAAAAAGCTTAGATTTCTAAAAATACCTTTAATTAAAGTCTTAACTCTATAGAATCTATGCATAAAATATTTTCCCATTAATTTTTTAATAATATTAGTTATTCACTCAACACATACATATATACATAAATAATTTTTTGCTAAAATCCCTTATAATTATCCAGAACTAAATATGATTTTTCATGAATACTTAAATTCACTAAATAAAATCTATTTATTTGTAATTTATGATTTTATTCATGAAGGAATTATAGTATATTTATTTAAAAATATAATATTAAATTCATTCATAGGCATTATTACTTGCAAATATACAAAGCCATAATATTTGACTTAATAATGTATAGTTATCAAGAATTAATTATAAATTAGAATCATTATTAGAAATTAATAAAATGCTTTTAATTATATGGAATAATCTTAACATAATTTTATTTATTTTATAATATGTTATAGATTTATATTTGTTAGTTTTTCCACTGATTCCAATTTATAAAATTATATCTATAAAAATATAGGTGTCATATAATTTTAAAATACATGCTTATAACCATAGATGTACTATTTTTAAGACTCTATTTTACCATACTTATATTCTATCTTTAAGTATTTTATTTTTATATTTATAATAAAATCCTTTAAATTTAAAAAATAATATGCTAAATTTATATAACATAATAATAATTATATAGTTTTTTTTCAAATTATATTTAATTTTTTATAAAATAGGATTTTTTGAAACATAAAATGAAGAAGAGATACTTAAGCGATTTTACTTAAAACATATGATTGAGTAGATTATAAAAAAATGGAATTGAATTTTTGAATCAAAAGAAAAATAGCTATGCCTATATTATATATATATAAAAAAAAAAAAAAAAAAATTTTATACATATTAGAAATTATATCTGTTAGTATTATGAAATAATTTAACTATATTAAAGTAATAAATAGATCAGAAATAAATTGATAAAAATAATCCCATATACATTCTAATAAAAAATATATAAATCATAATATCTAATTTTGTATAACTTATATATAAAGATTTCCATTATATTACAATTAATATTTTACTCCCTAATTACTGATTTTTAGATAGAAAAATATTTAGAGAAAATGTTTTTCTAGATAAAATAAAATAAATTAAAATTTATTGTGTTTATTATGATATATTCTAAATGAATTATTTTAAGTCATTTGATTTTAAAGTAAAATTGTATAAAATAATGGGAATATTAGTTATTTATTTCTCCTAAAATAATTAAATTTTTTTCTAAGATTTCAAATTATATCTATAGTAATTAATAATTATATAATTTTTTGTTTTTTGACTGGAACTAAAATTATTAATATATAATTAATATACTAAAATGATATAATATCTTATTATGATAAAAAAAATAAACTAAGGTTCTAATTAGAATGCAATAAAGTCATAAACGTATTCTTTTTTTTAAAATTTAATTTCAAAATAATGTGTACAAATGGAAACAAAATAAAATCTATTAATTATGGTAAATTCAAATTTGATAAATTTATAATTAATTAAAAAAAAATATTTTTATTATATGATTTAGAAAATATTCCTTGGCAAAAATAATTGAATGGACTTAATATATTATAATATAATATTTTTAAGTAAAAAATATAAAATAATGTAAATTCATGTTATATATTTTTTTAAATATTTGAATATAATAATTCTTTTTCATTTTATTATAAAATACACTTATTCTCCCATTGAGCTGTCGTTATATTAATCGATATAATAGAATACTATTTTAATAAATACAATTTCTTTATTATATTAGATAGAAAAACTCATAATTTATTTAAGTAAATGATTTACAGTCTAGGTAAAAATATAAATTTTACTGAAATTATATATTTATAAATATTTCAGAATTAATTACTAATGATAAATCATTCTTGAATAAAAAAACATTCATCCGATAATTACAGAAAACAAAATTTAAAATCATACATACTGAATATTATAATTAATTTTTCAAGCTAATCAGTAGAAATAATAAATAGGTAGTAATATTATATGATATTTTGTTTAGTTTAATTATAATTGTTTTAGGATTGTTTTTATAATCAATATAACCAAATATACTAATAAATTCATTTTTATTAGAAAGAGATTAGTCCCATATTTTTCTAAATGTAAAATGCTATCGATTTAATTGATATCACCGGAATAGTTTAAATTTAAATATGCAAGACAGTTAAAAATAGTGTTAATAAAATGTAAGTATTATTGAATTTTAAGAATATTTATTTTAAATGTCATGATAGTAAGTACGTTTTAATTTTAAAGCAGGAATATTCTAATAATCTTTTCCTTTAATAAAATTTATTTCTTATTTATGAAATTATATATATTATAGTAGAAGTTATAACAGTTTTCAGTTAATATTTATTAAGAAATATTCATTCAGTATCTTCATTAGGGCAAGTTTAGAGTTTTTTTTACTAAGTTTATTTATGATGTAATATATTGAGAATGGAGCACATTTCCAGTATAAATCCAAATTCTAATAAATTGTACTTTTAATGGGTGAATTTCATTATATATATATTAAAATGGTTGCTTGTATATGAAATTAATATATTTATAGGTATGTGATTAATAATCAAATTTCAAAATAATAAAATTTATTATAAAATCAAATTAGAGCAAGGCAAAAAAAAAAGCCATATAAAAAAAAAAAAACAACAACAATAACAAAAAAAACTTCCACATAACAAAGCAACATATTCTTTAAATCTTAAAGTCAAAAATTAAGTCTAAAAATGGAAACTGAATAAAACTAAATAGATCAAATATTTCCCAATGCTTTCGAAAATCAAAATCATACAAACTACTTTGCTGATGACTTAGACAATTGCTATTTAACTGATTATTCTCCTTGTAATTAACCCGATTTGTTTCCCTCAAATTTAAACAAAGAAATGTAGAACGAAGACATTGTTAGTTTCGAAAAAATTGAAGAATTAAGCAGACAAAACTCAAAGGCCAACATTGATGATTTCACCATTTTGAATTTCGGTGATAATTCTTATGAACAAAACATTTTACCTTTTTCTTCTAATTTCATTTCTAACAACCCATACCTGGAACATTTATCATCAACCACTATGCAAAATTCTCCTATGTATAACCAAGTTCCCAACACCATGAGTGAAATCATCACTTTAATGAACCAAGAAAGTCCCACCGGAGAGTAAGAAAGTGCCTTAAATCTTAACTTCAACTGTCCCTCTGCCCCTCGCAAGAGTTCTAGTTTTAATAATAGATCTACTGCAACCTCCTCTACCTTTTAAACTGCCAATTAAAACAAATAGTCTGTTAAAGAATTTAAATAATCCAACTAAAAATAGTCTAAATCTATTTAAAGCTATATTAATGAACCCAAAAGCCTTCAAGACGAAATTATTATAAACGTTTTGCAATTTTTGGTTAACTACTATAATAACACTCTATAATGTTAGGAAAGTGCTGATTCAAAGAGAATTTCTGTTAAAGGAAAAAAGAAAATTCTTAAGTGTCCCTGCCAAAGATGTTTGGAAATGAATATTATTACAGACCACAAATTTTCTAAACTCAAAAATCTCAGAACCTTTGGAAATTTAGTTGAAAGTAATGAAAGAATTAAATACCTTATAAAAGAATACTTCCTTACTTAAGGTCAAAATTACTTAGAAGATTAATACAATTCCATTACTAAATAAATTAACGAAATTCTCTATAATTGAGCATTCAACCTTTCATGAACTATAAAGATAAAACAAATGAGTTCGATCCCCTATTTTTTTTAAAAACTCAAATTACATTAAATTACATTACGCTATACTTTAATTATACATATTACAATATATATTATTTAAGATTTTTTATTAATATATAATTAATATAATATATACATATTCCCTTTACATTACATTATTTATTTAGTTACATTATCTGTCATGACATTTTAATTCATTTCTCCATTAGTTTACAATATTATATTTTATGACTTATATACATATCAAATAATGTTCTGGAGTGTTTTCAAAGTAATCAATATTATAGAATAGTTGGTTTTAATTTGCGATGTGTGGTTGAAAGTGAGTTTAATGCACATAATATAGCAAATATCTCTCAATTTAAAATATTCAAGCGTTATCTTTAATAAAAAAGTATCATAATAATAATATACAATTATATCATAAAGTAAAATTCTCCTGTCAATTATTCTATCTATTCATTTTTTTGTATAAATATTATTAAAATTTACTACTAGTAAAAAGCTTAATTTAAAAAAAAATCAACTATTTTTACATCTAATAAAATGTTAATATTATCATCAAATCAATATTTATAATTTTTCTAACTTTCTATGAAAATTGTAAATATCTCACATTAGTTGTTGAATAGAAATATAATTAATCCCATGATCTAATGAGTTATATCATACTCTTATGCGGTAAAATTTCGATAATTATATATTAATTTTACTGAAATATGACAAAAAATTATTAATTGAAATTTTATTTATTTATTCTCACTAATTTGATTTTATCTCCATAATTAATAAAAATATATAAATAATACATTTAAAAAATTTTTCTAATAAATTTTATATCCCTCATCGTTAATAAAGTAAAATGGTATTTATTTAAATTCATTACTTTTAATTTCTTGCATTTTATTATGTAGATAATTTTATAAAATATGAGTTGATAATTAATTTGTGATATTTCTAGCTATATTACTTATTTTTCAACTGACTCAGTAATTTTATTAACTAATTTATATGACATTAGGATTTTTAAAGTATACAATTATTAATATTTTTAGCTAATAAATTGAAGTGTTACAACAATATAGGATACATTTTTAAAAATATAGATTACTATTCTTTGTAAAAATTTTGCATATATATTGATTATATACTTAATAATTTCGTAAAACATAATGCATAGTTTTAAATCACAATTAAATTTGGTTTGTAAATATGTATTATTAGGTTTACATGCTATAAGCTAATAAATATTTAATTTTAAATTTAACATATTCTAATATTTTTATTTTTATTAATCCCGTAAATACTAATCCATAACTTTTCTAACTAACCATTCCTTAACTAATTTTTCACTTTAATTAAATAGATATATTGATGTAAAAATGTATGGGATAGAATCAGGTGTTCCATATTTTCAACATAAATTCATCAAATAAAACAAAGAATAACCTAATTTTTACATTTTTAAATAATTCAAACTTATAAATAATTCTAAGTATCAGATGTTAATATTTTAAATTCAAAAAAATCAATGGTATTAACAAAAAAATAATAAAAATGAAATCTGTCTTGTAAATTTATAAGAATTTTAAACATATGGGTTTGGCTTATTCTATTTTTGATAATTACTAATTACTAAATTAAATACTTTGAGAAAAATGTAGCTTAGAATTATTGGTTTAGAAAATAATTTAGCAATTTAATGAGCAAAACAATAATTTGATTTTCCGAAGAATTGTTTTAAATAATATTATTAATAATCAAAAAATAAAATATTAATGAATAATATACTATTATTTTTTTTATTGCTTAGTTAGAAATATTTAAGACTTATTAAAATTCACTATTAGATTATATTAAATAAAATAATATATTTATTATTACATATATATACTTTAATTTGTATCAATATTATTTTGCAATTTAATACAAGCACTGATCTTTTATTTTTTAAATATTAACTTAAAGACAATACTTCGAATCAGTAAATAAGTGTTTGTATGATTTTATAAAAAAGTCAATATTTATTAAATAAAAAGTATAAATTAATTAAAACAACTTATAAAACTATTCATCTAATCATAAAACTAAATATAACTATTACTAAAGTAATAAATTAATGGGTTGCTATTATTAACTATGGAAAATAAAAGAATTAAAGCCAGCAGTAGTTCACCTTATTTTTTATAATTAATAAAATTTGAAAACAAATACAATAACAATAAACTTTAATTAGAAAAAATAAAAAATAAAATAACACTTCAAATCATTATTAAAAACAAATAATTATAAAACAACCAAAATGGATTTATTATTTACCTTCCCAAACATCACTTCTGAAACCTTTGAACCTTTTACCCCTCTCAGAGTCAAAGACTTGTTTCCTTTATAAAAAGAACTCAGTCAATCAACCAATACAAATTTAGAAGAAGAAGATGAAAGAACAAAAACTACTGAAAGAGGTAGTTCTTTTGATTCCACTTTTACTGAAATATTGGAATCTCTTGAACAGATGCCTAAAAAATAAAATTAATAACACTTATCTTAAAAATCCTACCAATAATATAACTACTTTGATACAGAAAAATCAATGAGTTAAGAAGAAGAAGTTTTACCCCAAACTATGCAAGAATTGATCGAATTTATGAACATTGAATCTTAATAATAACATTAAGAATATTCAAGCCAAGAAGCTACTCCATCTTAATATATTAACCTGTCTGAATTCGAATAATAAAATCATAATTTAATCCTTTAAAATTAATCGAATTGTTAATTCGATAATTTAAATTCTAACAATTTACTGAATCAGTAATTAAATAATTCTGTTCAAATTCCTTCTTGTAATTACAAGAAAAATAATAATAATAGCAAAGTTAATACAAACGATTTATAAACAGAAATTATTGGAAACGCAATCTCATTCTTAGTAAATTATTATAATAACACCTTTTTGTGTCAAGTAAACACCGGAAAAAAAAGAATAGCAGTTAAAGGAAAAAAGAAAATCTTGAAATGTCAGTGCAAAAGATGCCAAGAAATGAATATTATCACTGAACACAAGTTTTCTAAATTAAAAAACTGGAGAACTTTCGGTTAATTAGTTGAAAGTTAACCTAGAATTAAAGCCTTAGTAAAAGAATACTTTTAATAAGAAGGTTATTAATATATTCAAAACGAAAATGATTAAATTACTCTCTAAATTAATGAAATTTTATCCTATTGAAATTCTAATAGTTGACAAATATTTTTTTTTTATATTTTAAATTATAAAAACTAAAATATGGTTTTCATATCTTAATACATTATTATACATATAACTTAATTATATTATATAAAAATTTATAACTATTTTTTATTGTTTATTTATATTCTTATTCAATTTATAAATTATTTCATATATATATATGTGTATTGATATTTATCATTGTTTTAAGAATAATTTGACAACTTCTAGATTTTTGAATAATTTATTATACCTTAATAATAAGTTTTTAAACTTTTTCCATATCATTCTAATGATATATTAGGGGTTAATTTTAGTAGCTATATATAATATCTAATATCTAATATCTTATAAGTATTATAACTTAACAAATCAAAATTATCAAAAAGTAAAAAAACCAGCAAAAGAATAATTTTAAATTCTTATCATAATTATATACATAAAATTTTGATATATATTAAAAAACCTAAAATCATTATAACTTACTAATTTAGAATTTGTAATAATTAATTAATAAGGTTTTAGATTTTATAATACTATGAGTTAAAATTTTAGAATTAAAAACAGAAAATTATTATTATTTTATAATTCAACTGATAATCATATGATAAGAGTCAATATTGAAATTTCTACAATATGGGTCAGCCTTATATTTAATTATATAGAAAGTGTTTTCTTTTAAATAAGTTGATAAAATAAAAGCTAGTTTGTTAGAAACTTAGATACAAACTATGATTAATAGTTATTTTGATAAAATTCAAGGATAGAAAAAGTTAAATTTTTGTTAAAATTCAGAATTTTTTATTAATTATTTAATTAAGAAAATTTATTTCCTAGATAATAATTGTTAAATAAATTATTTTTCTTGAATAATAAAATTATTCTAACAATTTTCTTTTATTATTATAATTTAAAAAGACCGATATCTGACAAGTTTAAACCCTAAGTTATTTTTATAATGCAACATTAGTTTTTGTGATATATATATAAAACAACTAAAAAAAATGCATTCTAAGGTTATTATTAATACCTAATTTAACTAAATATTAGTAAAAATATATAATTCAAGTTCTCGAAATTTTGAAATATAATTCTTAAATAATTTTCTACTTTATCACAAGTATAAATTTGTTTTGAATTAAATATCACCAATTAAATAAATAATCTTAAATAAAAAGTTATTATTATTTTCTTAATATTTGGAGGGGTAAATATTCATTTAGATTGGATTTTAAATTATTTTAGGTGTATAGCTGATATTAACATAAAATCAATTATATTATGATCAATTAAATAAGTGACAATACTAATCATTTTTAATAAAATGTGTAAAATATAATTAGGTTAGATTAAAATCCTTTAAAAATTTGTTTCCATAAATTATATAAACACTAATAAAAATTCTAATTAGAAATAAATACTGACAACACTCATTATACTTATTTTTATATAAAATAATTTGATTTAATGATATAGAGAGTGGGGAATACATGATTTTTTCATATAAAATAAAAATTCTATCTTACTAATTAGAATATTATTTATTTAATTTTTTGATTAAAATCATAATCATGAAATTATTTTTAAACTGTATTTAATAAATTTATTTTTTTATGATTTCCCACAAAAATATTCTCTATATCGTAAATATTAATTAGAAATTACTGATTAATTTAATTTAATTATTTAACTCATTGATATATTATAGTGAAGGACCATATTAAAATAAGCTTTAAAAATATTAAGAATATACAAAATTTTTTCATATATATAAGTTTGACAGTGTATGATCATAATTAAATAATGAGTTTATATATTAGATAATTAATTTGACTTTATTTTTATTTTTTCTAAAGTAGAAAGTTTCATGTGTTATTTAAACTTTAAAATTAAATAGACTCATAAATATTTTTTTATCAAAATTAAATACAAACTTCTCTTATAACTATAAATAAACCTTAATCAGGCAATTAAATCGAAATGCTATGCTTAAATTTATACAAAATATATAATCTTTTTGACTTTTTTAATTATAGGAAAAACATAATTTTTTTAATTTGGCTTTAACATAATTAGTTTTGGCTAAGAAATTTATAAGAATATTATTTAACGATATATTTTTTTTATACGTATAAAAATTTATAATCTAATACTAATACTAAAATAATTATTAGAATAAACAAGTACGATAAATTTTTAAGTTAAATATTTATAGATAACTACAAAATAAATGAAAATTTATACGTAAAAATGAACTTTTATTCTGTCTTTTAATATTTTAGAAACTTAGTATGTTCCAAAATAATTTTATAAGTAATCGTCTCCAATGTATTAAATATATTAGTTTTAAATATAAAATTCATATTCTTCTAATACATATATAAATCAAATTTTTTCATATAAATAAATATTTAATTCCATTTTAAATTACCCTTGTTTGCTTGTTTGTTTGTTTATTTGTTTTTTTTTTCAAATATTTTTCTCAAACTTCTAAATAACTTTATAAATAGAATTTATAGTTTAACTTTATTACAAAACATTCATAAAACTAATAAATAAAATTATTTATCATAAAATTTATGCAATAAACTATATTGATTTGAGATTATATACCTATATATTTAAATTATTATTTTTTTTTTTTTTTTTTTTTTCCTTCCAAAAATAGAAATGTATAAATTATATTTACAATTTTATATTTTCCTAAAATAATAATTTTACCACATATTAAATAATATACTACCTATAATTAATTATTGAAATTATAAAAAAAATACTAAATTCATATTATAAACTATAATTAAATAATATAGATTTTGATAATATAAAATTCAAGAAAAAATGCAAAAAAATTTAACAGATATTGATATAAATAAATCAGTTTTAATATAAGAAATTTAAATAAAGTTGTTATAAATTATAGAATAAGTAAAATTTTATTGATTTTATAAAAAATATGAATATGCATTTTAACTAATTTTGCTCAAAAAATATAAAATATCCTAAAGATTGAAAATTTACGTTAATAGAAGATAGAAAACCAAGAATCATTTAATTTATTAAACAAAACAAATAGTAGTTAAAATTCAAAAACCGTATAGAGTGGTATTGATTTATAAATATAATTTCAATTTAGTAAAATTTTAAGAATAACATAATTATATTGTAAAAGCTAAGTCAAACTATATAAATTATGGATTTTAATTTATGAAACTTGAGAATAAAGATATTTATGGCCTAGTATAATAGGGTATTTTACTTTTTAAAAGTTATAATTTAAAAAAAAATAAAAATTTATTTTTCAATTTAATCAAAAGAATAATCTTAAGCCCTATCTAAATTGAAATTACTAGAAAAATAAAAATTTTAGTATTTCGAAGAAATGAGAAAATTATAAGCTCCTTTAAATTAATTAAATATGGATTTGGTTCAAGAATATAAAGAATATATAGAAGATTATGAACTTTGATTGTGAATAATACCAATTTAAAGCTGACATGAGTAGGCATGAAAATGATATATCAATTATATTGTTATTACATTAATAAAATAAAATAATTTATAAGAGTTTCAAGAATATATATCAATAGTAGTACCTATATATTAAGATAAAGAAAATAGTATGTAATATTTATGTGATGTAATTATAATCATATAATATTCAATTTTAGATTACATAATATTCTTGTCAATTGAATATTTTTTTTGTAAAGAAGTAAATTTTTTCCTTATCAAATGATTACTCAAATACAAATTTTGATAATTAAATAAACATATAAATAATTACTATTATAAATAAAAAAAAAAAAAACTTTATTTTATTATTTTAAATGAGTCAATAATATTAATAATAGTAAGAACAAATGTAAAATGAAATTTATGGATTCATATACAGTTTGATTCAGGGTCTTCCTCAAAATCTTCTTTACAATTATTTAGAGGAAAAAAAATAAAATATGAACAATTTAGATCCAGTGAGTGAAGTAACTAATTTGGTGGATTTATTATACAGTATTGATAATTCTATAGAAGAAACAAGGACGCTAGGTTCATCTGGTCTGTCGGAATTGAAGTAAAATTTTGAAAGTCAGGTATAAAAAATGCAGGAAGAAATTGAGTAGTTAGCAGGATAGTTAGAACATAAGAATTTTATTATAAATTAGTATTCGAAAACTATAGAAAATTATGACCAATAAAACCAAGTACTTAAATAAAGACTTCAAGAAAATGAAAAAGAGACGGATAAAATAATTTAAAAGTACAATAATGTGATAAGTGAGAGCAACTAGGAAATGCTGTAATAAAATTAGTAAATAAAGCAAATATCTAAATAACTGGAAAAAGAAAAATAACAGTATCAATAACTCAAAGAAAGATCTACTTTGAATAATTAATAATAATAGAATTTATCAAAGTAGATTTCTGATTAGTTTTATTCGAATTCTCTAACTTAGTTTTAGAATTAAGAATAAAGCAAAAATGAATAGTAATCAAATATGGATATCAAAGAAGATTCATTACAAAAAAGGAATCACAAAACAATGGGATTTATAAATAAAACCACATCTGAAGAATTAAAGGATTAAAAAGTATATCATTCATAGATAATCCAAAAACGAATAAAAGAAGTTTAATCGTAAAGCGAATTCAAAAGTATAATATATTTATATTTTTTATTATATTTTTTAAATAAAAATAATGCAATTATAGATAATGATAGACTTACTTTAACAGGAAAAAAGAAATGTTCTTCGTTTTATAGAAATAGTGATTTAAGTAAAAGAGAAAGTTTTAATAGCAAAAGCAATTTATTTTAATCTGAAATTGATGTACTGGATAGCATGAATAATAATATGGAATTCCTAATGAAATAATTTGAAGATTAATAACAGATTTTTAAAGAAGATTACGAAAATCAGCAAACTTTAGAAAATGAAGAAGAAGAACTTTACAATCAACAATTGCAAAGAAATTTTAATTAGTAAATAATTTTATGGTAAAAATGCAATAAAAATACATAAATTTTTATCATAATTTATTCAAGGTCAGAACAATAAATAAGTGAAGAATTAAACAGTGAAAACTAAAAGAATGACGATATCAGTGATTTTGAAATTTCAAACAACAATAACTAAAACAGTATTTTGTAATATAAAAATTAATATTAAGAAGACTGGGACTAGGAAATATCATCGAATAACAATAGTGAAGGAAAAAGCAATGATATAAGGTGCAGAATCAACTATAATATGTATCAAAAAATTTAGGGATAAAAGAAGTACCAATATTAATTATAATAAGAAAAAGAAATCTAAAAAAATGATAAAGAAACTTAAGTTAACATAGAAGATTAATAGGGTTTAATTCCCAAATAGTTCTCTATTTTACACCAATAGGAAGAAGTTGAGAGTTAGTACCTGATGTCAATAGAAAAAAGCAAAGCCTCGTAACTACCTCCTCTGCACATAAATTTATAGCAAGAGCAATTCAAAGCAGAAGAGTAAAATTTGCAATACGGTACTCAGAGTTGCATTGTAAATAATAGAGCTCACAGCTTTTCGGCATACGCTTCTCCAACATAAAAGCCAAAAAGAATCAGCCTTTATTAATAATATGTAGACAACTCAGAAAATTCCAGGACTCAACAGTGTTTTCCTAGAAAATAGACCCCTGGCATTCAGCCTTCTAATTTATAAATGGAATTATTAGAACTTAAGCAAAACTACTTGAGTTCTATAAATAATTACTAAGTGACATCATTTTCCTTGGCTAGTCCCACAGGCCAAAATATGAACAATTTTAACATGAATTTGAGTTCGAACACTTTTAGTAATAATGCCAATTACATTAATACCAATAATAATAACAACAGTAATATCATCAATAATTCGATTCCTATTTTATCTTAAATTGAATAAATAAATTTGGTGCAAAATCAGTCCCCACACCCTTATTCTTCGCGATCTTGTAAAAATAATTAGAACAGTATTAACCAAAAAAATCAAAGCAATTAAGAATTTAGAGAGAGAAAATAGTCTCTGCCTGAATATTTTTCATCGAATTTATAACCCTACAAAACCCCTAAAGAGTCAAAAAATGGATACATCAACTAATAGAATGGCTAAACCTAATCTCTTGTTCAGTTATCTTCAAAATAAAATTAATGCAAAAATAACTCAACATAATAATATAGGAATTCATATACACCTGACAATAGTAGCAAAAACAGTTACAACAATAATAATAACTTATAAATACCAAAGCCCCATCATAAACTGTCTGAAATCATGGAAACTCTTAATTAATACAACGCTGAAGACTGCCAAAGCAACAGTTCCCAGTCTCCAAGTTTACAAAGTTTACAAGATTCACATATGTAGAGTAAATAACATTCTACTATAGAAAAATAACAAAACTCTATATCTGGCGATGGAATTTCTTTGAGAAAACAAAACTATTCTGCCACAAGTCTTAATGGTATAAGAATTATTTTGATTCGTTTATAATTTAATTTATATTATTGATAAAATAGAGTTGTTCCTACTGCACTTGCAAACACCTTAAAATTTCCTAAGAAGAGGAAGTAGGCAATTAAGTTAACCCACAGATCAATAAAAAAATGGAGAGTTATAAAAAAATTACATAAATTCTTGCTTAACTTTTAACTGCGATAGTGATAAAGGATACTTCTTTCCTAATTTCGAAAATAAAAGTGAGTGTAGAGTTGAAAAGCAACAATATTAGGTCATGAGTTGGAAACTATATATAGCAGCTATGATTATTAGATTTTTTAGCTACCATATTATAATATTTTTGTAAGTCATTAAACCATTTAAGAAAATATTGGACTTGCCTTAATAAATTAAAAATAAATGTAAATAAATCATGCTACCCATTACTAATAATTTTATTATAAAAAATTGAGAGGAATAAACAAAAATTCTCATTTTTGATTATTCTAAATTAATATATATTATTATATATGATTTTTAAAAAAAAATTTTAATTAATAAAAGTATGTTTTAAATAATGCTAGTTTATAATTTATTAATATTATAAATTATTGAATATATTTATATTATAGTTTAATTCTTAATTTATGCGAAATTACGGTAATATTAACTAATTTAAATTTCTGCGCGTAATAAAAAGGAGTGGCGGCATAAGTTAAGGCGCTATAAATTCTATACATGTTTAGTGTATATTTAAATTTTAATAAATATTTTCAATAAAATTACCGCATATTAGTTTTTTATTCATTTACTTTCATAAGAATATAAATCAATCTATTATTAAATTATTCCTAAAATATAATAAAATAAAGTATTTTAAAATAAAAAAAATTTAAAGAAAAAAAAAATAAAAATTTAATTTTTAATTCATAAACAAAAATGATCAGTTTAGAAGACTAAAAGTGGGAGGAAAATATCTAAAACCTCAGAAAATATGTTTAAAGTGATGAAGTTGAAAGAGAATTGATGCTTTTACTCCACGAAGGAAAAACCAGACTTCCCATAAAACTTAATGCTCTAAGAGCTGTGAACGATAAATTGGTCAAAGACATCATTGAATAGCCTCAAAAAGCAATCAGAATTTTATAACCCGAAATTTAAGAAAAAATTAGAAATCTAGATGCTGCTGAATAAGGTACACACACACTTAAATAAAATAATTAAAAAAACACATCAATTTGTTATTTTTCAATAAATTAATAATTTTTAACATTCATTAAAAAGGTGATAAAAAAACTCAATACACCTATCCCACAGCCTCTGTTTCTTTCACGGGAGACTTAGGTAGAAATTTAGTTACCCCTAGAGGTCTGACAAGTAAATTGGCAAACCAGTTGGTTGGAGTTTAGGGTATCGTTACCAAATTATCAAATAGCAAATAAAAACTTCTCAAAAGTGTTCATTACAGTAAAATAACTGACAAAGGACACGTAAAAGAATACGACAATCATTACGATCTGGCTGCTGTTCCTAATCTCAACGCCAGCAAAGCTGTTCCCGCCAAAGATTCCGAGGGAAATCCCATTATAATGGAAGATGGACTTAGTAAGTTCATCGATACTCAATTATTTATTTTGCAAGAATTACCTGAAACCGCTCCTCCTGTAAATAACTAAGCCCACTTAATAAAATTATTAAAAATTCATTTTTTTATCGCTTTTTTCTAGGGATTGCTTCCAAGAACAATTGAAGTCGTTTTGGAAAGAGATTTGGTCGATAGCATCAAGCCGGGAGACAGAATTTAAGTTATTGGAGTCTATAAAACAGTTGCTACTTAAAGAGCCATTACCTAGGGAATTATTAAAACCATATTAGTAGCTACCAATGTCACTCCTATTGCAGACATTTAAGATTCCATTTAAATCAATGCTGATGATATCAAATCAATTAAAGAATAAGCCAAAAAAACCGACTTTCTTGAGAAAATAGTCAACACAATTGCTCCCAGTATTCAAGGACACGACTACATTAAATAAGGAATTTTACTTTAATTACTCGGAGGATAAGAAGTAAACAATAGCAATGGGTTCCATCTAAGAGGAGATATAAATATACTGGTCATAGGAGGTAATAATTAATTAAATGATTGATCGAAATTATAGTTATCATATTAAAATATTTTTCAAATTAAAAGACCCTTCAACCGCCAAATCACAAATGCTTAGATACGTAATGAATGTGGCCCCCATGGCAATTAATACAACAGGTAGAGGTTCATCCGGAGTGGGGCTTACAGCCGCAATTAAAATGGATAGAGAATCAGGTAATTTTAATAATTTTGTAAATACAATTATTAAAAAATGAATGAATCAATTATCCCTAATAATTAAAGGTCAAAGAACTTTAGAAGCTGGAGCCATGGTTTTAGCTGACAGAGGAATTGTATGCATTGATGAATTGGACAAAATGGACGAGGTTGATAGAGTCGCGATCCATGAAGCCATGGAATAACAAACAGTTACAATTACAAAGGCAGGAATCCATTGCACCTTGAATGCCAGATGCAGTGTGATTGCCGCTGCTAATCCCGTGTACGGAGAGTACCACACTGACTTGCCCCCTACCGAAAATATTAAATTGCCCGACTCTTTACTTTCTCGTTTCGATTTGTTGTTCATTGTTTTGGACAAAAAAGACTAAGAAAGTGACAGAAAAATAGCTGAGAGAGTTACCAGAAATCATATGTACAGAGCTCCTTTCGGAAAAGAAAATTTGCTTAAAAATGTAAGAGAAATGATCGATTTGGAAGATTAAGATCACGTAATTTAGCCCGAGGTACAAGAAAGCAAATCTGGAGCCGCTAAAGGAATATTTTAAAAACACAACAATTTGTATGGGGACAAATAGAAACAATAAATTTATACCCAGGAATTTTTGCAAAAATACATAAGTAAATAAACAATTTACCAATTAGAATATAAAATATTAATTATTTTTTATTTAATTAAGAATTCGCAAAAAAAACATGTCAACCCAAACTTGGCGAAGAAGCCATCAATTATTTATCTAAAAAATGGAAAGATTTGAGACAAAAAGACCTCGATTCATCTGATATAAAGGTGTTGCCGATTACAACAAGAACTTATGAAAGTATGATCCGTATTTCCACAGCATTCGCAAAACTAAGACTTAGAAAAGAAGTTGAAACTCAGGATTGTAAACTTGCCTATCAAGTAAATAATAAGGATATATTTAAATAATTTTGTTGGTAAATAATAATTTGAAAAAAAAAAATAAAAAATCAATAGTTGCTAAAAAAATCTCTTTTCGGAGACGATGATTACGATTCTGATGATGACGATGATGATGATGATGACGAATAAGGAATGGAAGATGAAAGTTACCATGTAAAGGAAAAAAAAACTAAGAAAAGAACCACAACAACAACCAGTTCTAAAAAATAATCCGATAAGAAGCAACCCGCCTCTTCGCAGAAACAAGGATTTTAAAAATACAAAAAAAGCGAAGATGGAATGGATGAAGAAAAATAATAGCAAGTTTAAACAAGAGTCACCAGATAAAGTTAATAAAAGGCCTAGGAAACAGATTCTAAACAGCCGGAATTGACTGAAAGAATGCAAAAAATCAAAATAGTTGATGATAGTTAAGAAGCATCTTAGAAAATATCTCAGTTGCAAGTAGGAGCCATCAAGGTCACCAGACAAGAAAGAATCTTCGTGTTCTAAGCTATTGGAAAATTACTAAATAATACAGGGAGAGACTCTGTTTCAACTGAAGAGGTGTGGGATAGAGTTAAGGGAGAATTTGGAGCCGCAAACAAAGAAAAAATGATTAAATGTCTTTATGAATTAGAGGAAAATAATTAAGTTGAATATGTCGTAGAAGAAGACACCATTTATATTATTTGATAGAGTGATTGATTAAATATAATAAATTATAATAAAAAAAAATTATCACTGTTCTTATATTATTTAATTTAATTTTTTCTCTTGTAAAAAAAGAGCTATAAAATCTATAAAAAAATAAATTTATTAATACTTAATTATAACTAATTTAAAAAGTAGATAATTATTATTTATATTGAGCTTTTTCTAATTATCTTTTAAATTATTTAAAAAAAAAAAAACAACAATTATTTTATACTAGATCCACACTATTCATTCATACACATATAAAATAAAATCAGCAAAATATAAAAAAAAATTCTATTCATCTTTAAAATCAGTTTTGTTCAGATTTAAAACAAGTCATAAAAGGGAGTAAGTCATTTGTTTCAAATCTGGCATTTTATAATTATTCGAATTCGAAAGTTTGTTTCTTTTATAGCATCAACTTAAATATACTCATTTTTTGTTCCTAAATTTATAAAAATTGTATTTGTCTTGGAGACACTTTTTTCAACACCTACAGAGTATCAACAATTTACTAAGCCAAGTCCACTTATTTTTCTGAAATGGCTGTTCCCATTTGCAAGAATTAGAGGTAGATTAGCGTCTTGGCGAGGAAGATTTTATGGTGTAAAGAAAAGTTGTTTTCAGGTTCAGATTCCATAACTTCGCTTAAAAAACTGCTCTTCTTCCTCGAGCAATTTCAGAGCTTTAGAAAGTTGTGGGGAGGAATTTTCGCTTTCCATTAATGTAATTGTTCGCTATTCAGTGTTAACTGTGAATTGACTCTTAATCAAATTCTTCTTTTTTAACTCGTGTTCTTGGCAAAGTGTTTGTAAATCTTCAGAATTTAATACATCTTCATTTGACAGTATTTAAATAGTTAGTTCCTTGGGCATGGCCTCACTGCAGTTTAGTTCTAAAATGTATACATAACTGAATTCTCCATCACAAATGGAATTGTCTGCCTTTAAAGAAGTAATTTTCACGCCTTCTTCTTTTACTTTAATATTTTATAAATAAGAAGTAATTTTTTGAGAACTAGTCAGACGAATTCTGTATTTTTGCGATGTAGACTCCGACAAACATTGACCGTGGATAATTTGAAAGGGAATTTGCAAACTGATAAGCCATCTGTAGTATTGCCAAACCCCTTGTTCATTGGGTTAAATGAAAATGGCATTTTTTACTTTAAAATAAAATAATTATTGAGTATATTTATTTATTTTTTGCTAAAAAAAATAACAGAAATTTTATTACCCATTTCCAATTCTTCTTTCAATTACTCTTCGTCTAAATAATAATTTATTATTTATGAATCGAGTTTTTCCACCAATTTTTTATTCGTGCTGGACTGCAAAGAGTTTACTTTTGAAATGAAAAGCTGAAAAATTGGAGAAATTATCTTCTATCTTCTTCTTCAGATATTCCAATTCACTTTAAACCAATTTTCTGTCATATTTTAAGACATCTCGAACCAGCCAAATTCTATAGTTCCACGCATGGAAGTTTCTTTCATCTAAATTCAACATTTTAGAGCAAATTTTGCAAGTCTTATTCCACGACTCCTGGAGCTATATAATTAAATTATAAATTATAAAAGTTTATCAGCAAAATTAAATTAAAATAAATAGCAAAACACTTTCGTTACACATTTCTTTTCCAGTAGCCTTGACGATTTACTTTTCGATGTCAAAAGCTTTTAATATGAAGCCACTACCTGTGGTTCCATATGGAATAGCATTTGGGTCTTTTTTTTAAGAAGGGCAAGCGTCATCATGATTTCCTGGCCTATCATTTTGTACTACTACTCGAGACCTAATTCCTCGCACCTTTTTAAAAATATTTCTCTTCGGAAATTGTAGACGTGCGGGATTTCTGGACACAATTGCACCATGATATTACAAAATTCCAAAGGATCATCTACCTTTTCTCCCCCTTCCTAATTTCTAAAAATTCGCTTAGCATGGCAGAAATTTTTTCAGCCAATTCTTCTTATTTTTTTATTTCTTCAGGAGTTCTTTTAACCTCTTCTATCGTTCTTTTTTCCCGTGGTACATTTTATAATTTTTATTTTTTTTTTCAAATCCCCTTTTTTAATTGAAAATTTTTATTTATTTATTTGGTTATTGATTAATTTTTTTTTCTTTTTCATTTTACATTAATACTAATAGCAGACGAGCGGATAATACAATAATATAATAATATTATAAGTATTTATACATAGATAATCTGATAATTGCTATTAGATTTAATTTTGAATTAAATTAAAACAAAAAAATAAAAAAATTTTTCACTTTCCGCAATAATTTCTTAAATTTTTATTAGTAATTATATATATTTTAACAAAAAATTATTTTTTTATATAAATTCTTGAAATATAAATTAAAAAAAAATAACTCACTTTTATATTTTTATATATTAATATTTTATATATCAATTATAAAAAAATAAAAACAATCAACAAGGCCTCCAGGAGGGTTTTCCATAGCGTTTAGTATATTCTTTGGCTGCTCTTCTTTCTGCAAGTGTCGGAAATCTTAAAATCTTAGTGGGACTTGATTCGGTGGAGTTGTTATTGCTAGATTAATTGTAAGGGAAATTAAACTCATTTAAGCTATCATCTTATAGTCCGCTTCTCCTTTTCAAAGGAGAGGTAGAAGGTAAAGGAAATCTACTGCTATCTCTGGACTTATATGGAGATTCACAAAGAATAAGTTCCTCTGATTTGTCTAAATCCTCATTTCTTTTGCTGCTACTCGATTCCGATTTATCTAAATCTTCAATTCTTTTATTCTCTTCTTCAGGAGAATCTAATAGCAACTGACTGTCTCGTTGCGAGCCGCTGTAGGAAATATCTTTGTTTTAAAATAGAGCAGAAAAGTCTTTATCTATTTAACCTGAAGAATTAAATAATTTATGATTAATATTATAGTCAACTAAATCAATTAATAAATAGAAAATTAATATACTTGTTGTCGACTGTGGCTAAATTTCCTATGGAACAATTCTCCCCTTTTAAATACCTTCGCAGTATTAATCAAAATGCAAGTGCTTTGGGAAAATTAGAAAATGAAATTAATAATATTTTTTTATATAAAAATGCAAAATTATGTTTTTTACTGTTTCTCGCAAGTATTTTAAAATAACATATCTCAATCTGATCCAATTTTTATAACATCTCCAACTCTACAGTTTATGGATTTTGATGTATTTTTACATTTTCAAAGGTAATTTTTCCTTAATTCTTTTTTGCAAGTTGCTATATCCACGAGGGTGAAGAGCCACCATTTTGTTATCAAAAATTTTAAAGGCCAAATATAAAGCATAACAGAAATGTGTTATTATTCCCATATAACCCATTATTTTCTTAACATATTCGATTTCACTGTATATGTTAACTAAACTGCAATAACTTAAAAACAATAGTACTCTCATACTCCTCTGTAAAAATGTAAGTATGTTTAAATATAATTTTATAAATTAAATAATAACAAATATTATATTACCTAATCTAATAACAAAATCTCTTTAAAATTGTACGGCTTACAACTGGACTGCTTCAGGAAATATAGATATATCCTATATAAATAAATAGATTATTAAATATTAAATTATTGAAAAATTGTTTAATTTTACACTAAAGAAGCAAAAATTAGTTTGACACCAGCATATTCGTTGTAAATGGCTCCAAAAATAACAATTCTAACATAAAAAAAATTTATTTTTATTATTTTCTTTATAAATTATATTAAATAATATATTCTTTTTAAAATTTTACATAACTTTTTTGTACATACGAATAAATTCCCAATAGTAGTATTATTTCCTCAAATCTGTAGCTAAAAATCCTATTTTAATAACCCTTGTATACCACTACTGCCTGTTTTATCTAAAAGTCCTAATAACTTGGATAAGTAGGGAAAATGGAACTATGACTGCCCAAATCAAAAGGAAAGGAATTCCCACCGCAGTCGTGAATAATTTTTGCTGGCTTATATTGCAATCGAATGTCAAATCAGCTGCGATGTATTGGCCATCTCCGACTTTTCTACAATTCGTAGCCTAAATTAAAATATTAGAAAATCAATTAAATTATCATTTATTAAAGTTATTTTGTACTTTTAATAACGTAGATAAAATTCCAGGCTGCATATAAATCAAGAAAAACATACAAGCATTATATATATGGTATAAGTTAAACTTTTTATCTTTGATTTTAACGTAAACCGTGTACAGAAATAGCACAATCATACCATAAATAAGCGGCAAACAAAGGGCCCAAATAACTCGAGTGAATACAATTTTTAGAGATGCGTCTTTTTGGTTACTTAAACTACAGTCCAAAAAGTACGAAAAGAGCTGAATGGGACTGTTGAAAATGGTCGGGACGAAATTAATATAATTATCCCCCTCAAAAGATGAAATATTACAAAATTTGGCCAGAGCTAAATAGTGGAATAACTGTTTAATGAAGAAAGGAGATTTATCTTAAAAGGCACAGTTTCCGGCAGGCATTATTCCCCAAAGTCTGAGGTATTTGGAATACGAGATGTTTGTCCCGAGTTTCAAAGTGTTTTACACTGTGAAAATTATGAACCATATTTCTGTACACAGAATTACAAGGTTCCTAAAAATATTTAAAAATGAAACTTCATCACTGCATTTGTTGCATTTTAAGGCTAGCGGATCCCTTCTGTAAGACTAGTCCCAAACAGTTCCGAAAACATCACATTCTTCGCAAAGAGGCTGTAAAATAAAAAAGTAATGATAATATTAGTTTGATAGTGTAATGAATGTAAAATGTATTTACGCCAATATGCCCTTCGATACAGTGTTTTCTAGATTTTGGACTTTCAGATTTGCAATTATCTGGTCTAAAAAACAAAAATAACAATTTTTGGATTTTTTTTAATTAAAAATAATAAATGATATTACCTGTTGGCACATTTAATAACTTTGAGAGAGTTTTCCAGACCTTCGTTTCGCCAAAGTCCATTTCTGATATTTATCTTTTCTCTTTCACAACTTACGGCTATGTCGTAGGGACACTTGATACATTTTTACCCCTGCTGCATTTTTTCTATCGTCGGAACTTCGAGAGAGTAAAAACCGACAGGACATGCGTAGCACAGCAAAATATCATTTTAATATGGTTGATATACTTCTCCTATTTCACAGTTTCGGAACTAAATATTTAACTTCGTCGTTCCTTATTCCTATTGCACGACTCTTTTGTTTACGTGATCCAACTTGTGAAGGGATAAGGACTACACATTTACCTATATATTCGAATTCGGAATCGAGTAGATCACAAGTTCTTATATCATATAGCTCTTTTGCGTTATGTTAAATTTGCTGGCTGGCACCGAAGTCTGTCCTTCCAATCTGAAATTTTGATAAAAATTAATACAATTTTTAAATGAAAAATTTGTATTTAACTTAATTACGCAAATTTTCTGTCATACTCCAGTGGCTTCACAATTTCAACACTGAATATATTTTCTAATTCATTGACAATTTCCAGGGATTTTGAAGCGTACTTTTGCAGGTCAATTTTGATAATTTCTCCGTCGCTGTCTAGTAACTTGCAATCAAGTTAGATATTTTATCCACTCACCGCAATAGACTTGTTGTAGTTCCCATCTTCTATTCTCTGTACCCTGTCTCCGGACAGAAGTAAATAGACGGGGTAGTGGCCGACGTCATTTCCATAAATTTCCGCTTCGTTGTTAGAAATATTATACTCTTTTGTTATAGTACTGATTTTTTATCCATTTTAGATTTCCGGACGCACATAAAAATCAGGAATTATATCAATAAATCTAATTCCCCCTCCAATCAGAGCGAAATTTCCGATGATGTTTACTTAATTCAACAAGTTAAAGTTAGTTTTGTTTGAGAAAATTACACCTCCTGATCCCTCGGCAGTATTCAGAGTGAAATTGGAGGAAGAAATGAAATTGTTTTGTTAAGTGCAGTTGGAAAAATAGAAAACACCTCCATTTTAACCTGTGTTTCTGAAGGCCTATATTCCTTCGATATAGAATTTTTGAACTTTTTATAGTTGAGCAATAGCTCCTATAAACGAAAAAATTATTGTTTAAAATTTATATTTTTATTTTATTAAATTAATTTATTTATTACCATTAGCTTTATAGAAAAAATTGTCTTAAAATATGGATTTTTTAATATTAACATAGTTTGAAGTCAAAGACATAATGCTGTAGGGAAGAATGCTGGTGTTGTTTGCAAATAAGAAGTTATTTATATCAATTTTATCCGTAAGCAAATTGTATATTCTGTTGTTATTAGAATAAGTGTTTGTGTTGTTAAATAGAGATAAGTTTTTGTTGTATTTAAATTCTATTTTATCAGCCAGGACATCCGAAACACCTTACAGCTACAGTACCTTGCTCATTATGGGGCCTGAGGCTTCAATAAAACTGAAATTTAAATTTGTGAGAGCGATGTTTTAAGATTCAAGGGCTTCAATTAGGTATTGACTGCTCTTGTCTAGCTTAGTTTTTGTAATTGTAACTCTATTAAATAGTATCGGGTGAATAAGTAGAATTTTCTTTAAATATAAAAATTTTACTAATTAATCTTTATCTCAGCAACATTATTGAATCGAAACAGTCCTGAGTTGATTAGACTCAATTCTTCTATGACCAGTTCTTCTATTGTAACTTATTGCACGTTAATGATATTGAAAAGTTAGGTATCGGTAAATTTCTTAATTTTGATTTGCAGTTTTTTATAATTATCTATTCAAGATCCTTTAAAATCATCTGTACTCCTGAAACTTCACTTCCGATTTCGATGTTCACCATCTGGATTTTCTTAATGAAAGAACTAAATTTTACCAGTTGCTTGTCTTTTAAAGACTCGTAAATGAACCGGAGATTCGTCAGTTCAAGTTTTTCCTGCTTTTATTCTGTGAAAGTTTCTTCTCCGATTATTAAATCGACAATTTCTAAACAAGTGAATTAAATGAGATTTATATATTTAAAAAATGAAAAATTTTAATTAAATTTACTCGATTCTTCAGGCTGTCTAAGGACTAGTATTGACCTATGTTTATGAGTGTTCAAAGGAAGATAGGGATAAGGATCCTTAGCCTAGATTACGTATTCATATTGCAGGAAACTTAACTGAGAAGACATGTTCGAAATTTGATCTTGAACCATGTGGAATTCTTCAGACATGAGCGGGTTATTTTGGAACGTATAGGCACACTCAACCATATCATTGTTTATAGGAATTTTCGCATCATAATCGAACATTTGCTATAGCGATATCCCCTTTAATTGGACTCTTATTTTCGTATTGCTATCTGTTAGAGACAACTATTTGAAAGTAAACACTGCATTGGCGAGTTTGAATTTCGCAATTTCTTTTGAATTTTAAGCTGAAAATGAGTAAATATAGAGCCCCTGCTTACTCTAAATGAACAAAAGGCTACTGGATATAAATTGGATATCTTAAATATTTTAAAGCATCAAAGGATTTCTAATCAGTCCTTTCAAACTATAAGTGCTCATGTCATATATGTTTATTTACAAATCAGAATAAAAGGCAAATAAATCAAAGGAATTGTCATAATGTATTTTGTGATTTTTGGTTCCTGGGAGGTTCTTTTTGCTTAGAATTGTGAAATTATCAGAACTTGTCACCAATCCAAAATTATCTCCTGTTGAAACACTCAAAATTATTTTCTTCTAAGTGCTTAATTAAACATTATCAATCGGATTGTTGTGACTGTCAAGCACACTTTTTAGTGTTATGGCATTGGCTAAATATTCATAAATTAAAATTGTCCCGTCTTTGGAGTAGGTGAAGAGTTGTTTTCCCTACAGTTCGATTATAACATTATTTATCCTCTACTTATGTTTATCTAACACGACTACAAATGTCAATGTAGGTTAATACGACCAAACAATGAGTTTCTACACATAAATAAATTAAAATTTTTAATAAAATGAACATTCTACATTTATTTTTAAAGTTTAGTAATCTTTACCCCTTATAAATCATAAGTTAACACATGTTGGTAAGATTCATTTAAGCTATATCCTACTATTTTTTATACATGGTCGTTTTTAACGACTAATTGAGCAATTTAATTAGAGCTATCTATGGTGTACCATTGCAATTTATTTTCATTAATACAACCGAATTTAGAACCTAAGGCTTAAGAATAAATTAATTTGCTGCAGTTTTAACCTGCCAAAGTATTTAATTATGCAAATTATAAGGAGTATAAAAACAAATCACTATCTTTTATAAGTAAAATTTTATCTTAAATATATATCAAATCTAATGGAGTTGTATTCATTTAGGCCAAATATACCAATTAATTAGATTAATAATTCCATGCATTTGACTCACTATCAATTCCGACTATATTAGGGTCTTTTTAAACAGCATATAATTTCTGCTGTTCTGGAAATAGAGATAATTACCCTTTAATTCCGATAATGGGTTTGTAGCCTGATTTTTTTTTATTATAATTATTTTTTCAAATAAACAAAAATTGTAAAAAAAAATAAAGAATAATTTACTCCATGATATCACTTTTTTCTGATCATATGATACCAGTTAATTACTTTCTGTGTTTATTATAGCTCCTGTAATGGGACCTTACAAAGAATTGTGATATAAGTTCCCTTCTAAAACTCCTATTACCTATTTTTATAATACATCCCATATAATTATTTTATAATTTGAAATTTTCATTAAAATTCCGTTTTCTAAATCGTCAACCACCCCATGGTTTTTGCCAGTATGCTCCGGGAGAGTTGCGACTAGTTCTGTAACCTAATTATTTCCCTACAACGAATACACATATATCGTGTCATATCCGGTATCAAGTAGAGAATAGCATATAATTTGCTTTGTATACTCATTGATTTTTATCTTTTAGTATTTAATTTAATTAAATTTATTTATTAATAAAACAGTTTTTTATAATATTTTTATTTACTCTTTATATCTGAATCTTTTCGGTTTTGAAAACTGACAAAACTCTAAAATCACTTAGCCCCCTTATAATCATTTAGCCTGAGTCTACAGAGACTAATACTTACACAGATTAGACAATTTATACATCCACAATAGTGTTGAGATGTCCAGGGTAGAATGATTATATTTTTTTCTCCATTTATTGAACTGTAAACATGAATATTACTATCATAAAAAAAGATTCTAGGAATTATTGGATCGAATAGAGCCCCTTGAATTGAAGATAATTAAAAGCTTTGGAGTTGGTTATCAGCAATATATTATTTTATAATAACATTTCCATCAGTGTCCCAACTAATAAGTAGATTACTGTTGGCATTTATCATCAATCCAACAACACCTTTTTTAACAAAGAGTTTTTAGTTAAAGAAACTTTAAATAAAGTTTAATTTATAATAAAAATTAAGAAACTTTACCAGAAGCATGGGTTGTTATATATTAGGAGAATATTCCCGATGGATAGGAATATTTAGCTATTTTACCATCTAGAGAAGAAGAAAAGGCCAAACCAGTATTTATATCGTAAACGAAATTAGTTACATCTTTATTATGATTATTCAAATCTGTATTTACCTACGAGTTTAGATCTACCCTAACTAAATTTTTCGCTGTCCCTTTACTATATGACCATATAATATTATTAACAGAATCATAAACTATCTTTTAGATAAATTCATCGTGAATTCCCGTTATATCTCTTAATTTTTTATAATCATTTAAACTATACAATTTTAAGTCTTTAGTTTGTATAACCATTAAATTTCTTTCTGGGAAAACATTGATTTTTTAAATATTCGCTCCTGCCTCATCATGCACCTCTAGACCGTCTGTTTATTGAGCTATATATAAAAATTTACCCACATTACCATTATTAAACCTAACAAAACAAAAATTTAGAAATGAATTAAAAAGTAAACATTTGAAAATGTTATGAATTGTTTACCCTAAAAATAGTAAATTATAATCTTCAGCTTGATCCATTGAAGATAAAGGATACTAGAGTTTAGACTTTTATATAAGCATTAATTTTTTAGAAATAGTGTCTACTTTATATTAGAATAATGTAGAAGATGTTTCGTCATTGTAATAGGTGAATACAAAGTTTTGCTAGATATTTCCTTTCTTAAAATTAAACAAAAGATTTTAACTCTACTTAAATAAATAAATAGTATCCAACAGTTATGAATTGTTATAATTCCATAAAAGCAATGCTTTATTTGAATGAGCTGACAAAACCAGTTCTATTTCTTGTGATTTTATTTGTAAACCAACTCCTTACACCTATTAACTGTTTGCTTGAGGGTTTATAAATGATTTTTTAGTATTAAATTGATATAGTAACCCTACAATTTTTAATTCTATTATATAAATATTTCCATTATCGAGAATGCACCCGATATTAAAATCTGAGATTTCTTAATCTTTTACACATAAACTAATAGGGGTCAAATTATCTAGTTCAATATCTTTTAGAAAGAAGTATTTATCATCCAGTAAACTTCTCCTCCTATTACTCGTAAATGGATCTTGAAATATCTCTTTCCCACTATTAATTTGATCTTATCCTTCAGATAAAATTCTTCGACTACACGAATTGGAAGCCTTCTGACACTATGTAGGACATTATACTGTGTCACACTCATCTATCAAACATTTTATTTCTTTATCATTGAGATCTCTATTATACACCAAACTAATATATAGTAAAATAAAAATAACTAAAAAATACTGGCAAAATTATAAATATAATGACAAATGGTATTTTCAGTTTTACAATTAATCTATTATGGCAGAGAGATGATTTGCAGATGGATTATCTATTTTAATTTTTTAATAAATCAAAAATGTGTTAAGTACAATGATTATTTTATTTTATAAAAAATAATTATATAATTACTTGATATAGCAGAATGAGCTAAATAGCAATTTCCTCTCGTCTAATGTTATAAATTGTCTGTATAAGTTCCTGACAGAGTTCCTGTCAATTCAATTTTATTTTTAAATACTTTAATATCGTTATCCAATATCTTAATTACATAATGATTCCAAACTGAAGCTTCCAAGGCTATTTAAAATTTATAAATAAATAATTTTACTGTGCTTGTTAGCAATGAAAAATACTATACCTCCAGTAAAAACATTTCTCTTATAATTTTAATTGACCAAACCATATTCTACAGCCAAGTCTCCAGAAGAATTTAAAATATAGGCTGTAATGTATTATATTAATAATGAATTGTGACTGAATTCAAAAATTCGGGCCTCAGGAGTTAAAATAGCTATTTATATATAAAATTAAACAGAAACTTTTTATCCTAAAGATCTACAAAATAATAATAAATATTTGCTAATAGACTAATAAATAAATAATTAATTTATATTTATTACATAGATGGAAGTAACCCATAACTATTTCCCTAAAAAGAAACAGCTTCATCTGATCTTTTTCCTGAAACTTAGTTGGCACCATCCTTTTTAACAATATTTTTTTACTGTACAATTGGAATGTCAGGCATTTACTTACATTTGGTTCCAAATTCTTTAAAACAGACACTATTTTCATAACTGTATCCAGGCCCGCATGTCTAACAATTAGATGAGACATGAACACAAGAAGTACAACCGATATTACACGAATCACATGTAAAAAGTTAGGAATTAGTGCCATATTTTTTATAATATCCAGTTTTGCATTGTGTGCAATCATTTATTCCAAGTCCTGTGCAACCATTGCATTAAACAGGACATGCTTCACAATTAGGTTAGTTGGGTCTTTAGAAAGTGTTGTTTGGACAGGCTTAGCAAAGCCCTCCAACCACTTCAAACTGGGAGTCACATGTAAAGCACAACACATTGGAAATGCAAGTGGTACAGTTTGTAGGGCAATTGTGACAAACGTTAAAATTATCTTTGTACTAGTTCGACAAGCAAGTTACAGACACCACACATTTTTTATCTCCAGTCAATATTAAACCTTCGTTAATTAAAATTGTCTTTAAAATTTTAATTTTATTTAATTAAATCAATTTTGCACGAACCTTGGGGACATTGTGTACAATTATTTAAATCAGGTCCTGAACATTCTTGGCAAGAAGTATGACATGATTGGCAAGTGTTGTTTATGGTGTTTAAATACATTTTAGTATTACAACTTAAGCATTTTTTATTGAATCCATATTCGCAAGTCTTGCAGTTTAAATCACAATTTACTACATACTTGCATTCAGAGCCCACAAGTTAGTAGTCTGTGGCACAAGCAGAGCAATTAGTAGCACTTCCTGAGCACTTCGTGCAGCTAAATAGTATTTTAATATAAATAATTATATAAAAGCTCTTAAAAAAATAATAATTACGAAGGATCACATCTAAAGCATTGGGAATTTGAAAGGTAGTGTACTTTTAATAATAAAAAAATAATAAATTTTATGTTATTTTTTTATTTAAAATAAAAATTTAAATATATTACACTCAACGCAGCTTTGACATTGTGTAGGTATAGCAATACAAGATTCACAAGGAGATTGGCATTTAGCACAGAAATTTCCGCCAATAAAAACATACCCATAAACGCATTCAATGCACTCTGTAATATTAGAACCAGTGCATATTTTACAATTCTGTGCACAATTGGAATAAAGACATAGATTTCCCTTTGCAAATGAAGAAATTTTAATGTAATTTAAATAAATTAAATAACATAATTAAAAATTACAACTAAAGTATAGTTATTCTCGCATGAGTAACATTCAGTGGGAGAATTTTTTACATGTTACACATGCGGAATTACAGGGAGAACAAGTAGATCCGTTTAGGTAATATTTGTCATTACAGGCCGAGCAATTAGTTACCGATCCCTAGCAAGCTGAACACGAAGGATGACATTTACTGCAAACGAGGCTTACTTTGGCATATCCTACTCTGCAAATATCGCATTCAGTTGAATTGGAGCAGGCACTGCATTCTCCCAAGGCCCCGCCTTGACAACTCTTGCAGGTACTTCCGTCTAAGTAATATCCAATATTGCACTCTGAGCATTGGCTTTACAATATTCCTATGCATTTCGTGCATGAAGAATGACAATTATTAAATACGCATTCTCCACTACTGTTAAACTCAAATAGAGAAGCGCAAGTAAGACATTTGTTCGTACCGTCTTTACATGATGAACAAACTGAATTGCACTCCTTACACTCCCCTCCATCAAGATAATGTCTATATATACATCTGCTACACACATTAATAGCAGTACATTCTATACATTTGCTGTTGCATTTTTTACATATGGTATCGAAATAATACCCTTAATAACACTTGTCACATATATTAGTATTTGCACAACTTTCACAGTTTTAATCCACACACTCTACCAAAAATAATTAAACCATTTTATTATTTATTTTAAATAAAAGATAAAATGCCTTTATTATTTTATTACAGGTTTCTGAACCAAACTACATTCTCCATAAATACATTTTCCCTGACTATTCTACTGAAATAATTCTGTCCACACTTGTGAACACTTAGTTAAAGGCGTTGTTTAAAAGTTTATTTCCCCTTAAGTTTCCAGTTGAATAATCCCATAGATAAATGTTGTTTTAAACTATGCGAAAAGAGATGAAGAGAGGGATTAATTGGATCTAATCCTATTCCAAGCAACTGTTCATTGGGATCTTAAGGAGATATTTGTTTTATTAACTAAACGGTATCATAGTTAAATACATTTATAATATTATTTTCATGTAGAGTTATAAGATAGTTTTAATGTCTTATATATTTCTTTATCTGAGATTAGGTATTTGCTTTTATATAAGTAGCTCCGGATATGTCATTCCAATTTATTATATCTTCATTCATACTATACAGCTCTTCTTTATCCTTGTCATAAATAATGTTTGCAATCGCTTTTTAGGAATTTTTATTAGTTTCTTCATCAAAATTAGTTATTTTATATAATATTCTTTAAAAAAATTAAATATGTAAATTAACAAATTGATAAATAAAAAGTATAGCTTTTTACTATTGATTTCCTTTATTAAAATTCACAATTTCGTCTCCATAACTAAATATATTAGAATTGCCATACAATTGTATCCCATTTATTATGAGTCTTTTATTTTAAATAGTAATTTTATTATCTATGTATGGAGGTCCCTAAGTATAATCAAAGACCATAATTTATCCCAATTTATTACTAAGATAAAGCTTATTGGTTTCATTTATAATAAAATCTGAGTTTATCTGGATATCTTTAACTTTAGTCACATTATTTATATCTTATAAATTCCAGATAGCTAAACCATTTATATCTTAAGAAATCATTAGGCTTTTGGTAATATCAACTAAAACATTTATAATTTGCGATGTATGATGCTATAGTTATTTTTAAATTGTTTTCGTATTTATATTTATAACATAAATTTCGTTTGACGCTAAAGAACTTTATCTAGCCCCCTTTAAATCTGGTACTATAACCATGTAAGAAATGCCACCAAGCTAGAAAACTTAAATTTTTTTTATGTCGAAAGACACTGTTAATATTAATTCTCTTTGACCAGATTTTTTAAATTGCCAGGAATAAATATTTTTTTGGCTTGAAAATGCGTAGATTTATTATTACTGTTCATCGATAAAATTTCCTATTATATCATCAGAGCTTGCTATATTAAAATTTTTTTAAACAATATAAATAATGCAAATAATAACTTTAATTAGTTACGCGCTGACAAAGTAAAAGAATCTGCAAATGTAATAAAATTGGTCACATATATTTCGTTCTCTTTCCTTGAAATGACTGTTGAAGAATTTTAGTTTATATAGGAATTGTCTTCTACTAGTCCCTGTAATTTAATTTTTGAAATAAAGGACAATGTTTCATAATTCCATAAATAAATATAAGCGTTTGAATTTAATGTAATAAACGTTTTGTTTCCATTTAAAACTTTCATGTCCAATATTTTTGCTTCATTTTAAATTTAAGCTAAAGTGGCTAGTTTTTTCCCTGTGTTTACATCAAATTTATTTACTTCAGACCTCTCCCCAGCAGTAATTAATATATTTCCCTCTACTTTTATTTTAACTACACTATCTTTCAAAATATATTTCCCCCTTTCTTGGAAAATGGGACATGTATCCATTTATCGACAAGCTCTGCTCTAATATTTAATTAATAATTTGATTATTATCGTATAAAAATGTCTATAAACAAAATTTTCTATTTTTTGATTTTTTGTTTTTTTTTTTTTAGAAAAAAAAAAACTAAAATAAAAATAAATTTCTTAAAATAGATAAAAGAATTTCTTTATAATAAGGTGTTAGTCTATAATAAAAAACTACTTTTCATTTTGTTATAAAACTGCAATTAAACGAATTCTAATTTTATTTTATTCTTCCCAAAGTTTTAAAACGGTTTTGTTCTTATATGTTTTTAAAATTTAATTTCTGATAATAAACAATTTAAAAATTACCTGATCATCACTGTAATAATTTAATGGACAGTTATTTACACAAATTGATCCGTAAAGAAAAGTATCTCCACTACATGTTGATGTGCATCTTTCTTAAATTAAATTAAAATTTTATTTACATTCTAAACATTCTTTTCCATAATAGCATTTGGAACAATATGGATCGCATAATGATTAGAATTACTAGATGCAAAGTACAAATATTATTAATTTTAATAAAATTTATTAAATTTTCCTTTAGATTTTGCTCTTTCTTTGACAAGAAAAGGCCAACTATTAAATAATTTACATTGTCTATTTAAAAAATAATTTATTAATATGAAAATAAGGCCTTGTATTTTTTTCTTCTCTTTGCTTATTGATTATATTATGATTTCTATATTGATTTATTTTATTTATTTTTTTAATTCAATATGTAATCTAAGACTATTTTTTAAGAAAATATTATATTACATGAAGAATTATATTATTTAGTTTTTGTTTAATTGGATAAATAAAAAAAAATTTTTAATATATTATTTTCTTCAGAAAAGTATTAAACTCACAATGGATTAATTTAAGTATTCTAATATTATATTTTTATATGCAATAATATCATTTTAATAATTCCAATTATATCTGAATTTTTATATATATATTTAATTCATTTCATATATATAAAATCGATAAATATTATTCAATTTATTGATTTGCGTCAATATGGAGTATTAGATTTTTTATAATATAATTCATATAATCTCTTTTAATTGCTAAAAATAAAAGGCTTAGATTAAATTATGTAGTAATAGTGCTTGTAAATTTATCAAAAATTAAATGAATAATAATTAATGATTTTGTATCATTTGATAAATGGTTTTTTTCAATAATATTATTTCGATAACACATATTATTTTTTATAAAAATAAGTAAATTAAAATTTATTTAGAATACATTTTATATAATGTTTGTTTTAATAAATTTATCTCTAAATTATTAGAAATAATTTAAATATATTAACTATTGATATTAGAGACAAAGTGTATATTTTTTATAATATACACAGTATATATTCAATAGTTTATAATAATTAAAAAAAAATAATGGATAGGAAATATAGCCATTCATATTTACGACTATATAATTTATAATTATTTTATAAATATGTTATTTTTACAAAATAAAGTAATAAAAAGAATAAAAAATATTAGAATTTATATTTTAACTAACTCAAATAAAACAGATATTTTTATATAATTATAATACTTTTAAATAAAATTGAATTTGTCATATATAACTAATTGTTGGGATTTCTTCACTTTCTGAAAACAGAGAATAGTTTTCAGGATCAAAATTAAAAACTTCTTTTATTCTTTAATCATCTTAATTTTCTAATGAAAAATAGAAAGGGGATTCTTCACAAAAAAAGGGGTTATCACTAGAATAAAAATTATTATCTTTTAATTCTTGCACTACATCTTATATCTATTATTCATTTTATAAATGTCTACACCTATAAAGTTAATATAATTATCAGATAATAATAATGCTATTATAAGATAGAAATTTTATATTTATTCTGTATGTCTGTATTATAACAATAAACTGTAATTTTTTATTTATAATAAATATTAAATTACTTATAGTTTAATTGCTAAAAGTATTTTTGTGACTTAAGAAAATCATCAAGTTTTAAATTGTGTTTTTCTTTCATATTTTCAAATCTTTCTCTAAATTACTCAACTTGTTCTATTTTAAATTATTAGAAAAATAAATTTATGATGTTGCAATTTATACCAATATTTATCTTACCTTCATTAACTTAATTTTCATATTCTGAATTTTTAGGCATATTATCCTCTTTTTTTGATTCATCAGGAGTAAAACTAAATATTCTACCCAATATATAAGCCTTTATTCCATTAAAAAATTTAAAAAATTAAAATGTTTTAAAAGATACAAAAAATAAGAGGTTTTAAATCTCTTTAAAAACCTTATCATATTAAATTATATAAATTTACATTTCTTTTATATCTGTATAGTGCTTCTTCTTTTGATAATTCTCTCGCATTTTTTTAATTAAATCTCAATTCCTTTTAAATAATATAAATAATTTGTTTAGTAAATCTAAATCAAATGTAAATTGCTGACTATTTCTTACAATGAAATTTTATGAGTGAATATCTTTGAAATGGGATTATTATTATCCTTGCATACTTATTATAAAAATATTATTTTATTGTTATATTTAAATAGGATGTGTTTATTAATCAATATATAATTTATTATATGCTTATAATAATAATAAATTAAGTAATATATTAATATAAAGAGTTGAAAGAATAATTAACAAATAATATTCCCGCGATTAATTATAGACTAAAATAATTACAATATTATAATGAATTTAAATGATTTTAAAGGCTTTATCTATAATTTGATACAGAAAAAATTAATTTAATTTAAATCATGTTTTTAAAATATTATTTAATCGCATCATTGTATTATATTTTCTTAAAATTCTTTTTCATTTTATATTTATTTTTGGAAAATGGGATCCATATCATCCTTATTTTTATTATCATCATGTTTTAAACTCTCAATTTATTCTTTTTATATTAAAGAATGATCACCCTACTACATAGATCTTTTAATAAAATTCGATTGCATTTAGTTATTTTATTAGTCTTGTTTGTTTTCACTATTTAAAGTTTATTATTATTCTTGCTAAGTCTTAATTTAATTATTATCTTTTTAATCATTTTCTTATTTTTATTTTTACTGATTTTAATGTTATTATAACTATTCTTCAAGTTCTTGTATTTCTTAAGACAATTGATGAGGATCATTTTTTACTTAATCTTTAGATAATTCTTATTCATCTCCATTATTGTTTTTATCTTAGTTATTCTATTATTTAATAAAGATATTGTCCAAATTCTCTGCGTTTTCTCCGGCTTACTATTATTTTTGCTATACTTCATTATCCTTTTTATTATTTACTTGATTATCTTTCTATGCAATTTTTTCATTTTACTGCACATTTTACTGATTTGACTATTATTATTATAAAGTTTTAATATGTTAAATGTTAGAAAAAGGATTGACATCAGAGTTAGGTTTTTATATATCTTATTTATTACTATCTTTATTTTATTAAATAGCATTTTAAGTTTAATTTTAAACAGGGGTTTAACTTTGTTAATTTCCTCCACTTTATTGTGTACCATTATCAGTTTAAATTTCTTCTTTTTCTGAAACTGATTCGTGGTATTCTTTAGCTAATTTTCTCTAAAGCTCTAGTTATTTTTTCACTTTGTCGTCATAAAACTCCTTTTTTCCTTTTGTTCTAGTTTTTTTCCCTTTTTTCTCTTACCAAACATCTTCATAAACATACTTTCCATTAACTAACATTCCAATTATACTAATTGTTTAGGTCCTTAACTTACCTTATTTTTTGTATCCTTAATCAAATTTACTCATTTCACCCTATTGCCAATATCCTTCCCAGAATTTAGGGCAATCTTCAGAATGTCCGGAAAAATAAAGAATCCCTTTACATTGAGTATATTTTTAATTCATTGATAATATAATATGTTTTATTAAATAATATATACCATATCCATTTTTAATATCATTTTTATAATATCCTGTATACTTAGATCCTAAAATTAAAAATTTTAAAAATATATATTTTAAATGTAACTATTCTTACCATTAGACCATAAAAATTCTCCATACCCATTCATTTTACCATTTCTCCATTAACCTAAATGTTAGTATTTATAAATAAAATTTTAATAAAATTAAAATTATATTAATTTGCTTTACCTGCATATTATCTTCCATCATGCCATTTATAAATTCCGAATCCATGAAAAACATTATTTTACAATTCTCCCCAATAAGAATCTTATTCAACGAAATATACATGCCATTAAAACTTACCTTCTCCATGTTTCTGTCCTTAATAATATTATCCTCTATATGAAGATCCGTTGGACCAAGTTTCAACACCAAATCCATGTTATTTTCCAAGTTAGAATGTACCTTAGTATCTTCATTAAATTGATAAATAAATTTTTTGTATTTTTTATCAATTTAATTATTCTTACTCAAAACCATCATTTTTTTTCAGTTTTCCTTATCCTTTTTTATACATTAATATTAATTTAATATAAAAATGAAATGTGTTTTGAATTATATTACCCTAAAATTGATTGTCCAAAAATTCTCCTTCATAGTATGTTCCATCTTATTGTATCATCCTTCCATAACCATTAGCCTTACCTTTCCAAACTTCTCCTTTATAGTAAATATTCATAAAGAAACTTTTTTAATTGTTTTCAGAATTCTCAGCATAAAAATATATTTCTCCATAACCGTGAGGGACACCTCCGAGCCAGGTCCCCTTATAAACAAATCCAATATCTTTTTCTGTGGGTAAAATATACCAATAATCGCTTTTAAACAATTTGCTTTTATTTTTGGAATACCTATTATTTATAAAATTATTAAAATTAATTACTTATATGTTTGGAAAAAAAGTTATTTAATATAATTAACAATTATAAACTTTATTTTATTTTAAATTTTAATATTTATTTTTTTTAGGTTTTACCAGACATTTTTGTTTTTAATCATTCTTGACAATTTATCTATTACTTTTTGAATTTCTGTTGGTACTTATTCAATCAATTTGTTAATTTTTTTCTAACTTGATATTTTTTATGCATAAGTTTATGGAATATTTTCGTTCTATTTTATTCCTTGTTCAAGCACATCCTTATTAGGAATGTTATGTTCATGAGAAGGATTTTAACAATTAAGTCTATTGAAAATGTAAATATTATCAATTATCTAAATTTTTTTTTTGGTAAAAAATTGTAAGTAAAGAAAAAAGTAATTATATGTATTATTTATAATGTGTATATATGTTATCATATAACAGTTTTACTATTTTTCTTCCTGATTTTCTAATAATTGCGCTTTTTGTTAAGATGTTTCGAGACATAGGCCGTTTGTAGTTTAATTTAAAGTAAGTATTCCGCTGCATTTTAAAGTATTAGTTTTGGATTAAACCGATAGTAAAGAAACTTGTTTATTTGTTTTATTTTCATCTTCTCTGTCTGAATCATCATTATTTTGTCTAGTGTAATGTTGACTTGTTTAATCATTTTCTTAATAATATTCTTCTTCATCACTTTCCTGAACAAAATCCTTATCATCTCCTTCTGATTTGTTGATGATATTTGGAAGGTTATCCTAATCACTCATGAATCTAGTATCTCTAGTGCAGCAATTAATGGATTTAAAATCCAGTTCTACCGAAGGTAGAGGGTTGCTTTAGCATGCTCCCATTATAGTAATATTAGTTTAATAATATTTTAAATATTAAAAAATATAAATTTAGATATGAGTTTTCTTTAATTTCTTCTTACTATTAATCGTTTTATTTGTTTTTATTTATGTTATTCGTAAATAAAGTTGAATAATAATTCCTCCTCTTCAAAATATAGTAGTGATATAAATATGAAAGTGTATGGAAAAAATTAAGTATTTAAACAGCATAGATTATATCACTGAGGAAATTTGTTGATGACTAAGTAGAAAGAATTGTAGTATTTATTTATTATTCTATCTGCTTCTGAATAGAAACATATTTATAAGTTTTAAAATATAATATAATAATATATAATTTAAAATATATATTTTTTACTTTTTTATTAAATTTATTACACAATAAATTACGATAAATTGATAAATTTTAGGAAAATCATAAAGATATAAAAATGGAGGAAAGTTCATAATGCGAGTGTGAGAAAAGTAATATATATGAAGTTGAATTAAAAATATAAAAATTCAAGTACGAGATAAGGATAGGGAACTTCGTATATAAGAAATTTAAAATAAAATAGATTAATAAAAATTTAAACTAAATAATAATGTTAGAATATACGATAAAAAATTTTAAAATAAAAATATTACTATATTTGCATAAAGTAAAAATGAATATGAATAAAGTAAATTATTACTTAAATAGTTATAGTCACACCAGAGATTATTTAAAAATGTATAGAATTGGGATTTAATTGAGGATAAGCTTAGGTAGAGATATATATTAGTAAGAAAACAGCTTTTAGGAGGAGGGTCGTGCTGTTCATAACAGGGAAATGGTTAGTTTTAGAATCCCAATAGTTTGCATAATAGTCGTATAGAATCTTAAGAAGATGAGGAAGAGAATGATGATAAGGGGGTGATAAATCGACCAAAGCTATTGAAATAAGATAGCAATGTATAATTTTAGAGCTAGCAATAATTATCAAGTAATTTTTAATCAATAGCTAATAATATCACAACTAAGTTAGAACAGTAAAACATTTCTTTTCAATAATAATAAGATTCCGCATCTGAATCTCATAAAAATATGGATTAAACTCAGTAGCTAAATAAGTAGGAATAAGCAATAGAAACTAGTAATGAAGAAGTTGATACATTTAATAATAATTATGCCATTATTTATAAGCAGCAGCAGCAACAACAATAATTATAAAATGACGATATTAAATCAATTCAACAACACCAATAAAATAATTTTAAAATTGCTAGCTCTTAGTACTATATAAACCATCAAGCAACACCTTCTCCATAGACTTATCTGTACCCGCAAAATTAATCTCTGCCAAAAATTTCTGAAGAAGCCAGTTAGGCTTCTATATCTAATATCTAATCTCATGTTTCTCGTCATTTACCTATGGAAGATATGTCAATAAAAATACTATCAAGTTAATGTCATTCTTTAAATTTAGTCAAATCTAATAAAGGTCAGGGTTGTAAGTTAAGTTCTATTGATCTTTCGAGCCCAAACTACACACCAATATCTGGTAAATTTTGGTGTAAAGAAAATAGAGAAGATATAAATATATTCCCTGTCTCTCACTAGGGAAAACTTAAAAGAATCACTTAAAGCAAAAAAAAAAAAAGAAAGAAATAAAATATATTAATATCAACTCCGAGGCCCTTTTCTATGCTACTATTAGTAGCCTTTAGATTAATTATGTAAAGGATATGTTAAAATAGATAATTAATTTCAAATAAAAAAGGAGTATATAAGGGTAATATTTTTTTTATTCATTTTTAAATATTAGAAAATAAGTATAAAAATTTAAATATCAATGTTTTTATTAAATAGGTAAAATAGAAGATGCTATTTTTATTGATATTATTAATAAAAAATAAAATAATTGTGAAGTGAAATTATTTCATAAAGATGAGAATATAGTCAGTGATTGGTGCGATTAGATAGTTTGTAATTAAAAAAGTAAATCAAAAAATATATATTTTGTATTTTATTAACATATCATAATATAACCTTGAAATAGAATATGACAGTATGAAGATATATTAGCCATCAACTGAACCATCTAATATATGAAATTATAAATTTATTAAGTTTATGTAAAAAATATGGTTATAAAAAACAAAACAATATATAGTTGTTACATTTTACAATTAATATTTATAATATTATTTTATATTTCAATTAAATAGAGTTTTAGTATATTATTAAGATATTTAAATGTGTATGCTAATTTTAAGATAAAATATTATATTACCTATGATAAATTTAAATTATTAATTCTTTAAATTCTACATATGTTTATAAATTAAGTGTTCTCTAAAATAACTACTCAAATAGGTATTATTAAAATATGTATTAACATTTATTGAGAATTTATATACGATAATACTATATTTTATAAGGTTTATATTAATAATTAGTTGTACAGTGTATTTAAAAATTATATATTTTAATTAGTATATAACCAATAAAAAATAAAAAATATTAAATGAAAGCAGTGTTCAATTTAACTATTGCATTTATCTTTTCAGTTTTGGTAAAGGGTAAGGAATATCCTTTTAAGCTGATTAAGTTGCCAACTGATAATGGAGCTAGATGCGTTGATGGTATAATATATATTAAAATATTTTCATCTATAAAAAAAAGTATATGTGACTTATATATAAAAATATATTTTACAAATTATTTATTAGGTAGTGCTCCTTCTATGCATTATAAACAGGGAGATCCCAAGAAATTTATATTTTTCTTGTAAGGAGGAAGTAAAAAATTAGTTTTTAAAAGCTATTATATATTTATATTACTTATGAGAACCATGATTCAATGTTATAAATTAAAATTTTTGCATTTACAGGTTGGGCCATCAGATCTTCCAGAACCGGAGTTTTAGATTATTTTTACGACGTTTCTAACAAGAGATTCGGATCAAGTAATAAGGTAAAGGTAGAGTATGAAGGAGAATTTTTTTACAAGCTATGATTAAAAAATAAATCCGTATTTCTACGACTACTCAATAATGTAGCTTAACAACTGTGATTCGGCAGGACATTAAGGGTATAGCGAAATGCCTTATTATTATGTAATCATCATATAAGTAAACTAAAAACAATGATAAAAAATACATCTAAATTTAGAAAGGAAAGGAATTGTGGATGAGAGGGAGAAAAAATGTAGAAAGTGCAATTAAATATGCCTTTGAGGAACTGGGAATGGATAAAGCTGATAAAGTTATTTTGGGGGGTTATTCTTCAGGAGCATAATCTCTGTATTATTGGATAAATGAAATAGGAGACTAAATTAAGCAAAGCAACCCGAATGCGATCGTTAAGGGATTCGCTGATGGAGGCATATTTTTAGATGAAAAAAATATTTTTACCCAAGAGCACGAAATGCTGAATAAATTTAAGGCTATGTTTGTAACAATTTATTTATTTACAGAAATAATTGATTATGTAATAAAATAAATAAATTAAAAACTAAAGGAAATTACGAATAGAGAAGAAGATCCAATCAATAAAGAATGTGTTAAAGAAAATCCAAACGAAACTTATAAGTAAATAAATAAATCTTAATTTATGAAAGACGAATAAAGTTACCCATAAATTTAATTGCGCATTTTTATTTTTAGATGCATGATGGTCCAATATGTAATTAAACATATAAGGTACCCTATTTTGATAGTTGAAAATCAATACGACTCTTCTGCGGGAGGGAATGTGATAGGAACGAAATGTCTAAAAAAGCGAGACTTTTGCACTAAATTTGAGTGGGATGCCTTTGAAAAATACAGAATTAAACTCTTAGGCTTTTTTTGATGAAATAAAATCTTATAAAGTAAAACATGGGTTTTTTCAGTGGATCCTGCCGATACCATACTCTGGGATGGAATTCGCTATATTCAGATAAAAGATTTGCGATTCCCTCAGGATCAGGATTCACTTTGCAAGAGGCAACCCATGCCTTTTTCAATAAGGAAGAAGAAGTTATTCATGTAATTAATTGTTACTTTTAGAGAAATACTATTATTTATTTATTCATTTTTTATAGATTGACTCAGACATTTGGCCCCGAGGAAATAAAGAGTGTGCAACTATCCATCCGAATATAGCCAAAAATTAAATGGTAATTATGAAGGAAAGACTGGTCATTATTTTCGCAATTTTTATCGGGTTGTATGTGGCTCTGAAAATGTATTTGAAAAAAGTAACAAAATAACAGTAATTTAGTGAATAAAAAAAATAGCAAAAATTCAAAGCCCTCATATTTAGAATTGGAATAGTCTCATTGAACTATTAATTAATTAGTAAAACCACTTACTTGATTGATTGATTGATTGATTGATTGATTGATTGATTGATTGATTGATTGATTGATTGATTGATTGATTAGACGATTTTAAATTAAAAATTTTTTTAAAGAAATAAATATAAAATTTTTAATTTCATACTAGGAATTGAATAATATTAAAATATTTTTTTAACTATATTTGTTTTTTTTTATATTTAAAAATCTAATATTACTTAGTAATAACAAAAAAGTATAAATTAACATAGTTTTACTGTAATATTAATTTATATTTGTAAAATTGATTTTTAATTTATATTGTAGCATAAAAGTAAGAAGAATCTTTATTAGTTTTGGTGTTATTAGAATTTTGAAGGAAACATTTAAAAAATTGTTTTCAAAAATTAGTTGAAAGGGACATTTCAACCGAGATTTCCATGAATATTTATTAAAGTAAAATTCTGATTTCCTCTTCTTTCGTCAGTAACATCTGAGTAAACAAGGGGAATAAAAACATTAAATGTCCTTTTTTCCCTTTCAAAAACGGGTTATCACTATCAATGTTAATCAAGTTTTTCGATCCTTGCTCTGCAGAACACATTTAAAGCGTATTATTAACATTAAGATGTTGTTGCTACTCCTAATGTTTGCCCATATTACTTCCATTGCTATTAACATCACTTTATTTACGGGGATTATTATTATTAACAGTTAAATCGTTAGAATTTTAAGAACGGGGCGACTGACTGTGGTTGCTTAATTAATCGGGCGGAATTCGAGAAAAGCTGGTCGACTTCATCATTTATTGAATTCGTGGAGATTTGGAGGAAATGGAGCCCTGCTAGAAGCACCCAGGGGGCAAATCGAGAGATTTCAATTATTCCAAGATAAAGCAAACCTCCTGTAATCTTTGTTTCGGGAGAGGCAGATTTTGCTTGTTCTAATTTTGGTCGGAAACGAATTGGAATAAAATGTCTCTGCACCTGAAAATGAGAAGAGGTACCAGTGTTTTCGAAATTTTTACCAACTATTCGTAGGACCCATTTTTCAGGTCGCAAATTATGAACAGATTTTGCAGGTACTTCTACTGAATTTCATAGTGGTTTTCTTGATCGGAGGTGTCGTTATTTTTCGCCTGCTATAAGGTTTCCGTGTAATTTTGCATTACGAAAACGATTTGGTCTATAATTACTTCGTCGAAATTGCTTTCAGACATAATCTGTCCGATCAAAAACTCGATGCATTAAAACTCTACCTCAGAAACCTTCTGAATGATCAAGCCCTTGTAGTTTTCAGGGATATTTTCTATTAAATTAATTAATATCAAAAATAAGCAATTTAAATAAATAAATTAATAATTATTTTTACCCAGAATATCGGAAGGCCTCGCCAAAATAGTGGACAATATATTGAAGAATTACATGTCTTTCTCTTCACTGTGGATTTGAATAGTGCAGACCTTGATGAAGCATTGGTTTGCGAAAACCCATATGGGCTGCAATTTGAGTTTCTTGGGAATGGAGTCGTTGAGGCGCATATAATTGATGTCGTAGCGCAAATTGAGAAGTTTTTGGAATTGCGAATAAAAGGAATTGACATACGTATTCAGCATTTTGGACTTTTTGGCGGAGGCAAACTGTATCAGATTCGTAAGGGCTTCCAAAAAGCTTCTGAAGATCATGTCGTTAAGGATCGAATTGATTTGAGTCATGTCCAAAATTTCATTTGTAAAAATGTAAAATGTGTTGAGTACAGAAGGTGGCGCGTGCTGTAAATTGCCACAAATGTTCGCTATAAATTTAAATGCAGGCTTTTCGTCCCACACTTTGAACGGCGCCATCACATTTAGGAAGTCAATTTGCCTGATAAAGTTCAGCACCTGCTTCATATAGTTCACGAAGTATTCGCTAATGTGAACGACCGTTTCCTGTATTTCCGGATTCATTTCCTTTTAAAAGTAGACTTCGAAGTTCTGCAATATTTAGGGTATGACCTTCTGCACCATTAATTTCGAGTTTTTGCCATCCTTTGGAACAACTTCTACCTCATAAGTTAGCATATTCAGCAAATCCTTCGTCAGAGTTGGCTGCTGAACCAAAATGTCGGAGTAAACCATGATTTCTTTCAACAGTTTCATGTTTTCGAACTTCAGTTCGAAGTTATCTATTTTGTGAACTTTCATTATTTTTTTTAATATTTCCAAACTTAAATCAATGTCCAAGTTCTCAGTAGTTGTGTGAACCTGCTGCTGTTATTGCTGCAACTGGATTTCAGTTAATTTTCCTTTCGGAAAAACAGTTTGCTTTTATTATATTTACACCACAGCCTTCTTGATAATCTAATATTTATTATTTTATATATTTTATTTATTTATTTATTTATTTATTATAAAAAATAATACTATATATACCTTAACTAAATTAGAAATGACTTACTGTAGACAATGGATCCAGTCCTATATGTCTATAAAAACAGGCACCTGGGGAAGTGTTTTAGGAGGCTATTTGTTTCCGAATTCGAAGCCCCTTTTCTTGGGCTCAGAAAATTTAGGAGTTTCATTCATCGCGAATTTCGGAGTTTCCAACTGTCGGGCCTTTTATTGGAAGCTAGTTTGGCTCTCTTGCTCGATAATGTCAACAAAACTATCAATCAGTTTCAGGTACGAAGTTTTAAGGGTTTTAATCCAAAACGATTTCGAAAACTGTTTGTTTGTGTTTGTAATGAGAATTCCTGTGTAGGTTTGCAAAGAAGACTGCCGAACTTCGCCCTGCGTCCTTTCAACGCACAACATTTAAAGCTTTTAGAAAACAGACTGCCAAATAATTTCAAATTCCACAATTTTCGCTTCGTAGTCTTCTTCAGTCAGCAATTCTTGTTGTTCTCCGTTACTATCTTCTGCTCCATCTCTTTTTTACTATTGCTGTTTTTATTATTATTATAGCAGCAATTCGTGTTTGGAAATGAATTTTTGGTGGATTTTCGTCAGATGGTCGCTGACATTCCAAAACATATTGACGGATAGGTATGTGATGTTTTGATCTTAAGAAATGGTTTTGAAATTTTCAATCAGGTCCAGCAGTTTCCCGATTTACTTCACATTGTCAATGCAGTGAATGTGCTGATTAATTATGATTTCCAGACAATGGAAGGCAAACGAAGTGATCGTTTTGCCGTAACTCACTTCTGCAATCGAACTCAAAACCCTCAGAATTATTTTGAACCCGTTGCTGTTTATTTTGTGTCCGTTATTCTGCAGCACTCGCAACAAATTGTGCAGCAGCGCCTCCTTCGTGTCCGCAAAGTTGGACTTTATTATTTCCAAATACGGGAAAAACACCGTTTCCTACCACTTGTTGACGGACCATCCGGAATTCGGATCTCTGATGGTTTTTTCGAGCTCTACGGGGATTTAACTATTATTGTTATTTTGCTTTTTATTTTCGCCTTTTTTGTTTTTTTCCGAAGAAAATTTCGGAGATTCTTATTCTGCCAGCTTACCAATATCCAGCGCCTGGAAAACGCCCAACATATAGACGAAAGTGTTATTTATTATGTCATTTAGCACCTCAATACTGAAGATTCTCAAACTGTCGTGCTTGCTGTTGGCGATGCATAAAAAGTGAGCGGCCACCAAGTCCCACAATATGGGCATTCGGAACACGTTTAGAGACACGACTTCTAACATTTTGTTCAGGGCGAATTTTTCATTGCCGAAAGAACCCAACCCACTCTGATTGTGCTTATTTTCGCTGCCGTTGCCTTCTTCTAAAATCCTGTTTTCCAAATTCGAAAGAGTTACTGTATTTAGAGCATCCAAAACCTGCAACAACATGTTGTCTTCGTAGTCAGGAGATCTGGTAAACGTCTGGTCTAAAAGAGAAGACAAAATTTGCACATCGGAATCTGTTTGAATGCTCTGGTACTGGTCTTCTTCGTTTCTTTATTTTTTATTAAAATAAAATTGCAGTTTTTGCATCGTTTCAAAAATTATGTGCCAAGACCTATTTTTAAAGAAATGTAAAAAATGCTTAAAAATTTTAGTTTTATGTTACGTGGCGTCGAGTATGTTTTAGAGACAGTGAGTTATATTCAAAATCGTTTTGGTAGTTTGATTGTTTTTCATGGTGAAGGAGGTGGGGGTTTCGATGGAGTATTCGGACAGGATTTTCAGGTACGCGTCTCTCGGCTTGTGAATTTGTAGCGTGCCGCAAATGGAGATCCAGTTTTGCGAAATATTTAAGATCCTCTGGTTGATGCTTTCGCTGATGTCAAATTGAAATAAGTACTTCGTGATTTTTAAGTTGTCGTTCCAGTAATTCATGATGAAACTCTGAATGAATTGAAATTCCTTTTTGTCCTTCAGTTCTTCCTTGACGACTCTCTGCCCAATTTCAACGTCGCAAAGACTTTAAATTATGATTAAAACGCTTTCCTGATACGCGTGCAGGCAGTCGAAAAGAGACTTGAAGATCTTTTTTTGCATTAAAAAATTTATAAGTCCTCAAATTCTGCTCGTGTGATTAAAAAAAACGAAATTTATTTACCTGGTTGTAAGAAATGGTCGGCTCTTTTGGGAATTCTGTCCAATTCTCGGAAATCAAATTTTACTTTATATTGGAAGACTTTTGAGGCTGCAAATCAGAGGAATTCAAAGTAGAAATCATTTTCGCCACAAACGTGATGCACTTAAAGGCCTGGAAAATGCTGTCGTTACTCAAAGCACTCGTTGGTTAAGTGATATCTTCATTCGATTGCGCCAATGATTCTCTCATTTGAATGTTTTCGGACTCGACTACATAGGCTATAACATCGCAGTCTCCCAAGAACTCGCAAATGGTTTCCGAAATGATGAAGGTGTACAGACTCAGTTTTTGACTAGTTTGAATGTAGGCAAAAATTTTTTTGTAGAACTTGAATCCGCATTTTAAATTCGTTTGCATCCTGTTCAACATTCGGAAAATTCGAACTGTTCTTTCGAAATCCACTCTTTCCTAACTGAATACTTCCTATTAAATTTTTAATTTTCAAAATTCAAATTTTATTTTATCGTTGCTTTTTACATCCATTTCCTTCGATATTTTTTACTCTAATTGCGTTTGCAACTATTTGAAGAGCTGCGGTAACACTTCTAAGTTGTCTCCCGACTCCTTTAAAATTAAAATAAGCAAATCCAAACAAAAAATCTCGTAATTTTTGCTCTGCACGGGGTCTTTAAGTAACTCCTGAGGAATCCAGGAAGGGGGGTTCTACGTGATATAATAACTAAGTAAATCTTCAACGATGACTTGTGCATTTTTGAAAATTCTGTCGAATTGTTTAGGAGACTACGCCGTGAGAGACTCAGATATTTCGCTATTATTCATAGAAGCTCTTATAGTAAATTATTTAATTTTTAACAAAATGCAATTCAATTCATTAATTAGAAAATGTTTAAATTCAAACATAATAATTAATTAATTACGCCTTTTCTTCTTCCTCTTCATGGTCTTCACTTTCATGATTTTACTTATTGTTTTTCTTCAGTTTTTACTTGTTTTTCAAAGACTTGAGATTCGCAATACTGTCAAACTAAAGATTTGTGTTGCCATTGTTGTTGTTGTTATTGGAAGATGATTTCATATTGACTTCGTCCTCTTACGAATACTGAATGGAATGCAAAATTTGCTTTTAAATGATCGTTGAAAAAGTTTTAAAGGCAATGTGCATCAACTATTGGGCTCCCACTATGCAGCTGTTATGAATAAGGACATTTTTGGAAACCATCAGGGACATGCAAATCGTGAGAATTTTTTCGACGTGGTCCAAAATTTTAAAGTCGATGAACTTCGGATTCACCAACATCAATACAGACTGCACCAGCTTCAAGTTGAAATTATCATCGTGAATATTAAGCGTCTGCACAGAAAACAAAAATTCCAGCTTCTTTTGCTGGTTTTCCTTGTTGAGAATCTGCAAATTTCCCATTTTTTGCAGAATCGACATCGCAATTTCTATGATTTTTTATTGCTTGGTTTCCGGCACTTTTTGAATCGCCAGGAATATATCATTCATCGGCATATCTGCCAGCCGACTTGTTTGCGTATTTCCCCTTTCCGAATTGCCCTACTTATAAACGCTCAATTCGTTAAGCGCCTTCTGAAGATCGTCTCTGATTTTAGGATACTTCTTCCTTGTTTCGTTTAACAAATTCTTCAGATCTTGCTCTAAAATGTCTGTGAAGTTCATATTGAATTGTTTTTTTTTCTATTTTTCCTATTTTTGAACAATTTTATTAAAAATGTAATAATAACATAATGTATGTTTAATTATTTGTTATTTAATAATTTTATTAAATAGTTAATATTTTAATTAATATTTATTTACATGGAGAAATAATATAGTAATAATTATATCAATAAAATATATGAATTTACTCATATCAAAACTCACAAACAAACAAACACCCTTACTAAATTATTTATCACTAAAATAATAACATAACTATTAATAAAAAAAATGAGGATGATATAATATGATAATGTTACTTTTAAATTTTAAATAGTTGAAAAATAAGACAATTATTAAAAAATAATATTTTTTTGTAATAGGAAAAGTAAATAAATTTGCTAATACTAAAAAATTAATTTGAGCAAATTAACATTTTGAAATTATTTAGATTCTCATAATATTCTATAATTTGCTGATATATCACATAAAACTATTATTTTTTCTCTCTCTCTAAATTAATTTAATTAAGTGTTAATTATTGCTGTATTTACTCATATTTAATAATAATAAATTAACCTAATTTTTTATTATTCTTACTTTCCAGCACACACACACATACAAATAATAAAACAACTTACCTATAAAATCAAACTAATATTCCTTGTTAAACAAAATATTTAGCAAAAATAATGAGTGAGCATGAAGAACAATAATAGGATGAAATCCTTCCTGTGCACGAAAATTATGATATTCCCGATTCTATGTTTAGGGGAGATATAGAGAATGAGTATGATTTGATTCATTCTAATATAGAAAAAGTGCATCAAGAGCTTTTAACTTTATTTAAAATTAAAGAAAAAGAATTATTAGATAAATACAAAAGGCAAATGACGAAAGTAAGAAAAATAATTCCAAAAAAATTAATTAAAAATATAATCTATTATTTTTCCTTACGTATTTTTTGTAATATTAAATAAATTTTTATGAAAAAAGGCACAGCAAAGAGAAAAAGAGCTTACAGAATCAACTTCCGAAGCAGAACTCAAAAAGAGAATGATAGAAAAACGAGAAAAGCTGCAAAAAGAACGACAGAAATTTCTTGAAACAAGTATTTTCTTTTCAAATAAAGTACAAATAATGAATTAAAAATTTGATTATTTTTTTTTTTTTTTTTTTAATCATTAAATTTTTATCTGACAACAGTGCAAACAGTTTAAGGAAACTCTATCTAAGGTAGTTAACACCACAAAGGATTTAGAAAGCGAAATTTAATTTTTAAATGAATAAATTGTATTTGCAGAAAAACATAATCAAAAGTTGACGTCAGAACTAGAATAAGTGCAAGAAAAAATTAAATAGTATGACGCAGAAGTCAACTTTGACGATTTGGATAAGGTCCTTTCATTGCCCAATAAAAACAAATTACACAAAGACATGGTGGAACTGAAAGCAAACAACAAGAATAATTATTCTTCTTTCAATGCCTCAAAAAGCCAGCATAATTTTCCCGTTTAAACTTCGTCTCTCAGTATCAAGAATTTGGCAGGAAAGTCAAATACGTAAATTTTATAACCATAATACTATTACTTTTTACTATATATGTTTATTCTCAGATATGAAAAGTACATATCCCCTTACTCCAAGCAAGTCATGACCAAATATGAAGTTACTTAATAAGATGTGAATAAGGCCAAGGAAGAATTGAGGAAATAAAAAGAAATATACGAGAAATTGAATGAGTTTTTAAATGACTAGTGCTTTCAAGAAACCGAATTCGAAAGGATTTTCTTAGAATCAGTTTTAGTTGTGAAAAATAAGAAAAATGTTTCCAATATGAGCAGTAATAAACTCCCCAATCTTTAAAACCCCAATATATCGTAAGAATCATCGATAAAAAGAGGAAATGACAGCACTATTGATTTTACGGTTTTATCCGATTTCGACTTTAATGGTAATATTTGATTAAAAAATTGATGGAATTAATAAAATATAATTTTCTTTATTAGATTTTGGTAAACGATAAATATTAGAAGAATTTTTATCAAGAGAAGAAATAAAAAGATACTTGTACAGTTTAATTTTCGGTTAATAATATCACTAAAAACATTAGCAAGCTTAGCTCAAATAAGAGTTAGGAGTGTGAATATAATATATATATTAAATAGAAAATTGGTTAGTAAAGTATATTTTTACAATTATTTTATACTTAAAATATTATTTTATTAAAAAAATAAATAAGCTTACTATACTGTATCGTTGACTTGTATATATATATATTTATATTATAATTAATTATTAAAGAAAATTTGTTGTGATTAATTGATTCATTCATTTATGTGCTGTTTCAAGCTTTTATAGGAACAATTGATTTTTATTTCACCATTTAAGCAACATTATTTATTTAGCTTTATTTTTCATCAGAAGGGTGCCACTTTATAGAGTCTAGAACCAGTTCATTATTTTCCCAAATTCCTTCAAACTGAACCCCCGACTGTATTATACAAATATTTTTCAAAAAATTCATAACTTAGATATATAAATTAAAATAACTTTAATACAATTAGTTTATATAGTCCACTTCCTTGTTTTTTTCCATCATGAAACTGCCCGATGTATTCATCTCCTCTGAAGAATCTGTATATTCCTTATCCCTGTTTTTTCCCCTAACTCCACTCCCCCTCATAGACGTCTTTGTTGCTGAAAATCATTTTTCCTATTCCGTGCTTTTTATCATCGAACCACTCTCCTTCATATACATCTCCATTTTCTTGAATTTTGAAATATATAAATATATTTACATTTTTGAAAAAAATAAAATGCAAAATACGATATGTGTATGTTCCCTTTCCAGATTTCAAATCATTTCTAAACTATCCCTCATACTTTTCTGAATTATTATAAAACAAAATGCCAGAAATTTTTTCATCTCCATCAAACTCTCCTTCAAAATAGGTTCCATTATTATAAATATAAATCCCCTGCCCACTTCTCTGTCCGTTTAAAAAGTTACCCTTGCATTATCATTACAAATTTAAACTTGTGTATTTAAAATAAAAAAAGATAAAGTAATTTTACTTCATATAAATCATTATTGGCATAGGTAATTTTTCCTGGTCCTTACAGCTGTCATAAAAAATAATTTTTTTTTATTTAAAAAATTATAAATTTACTTACCTTATCATTTTCCCATTACCCCTCACAGGTATCACCATTATCAGATACCAGTTATCCCTTTCCATTTTTTAACCCATTTTAAAACTATCCTGTATAAACCTCTCCAAATGCATATTCCATCATTCCTGTTCCGTTTCTTTCTCCATCTTTCCATTGCTGTTTAGGATTAAAAAAAATAATTTTAAATATTTTTTAATTATTTAATATCTGATTAAATTACTCCTTTATATTTTTCATTCGTCACTTTATAATGATAAAATCCTTATCCATTTTTTTTATCATTACTCCTAAATAAATCAATCAATTTGTTTTTAATTAAAACAACAAAAACAGTATATTTTTTAATAATATAAAAAAAAATTTATCAATAAATACCACATTCCTTCATACCGGTTCCCATTGATGTATTGATATATTCCAAATCCACATTTTACACCATCTTTAAGTTCTCCTTCAAAGATTTCGCGATTGAAAAAAAAGTAAAATCCTGATTTTGGAAAATTAAAAAAATATATTTAATTATTTCTTTTAAATTAAAATGCAGCTTAAATATACCAGTTCCATCGAATTTATCATTTTTCCACTCTCCCATATATATATCCTAAAAGATCGAAAAATAAAAATCAACTCAAACAGGAATAAGAATTATATATTTTTATTTTATGTATACTTTGTTTGAATATTTATATATTCCTTTTCCATTTCTGTGATCATTTTTAACCTCACCTAAACAAAAATAAATGCCAAATAAACTATAATTTTCTTCAATTTTTCATATTTTTAATATATTTCACCTTGATATTAAGATCCGTCTATATAATTTTTGACCCTTATGCCTTTTCTTAGCTTCTTGTTTTCATCATAAATAAATTCTTATTCAAACTATCTAATTAAATTTACTTTATCAATTTCATTGTTTTTAATAGTTTCTTCATCTAAAAGAGTTGAATCAGCGTTTTTTGCTTTAATTTAATCTCAGATTATTGGATCCGTCAGATTAATCCATGTTGGAAAAAATTTATTTTCTAAAATTAAATATTATTTTATTTGTTTTCAAGATCTGATTTGTTGTGTTTCGAATTAATTAATTAATTTTTTAACATTCAATTACTCAATACAGTTGTTGTTATATAATTTATCGTTAATCTACTGGTATTATAATACAAAAACTATTATTTTATAATATATTTTGGATGATGATAATAATAATACACAATACAATTATACAAATATATAATCCATATGGTTTATAAATATATTATAAAATATAAATATTAATTCACAAAAATTTTTTTTTTTTATTATTTATTATATATTTTATTTATAACATAATATTTTATATATATATATTATTTATAGAAATTTTGTTTATATGCAAATCATATATTTTGTTGAGGAAAATGTTAAGTAAGCAGGGGCAAACTTAAATTCTAATAATACATTTATGATTAACTTATACAGGATTATGCATTTTCTTTGGTTTATAAGTCATATAAAATTTTGCACTCTTACATATCCTAATAAATAGTTAAATTTAAATAAGTTTATATTTAGTAATTTAATTAAAATTTGTACAGTCTTCTTTTAATCATCCATATGATATACATCGTTGAGAATTTACTATTGTTAATTATTATTTAAAATTTCTATTAATTCTCTAGTATTAAACTTTTCGAGAAATTTGAAGTACTGATAGTCATTTAATTTTTTTATCTATGATATGTCTGGAATATTTAAGTAAAATGACAAAATGTTTGGAGAAGCAGTTTTTGAAGAAATTTTAAGCAGTTAATTTATAAAAAAAAAACTTAAAATTTCCACTGAATTGAGTGTATTTTCCTTTATATACTATAAAGATTATTTTAATATTTCTACAGTTTTTTTTTTATTTTTATAATAAAATTAAGATTTTACCTAAATATATGTATTAGCTCTTTTACTTTTGTTTGCTTACTCTAGACTGGGATTTTTAATTTCTTTTAATTTATCGACTATCATTGGTTAGAACTTTACAGTTAGTATCATTTCTTAAAGAATATTACATAATTAAATATTTTAAAGTGCTTTATAGTATATATAAATTTAGCTAACTTTACACTGCGATATTATTATCACACATTTACTGCTATTATGAGATGATTAATATTTCAGCTATCCCTGATTATGTTGTTATTATTTATTTTTAGTAAAAAGACGTATTTCTTCATCAGTGGAATTAGCTCTAAAATTTATTTTTTTATTTTTTTATTTTTTATTCAAAATTTAATTTAATTAGTAAATACCTAATACATTCTCCAACATAAAAATGAAAATCAGATTTCAAATTTTCAATTAAGTCATTCCAACTTTCAATGGAAATTTTGCACTCCTGTTAAAGCAAACCAGATTCTTTATACTTTTATGAATACTTAAGTAGTCTAGTTTTTTTCATAGTAATTATTTTGAACTCCCCCTTTGCTATGTAACATTTGTTTTTGCTGTGCAATTTAGCGATTTTAGGATTAGGCCTTCAATGTATGGAGAAAATTCTATTTACTATTACTTTACTATGCAAGTGCAGTGCTAAAAGACTCCTTATCTTTTTTTGTTATTATTATTATAGCTTTTGAAAATCATTATTTGCATAATTTTAATTATTATTATTATTTAATATTGGATATTGTTTATTTTATGAACTTATTTAATTACTATCTTAAATACTAAAGAAATTATTGACAGTTTTCGCTTTTTCCTTACAGGAGTATCCAGATATATCATTTAGATAAATCCCATTTTAAGGTTTATTTCTCGGAGTGGAATGATTGCTTAGATTTTGTAGAAGGGACTGGATTTCTGATTTATTTTGAATAATATGACTTGTTCCTCTTTCTGATTCCACTTTTGAAATTAAATTAGAATTGCACTCTGAGTAGGTCAAAAAATCATTTTTTATGTGTTTTTCTAATTCATTAAGCTTTTTCCCTCCCGAATCATTTTCAAACGGCGACATGATAAAATAGTTCTACGAAATATTGTTCAAACTATTTATCCCATGCTAATCTTACGTTTATTGGATATTTATCTGTTCTTTTATGTCGTATTCTTCAATATAACTGTCTTCATTCGGAATAACAAAAGATTAATCATTTAGTATGCTTTTTCTTTTTTTTATTAAATTCTTTTTAAAATTATTGTATTGTGGCAGGGGCTGTTTATGTTGGTATTGCTCTTGATTACTGCTGTTGGACATTTTTGCCTCAACTTTACTAAGCAATCGTTACTATATTGTAGAGCTCTCTTTAAGGTCTTCATCTTTTTAATGGTTTAGTGACTAATTATGTTACTTTCCCATTTAACTTTTAGAAACTCTTTTCTTTTCTAAGTCATCTTTTCTAAGCAAAATTATATTTTATAAATGTTATATTTAATTAATTAATTAAAAAAAAAAATAAATCGCATAAAAAAATACAATTTTTATGAAGCAGTTTTGGCTTAACATATGGCGAAATTCTTGATGTACTTTTCCCATTGTTAATAATACCATTATTGCTAAATCGGTAATTAAGAATTCCATTGTCTACTTACAATACATTTTAGTTTTCACAATTCACATTATTATTTTGCTGATTTCGAAAATCTTTCATAGTTTAAGAAAATTATACCATCGATTTGTTAAAATGGGACTTGGAAGATTTATTGCTATTATTTTCCTGTTAAAAATCGATTTCCTTCCAATTGACTTAACTACCTGATTGCTATTGAAAATCTGGCAAATTTGTCTTTTCTTTATTTTTGAAAACATTAGAAAAAAAATCAAAAAATCCAGATTTTTGCTTTTATGTATTTTGCTTACTATTACAGTAAATACATTAGTTTTTAATATGTCCCGGGGCCTCTATATTATTTAAATCTAAAATATCATGACAACCTTTGTACCCTCCTTGCAATATGCTAATGTATGGATAACCATTTTCAATGAAATCAAAAGCTATTTTGTGGCACGCTGTTTAATCGATTGAACTTAAATTACTATCGAACTGAGCTGTCAAAAAACAAATGTGGAAATGCTACTTCTTTTCTATGAAATCGTTGATCAAAGAATAACTTATTTCTTAATCATAAGACTATACTTGCTAATAATAGGCATTTTCTATAACTCCAGAAGATTTTTCTTCCCTCAAATCGATAAATAAATATCTAATGTTTTCAATATTGGAATTTTATGAAACAAAAGGCTGATCCCAGATTTTTTTAATGTTTCATTAAATTTTAGGTACTTATCTACAACCTCAGAATAATCATTTTTCTAAATTAATGTTTAAAATTTATTTTTACTCATCTAATCTAAATCCGTAAATAATAATTATTTTATTACCTTGCTACACCTGGAGCAATAATTTTTTTCGGGAATTATATGTTTCTCTGGACATATTTCTTTTATATTATGAGAATTTTGAGGACATAACATGTTAGGACATTTAATAAACTATCTGCTATTTAATAGTTCCAAAGGACTTAAAAGCATTATTTTGGTATTTTGGATAGAAAACAACTATCTTTGAAGTTCCTTTTAATAATAAATTGAATTTTTTACATTATTATTTAGACTGAAAAGGTTCATATGTTTGGCGTTTCCATTAAATGAAATAGGAGTTTTATGCTTGATAATTCTCGCCCTTTAAAATATATTAAAATGGTAATCACAAAAAATTTTATTATATTGAAATTGTTACTAATTAAAAATTATTTCTAAATCCTAAGCTGATTCAATTGAAATGTGTGACAAAGTTTGCAAAATTTAAGAATATTCCGTCTAGTATAAAATTTTTGAATTATTTATTAGAAGAGCCAAACAAATGTAGAAGATAGTCAAGGGGTCATTTTCTAAAAGCATGCAATCTATAAGTAAAAGAGCAATATCTATGCTAGATTTCCTGAAAGATGCAAAAGAATGAATTTATTTGATTTCAATAAAAAGTATTAATTAAATTATTGTCCTAAATAGTGGAATTTTACCTAATAAGCAAAGTCATAAACCATGGCATTAAAAACAGTTGCGATTAAATCCCATTTTTACATAAAAAATTATACATTCTTGGTTCATGATATATAAGAAGTTAATTAAAAAGCTCAAAATAACATTATAAGCAATTGAAATCATTATCTCTGTACAAATTGGGAGCGAAAATGTTCATAAAGCTGACAAATTTTAAATAAATATCCCCCAAACTGGATATTGTGTTTAAATAAACATATAAAAAAGGTGCTGCTATTTCATTCAATCCCTGTTTATATGTTATTTCCATTTATTTACAGTAATAAGTTAAAAACCTCTCCATTATCTGTCTCACTTAAATGCTAAAAATGGTAACTCTTGTTCTTTTACTATCCTATTCGATAACCCTATTTATTTAAATTATTTAAATTCATTTAAATAATTTGCCATAGAAATATTCTATATATTACGATTAGTTTTATAAGTTTTGTGGAGTATTTATTATATCCTTATCTTTGATTTGCATTTCATTTGTACTGGAATCTAATACCTATAGCTGTTACTAAGTTTTTGAAAATAATATTATATTTTCTAATAAGATTATTAAATTGCATTATTAAATTATACAGTCCAAAATTAGAGTCGCCTTTATTCTTGATTCGATATTTATTTTTGTATTAGATTTTCCATATTTTTATCTAAAATGACAATGAAAATAAATAAAAAGTATTAAATTATTATATTATAAATTATTAATCATAAAAATTATTATCGAAAGAAATGTTATTTTTATTCAAATTACTAGATATCATCTACTTAGAGGTGCTATTTTATGTTGAAAATATAGAAGATTAATTTTAACTGGGCTTTTTTAAATTTTATTCTATGATATTTTAATCTGAACTAAATCTTTATCTATTTGTGCTGCTTATATAAATATCAGACATATTTTATCATAAAATAGTTTTTGGAATTTTTAGTTTTATTAATGTTTATATTAATTAAACTTGTTTAATAACTAGAAGTCTTAACTATTATAATTTCAGAATATTAAATGTTTAATTTGTTAATAATTTTATAATAAGCTGATTTTTGTTAATGAAAACTTAAACTAGTTATTATAATAAAATAAACTTTCTTTAAACTTATTTTTAAAATTAATAGTTATTTATATGGAATAAATAAACTAAATAAAAGTATATTAGTGCGTAAATATATTATATTATTAAACACCAAAAGAAAGAACATAAAAATAATAAAATTTTATAATAATAACTCTACGTAGAAAATTATTTTATACCAAATAATATAAATCAAAAATAATAGTAATTTTTTAAAAGATATTTTTTATAATATACTATTATGTGATTAACTAAAATCAGCATAAATTTTATAAGATTTTATTTAATAAAATCATATTATATTAAGGACAAATAAATTAGACATAAATATAATACTTTCAAACTTCCATCATTCCTTCCTGCACATTCGCAGTATCTTAATCATATCCATTTGCTCTAACTGAAAAAATTTAAATTTCATGCAATTCATCTTCTGTTTTCTTCAATGGCTACTACTGAGCCTTGTATTTTTCTTATTTTGATTTTGAAAGTTAACTTGATCTTGATGAACGACGCCTTTTTTATTGAATTTCCAATTTTTTTTAGTTTCTCTTTTTACTTAATACTACGCATATTATGGTTATTACTAAAATGAGAACAAATGATAGAACTCCTATTAAAATATAATAATACTTGTCTTCCATAAAGGTATTAACTTTTATTATTATTATTTTTTTCTTTTTTATTTTTTTTGTAGAAATTATTAATCGCTTATTTTTGTATAAATTTCAACTCGTTATTAGTAGTATTAGGGGTATAAAGGTATTATAAGGTAATTTTTTAATTGAGTTCTTGAATTAATATTTATTGCAATAAATAAAAAAATAAATTAAAGCATATATATACTATTAAAAATAAGTATAAGTTAATATATCTATATAAAGTGTAAATAGCATTTTAATATTATCTAAGTGTAATAGCAATTATTATATAATATATTTAAATTTTTTCTACAGTAGATAAGTTCGCTTCAACATGAAAATAATTAATTTTTTAAAAATTCTATAGAAATATGTTTAAATTTATAATATATAATAAAAACTACTTATAATAATTTATATAAATTTTTTTTTCTATATTGCTTATATTTCTTTCATAATATTCCAAAATGAAAATGAAAATATTATAGTATTTAGTTTTTTTATTTATTTATTTGATTAAATAATAAAATTAAAGAATATTATTTCTTGATAATATTGAGTGAATATAACTATTAATTATTAAAATAAAAAAATTTCTAAAATGGAAAAATCTCCTCACCATCAACTAGGAGATGAATGGTCGACTATTATAAATTAGTCGGCCCAAATTCCCTAAAGATTATAAGCATAGGACATAATAAACCTAAAGGGTTCGCAGGTTACGCAATAAACTTATACACAATAAAAAGAGAGCAAGGATAATGATAAAAGCATTAAAGTTTTTGCAAGTGAAGTGCCTATTTCTATATCATAGATACCAAACATAAATTCTTTTCATCATGGAGATTTATAAGTACTGAAAAACAGATTATATTCTATATTTTATAAACATTTTCCTTAAATAAATATAGATACATATATTTTATAATTAAGTGATCAAATATATGAATATTTATTTAAATTTGAAGCTTTGTTTAAATTAAATTTTTATATGATTTAAATGTATAGAATAGTAATAAGTTATAGACAAGTTCTAAGCCCCCAGATATGAGAGAAACTAAAAATTTAGCAATTCCTGCGATGAATTGGGAAATTATATTTTCAGATTTTTTAAATAAAAACTTGATTCTAACAATGCAGCAAGAAGAGATGACTAAATCATAATCTTCAATAGCATAATTTATAAAAGGTCTATAAAGGGAATTCGGAAAAGGAGTAGTTATTTTAATATAAAAAATATTCTTTTAAACTATGGGTACATATAATTAACAAATATTATAATTTTCATAAAAGGTTTTAGAAGATAAATAGGAAGCTCTTAAGCTTTATAAGCAAGGAGCCGAAGATTTTAAAGACCCGATATGCGCCTTTAGATTAGCAGAAATATTTTCTAATGACAATAACCCTTTTAATGTAGCTTCTAATTTTGAAGTGTCTTGGTATTGGCTGATTAGGTCATCTGCGTTTTATAATCTCTAATATGGGATCCCTTAAAATTCAAACTCTGCGTTTTCTAAAATGTAAATCTATCCAGCAGAGTATCTGCACAAAATAATTGATATTGCGGATCAAGATCTTTAAAATTCTTTTCGAATTTTATTTGAATATAACACGGTGTAAATAGAACTGCATCATATATTTGAGGTTTTGTTTGAATTTTAATAGGAAAATAATTAAGATATGAAACAGGCAAAATATATACAATTGGTAGATATATGCACAAATAATATAAAGAAAAAAATACACAGCTTTTTCTACTTTGAGCTTTTGTTCACTCTTTTGTGCTTGGATTTATAAATAAAAGACAAAAGCATTGGAGAAATTTTACAAATAATGAAAAGCTATCCTGAACTTATGTAATAGTATTTAGATAATATATACCACAGTTTATAAGTATATTCACAAATTTAAATTGACAATTTTATGGCAGCCAATATTAGACTATTTATTTTTGAATTATTCCAAATAAGAAAAAATTAAAATTCTTAATATATAAGTGAAAACTAATAGATTTTCAATAAAATCGATACTCTTTTTGCTCAGATATTTTTGTCTTTGTATAACATGTGTAAAAATAATAAAATTTAAGATCCCATGGATCAATTCTATATTTTTCGGAATTACAGTGAGATACTAGCTAAAGTAATAAATTTATCAAAAATACAAAAAAAGTGAATACAATACAGTATTTATAATATATATATATATGTATTAGGGATAAGGTATAAAAGTGAATATTGAAGACAGTATAAAAATAGCACAAATTGAAGAAAATTTAAAATTTAAAGATAATACAGATGCTGCCTTTATAAATTATTTTATGTCCTAACTTCACAACAAAAGTAAAAATGAGTAATAAACATAAAAATATCAAAATATAGCTATTTAGTTATATGAAGAAAAAATAAAAAAGCATAGCGAGGATATTTTGAGAATTTTCAGTTCTAATTACTATTTAGGTCGTTTGTACACAAAATTAAAAAAAGACAAGGAAATGGCCATTAAATATTTCATCAATTCTCTAGAAATGTATAAAAATGAAGTTTTTATAGGCTTAAAAACAGTAAAGTATCATCACATGTATTTGAAAATACTTCATCAACTTAAAAAACTCGATTGTGACACTTAGAAGTGGGAAGTGTAGTAATCTTTTTGGATTTCTTAGATTCGATCCTAATTGAAAACAAAGTATGACCAATCCAAAGATAAAGCTATTAGTGATTTTAATGGATTTTTTAATAATGGCTATGCTTCTTAGAAAAATAATTTAAAAAAATCTGGATTTGCAAATTAGAGCATAACTAATAGCACTGCCGGTGATCATAATATTAAATAGAATTCTTTAATTTTACATGAATAAAATAAAATCAACCAAGAAGGGGTAATAAACAAAGAAGGTATGACTCAGAGGCTATATTAATCGAATATGAATTTCTAAAGTTACGGGCACACTGGAAGTATACTGCAGAACTTGAAAGTTTAAAATAACTAAAATAATATTGAAAATTCTCAAAACAAATCTTCATAGCGCCAATACTTTAATGACAAAACAAGCAAAGAAATATAACTTGTTTAAATAAAGGATCTTCAAAAAAATGCAGTTATAAGTAAAGGAAGTCTAGGGTAAACCATGATTGTAACGATAGAAGATTCTTAATACGCAGCTAAATATTTGCCATTTTTAAATGGAAATGTTTACAAGGTAAAATAACAAAATTTTAAAATAATATTATTATTATTCATTTATACTAATATATATTTTGTATAGGGGTTGCTTGAACAATTAAAAGTTATGTATGATTATGAACACCCTAATCTTCTTCTCTACAAAGGATACTCGATAGCGTTATAAAAAGATGTGCAGAAGGCTGTTAATTGTTATTTAATTTCTGACCTCAAGCCAACAAACCTCTACCAATTATTGAAAACACAATTCTAATTTACGCTATTTTAAAAAATTAAAATTTCTTATTAAATAGCTCATGGTCTTTTATATATATAAGAATCAGACGAATTGGGGTAGCATGGAAATTTAAAAGATAAAAATATATTATTAGATAATGACTTCAACGTTTTCATATCTGATTGGGGAATTTCTAAGTAATTAAATTTTAATAATTTTTGAATAAAATAGTAATTCACACGTATTTTAGATTTCTTATGAATAAATTATTTGATGAAGAATTATTAATAAATGTATGCCATTCAGCTCCAGAACAAAGATAATTTTAAGCATCTTCAAATAACCAAACCCATAAATAAGTCAATGGAGATGCTGATGTTTGGGGATTTGGAGTTATAATGTTATAGTTATTTTGTGACTTTGAAATTACAATTGAAAACGAAAAAAAATTGTTAGCCAATAAATCAGGCGGGTATTAAGTCTTTCCCGATAATATCTTAATGAATTCTCAACAATAATTTAGGAATTAGGCCAAAGAAATAGCTTTCTTAATAGAAAAAATGTTAAAATATAATTAAAATGAAAGAATTCATATTTAGTAAATCAATAAAAAATTGGAAGAAATAGTAATCGAACTTAAGTTTATATGAAATTTTTTTTGTGTTTTTACCTACCATTATATTACTAGTTATTAAAAATATTATAATTATTTGGTTTTAAAAATTATTTTATTATAAATAAAAAAGTAAATTTTTTTCATATATAAAATTGTAAATTTTTAGGGTATTTTATTTAACAAACAAATTTATTAACACCATTGATAAAATTCAAATATAAATTCCTAGGTTATTTTTTTTATACAAAATTTTAAAATTGATTTGATGAGTATCTATTATGTTTCCAGCTTTCTTTTAATTTATCATTTTTCCTCTTGTGTCATCATATTGATAGAAAATTTAATTTATTATATAAAAAAATTACAATAAATTATATTTTAAAATTATATAATAATAGCTTCTTCATTAAGAAATATGTCTAATTTATTGTATTTAATTGTTTTTATCTTAAATTATGGCTTTTTAGCTCTGTTATCTTTTTACTGATTTTTTACTCTGTTATCTTTTTACTGTAGCTTGAATTTTTTATTTTTACCTTGATGCCTTCAAGGCTTTGATTAGTTTATCAGCTTTGGAATTAATCTATTTTTCCAAAATATCAATATTATTGTGCTTAAAATAAATCTTATAATTGTAATACTTATCTATTAATAATTAGTCTTGAAATATTACAGTTTAGATACCTAAATTTTATTGTTATTAATACAGTAATTGTTATTCTTTACTTTTATATTTATCATGGTTTTATCTTTAGTTTGAGAGTTATTTTTGAAGATGAAATTTAAAGGCTTTGAAAATCTATTACTATTATAAATTAAAAGTATTAGATGTAGAATTTCGTTTTAAAGAATTTCTAGACCTTTAACATTAAATAGGAATGTAGTCTTGTCCTTTCATATTTATGTTTTTTTAACTGTTAATTCCTTAAGAAAACTTTTTTGAATTTGATGTATACATTCTTTTAATTCTATTATCTCTTTAAGAAATATTTTTTATGCTTATGGCCATCAGCAGAGCTTTTCGATTTTGAAAATTAATCAAATTTTTGGTTTGGCGTGGTTAAATTCCCTTAAATATTTTATTATGAATTTTTTCCATTTATTAGATATTCATTATCATTTTCTTTAATTATAGAATAAGAGGGCTATCGATATTACGAGCTTTTAGTATAATTAGTCCCATTTTTACTTCGGACACTTATAATTGAAAATTCTCTATCAGGGATTTCATTTCCATATATACTCACGTCATCTTTCAATAATATTTTTCGAAAACTAAGTTGTTGATTTTCACTTTCAAGTATTGTTCTTTTTGAGTTCCTTTAAACTTCTTCTTCATTACTTTCTATTATATTTTGACTATTATTTTATATGAGATTCAAACTGATTTATTTGTACTAATTCATTGAATTATTTTTTTATAAAGATGAGAGTTGACCGTTGGAATTAGTAAACACTTCTTCGTCTAAAAGCGAGCCCATGTCTGTATAGTTATCTTCTATAAATTCGAATAAAATATCAAACACATTTTGTTATATGGCAAGCGAATTTTATCTTAAATCTTCATTCTTTCTTTGGAAAGTTGCTCTAAATTATAGATCTTCTCTTACATAGTCTTTCATAATCTTGTTGTGCTTTGGTTTATAAAATAAATACGGGCAATCGATAATTCTGTGGTTTTACTAACTACAGCTCCAACATCCTGTATTAATAGTTCCGTACTTCTTTTGCATATGTAAATTGTCCTTAATTTAATAAAATATTTCTTTGTCATCAGGAAAATTTTAAATAACAGAGACAAAGTCCTTATACCCAATAGAATAAATTCTAGTAATATCTTTTGATTAAATAATGTAATCTTAATTAATATCATTTGTAAAAAATTCAAATTCTCCAAAATATTAATTTTCTTTAAGTATCTAGTAAAATAAAACATAAACAAACTTTAAAAAGAATGATAAATACTTTACCTTTATCAATTTCTAATTATTCCCACCTTATTAGTGTAATGAAATATGTACTAATCCTTAAGCTATAAAATATAGATATGGTTACTATTATTCTTTAGTTTTTTAATTATTTTGTGTATATTCATTATTAGTTATGTATTCATATGATCCATATATATTCTCTCTCATAAGCAAACATAATGAGTCTATAAATTATTCTGAAAATTTATATTTAAGTATTCCTATCTGTGACAAAGCCCTTTTAAACATGTACTTCAGAATATCATCTCGCAAGTTTATAGACAATTCAGAAAGTTAGCTTATTGAATCTAAAAAAATATATAATTAATATTTTTATTTGATATTACATTGTATATTACTATTTTTATTCTCCATATTTTATTTAAACATATATCTTTTTATGAAAAATTAAAATTTTTATTATTATTTTGTAGATATATTATTTTATAAAATAATACTCTAGATATCTTAAAGCCTAACTTTATAATTCTGAACTTACTTAATGTGTTTTAAAAAAATAGTTTACTGAGGCGACTTTCTGTTAAAACTACTATTTTTATTTATTAAAAGATATCAATATCTCTCCTATTTTATTTATTGTATATCTAATAAAAATTTAAATTAAAAAAATTAATAAATAATAAAATAAATAAAAAAACAAAAAAAAATAAATAATACAATTTACGCATAATTTACACATGAAAGAAATGTAAGTAGAATTATTAGCATTTTCTCACTTCTTGTTATTGGTCTAATGTCCCCATACCTTTAATAAATAAGAAATATACAAAGATATTGGGTATCTATACATAAATTTACCCGACTGTAGTTATAGTAATAACGGAAAAATAAAAAGAAGAAATGTATAAATCAAAACAATTATAAGATTCAAAACTGTGTGCTGAAACCCAATTATCCATGCCTTTATTATTTTAGTACAGTCCCAAGGCCATCCACAAACTAAAAAAAGAATTAGGAAACAATTGTTATTAATTTATAATTATTATTAAATAAAATACCATGAAAAAAAAATGAGTAATAAAAAAAGTCTTTAACATTAACAAAAACAACTGAAATATGCCATAAAGTGATTAATTTAAAATAATTATCTATTCTATTTTATCTCTTATATCAATATTTATTATTCTAATGATAAATAGAAGTTCTAAATTCTCATAATTAATTAGAAGGGACAATAGTGATATACAATCAATAACAAATCTATTCCTAATCAATTAATTTATTTTCATTTAAAGAAATATTTAAAAATTGTTATTTAAAATTTAAATATACTTTAAATATTATGTAATAATTATTGATCTTGTTTAAATTTTTTAGCCAGAAAGATATATTTAAGAATTTAGAGAAATCAACATATCAATTATAAGTGCACAAATTATAGTAAGTTTTATATAATATCCTACTAGTTTAAATTTCTAAGAATAATACCCATATTAGCAATTATCTTTTATCATCAATATTTTTAGAGGCGTTATATAAATCTATAACAATATTAAAGCAGATAATAGTAATTACCTTTTATTTTAAATAAGAAAATCATTATTGCCTTCAATTGATAAATATATAATTACCAAAATATGAATATCAAGCTAAATCGATCTATAGTAGATATGTATTTTAAAGAATTAATAAAGTTTCTAAATTATTTTACAAAAATTCGCAAAGGTATAAGAGTATTTTAAAGGTATTTTTTAGTATTATATATGAATTTTTAGTAAAAATATCGTTTCCTTTCCATTCTGTATTTTAAACTTGTCTTTTGATTATAATGTTTTTTAATTTCTCCCCCATCCCTCCTCTACTGATTTAGAAGCATTATCTCCAATTAATTCCAACTAAAATTAACTTAAATCCTTCAAAAGAATGGTTAATTTATTTTAATTAATCTATAAATTCATATTTTTATACTTAAGGTCGAAAGAACAGAAGTATTTATTTGCATTTGAATACAAATCTATTAATATATGCATATATTATCAGGTAATTAGCTTTTAGATTTTTATTTGTTATATTAGTTTTTCTCTTATACTTAGCTCCTTTTTTAGGAAATTCATTTGATTAATTTAAATTCAGAGGTCTAATAATAATAAATTTAAGTAATGCAATAAAATATAAATACTGAATTTACGATCTGCATATTTTTTTTTCAGCACTATTTATGTATGCTCTTGATTAAGAATACTATATAGTTCCTATTTAAGATAATGTATTATTATCCTCCTCTTTTTATGAATCCATAATATTTTCACCATTCTTAGGTACTGTAGTAAAAAATGCTTTTCTACTTTATTATTAATTTGTTATGTTATAATTAAGCTGTAAATTTAATTTATTATCACTCTCTGCTATATTTTTACATTCTTCTAATTCTGGCATAATCTTAATTGAATTACTTTCGTTTATTTCTTCAAATAAGTTAATTTATTCTTTTTTTTCGATATTTGGACTTTATTGAATTGATATTTATGAAATGTTATTATCCACCTTAGTTTCTAATGGAGATTAAAAAGGGTCCTAAATAGAATCATCATCTAATATGTCGAGAGGTCTTTGGGCATTATATAATTCTAAATGGGCTTATCTTATATGTTCTCCACTTCTCACTGAACCTTAGTCTTTTTTAGATTTTTTAGTTTAAATTGAATATGTGTTACACTATTCTAAAATAAAACTACTGTCATTAGGATTGCAACCCACTATAGTATAAATTTATGAAAATATTTTTTTAATAATAAATTATAATTTTTTTTATATTTACTATATTAAGTGCTATTAAATATATTCATTTATAAATTATTTTTTTTTATTATAGATGTTTTTTTTTATGCTAATTATTAATTATAAAAGTTTAATGAGAATTTCTTATGGATAAATATAAATATGTTTATTCAATAATAATTAATAATTGATAATAACTAAATTAGATTAAATATTATAAGAAAATATATTAATTATGAATTAAATAATAATAATACTACTATTCGCAAATATTTTTAATTACAGTCAATTTTTTAAACATATTATTTTTATTTACAGTTTATTTTTTAAAGCAATTGGACAGCCCAACTATTATAAATCTTCCTTACTTAATTCTAATTTTCAAAGAAGTATTGTCATATGACTTGTATTAGTTATATGACACATAAATTATTACTATAAAAGTAATTAATTAAGAAATTCACAAATAAAATATATAATAGTAGTTTAAATTATATTATATTATATAATGAAGACTTAAACATAGTTATTAAAATATTACAATAGAGCATAAGAATTAATATTCGAAGTAAATAATAAATAAGATATTAATTTTGAAATAATAAATATATATAATTATTAATATATATATATATGCCATAAAAATATTATTAAATTAAATTATATTTTCAGAATGCTTTATTTTATTCTAAAAATACCTACAAATTCGCAAAATTTTAGTTTTTTAATTTGTATGTAACTTAATATATTCCTGATAGTGAAAAATTTACTGATAATATATTTATATATATTGTATTAAAACTGAAAGTTATTTAAAAATAATATAAATATAAAGTCCTTTAATTTCTTTGTTAATTAAATATTTTATGATATTATCACATTAAAATACAAAATCTGCACTAAATTAACAATACAATTCTATTATATTAATATATTAGAAAATAAACTAATTTTGAAAACAACAGTAAAAAGTATTGTCATAAATCAAGTATTAAAATGGATAGAAATACAGATAGCATTATAAGTCTTCCTCATATAATTCCAGTACTCTATAGTATAATTATAAAACTTTAATAAATCATAAATGGATAATTTTATTTATTTCAAGGAAATAAAAAGCAAAAGTAAAATCTAAAAATAAAAAATTTAAGAATCTTCATGGTAAAAGTTGTTAGAGTATATTAAATATAAACAAAAAAATATTAAAAAGTAAATTAAAATGAGCAAGAGGGATAATAATATAAAAATAGTATAAATGTGGTATTTTTTATATAATTTATAGTTTTAAAAGAATGATATTTTTTGACAATTTATTTAATATAAAAAAAGTAAATTTATTCTCTAATTCACGATCTATAGTTTTTTAACGCTTTTTCGAGGGATTTTCAGAAAAATTTAAAGATTCTGACATATTAAAAGTAAGTCTGACTATATTTAAAATACCTATATATTTTCTAAATTTTAAAAAACTCAATTTAGATATGCGAAAAATTAAGATTAGAAGTTTTTAAAAAGGGAGACATAATATTAGAAGAAGGAGATATATCTAATGAAAAAATGTATATCATTGCCTCAGGGAAAGTAGGAGTAGTGAAAAAAATAACGTTTAGGAATACTATGAAACGAATAGTGTTATCTCTCAATAAGCTGTTTTAAAATAAAAATAATTTATCGAAAGGTTAGGAAACCCTGAAATATAAAAAAAATAAAGCATTTGGGAAAGTATTTGGATTCTCTAGGAGTCGGAGAAGGATTCGGAGAAAAGGCCCTTTAGGGGAAAAAAGAAGTAATTTTAAATATATTATATTTAAAATATTAATTTAATTTTAAAATAAGCAAAAAAGAGCAGCTACCTTAATTGCAGAAAGTGATATTGTAGAATTGGTTGTTTTGAGTAAGAGTGATATGAATAAAATAGTAATTTAAATGCAGGTAGAGCAAGAGGAAAAAAAGTTATTTTTGAAACAGTCTATCCCAAATCTAGATAAAATAATTGGGTCTTCAACACTTGATAATCTGTGCTATTTGTTTAAAATTTAAGATTTCAGAAAGGGGACTATTATATGTTAATAAGGATCATTAGCAACGAATATATATCTTATTCATCAAGGAGAGGTAATACTTTCAAAGCAAATAGAGTATTTTGATTCTCTATTCAATTAAAACAAAGTTCATAACATAACTCTATCATAAATTGGTATTAAATTAAAAAAAATTAAAAAAGGATATCCACTCACCCACAATATTTATTATTTTTATAGGGAAGTCAAGCTGTCTATTTTTAGGCGAGGAAATTTTATTTAAAAATAATTTACACAGCTTTTTTCTTAATCCACCCAAATACCAATAACAGTAAATTCAGCAGTTTTAGTAATTATACATTCCCTAGAATACTTATGACTACTAAATTGTGGCAAAAAGTGATGTGTAGTTATATTGCATTTCTTAAATGCAATTTTTGGAAAAATTTCCCAAAGATTGCTACCAAGGACTATTTGAAAAGTATTAGTAAAGAGAGGAGTAAAGACAGTAGTTCATATAGTTTTCTATTAACCTTTTTGAAATGCAGTATAAATCCTCAGATGCTGATAAGTAAGTCGTAAAAAATGAAAGAAGTGTTCATCGAACTACTTTTAACATCATGAAAAAAAGGTAATATTAATTCTTTATAAAAATATTTGTTTATAATATTATTTTTTTTTCTTTGTTTAGCTCCCAAAAGTAAGTTAATAGATAATCAGCTCTCAAATTTATAAATAATATGAAGCATATCGATTTAAACGAAATGGAGAATAGATGTATCGGGAAAAAAATTTAAAAGAAATTAGAATTTATTAACCAAATTGAAAATTAAAAATAAGATAATGGAATTTTAAATTAAATCAAAACCTAAATGAATATGTCTCCCATCAAGGATTACGAAAAAGCCTAAAATAAAAAGAATATTACTAGAACTTAAACATATTCAACTATAAAAAAGTAATACTCTATCAATTCTTAAAAATTTATAAACGTTATTTATTATGCAATCTATATGCTAGATTAACAATTCCTACATTTAGTGAGTAAAATCTTGAGAAAATAAATGTAAGTTCTATAAATTAGCATATAGAAAATGATGATAATGATGGATTAAATTTTGCTAAACAACATATAGGAAATCAGTAAAATATAACGAAGCAATAAGCCATATCTAAAATGCATAAAGTCTTTATGAAAAATGGAGATTAGAATAAAAGAGGTAAATAAATAGTATATTATTATAAATGTGTAAAATTATAAAAATAATAAATATAGGAATTTAAATTATTAACTTGGATGATGACTCTGTAAAAATGACAAACTATTATAGTTTAATTTAAAAGGGATTAATAATAATGCCGAAATAAGCAGCGAGAGGTTAAAGAAGTTTATCCAATAGATTATCAATGGAAAAGACATTACAATAAGATTATTTTAAGCAACTCAAAAAAGACTAAAATTATATAGCATATTTCGGAAAATCTTACGACACAATTGAGTAGGAAAGGAAAATACTGAGAACTAGGGAATTTAACCGCCTATATCTACCTAATACTCACTAAAATGTAATAATTTAATTTTAGGTTTGTTTACTTTTATAAAATCATTATTGGAAATATTGATATGTATTTAGGGCAAACCAAAAAACTAAAACGATTATGGAATTGTTCTTTCGCAGTTAGTTATGAACTAATAAAATGATAAAGAATTTATGCAAAGTAAAGAGCATTCAATTTATCCCCAGATTGACTTAGATACAACTAAAGTTTCTTTTAGCCCAAAAATAAAATAAAATAACTAGAAAACAAGAAATTATTCTAAATCTATGCATCACATATAAAAGCATTTGCAGAATTTATCCCATACAAATAATTATTAGTTAAGTAATTTATAATAAATTTAGTAAAACAATAATGTAGATACTACTTAACAATAAAATTTTCCAGTAATTGTAGATAAAGATAGTAATGCAAAATTTTTTAACTAATGATATCTAATTATATTATATATATTTATGTAATTTATTTATAAATAATTTGTGTTAAATATATAATAATTATATTTTTATTTGATATATATTATAATTTAAATGGTCATACTAGTTTAGTAGATTATTTATTTATTATATATGGAAACCAGCTTAATATTCTATTAAAATTTTAATAATTATTATTTTCCAAAACTAACTTTCAAATAAATACTAAAAATAATTATAATGGTAAATTAGGATTTTAAACCACGATATTGCTAAGTGTAGGATATTTAATTTCCTTAATCCCACCATAGAAGAATTGTTATATTACCAAATGATGAAGCCATGGGCTTTAGATATGATTGTTATGATTCAAGATATTTATCTGTAATTTATAACGATAAAAATTTAATATAATATATAAATTTAATATAATATATAAATTTTATAACAAAAAATGAAGCAAATTTAAATGCTAACTATATAAATTTTAGGGAAAAGTTTCGAAAGAAAATTTTAATGAAACTCTAAGATAAGCGACAACAATTTGTGGTAAAATGTGGTGCTATGACCAGCGTATATAGGCAAAGGATCCTTTTGATTATTATAAAAAATTAATGTTATATATAATTCCGCTAACATGCCTTTCGTTTTTTCTGTATATATTAAGAATTTATGTGGGTAGTTATTCTGACAATTAATATTTGATATATTTTGCTACTGTTTTTTAAGTCTTGGTTGTTATTATAGCTGTTATTATTTTCATTAAGACATATTTCGCTAAATTTACTAAAGTGAATTTAGAGGACGATATAATGTAGGCACTTATCTAATTTTTTAATAGTGAAAATGAAAAAGATATGTATAGAGGGAAAAGACTCAAATGGAATGTTGCAGACAGATTTTTCTGGGTTGAATTGCATATAAATTGAAATACTAATGTTATTAAAATATGAATAATATAATATATAATTAATATAGTAAAATATAAATATATTTAATATAGAAATTTATATATTTTTGGATATAGTTTTTTTATTTCTATAAAATACTACATTGTATTTACAATTTAAATATGCGTAATAATCAGTTATAGAAACACATAAAATCGTATTCTATAATTCATTTATTTATAATTGTATTCATTAATTATTTGTAAAGTGTTAGGAATAAAACATATTAATAGCTTTATTATTATTAATAAAATAAGAAAGTAAAATAAAAAACCCACACGATAGGAATTTTAGTAACTAGTTATTGCATATTTAATGAATTAGGCGGAAGTAAATATAATAATAAATTAAATTTTCTAATTTTATTCTAATGAGAAAGCATTTTTTCTGACATAAATAGTACTAATATATAATTTATTTTAAAAATAGTAAGAATTTCAATTTAGAGAATCCTCTCTTGCTGATTTGGAAAGAGATTTTAAAAAGGTAAATCTATTAAAAGAGCAAAATATATTACTAAAATTATAATTACAATAACAAAAATAAGTTATTTTGAATAAATACCAATAAAATCTAAATTTTATTTAAACACATAAAGACATTTTTTTCTATTTTTTTCCAATATTATTAATAATATAACTATTATATTTAAATTTTCCAGATATTAGATGATCTAGGAGGTGAGTAGTCTTTGGATAGATTTAGAATAGAATATGAAAAATTACACAGATCTTTAAAAAAATCATATGAAAATGAAAAAATATTATTGCAAAAAATAGCTTCATTAAATTAGGAAATAGTGGGTGGGGCAGCGAAAATTGAAGGTATAACTACTAATAATTAAGATGAATATAATAATGTTAGTTTTTAAATTTAATTAAAAAAAAAAAAAAATTAAAGGAACTTTGAAATTAACCCAATAAGATGGGCAAACAATAGCTAAAATGAAATAAAACTTAGATTAGGCGTATTAGTATATGTAAGCATAAAGAGATAAGGAAGAAGCTAGTAGATAGAAAATAGAAAATTTGCAAACTGAAATTAAGCATTTGCAAAATGTAAACGAATAGGGAGCAAGCAATGCAGCCTATAAAAATGACAAACTGTAAGAACTTCAAAGAGAAAAAGATTCCTTAAAAAAAGTAAATACAGATTTTAAACGACAGACCCATACTTTATAATTGAATTTCCAAATTATATAATTTTAGGTGTTGAAGCTTTCAATACAAGGTTGGCAGAATTGAAGTCGGAAATGAGTGAAAATATATAAAAATTAAAGCAAATAGAATAAGAAAAATTATTTAAAGAAACACAGACAAAAGAAGAAGAAAAGGCTCTAAGAGAAATTGAAGAAAAAGTGAAAAAAGACGAAGATAGGAAAAGAAAAATGGAAGGTAAATTCTAACTATTTTTAAATTTTACTTATTTACTTACTTTTTACAGAGGAACTGGAAACATTAAGAAAAAATTTGTAGAGAGAAAATGAAAATAAAGACAAATTGGAATCAGAAATAAAAGAAATGACAAACGATATTTCGGACAAAAGAGCAGTTTCTAAGGCCAAGGACACCGAAAGAAAAACCATCGAGCAAACAATTGAAAAAGACAAAAGAAGAATTAAAAAATCGCAATAAGAATAAAATGCTCTCAAAAAAGAAAAGGCCAAAATGTCTGACGATATGGAAGACGACGTCAACTTTTCGAAGCGAAAATTAGATAAACTTATTAAAAAATTGGAGCTGGATCAAGTTAAATTGAGAAGTGATAACTCTACCTTGCAAAAATAATTGGATAAACTTAAAAACAAACAGTAAATTATATGTGTTCATTGATAATTAGTTTTACAAAAGTAATCTGTTTTTTCTCTATTAAAGCATGCAGTTGTCACAGTAAAGAGAAACGGCCACGAAGCAAAAAGAAATTGCAATAGCGAGTGTCAACCAGTTGGAAAGATAGGTTTTTGACACCAAAAAAATGAATAAGGAGGATTGGAAACTCATTGAAGAATTGAAGAAGGCGAAAGAACAATTAGATAGCGATTTAAGGAAAGTAGAACAAACCAATAAGTCGCAAGGAGAAAATATGAAAAAACTTGACCAAGAAATCAGAGAATATGAAAAGGATATTTCAGACAAAAATAATGTACAATATTTGTGAATATTTATATATTTATTTATGAATGAATGAGTAAAATTTTACTTATTTTTTAAATTTTAAGGAACTCGACAATATGAAAAAGTAAACTGCTTAGTTAGAAAAGGAAAAAGAGAGATATGGAAAATAAGCGGCACTTGCAAATGCCAAATATTTCCATGGATTGGAGGAAATTAAGCTAAAGGATAATCTAATCAGTGAATTTTAAAAGAAAAATGTGGAAACTGAATAAAAGCTGAAGCAATAATAAACACTTTATGAAGCGGTAAGATCAGACCGTAATTTATATAGTAAAAATTTATCTGAAACTTAAGATGAAATAGCCGAAATTAAAAGAAGGTTAATTTTTTTTAATTTTAAATTTAGTTTTTAAATATAAAGCATCAATATATAAATAAATGCTATTTTTTTTTTTGTTAGATATAAAATTGTAAACCACCAAATTTCTCAACTGAAAGAAGAAATTGATGCCAAAGAAGTGGCCTTAGCCAAGGAACACTTTGAACATAAGAAAAAGGACAAAACCATTGAAGAACACTCCAGAGTCTTGGAAAAATACAGAAAAGATATAAATGAAAAAGAAGAAAGAATTAAAATTTTGTAAAGATGAACTATTTATTCTCATTTTTTATTGAAATAATAATTTTATTCATTACGAATCTATCTACCTAGGTCGGAGAAATAAGTAAACTCCACTTCATTATCAAAGACAGCGAATAATTGAGACAAAAATTAAAAGAAGAATACGAATCTGTCGTGGCTGATAGAGATATTCTGGGAACATAGCTAATTAGAAGAAATGATGAATCGGCTCTTCTGTATGAAAAAATTAAAATTTAATAAAGAACCTTGGCTTAGGGAGAATAGGCTTATAGAGAAAGAATGGGAGATATCGAACTTTTGAGGTACAAGATAAATGACTTAATGAGAGGACTGAAGATATATAGAAAATAAGTAAATGATTTGAGTTTGTGATTTAATTTAAAATTAATTTGCAATTACTAATTTTTCATATCAAGGTCGGAAATATCCCCACTTTCTAAACCGAAATCCACTCATTTTAGAAAAATTTAATTTAAGAAAAGCTGACAGTAAAGGCTTTGAGCGAAGAATTGGAAAATCCTCTTAATGCCCACAGATGCCGAAAATTGGAAGGTTCCGATCCTGATATCTATGAAATGAGATAAAAATTACAAACTTTGTAAAGAAGATTGATACAAAAGACAGAGTAAGTTGTTGAAAAAGAAGTTTTAATTCAATAAAAAGAAAAATAAATTTAAGAACTTAGAGAAATTGTATATAAATAAAAATTTGTTTTATATTCAAAATTTAGAAAATAAACAATTTTAAATTTTCAGATGAAAAGATAGCCAGGTATTGAAGAAGCTAAAAAAATATCTACTTTATAATAAAGTCTAAAAAGTAAAACCAGATAAATGAAGGCTTTAGCTTCTGAACTCAACATGTATTAAGCTTAGGTAATTTTGATTTAAATGTTTACAATAAAAATAAAACTTTAATATTACATTATTTGATAGGTTAATGAATATAAGTATGATATTGAAAAATTAAACAAAGAGGTTCAAGAAGTCAAAAGAAAATATTATGAACAAAGAAAAAGAGAGTAATTAGAAAAAGAATCTATGTAATAGCAATGAAAATTCTTATAAAAACAAAAATTTATATAGTAAATTATTTTTTATCTTTTATATATAAATATATGAGAGTATCTATTGTTATGCTATCTGTTCATTATTTATTTTGAACAAAATAGAAAGGGAGTTTCAGTATTTAATATTTATATTATAATATAATAATTATGATTGCTATTTAATTATTATAATAAGGAATAGTTCTAAAAATTATAGTAAATGGGAGTTATTAAATATTTACAAATTCAATTTATTCTTCACTTGATATGGAGCATATCATAATAATTAATATGGGTGAGAGTTAATATTAACACTGAATTCTCATAATAAATAATTCTTAATTTTATAAAATAGTAAATGTTTCTATATTTCAATAGTAGCAACAAAACAAACAAAAAGACATAAAAATAAAGTAATAATAATTAACATTTAAAAAATAGAAAAGCAAATGGGCCAGTGTTGCTCAGCGTAGAATCAGTCAAACGAAAAAAATACTCAACTTTTGACAACTCAGAAGTCAACTGAAGACAAGTCGAATGAAAATAATAACATAGGAAATAAATAAAAGAGCAAGTAAGAGAGTAGAGAAATCAAGTACAGGGAAAATATGTAAAAATAAAGAAAAGAAAATGATGAAGACAGCTATGAAGAAGAAGAAGATGGAGATGGACATAATAGTAAATTAGAAATAATAGAATAGTAATTACATAATAGAGATGTAGATGAAGAATAGGATGACTAAACAACTATTGGAGATAAGAAATCAGGACTAACTGGAGCTGATGTTATAAGCAAAGGTAGCAGCTAACTAGAAAATGTCATCGGATAAAAAAGTAAGCCAATTCCTAATTAATTGTAAATAATTAAAATTATATAAAAAAAGAAGAAGAAGAAGAAATATAACAAAATGAGGCAGAAAAAGAAAAAGACGAAGAAGAGGAAGAAGAAGAAAAGTTTTAAGAAAAAGAAATAAAACAGCAAGCTTCTTCGAAATTGAAATTTTCAGAAGCTATTTAAGATGAAGTTACCTAGTCCAATCACTTCAATCCCAAAAGATAGTCAAAGACTGGTGTCTAAAAAGGTATAGGATTCGACGATGACAGTCAGGGTGTTTAAATATAAACATCAACAAATGAAGGAGCTTCCTTAAACCTGGGGCAGATATAAAAAACAGAAAGGAGGAGGAGGTGGTGGAATTCTAAAAAAGTCAAAATTTGATGTTTCTCCCGATGTCTCCATGTCTATGGAACAGGAATAAAAACCCGAAAAAAGAAAAGTCAAATTTGCCATATAATCTACCTCCAAAAAGAAAAAGAAAAAAGCCAAACCGAATTATACGAATTAAGCGACCTGGGGGTGGCTAAAATTTATTTAATATGTGTTTTGATAATTATAGGACTTTATAAAAATAATTTTATGGAGCCATTTAAATATAATTTAATGTTAAAAAAAAAAAAAAAAAAAATTTTTTTCTTTTTCTTTTTTGCTAGCTGTTTTTCATACTTTGCTAATTAAATTAATAATAATTTATTAAATAATAATAATAAAGAAAAAAGAAAGTATAATTATTTATTGATTTAATATTCGTTTCCACACAAATTTATAATATTCCCTTTATTAATAATATAAGGACTCAATAGAATAATTATATAAATCCACACAAAGACATAAATATATATATATACATAAAAGGAGCTATAGTTTTTTATATATATTATAACAAATAATTATGGCATCTTCAATGCACTAAAAACATGTACGATGTGATCCTCACACTTTGTTTTACAAAAGTGATGGGACAGGAAGAGATGGTTATATTCTGAAGTTCAATGGGGGACTTTTTTTCTCAGCAGATGATGTAAAATTTAAAGCCAAAATCAACCAACACATATAACAGTTTTCATTTTGGCATCAAAGGATAAACCTATGGGAGACATAGATTAAATGATAAGGTAATAATGATTTTATTTAACGAGTTATTATTTACGGCGTATTGTTTTCTAAAGAATATTTCATAAAATAAATGTTAAATTTAGTATTTTAATTTAAAGTTACATTATATAATATAAAAACGAAAGAATCTAAAAATTTATAAAATGATAATAAACAACTATATATATATGCTTTAAATTTTATATTGCTTAAAATATTTATAAAACATTAGGTTTCACACTATCATTCGGATGGCAGTGGTCGAGACACCTATGTTTCTGTTAATAATGGTGGAAGAGTTGTAAATTACAATTTGGCATAAAAGCAAAATATAGAATTATTATAAAACTTCAGATCTTAAGATTCAAGACCAAATTCGTCATTAATCGCACAAATTTATGGAGGAGAAGGCTACAAAACCTTCCATGAAAGAGAAAAAGAAAGGGAGCTAAGCATGAGACAAACCCTCCAGTCCACACGTCTCTCTACCAATAGATATATGAGGCCTCACCAAAGTCTTTCTTTTACTCCGAAAAGCTCATTTGATCAGAACAACTTGTTTTTACGAACCTTGCAGTCTACTCGAGATAGCAGATAAAATGAAAATTCACTCTTTGATTACTAAGAGAGAAGAAAAAAAATATAAGAGAAGTAAAATGCGTCAATTAATCAAAAGTAGTTTAATACGGTGACGACGACATCGGAGGGATAAAATCAGTAAAGTCTCTAATTACAAAAATCGCGTCAGCAGAAAAAGAAAAGAATTTTTATTAAAAATATGGTAAAGCCTGAAAAATCCTTGAATAATTTCCGCTGTTAATAGTAAGAATGTACCCCAAATTCTTCCTGCAATCCGATGGTAAATTCGAACGATGGAAAACCTATTTCAGAAAATTAAGCTAAGCAACAATAGTATAAGAAAGAATTGGTGCAGTCTCTATTTGGATTTAAAGATATCTTGTAATATAGACACAGCTTGCCATTATAAAATAATATTAGTTGAAATTTATGAAAATTTAATAAATAGAAAATTAACATTTATAAATTAAAAAATTAAATCATTTTTTCTCATTTGAAAAATAAATTCTAAGGCTCAAAATTAATTATTATTAGTATTTTTTCGACTATTTTAACTTTTTCATACTATTAATTTGATTTTACAGTATAATTAATTCCAAGAATTAATAATTTATTGTTAAAAAAGAGCAAAAAAAAAAAAAAATTAAATAAATATAATCAAACTAACATCTGTTTAAGTCTAATAAATTTTGTTTTTTTTATGGTAATAATATAATTTTGTATAAATTTTAATTGTTAGTACAAATATTATTATTACACAATAAATTGTAAATAATTAACTAGAAATGATCTAAAAAACCTAGTAAGAAACAGAATAAAACAAAATTTAGAAACAAAAGTACTGGAAGAGCTTCATAACCGGTATGCAAATCAATAAAACATTGCTTTCATTAATAGTAGTTCAATATTAATGAACCTTATTAATTTTTTATAGGCGGATTTGCTGGAATATGTGCAAAAACAGTGATATCTCCGTTTGAAAGGATCAAATTATTATATGTGGTAAAAAATTAATAAATTATAAAAATGTACCTATTTTTAATAATTGATAAAAAGCTTTCATAACAAAGCTAACCTAACTGTTTGAATTCATCTATATTTATATATTTATTTTATTAAAAGACAAGAAATAAACGCTTTTCCTACAAAGCAGCCTTCGGGGATGTGAAATTCATTTACTAGAAACATGGAATATGGAATTTTTTTAGGGGCAATGCAGCCAATGCTATTCGGGTTTTTCCTTTCGCTTCTATTGTAAATAATACATATATTGTGTTATTTATAATCTCTATTAAATTCAGTGGAGTAGAATTTTTATGCCTTTTTATAATATTAAATGGAAAAACACTTTTTTCCAATAAAAATCCATTGTTAGAAATTTTTAAAATATGTATTCTACAAAATTGAAAAATTACATAAATTAAAAAAAATTCTAAGAAATCCGCCAAATATTTAACTATAATTAACTTAAAATATAACTTTAAAGAACTTTTCGTCCTATGATTTTCTCAGAAATACCTTTTGGAAACCATTCCCAAACGAAAAAGCCATTTAAAAAAATATTGTTTTGTTCCTGTGTGGTTCTTTTGCAGGAATGACGGCAACGTCTGTTACATATCCCCTCGAATTCGTGCGAACTCGGTTAGCAATGGAGAAAAGTAATTTCGAATATACAAATTTCTTTGGTGCAATGAGAAAAATAATAAACGAAGAAGGAGTAAGAACCTTATATTAAGGATGGTCAATAGCAATGTTGGTAAAATTAAACAAAATTAATTAATATTAACAGAACCAAAATCCTTTTCTTCAAGGGAGTATTTACTTACCACGGATTCGCCTTTTTCTGTATAAGTTCCTTGAAATAAAAAATTGATTGACAACGGCAGTTCACACTCTAAGGCTTGGTATACTGATTTTGTGTTTGGAGGTGTGGCTTCGTTTATTGGCCAAGCAAGTAAAGGCTAATTTTAATTAATCATAATCGAATTTTATTTTATTTTTTTTATTTATATTTGCAGTCAGCTATCCAATAGACATAGTTCGTAAAAGAGTCCAGGGGTAGTAGTTCTTACTGAGACATAGAGAAATCGATAGAATTTAGTAATTTTAATTTTCAAAAATACAAAAAATTTATTAATTAATAATATTTTATTTAAAAGTAATATTCCAGGGCTAATACAATCAATATATTAAAATGAAGGCGTGTTAGGATTTTATAAAGGACTTTCAATTAATTTGGTTAAGGGTCCTCTAGCAACAGGAACTGTATGGACAATAAAAAATAAATTAAATCGTATTTTAGATAAGACTTATGATTTTTGAAAATGAAAGAGTGTTTTACAAAACAAAGAGCTAGCTTATCTATTTTAATTTACAATAAGTTTATGTATTAAGGATAACACTTTTTAAAGCATATAATGATATATCTAAAATTTGAGTATAATATTATAAAAAAAAATAACTTATTTTATTTAAATTCCCTTTAGAAAAAAATAAATATAATAATAAAATAAAAATTATAATTTACTAATATAATAATAATAAATTAAATATATAACAATATAAAATTATATGTTTATATTAATTATTTAATAAATTAATTAATCCCCAATAACAAATCACAATATATAAATATTTGCTATGATATATTTGAGTCTAAGTACTTGATGATTTCATATTTTTATATATAAATTGAAATTATGATGTCATCTATTGTTTTTGTACCTTGTTTATAAACCATAATTTATCAGAAATTTATAAATAATCTAAACTCCTCGTATTATTCTGTATTTTTATTGACTGGCTTAGTTAATAAAATATTTTAATAAAAAATAAGAAAATAAAAATATTTCAAAAAAATAAATCAACTATTTATTATGTGTTTGGTATTTTTCTATTTGAATAAAGAAAATTGTTAGAATCAAAAACTAGAAAACAATAAAAAAATCAGATTCGCAATTATATTTAATAGAGAAGAGGAATATAGCAGATAAACTATTCCTTTGAACAAATTTGAAGAAGATTAAAATATATATGCAGGTAATATATCATATAAACCTCCATTTTTCAATTTAGTTTATTTTTAAATTATAAATATAGGAAGAGATAAAAGAGAAGGAGGGACTTGGTTAGGTCTCAATATATTATCCAATAATATTGCATTTTTAACAAATAAAACTTTAACTTGGCAATTATTTAAATTTGCAATAGGATTTGGTTCATTTCCCAAATACCCTATAAGTAGAGGTACAATCATAAAGGATTATATAGATTCCAAATTTTATGAAGGAAAAAATGAAGAAAAAAAAGAATTTAAAGCTTTAGAAGAAAATAAATAATAATAATAGGAGTAAATTTAATAGAAACAGTAAAAATAGTAGGAATATGTGAATATGTGTTAGAAAGAGGGAAAATAATTCGGTCCATGCAATTTAATATTTGGAAATTTTCAAACTATGCAATTTTTCTCCCTTTCTAATGTAGAAAACCAAAACCCCGTTGAAATTTAAAGTGGGTACCACACCCTCTGTTCCTATAATAAATTTAATGGTAAAAAATTGGATAAAGAAGAAAAGGGAATTTAATAATTTTAAAAAGTAATTGATTCATACAATAGCAAGTGTTAAATTAATGAAAATTAAGAAGAATAGATGTAACAAAAACAAACAGACATGGCAAATGTATTTGAAAATTTAAAAAAAGTAGGATTTGATGATACTTAATATAAGTCAGACATTTTTAAAGGAATGATAGCTTCTGAATCAAAGATTTTCCTGGGAAAATATCAATCAAAAATAAGAGGCGTTGAAAGAGGAACCAAAAGTATTTCAATTTTTATAGTTTTGGAAAATGGAGAATTACAAATGAAGGAAATATTTTTTAATTCATTGGGGGAAATGTCTGAATCTAACTATTTCGAAAAATTGCAAATATGAATTATTTAATTTTTACTTTTCAAAATAATTAATTTTTCTTAAAATATACTGCTACCTACTATATTTATATGAGATACAAATAAATAAGCAAAAATATTAAAATAATGTTAATATCAGTATACGAAATAAATTAAATAATCAATATAAGTTTATATCTTTTTAGGAAGTAACATTTCAAGATTTGCACATGCAAAAATATTCTGCATCTATTTCGACCGACATTCCCAAATTCTTGCATTTAGTATTCGATTTTATCGGAGACCATAAGCTATCTTTTAGTTCTTTAGATTGTTCCTTTTTTATAAGATTTTGCGTGATTGTATTTCTGACTTATTACATTCCAAAAAGTTTTTATTAATTCTCTTCCAAATTTTTCGCTATTGTTTCATCTTTTAAAATGTTCTAAGAAACGATCATCTGGTATATAGGGAGCATCCTTTCAATTTCCCATACATTTTTAATGGGATGATCTTTAGTATTTTATCCTTAAACAATAAAGGTGTTTAAGATATGTTACCCATGATCCGAAAAGAGGTAAACCTTTAATAATTTTATAAAATATACCATTATTTTTAAAAATATACTATTAATTTCATCTTATTACAACTGTATCTTTTTCAAAAAGATTTAATTCTTTCACTTTTTCAAAGAATTCCACTAAATGATCATCTATAAACTGAACCAATTCAGAGGTCATTTCGTGCGAATCTGTAAATTCTAAATACAATACCTTCTACTCATCCTTATAGGTTTTCAGGAACTCTGCTCCATATCTCAAAACATGGGCATTAGTGTCAGTACCATAAAGACATCTTCTGTAAATAGAATTTATTCCTATGTTCCAACTCCAGTAGTTGTCTGGGTTCATATACTGGGGATCGTAAACAAGCAACTCATGATCAGCCTACCCTTCTTTGAAATATGGCTTATAATCAATAAAGTCTCTTCTAAACGAACATTCAGAGGTACAAGTATTAGTCGCATGTCCAGTTATATACCCTGCATTAATAAACTCTTGCCTTTTTATTTATATTATATTGTTATTGTTCAGTTAATTAAAATAGAAAATTACATCAAATTTGGTTGTTCTCCATCAAATTTTTGAATACTTCATCTTTTATATCTTATCTCATATAGTTAAATTATAATTTGAAGGAGTTATTTCTCGTTTTCTTGTCAATCGCGTGGAATCTGTAAAACTATATTAAAATTAAACTTTATTTTTTCTGTAATAAAAATTAGTCCTATTTTATTTTACTTCATATAATTGAGCCTATTCATTTTACTTATCGGCAAACTATTTCAAAAAATTCATTGTTTTAGGCAATTTTCTATGAGCTTGCGATCTTGAAACAGTATCAATGTAAACTAAAATTATATTTTTAGAAATTCCCCCATTCTTATAGATTTAACTTCTCTCTTTAATGAGTGTTTCATTTCGTTTAATCCTTAAATTTAACTCCATATTTTGTAAGTCAATTATAGCTTCTGCATCCGATTCGAAGGCTTCCTCTTTAGTTCTATAAGCTTTGGTTTAATTAATAAAATTTTATTAAGTAGTGACTTCCAAAACCTTTTCTGTTTCGTTAAATTTGCTTGTTAAAGGCCAGGCTAAATAGTTGATGTCGTTTAATTTTTATTCTTATTGCTTTTCATTCATTTTCTTCGTGTCTATTTTTTTATATAATTTCAATACTTTTTTCTTCAAGTTTAGCTAATTTTGCATATCTATATCACACTTAGCTTTTCCTAATACAAACCAGTTGTTAAATAAAACCGGATAGCAAATATCAGGCTTTTGAATCCTGCACAGCTAATTATCTTTATTAGATTCTTCAATTTTCCCAGTCAACCCGTATTCCCATCCTTTGCAAGTGGAATGTAATAAATAGGTAAGAATAAAGTAAAATACTACAACAGAAATAACAATTCCTATAAATATCCTTTTGTTTCTTCTGTATATTTTTAAACCCACAATCCATAATAAATGTATACAAAATACTATAAAAACCATAAACATCAAAAAATAAGCCTATATATAGTAAAGTATATTAAAAACATAAAAAAATAAAAATATGATATTAATTATAGTACTTATGCACCTCCAAAAAATTCTATTTTAACACTACTTAGTCTCATATCAAATTTAAAAAACCATAAGTATAGGGTAACGATTGCTGAGCAAACTGCATTATATCTAGCTATTATTTTTTTAATTCCTAAGATGAAGGTCGTATACAATAGGGCCGCTGTAATGAAAATTACTCTCGATTAGTGAGGAACTTAAGGTACTAAAAGTTCTTCAATACAAACTTCAGTGTTTCTATATATAGTTTTATCGCAACCATGCTCAATATCGAAAACAAATAAATAAAATGCTAAACTTATCAGAATCAGCCCGAAACAATGCTTCCAAAAAAACTGAATTTATGTCTTGTATTTAATGAATAAATTGTATAACGAAAGAAAAATCTATCTCAATTTTTTCTATTTAGAATTTCCCCGACTATAGACTTCATTATTATCTGAAATAGAATTAATTCTAGGTCTATTAGACAAGGGAAGTGGGGCATAATCTTATTCTTATTATTATTCTGCTTAATTGCATTCTTCTATTTATGATTCATCTATAATTTCTCCGTCATCCAAATTAGATATGTCATTTTTAACTAGTTCAAATTCGTTTTTATCGTTCATTTATTTACTATATAGAAAAATTTGTTCTATTTTTTTTTAAAGAAAGATTTTGAAATTCAATAATTCTATTATAATTTAATATTATATTTTTAAATTAAATACTAAAGCAATTAATCCTAATGTAGGAAAATTCAATAATTAAGTAAATTATTATTTTTTAATATATTTAAAGTATTTATCAGAATATATATATAATATGTGTAGTTAATCAAATATAATAAAATATTTATATTTTATGATTAATTAAAAATAATATAATTATGCCAATACTGTAATAATATATCATATAGGTATTGCTCCGTTTTTAGATTTTATTTTAGTTTTATTTGAACCATATATTTAAATAATTATTTATTTCTTTATGAAAGAAAATTTATATTTGTATAAAATTTTTGTTAAACTATATATCAATATCATATATTATAAATAATTATAAATTAACCATATATTGTTTAGATGATATAGCTGGGTATAAATAAACTAATATAATAATTTTACATAGTAAATATTCTTACATAAGACTTAACTAGGATTTAAAGAAAGAAATATTAATTTTTTATTATCTGTTTTAAACTTACTTTAATGGTTATTTATTTTACTTCATTCTTTGGAAAATTTATAAGTGGTTAATTATATTTATTGACAATGGATATTCACCCCCTAAATTTCTACAATTCTTTTGATAGTTTCATACATAAATATTAAAGTAATTTTTATTATTATTTAAATTTAAATTAATTTATAAAGTTAAATTAAAAAATTATAATAATAATTATCATATGAAATTTAAAGTAATAATCTAAAAATATATATGCTTGCAAAATAGAATATTGAATGATATATTTATATAAAATATTAAATAAGGATATAATAATTGCATGGTTTTTAATGAATATGACGATAATATTTAATCAAGGATACTTTATAACAGATTTTTTATCTAATTTTTATATGTTAATCAATCTATTATATTAACTCATAAAGTGAAAAATGTTTCTAATGTTTTAAATTATATTATTCTATATAATTATATTTATTAAATATAAACATAATTATAATGGAAAATATTTATATATGTATGATATTTAATTTTTTTGAAGTACTATATAAATATATTTATTTACTTCGAATAATTTTATTATTAAATGTTTTGAGAAAAATTGTATAAAGCCATTAATATTAAATTAAAGTGTGGTATAATTATCTTATAAAATTATTTTGAAAAAAAAATATAGATCTAATATATTAAAACAATTTATAAAAAATCAAACTGATGAGTGGTAAAATAAATGAAAATTAATATAAATATATTCATATTTTATTAATCCAATAATATTTGCAATATATAATTAAGAAAATTCATGTGATACTACCCAAGATTCTATTGTTTAATGGGAAAATATATAATTAGCCGCGAATATTCAAATAACAGCTATATAGGAGGATAACAACTTTAATTAATAAATAATCCAAAAATAAAGAGTAATAATATCATAAAAAAAATAATAATAATATAAAAAAAAAAAATTACTAATTAATATACCTATAAATTTATTTATCAAAGTTAACGGAGGATTATAATTAAGGCAGGGGGTCTTTATAAATAATTAGTAAAATTAAATTTTAATAAATATAATAATATTAGTAAGCATAAATTAATAAATTCAAACATTCCTAATAATTATTATCTTAAAAATATTAGGTAGCCACAGTATTGATAACAAAAAACTCAAAGAAGAAATCATCAAAGAAATAGAAGAAAATTATGTAACTAAAAGTGATTTCAAAGAATTCAAAGAAGAAATTATCAAAAAATTTGAAGAAAAATATGTAACTAAAAGGGATTTTGAGGAATTCAAAAAAGATATCATCAAAAAAAATTGAAGGAAACTTTGTAACTAAAAGGGATTTTGAGGAATTCAAAAAAGATATCATCCAAAAAATTGAAGGAAACTTTGTAACTAAAAGGGATTTTGAGGAATTCAAAAAAGATATCATCCAAAAAATTGAAAGAAACTATGTAACTAAAAGGGATTTTGAGGAATTCAAAGAAGATATAGGAAAAATGTTAAAATAATTCAAGTAAGAAATTTTAGATTAATTATAGCCTAATATTCTAAACAAATTTGGAATAAAAAAATGAACAATAGAGATTCGAACTATAATAATAACATTAATATAAAAATTATACTTTATTAACAAAATAATATGATTGTACTTATAAAAAAAGTAAAAAGATATGTTCAAATTCTATTAAAATAGGATATAAATAGCAAAATTTAAACTTAAATATTTAGTGAAATATAAATTTATAAATAATAATTATAATAATCATTAATAAGGTTAAAATATTTATGTATTTAGTCATTAAAAAATTTTTATAGAATTATTTTTTTTTATAATTTGGATTATCTATATTATTATTTTATTTTCTTTCTTTAGATAAATTTATTATTATTAAATTATAGATATAATATATATTCGTTTTTATACCTAAAATTATTTTGAAAATATATATATTTTATTTGTAAATCATTTTTTAAATTTAAGAATTTATTAAAAAAAAAAATAAAGTATAGTAAAAGTGCTATGTTAAAAAGCTAATCAAATAATAGCAACAATTTCAATAAAATTAATGATTTATAATTGAATGATAAGTTTATTAAAATATTAAATAAGGCTTGAATAATTTTATAAAATCCATTGAATATGATTATAATAATATTTAATTGAAATAATTTCAATATTTAATTTTCAAATGTCATATTTGATTGATAACCTATCAATTTATTTAACTTAAGAACCTATTATTATGTTCTCTGCGTTTTAAATTTTGTTATTCTATATAATTTATAATTTATATTTAATAAACATAAGCAAATAATTATTGTAGAATATATATGTATGTAGACATTTATTTTTTGTTGCATTTCTTAGTTTCTAAATTTCCTTCGAATAATTTATATTAAAAGCAGCAGTCGAATAATTATTAATCCAGGAATGGAATAATTATTTTATTAATAAATTATAAAAAAAAAAAAAATTACAACTCTTATAATTACAAACAATTGATTAAAAATCAAATTGATGAGTGGTAAATATTATGATATATTTATATAATTATATTAAAATTTTCTTTAATCCTAAAGTATTTAAAGAAACTTCATGTGATACTACACAAGATTCAATAGGTTAATAAGAAAATATATAACTAATAAATTAACATGAAGACATATAGGAAATTAGTAAATATATATTATTATTTTTTATTTGTATTAAATAATAATATTATTTTAGCCGGGAATTTTTAAATACCACATATATTTGAGAATAATAATATTAATTAATTATTATTCTAAAAATAAAGAGTAAATATTAAATAAAAATAAAAAAATTTAAAAAAAATAATAAATCTGATTGTATATTTAGAAATAAAAATTTTTTTTTTTAAGATAATGGAAGACTTTTAGGGAAAAGGTTCATTTTAGATTATTAGTAAAATTTATTTTTATGAAAATAATATTATTACTAATTTTAAATTTATAAATTAAAACATTCAAAATCATTTATTATCTTAAAATTATAGGTAGCCACAGTATAGAAGACAAAAAACTCAAAGAAGAAATCTTAAAAGAAATTGAAGATAAATACATAAATAAAAGTGATTTCAAGGAATTCTAAGAAGATATTAAGAAAGAAATTGAAGATCTCAAGAAAGAGCTTAGAGAAAATTTCATAACTAAAAGTGATTTGGATAAATTCAAAGAAGATCTCATGAAAGAGCTTAGAGAAAATTTCGTAACTAAAAGTGATTTGGATAAATTCAAAGCAGATCTTGTTAAAGAAATTTTCGAAAAATTAAAGCCTATTACTCTAAACAAATAAGTATTTTCTAAATGAAAATAGAGATTCTAACTTTAAAAATATGATCAATATAAAATTATACTCTAATGATATAATAATATGATTTTACTTTTAATAAACAAGTAAAAATATATATCTAAATTCTATTATATAATGATATTGAAATAAAATTCATTATAAATAATAGTTATAGAAGCCATTATATAAGGTTATAATATTATATTTTATTATATAGTCATTAAAATAATTCTTGAATTATATTTTCTTTATATTTGGGATCGTATATATTGTATTCCCTCATTTTCTTCTTTTGATATATTCATTTTCTTTAAAATAATATTATTATTAAAATGAATATTTATAAATATTTATTCTTTTTTATAATATTACCTTAATTTTATTTAATATTTCTATATAATTAATATTTTATATTAGTATATACAAACTATTTCCTATTTTTTAAAATTTATAATAAAACTTTATTAAAATTTTAACACTTATCATCTCTTTCTTATAACTCAAGTTAGATATATGTATATCATTGAAGATATATATACTAAAAACATAAAAAAAATTAATTTTAACAAATTCAAAATTAAAAAAATTTATCTATTTAAGCTCTATATTTAAATTAATAAATATATTATTTAATAAAAAATATCGCATTTAATATGTATAAAATATTAATTTTTATTAAATTATGAAATTATACTATATGAAAATCATATATTATAGCTATTAACATTATAGAAATATATTATAATATATATAACAAAAATACAATCAAATTGATAATTTTAAAATCACTAGTTAACTTTAAAATAATTGGATTATAATCGAAAAAAAGTTCATTTATTTATTTATTTATTTATTTATTTATTTATTTATTTATTTATTTATTTATTTATTTATTTATTTATTTATTTATTTATTTATTTATTTATTTATTTATTTATTTATTTATTTATTTATTTATTTATTTATAAATAATTTGTATATTTGTAAATGATATTTATTAAATTAACTTTAATTTTAGTAAACATAAATTAAAATATTATGCTTTATTTTTAATTAAATATTTTTATTTATGTTTTTTATAAATAATCAATTATTATAAAAATTATAAAATATAAAAACCATATAATCAATTATTATAATAAGAATTTATTTTTTTATATACTGTAACAATATTATCAAGAATATAATATTTGTTTTTAAATATAAAGATAATTACAGTTTTTAAACTATTATTAATATTTTAAATGTTAATATAATAAATTTAAAATCACATAATTAAAGATTTACAAGTGCATCTATCATTATCATTGAAATTTAAACATTTTTATGAGTTTTATAACTTATTCCAAATGCTATTTTTGATAATTAAGTTAATATATTCCAAATGGACCAGTTGCGGCAGTTAATATTGAATTTCTTATAACATCGATAGCAAAAGGCTATTATTCATTTTCTTCTAATACATCTTAAAGTTCAAACTTTTAAATAACATTTTTAGAAACTAACATTTATAATAGGGGTAAGTCTTCTTCAATATTAAAATCTTTATTCTAGTTTATTTCTGAGTCTAGATCTGAAAAAATGGGTGAAATATTATTTTATCCGTTCTGAGACATTAATAAAACCTAAATAAATTAAAAAATGTTTAGGTATTTCTATTAAATTAAAAATAAAGTAAATAAGTATTAATAAATACTGCGGTGTCCCTACTTAAAATATCTTTTTCTAATTATTTTAAAAATTCTACTAAGCTATCATCCAAATTTTATATGTTTTCTTATAGTATATCATTTCCGTCAATCAATTACATGAATAGATATTTTGGAATGTCTTTATACTCATTTAAAAACTTTTAACCATATTCAAATACTATTTCTGCAGTTCTTTTTCCGTAAATACAGTGATTTTACTTACTATTATATCCTACTTTATGTATATTCTAGATATTTTAACTGCTTAAATATTAAGGATCAAAGAGAAAGAATTCATGATCAGCTGGCTCCTACATCATTTGATCAATAAATAAATCATCTTCTTTATTATAAGTAGGAATTTAAGAATAGGCATTTCCAGCTTAAGCAGTAATATATCCCATATCTTTTAACATTTTTCTATTTAAATTAATATATATGATATGATAATAAGAAATAATATATAGTATCAAATGTGATTTTTAACATACATTATGTTTTATTTATTTTTTAATTTATCGCTTGGGTTTCTCTAGTTCAGTATTTCCTTAATTTATACCTCATAATTAAAAAGCAAAGCATTTTCCTTAGTTTTTCTACTAACAGTATGATATCTATAAAACTATTAATCAAAGTTAATTATTGAATTTTAATTTTAATTCACTATTTACTTCAAAAAGACTAGCCTCTTTATTTTATTATTTTGAAAATTTACTTAAATAATGCATTGTTTTTTATAGCTATCTATGTGCTTGTGCTCTAGATATATTGTCTATTTCGATAACTATTATATTTTTTAATATGGAGAGAGCTTTATTTTGTTACATAAGTTTCTACTTCTATTATTTCAGATTTTAATTTTCTTTTATATTTATTTTTAATTTATTTTTATTTAAATCTATTATAATTTCCCCAGGAGATTATTATGCTTATTCTAAAGAAGAAAATATTTAAGTATTTTTGATGAAATTTTATATAAACTTATCAGAAGTTCTATTTTGTTGAGAAAATTAGCTAGTATTTGGCCAAACTAAAATATTGCCTTCTTTCTATTGTTTTGAATCATTTTATGATTTTATTCCATATAAATCTAATATCTCTTTTTTCTTTTTATCATTATATTTTGTGGGGCATTATTTTTAATAATCAAATAAATATTGTGTAAATAAAGATTAAAAACAAGTTTAAGGTATTGGAATCGTGCATTGTTTAAAATAAGTATTTTGTATTTTACCTGTTAAACCAAATTCCCATCCATGACAACTTGATTGAAAGATTACAATAAAATGTATTATGCTAAATACTGAAGCTCCTAGAACTGTATAAAGAAGTGGTTTGTTATACCCCTTTAAATATTTAATTGTTTTGTAAAGAATGAAAGCTACCATTTTAAATAGAAACATAATTAATACTATATAATCCTATTTTTTTAAAAATATAGTTTAACAGATATAATCTAAGCAAATGTTTAGTGATAATATTACATATATGGGTGATAAGTTTTATGTTGTGATTTCTTTAATATCCACTCTTAAATATAATATTATAATGTAAAAAGAGACTATTACCATGAAATAAAATGGTATTTGCTTCTGTAATGAGCTTAAAAAACAAATAAATAAACATATAGAAGTAAATAATAATTTCAATATTATTCTATTCCAACTATATACGAAAAACCCATTAATTTAGCAATCGTCCATATGAATTGAAAGAGAAAAAGGACATTTTTTTTCAATAGTAAAGTTGTAAATTAAAAATCCTAATATAAGGTATACTCCTCCTTTTAAATTTTTTTAAGAAAAGTACTACGATACTTTTCATTATTATTATATTTTCGTTTAAATGCTTAGAATTATTTTGGTTATTTCTTTAATTTATTTTTTAATTTTTAACTTTAGTCTGCCAAAACTTCTGAAACTTGGACATCTTATTATTATATGTGCTAAAATTCAGTATTTCTATTACTTGCTGACATTATTATTTTACTAAAATTGATGAAAAATAGATTTTAACTCTAAAATATATAAAGTATTTATTTAATATGTTTTGTTAGGTTTTTATGATTTAATATTTCTCTTATTATAAGGTAATCATTTTTAGAATTAAAAAAGCAGTATAATTAAGGTTTTATTATATATAAATATTAATAATAATATTATATATGCTTTATATAATAATTAATTTATTCATTTAATTTTAAAAAATATTAAAACTATTTTTAAATAATGTTTGTTTTAATATTATAAAATTAATAATTATTGTTAAATGAATTAAAAAAATTAATTTAATTTTTGTAATTAAAATAATCTTATAAAATTGATATATGTAATTATTATATTGCAGTAATATATTTTAAATAATAAAAAATATAAATCTCATAAATCATTATTGAATTATATATAAACAAGTATTTTCTATAAGTTTATAAATATAATTAATAAAAGATGAATGGAATGATTTCAAAACTTATTTTGTTTTTAATATTCAATTAATTTAATATATTTATATGATTAATATATTAATTTTATATAAATATTATGAAATTTTATATAGTAAATGTAAGACAGAAAAATAAAATATGTTATATTAACTAAACATATATTTGGATTAGTTTTACCAACTAAATTTTAAAAACTTTACTAATTAAAATAGACTAAACATATCTCCTAAACTTAAAAAAATATGAAATTTTAATTATAAATAATTGACTAGTTAGCCATGAGATATATTTATTAAATACGAAAATTTTCAATTTAAAACTCTATTCATAAAAATAACTATACAAAATATATGAAATAAAAAAAATATATGAAATTAAAAATATATGAATAAAATATTTATTAGGGAAAATGAAAATAATATTTATGTTATACAAATGCTTAAATTATATCAAGTATCAGCTAGCATTATTTTTTAAAGCCAAAATATAAAATAAAGTAATAGTTTTTTATTTTGATTATATTTATTTTATGAAATAATTTCTTAAGTTATTTTAAATTATTTAATTACTTAATTCAATTTAAATTAATTATTTTTTCTCTAAAAGTCTAATTTTATTTAAAAGTGGGGGACTATTAATTTATAGAATTTAATTTAAGTGATGACGTAATATTACATCATAATACTCCTTATATATATCTAATAATAATTTATCCTGTAGACTTTAATTAAATTGAATAATACTATATATTAAATCACAATCTTGAATATTTAATATTAATATAAGAAAAGAATAAAGTATGTAACATTAATAGTACTGTAGATATTTTTATTAATTAATGACGAGTATAAAATCAGGTAGTGTTATGGGAATATAGAATTAAGTATTAAATATAGAGATTACAAATCAAAATCATATATTACTAATTTTATTAATATTTAATTCATAATACTTCATCATTTTATAAGATAAACATTTAATAAATTTAGGTTTACTGACGGTCTAATTTATTTTTGGTTAATTTCGGAAAATATTCAATAAACAAAAATTCTTTACTACAAAATACAATTTGTCATTAAAATAGAAAGAAACCTGTTGTTTTATAACAAGAACAGCGACAAAAGTATAAAATTGTATATAGCAAAACAATTAAAATAATATTAAAACATATATTAAAAGCCACCTATTTAACTTTTAATCTGTAGCAAGAAATAACAAAAATAAAAATACAAAAAATAATTTAAAACTATAAAAATAACAAAAAAAACAAAACTAAAAAAAACTTTTTAAAATCACAAAACTAAAAATACTAAAAATGGAAAAAGATCCTTTCGCAAACTGCCCCAATGAAGAATTCGTTGCTACCAAAAAAAAAATCAATAAGAAAAATCAAAAAAAATGTCCAAAAAAGAGTAAGATATGGAAAAAGAAAGAAAAGAAATTGAAGAAACTAATGGAAACAACTCTAAATTACCCCCCGTCAGAGTTAGACACGATAGAGATTCTTCTAATGGAAATTTAAACGTCTCATTGGATTCAATTTCTATTTCTGCTGGAGGAAAAGAATTACTGATAAATGCCAAAGTTTAAATTATTTTCGGATAAAAATATGGATTGGTAATTTTAAACGAATAAAATTATTTTATTTTACTTATTTTAAATTTTTTACTAAATAAAATGTGTATTTATTAATTCTTATTTCCTTCATTTTTAAAGATCGGAAGAAATGGAATCGGAAAAACCACCTTTTTGAGTGCCTTGGCTAGAGGAGATTTCGAAGGAATTCCTAAACACATTTAAATTTTAGCTGTCGAACAAGAAATTTCTGGAATCAAAAAAACTCCTTTGGAATATGTTTTAGAAACCGATGAAGAAAGACTCGATTTGTTAGCTGAAGAGGAAAGATTGTTAGAAGTTTAAGGAATAGAAGAAGGAGCTGCCGAAAAATTGTAAGAAGTTTACGACAAATTAGATACTATTGACGCAAACAATGCAGAAGGAAAAGCCATCAAGATTTTAAAAGGGTTAGGATTTAATGAAGAAATGAGAAACAGACCCACCAAATCATTATCCGGAGGTACTTTAATATAAATATTAATCAATACTTATTGCATAATTTATTAATTTATTTCTTTTAATTTCAGGATGGAGAATGAGAGTCGCCCTTGCCAGAGCCCTATTTGTTAAACCCGATATTTTATTATTGGATGAACCTACCAATCACTTGGATTTAGATGCTGTTATGTGGCTTGAAGACTATGTCGAATCTTGTGAAATCGCTGTTGTCGTTGTTTCCCACGATAGATCTTTCTTGAACACCGTCTGTAACAACATCATTCACGTGCACAACTAAAAATTAAATTACTATTCTGGTAAGCTTAACAAAAATATATTAAATATAAAAATTAATTTAATTATTTTTTAGGTAACTACGATCAATTCGAATAAACCAGAATAGAATTAGAAACCAATCAAATGAAATTACACGTTAAATAACAAAAGGAATTCTCTCACATGAAAGCTTTCATCGATAAATATAGAGCTACTAAATAATTGTCTTCTTTGGTGCAATCCAGAATTAAAGCCTTAGAAAAAATGAATGTTATTGAATCAGTCTTATCTGATCCTGAAATCGTTTTCAGGTTCCCCGAAGCAGGAAAGTGCCCGTAAAATACAAAATTATAAGTTTTAACTAATAAAATTATTTATTTATTAACTAATTTATGAATTATAAAATAGTATTCCCTTCCTTGAATTAGAACATGCTGTTTTCGGATACGACCCCGAAAAACCCATTTTAAAAGATGTCAGTTTGATTATTGATGATAAAAGTAGAATTGCCCTTGTTGGACCCAACGGAGTAAATTTTGATTCAATTTTATATAAAATGATTTTTTCATATAAATTTTTACTTACTTTTGTTTTTTAATATAATAGGCAGGAAAATCCACCTTATTGAAATGTTTGATCGGATAAAATGAAGTCTAAACTGGTCATCAAAGAAGAAATATGCACGCTAGAGTAGCTGTATTCAATCAACATCACATGGACGGTTTAGATTTGGCTGTCAACCCTGTTCAATAACTCTAGAGCTTATTCCCTGGAGAAGAACAAGGAAAATATAGAGCCCACTTGAGTAATTATACTTTTTGCATTTAGAATTAATTAAGCTTTGTATTAAATAATTTATTATTTTTTAGGTGGATTTGGTATTGCTGGAAACTTACAATTACAATAAATTAAATTATTATCCGGAGGATAGAAATCCAGAGTAGCCTTGGCTATTGCTGCTTGGACCAAACCCCACTTAATGATTTTGGATGAACCTACAAATCACTTGGATATTGATGCAGTTAATGCTTTAACTATCGCCTTAAACACCTGGGATGGAGGAGTTTTGGTTGTTTCTCACGATTAACACTTTATTTCTACCGTTTGTAACTCCATATTTATTGTAAGAGACTAAAAAGTCACACAATTCCACGGAGATTTCGATGATTATAGATAAATGTTAAGAGAAGAAAATGAGTAAGATGACGATTGAGAAGATTACAAGAGTTTTCTAACATATATAAAAAAAAAGAATAATTTATTTCCGTAGGAAAATATTTAATTGATTAAAAAAAAATTAAATATAATATCATATATTTATCATTAATGTTATTTGTTCATAACTATAAAGTTTCATTATTATTTTTAGTTGTATTATGCATCTGAAAATAGTTAAATTTAAAAGAAAAAAACAACTTATTTCCTCTGTTCATTTATATATAAAAATATATATATATATTACATAAAATCATACATATTACTTGCTAACTAACTATATTAAATAAAATTTTATTTTAGTCAAGCAAGCAATGTACTAGAGTGTTATTTAATTAATTAGGTATAATATTAGGTAGGATAACTTTTGTTTTTATTATAATTTTTTGTTTTGCTTAATTTTAAAGTGCAGCTGGAATATTATTTTACTAAATTAAATAAAAATAATAAAATAGTTTAAACAAACATACAAAAGTTACCATTTATATAAAAGTAACCATTTATTTATCTATTTTTACTTTAACAGATATCATAAAACCCAAGTTATAAAAAATAATTTTATGAAAAAAAACGAGTAATCCGGATCGTATGTGAAAATATATTAGCAAAAGGTGAAATAAATTGGATAAAATAGTTTTCATGTAGATATTAAAACTCCAAAGAAGGGGTTTAGGTCTCAATCTCTTCACTATACGGATCCTAAATCAAATCAAAAAACGTCAACCAATTACGCATCTCCTCCGTAGGAGTTGAAGTAGAAGCGGAAATGCGATTATTACTCGGACCAAAAATCATCTGTGCCGCTCCATCCTAATATGACTTATTACAATCTTAAGTTTGATTCTAGTATAGATAAGGCGAAAAATAAGAATTATGATGGGTCGATGAATTTCTTTTATAAACAGCCCAGTTATGACCATATAAAATCGGGGATTTAGGTGTCGCATAATGTGAATAAAACGAGTTCAGAAGAAATGGATTTTATTACGTGTAGGCCTGTTAAAATTGAAGAAAACGAAGGAAATGCTCCCTAAATAAACAACAATTCCGGGAAAAAAATTTATGATTATCTTTACAACAAAAATACCACCTTAGAATAACTACTATAGAAAACACCGTTAGAAGAGAATTTTAAATCTGGGAAAAAAATGGATTTTCCCATCAAGTAACACAACGAGCACACTTCGGAACGAATTATGCATTCAAAAGAGCTGCACTAATAAGTAGTGGAGCATGAAAAGAAATAGGAAAAATTTAAAAAAGACAGAAAAATACAAAAATAAATATCCTACAGGTACGCAATTGAAATGATTGTTTTTAGTTTTAAAACTAAATATTTGTTTTTTATTTTTTAAAATTCATATATTGAGATAGGCAAAAGTATGAGTAGCTAAAGAAGGCGGAAAATTACATAACGGGAGAAAACTATAAACAGAGTAAAGTTGAGGGAATTAATAGTTTAAATGGAAGAAGATCGTAGAGTCCTGGAATGAGTCTTTGCCTGAACCATTCTTTCCAATACAATTCTTTTCGAGACGAATAATAGTCGTAGAAAAAGTTATTTAAACATTCGCCCATCAAAAGGCCGATAGACCCCCGCGGTGTTGATAACTCGAATTCAGTTTAAGATTTGCTAGAAGGGAATATATATGCAGGTGGATAGCTGAATTTCTAACAAATGACAGAGAGGTGTGGATAGGAAAAAAGCGATCTAAATTAACAAATAAAAGTAGAAAAATAATAATAAAAATGTCTTACTGAAAGAAATCAAAAACACAATACTTATTCGATTTCCCCGTAAAAATAAGAATAGTTTGGAGGCATTAATTTCAAAAATTTAATGGAAGGAAGAGTCAACAAAAACCAGTTATAGAAAATAGAAGGGTTTTATACCCCTAACATTAAAAAAGTAGACCACTAAAGAAATACGAGTCAGGAAATTAAAAAACTAATGTTTGACGGAGAGCATCAAGCCTACGAATCTAATAGAATAAATAGTTAGAGGTTTTACATTTTGAGTTAAGATAATCCTTAGAATAGTTCACGTCACAGATAGCGAAATGAACTTTCTCAAGAAATGAGAGATGTTTTAAGTTATAAATGAAAAATAAACATAAATAAAAAAGTTAAATCTATTTTTTATTTATTTAATAAAATAATTAGTTATATTAATGTGCATTATTTATAATAATTTTTTTTTCTATATATAAAACATAAAATAATATTTAATGCACATACATTATGAAAAATTCTCTATTAAATAAATTAGTAAATTATCAATAACCTTACTTTTTGTAATAAAAAGCAACCAACATTCTGATTGAAAAGTATATCAAAAAATTAGTGATTATAATTAACGTAACACAATAAATAATTTTGTGAAAAGTAAACAAATAAAATAAATTTTCAAAATTTTAAATATAAAATAAAAAATGAACATTAATTAAGATAAAAGTCCTAAATCATACATTTTAAAACAGCCAAAAAAACTAGATTCTAACTTTTGGAGCCGACTTACAGCCTTAGAGTAACTTTTTCACTGGCAATAGTTGACGATAAAACATGTGGAAGAATTGCTGGACTTATATAGTTAGGCTATAGAATTTTATGATTCGAAAAAAGATTTAGTTTGCAAATATTTTTAAGATAAAATCTAATTTATACTATCAAGAAAAGAAGTTTTACACAAACTAGTCAATAAAAAGAAAGACCCCACTTTAATAGATCTCATAAATTCAAAAATCAGCAATTAGGAAAATAGTAAAAAGAAAATAGATTTTTGCTCTGACGATATTCAATGTCCATAAGGTGAGGAAAACGAATCTCCAATTAAATAAAATGTTTTAAATTCTTAAAAAAGTAATCAGCCTAGATAACTTGATGGTAGCAGTATATATATTATGACATTTATTTGTAGTGTTTCAACAAAGGAAATATTATCTTAGTAATTTTATTTTAATTTAATAGTTATTCCTAAGAGGGAAAATATTATAAATCTAAATCCTGATGTGCTAATGCGTCCAAGTGTGCAAAGAAGAAAAAATATGGTAGATTACAAAGTAAATGTTGAAATGGAAGAAAACTATTATAACCAAAGCGAAATTTAAATAAGTTCTATTGTCGATAATTACGAGTAGCAGGCGTAAAATCAGGATTCAATTTTCGAACAAGATTTGCAAATATAAGAAGAAGTATTTCTACAACGTTTAAAGTAATAAATTCGATATTTATTTCAAATTATAAATTATTTATTTTCATTAATAAAAAAAAAATGCATTAAATAGAAAAAGAAGGGGAAAAAAATAATAAAAGAATAGAAGGTTCTCTTTCAGTTGCGATAAAAATGATGAAAGTTAAATTGACCCAATTACGGAAATTTTATACACTGATTAATAAGATGCAGGAGATGACGACAATCAAACTTAAGAAATCATATGCAGAATTAGTTTAAAACCATAGAAAATTGATTTAAATTAATTGTAAAGAGATGTAAATAACAGCACAATGAGAATTCAGTAAAGTATTAAAAAAAAACGATCATCTGTACGACCTTCAATCAAGAGATGCAATGTGGATCCTGAAGAGTATAATCATAATATTTTAGATGACATTCGTTTAGAAAATTAAGTGTTATCAGGAAGCTCGTAAACAAATATAATAAAAAATTGTGATTAAGAGGCACTGGAATAAATAGGAGATGGAAATCTATAAAAACAATAAAGTTTATCTTTGGTATAAGGATAGTCGGATAGCCACAATTCTCCTCCTCCTCAAAGGATTATTTAATCTATAGCAGGAAAGCCATAATAGCACTGATACTATATATTATTATTTTATACATATTATTATTTTATTTATTTAGATATATTTTTCAATAAATTTATATACACTTATTATACAAATAGAAATTTTATAAATTTATTAATAATATATGCAATTTTTAAATTTTCGTTATACATTACATTCTAAACTTACTTTTATACCAAAAATTAATATTCTTGTAACCATTATTCTTTCTAGCTTTTGTTATAAATTTATAAATAATAAAAAAGTCTTGTAATTTACCTAGGATTCTATTAAATAATATTATTCCATCATCCTGTTAAGAAAATTTATGTAGAGGATAATTTATGGAATTATGGAAGTATTCTAATTTTGGATATATATAATTATATTATAATATTATCACATAATTTTAGTTTTAAAATATATATTCCTAAGCCATGTATAAAAATTAATTCCAATACAAATGTATAGGCAAATGACATAATACTATTTAATTTTGTTAAATATTTTATTACTTGAATATTAAACCAATAAATACAAAAATAAAAAAAAAAAAAAAAAAAACCTTATTAGAACAATTTAGGTTGAGTTTAATATTTACTAATAAATTCATGAATAATGAATAATCTAAAATCAATAGCTAAAGTAAATTTATAAATAAAGACTTAATTAAATTTACAGAATTCAAGCAAAAAAATAAAAAAATATTTATTAGTCAAAATAGAAAATGAACTCAAACAAAATAAATAACATACTACTAACATTTACAGACAAATAGTATGAAAATTCGTATAGAAAGTCAGTTATTTAGGAGTCAAAGTTATATTTATAATTGTTTTATGCAGTCGTTTGTGTTATAAGTATTGCAATGACAATTGTCTGTTTAATAGATAAAAATGAAATCCCAGTTGAAGATGTAGCTTTACTCGTAAGTATTGCCTTTGTCTGTCTTGTAGGAATTTTAATTCTATGTTTCAAACCCCATTTAAATTAGTAAATTTTTGTAAATTTATTTATATAAATATATGAAGTGTTTAGCTAGATCTGTATTTTATTTGTGAATTTTATTTTTTGTTCTCATTTATTAAGGAGAGCATAGAAAATATTACTGTATAAGAGATGTTTTTTAATATATTTAAAGTACAATAATAATTTATAAATTTTGGTTTTAAAATTCAAACATAGTACTAAAATTATGCAAATAGCACACACTGACCTATTAATTTTAAATGAAATATTTATTTACATTAATCCTGGTAATTTTATGGGATAATCTTCTAATTTATTAATAATATTTTCTAATAAAAATTTTTATTTTGGAATTATTTAGTTTTCTAAATTTCTAATCATTAATTATGAATCTACAACAATTATTTCGAAAAACCTAAACAATTTTTTAATGTACTAGATTATGGTCCTTTATTGCAGTTATAGGATACTTTGGTTTTTTATTTTCGAATGTGAGAAGAGATAGTAAAAATATATAAGTTTTTAATAACATACAGAATGAATCGATTGCCTTTTGGACCGCCTTCAGTATAGTTATTTTACAAAAGGGGTCTTAATTTATTTTGCAAGCAACTCAGTCGATAGTATTATTTGTTTATTTCTACATTCAAGTAGCAGAAAAGTTATCAAACTTCAAAGAAATAGTCGCGCTCTGTTTTTCCCTTATTTTTTACATAATATATTTGTATATTCAGGAAAGAGCCAGACTCTTAAAATATGCATTATACAAAGAAAAAATCAAGAAGCTTAGTCATTTGGAGCACACACTGCATTTTCTTCCCACAAACTTATTTGTCACGAAATTAGAAGGAGATAATTTGTAGTAATAGTAATAATACCAATAAATTGTGAAAATCGAGTCGGAATAAGAACTAAAAGGCAACTGCAGCAAGGGATTTACTTTATATTCTTCAAATTCTCATGCAAAAATTAACTACCACATTTTGAATTCCCAGGAAATGCAAAGGTTTGCAGAAACGATAACGCTTTAAAAACAGCCGGAAAGTGAAAGGGTAAATAGCTTCACAAACAAACAAATAACTTTCAAAGGGAAATCTCTGCAGAACAATAACTTTGAAGACAATGTAGCAAATGGTAGAAAAAAATCCCAACATATTCTCACCCTGCAAGACATGATCTAACACAAATTGAATTTGGAATAGAAATTGCAGCACCAACACCAAGACAGCATAAAAAAGACCTTTCAATCCTGCACGAAGAGTCCAGACAAATATTAAAGCAGGAAAAAATTCTCGGCAATGACTGACAACATGCTCGGCGACGACCAGGAACACATCCTGGGGTACCACTACACGCAATCAGACAAAAAAGAGTATATGCGAATCAAACTCAGAACCTACACCATGAACCACGAAACCTATTGCGTGGTCATGTTTAGCGAAATGCAGGATTTTGAAGCAAAGGAACAACTCAAAATTTAGCAAGACAAAACTATTAAAAAATAAATTTCACAGGGCCGAAAGAGCGTTCAATTTCTCTAAAATACGAACAACTTCGTCTAACAGGTTTTTGATGTGCATTCGAAATATTATGAGCAATTCAAGGCCAAAATTGCTGAGGACGGGTATCTAGAACAGTTTAATGGCAATAAAATGTAAACTCCTTACACAGATTTATCACCATTCTTTGCACATATGTTACTTATTGAGTCTTTCAACCTCTTCAACCAATGCGTTTTAAACACCCTTTCAAGACGACTAATCCACTCGCTAAAGCTGACGTCGTTTAATTTGTCTAATATCTTACAATTTTTCTTAAAGCTTTTTGAAAGTTAGTACAAGGAAAACTAACTCCATCTAAACCTAAAAATAGAACCTGATGTATTCATAACCAATTACTCTGAAACTATCCACATTATCTTATTCTAACTGTTCCACAATTTAATAAAATACGCAACCAATACTGTGAGTATCTCGTTGTGTGTGAAAGCGAATAATGTGTTTATTGTGATGAAAAATGATATAAAAGTAGAAAATACGGCCCTTAACAATAACACGAAGTTCGATATTCTGCTAATGAAAAATCAAAAAAATGGGAATCAAACTGTGCAAAAAACTGATAATGGAAATGGGCGATTCTAAAGGAAATTGCATTTCGATGTACGAGGACGATAAATAATTCACAGTCAAGCTATCTTTAGCCAAATACACCAAAACCGTCAAGGAAATGTCCGAATCACAACACTCTTATAAAACCTCTGACGACAATATTAAAACATTGAACATGATGGGCGCCAGTGCTTTCAACCATAATTCCCTTATCAAAGCAGAAAAAAAGCGCGGTAGTATTCTCCTCACTGAGGCCGCAGACTCCAATGTCAATAGCTATCCTCTAAGGAAAACCACCTAATAGTATCAGCAACAGTAGCAAAATAATAATATTCAAAATCGAAATACCATAGGTTCTTCGCAACAAAACGGCTCCAATATTAATTTCTTGTTGCCTGCTTCTCAGGCCATGTTTTACCGATGAATCTATAAATACCTCCCACGTTAATATAAATGGCAAATCTAAGTTTCACACGAATAGCCAGCAAAACATTCTAAAACAAGAACAAAAAGAGTATTCCCTTCACAACTCAATAAACGAGTCCTAAACCTCAGGAACAATTCCACTAGAATACACCTGTAATTAAAACTCAATGTTTTCTAATATATATTCCTTTTTTAAAAAATGAAATTGGCATTATATTTAAATGTTCGACCAATCTATTGATTGTTTGCTGATTTGATTATACATACATACATATATATATATACTACTTACTTATATATATATAATTTTTTTTTTTTAATTTTATGAATATAAATTTAGTATGCTTTTATAAAAATAAATTAAACTTTGTATTGAAGATTAGATACATTTTTTTAATAAATAAAATTCAGATTTTATAATAATAAGAAAAATACTTTATTTAATACTAATATCACTTTTTAACACTCTCCGTTTACTAAATTAGCGAATTGAATTCCATTGGATTTTCTATAGCTTCTAAAAAGCGGTTAATAAATTTAAGTTTGAGCATTTTCAATACATTATTTTCATTAGTATTCCATATATAGGCCACTGCATGTTTATTTAAAAATTCAATGCTCAATCTTGTATATAGCTTTTGATAAAGATATTCGTCATTGCTATTATTATTATTCATTTTACCGTTTCCATTGCTATTAGTATAAATATCATTTTAAAATAAAAGGGATGCATTTTTAGGTATATTCCACAAATATCGATACTGTTCATATTCGCAAGGTTAGTTTTTCTTAACCCAAATCTTAAACAAATTAATTTATTTTTCATCATCTTCAAAATATTCTTTAATAATCAACTACGCCTACTAATTTTACTGAATAAACTAATCGATTAGAATGCCATTACTTTTTAATATATTTTCTGTGTTATTTTTAACTAAATCATCTTATTTCCCCATTTGTTACTACACCATTTCTGGTCGTTTTTCACTTTTTCTTTCTTCCAATTTTTTCATATACAAGCTTTTTTCATACAAAGTCACATATTCTAACTGTTAAGATTGCAATTATAGTTATACAGCTACATTATCTATTTTTTATTTGTACTAAAGCAAATCAGGATCATTATTATTCAGCTATAAGAAGGGTTTTTTCATTAACTCAATGTGTTTTTATGTCAATTTTTCTAACATATGTTTGGTCTATTTTTTTAGTTTTTCTATCTATGGGCTATTGCACCAAAGTTTTGTAATGTAGTTATACTTTTTTTTTTGACTTAATTCAAATCATCCAAATTTTAAGATTCCCTAGAAGAATTTATTTATTTTTTTATTTCATTATTTTCATGACTTGCTGTCCTTTATTTTTCATCATTTTTCTTCTATATTTCAACTTGATTTTTTCCCTATTATTTAGTCTCCGAATTTGCATTATTTTAATTGGATAAATCTCCAATAACATTTTATCCTACTCCATTAGTACCATTAACTTCCACCTTATCTTCTTCATCATCGTCACATATTACCTAAAATTCCTATGATTATTTACTTTCCTAACTGTTTTTATTCTTTTAAGTATTCCAATTGAGCCCATGTTCTAATAAATTAAAATAAATAAAATGCATTTGTAGATTTGGATCTGAGAGAATGTCTTTTTCCGTAATATCTACTTCAATAGGTTGTTTTTATTCCATTTTTCAGTAAATTTTAATAAATTTCTAAGGATTTATTTCAAAATTAATTTTTTTATTTATTTTTTATTTTTTGATAGAAAATTAGATTTTAATATATACAATGTAAAATATTATTATTGTTATTTAAATATATTATTTGTAGCAAGTATAGTTAACTATAATCAATGTATTATTTTGTTATAATTATTTTTGTATATTTACTCTCACATAAAAATATTTATGCAAAATATTTTTTTAATTCTTTTTTTAAAAAATTATTTAAATTTAATTATTAATTGTCACTTATTCAATTCTCTAATTTCCATCTTTATACAAGACTATATTTCTATTTTTAAAATTTATGAATTATTAATAAATTTTAAAAAAAAATAATTCTAATATACATTTTCTACAAATCGGACACTTATTAACTTTTTCCTTTAAATTTTTACAGCAATTATAGCAAAAACACATATGTCTACAAGGTAGAATAATAGAATTCACCTAGTCTGTAAGGCATATTGAGCACTCTTTTTATACCTATCTATTAAAAATCAATTTTTTATTAAAATTATAATTAAATATATTTTTCTTACTCTAATACAGTATTATCTATTTTATCTTAACTATTCTAAGCTATTGTACCATTCTTTTTTATTACATTTATAGAATTTCCATATATTTAATTCAAAAAGAAAGCCTTATTATTTAATTCTACTTTTTACCGAACTTATCCTATTTTAACACTTATTAGTTCAGAATTAGTAATCATCTCACAATAAGTATATAGAATAAGAGGCTAGTTTTTTTTATTCTTTTTTTCCTAAATAATGCATATTAAATAGTATTAACCTATTTTAACACATCCTTAGTAAAACTAAGATATATCAAACATTTTATGTTACCATTTTGATTATTAATCCAAACATATTGTTTTCTCCATTATCACTTATTTTCAATATATCTATATTATTTAAATCAAACAATAGTTATTAATCACTAAATAATTGATTTTTTCCTGATTAGAACGTGTATTATTTAATATTTTCAGTTTTACAAATCAATCTTATAATACAATGTGAAATTATAAATACAACTTTAACGGTAACAAATATTTATTTGTAATATACTTTTTAGTTAAATTAGAATTTTATTCTAATTTTTCCTCAACTTCAAAGTATACTGTTAGTATTGATTCTTCGAAATTTGTATATGTAAACTCTAAATTATATTCACATTTGCTGTTTTCTCTTTAAATCTTAAAAAAATAATGATAACTCTTATGATTAACATTAATTATTGTTAATTTTAATAGACAACCAATTTTATGGATCTTGGATCGATAAATTAATCACATAATGTTATATTAGATTTTTTAATTTAAACAGGATCACGATGTCGTGCACTACCTGGATACCCGTAACCTATTAGTATAAATATTCAAGTTATTTAATAATATATATTTAAATTTTAATTTATTTTTCACCAAAAGCATTGTAGTATGCTAATCTATTTACATTGCTATTATTTTTGAATAATTGCTTTAAAATTCGCTGGTTTTTAACATTTTCAGTCAAGTGGTTTAGATTTCCATGAGAAGTAGGAGCATTTTGCTGAGTCTTATATAAATAATGAAAAAAAAAAAGTTTAGAAAGTTTTTTATTATCTTTTTTATATCTTTACGTTATTAGAATTTCCCATTTATATATTTGTCAATTTTTATTTTATTTCTAATTATTATCATAACATTAAATATTATGTTTATTCAGTATAAATATTTGTAATTAAAAACGGATTCATTATTTAACTTAAATAAGTTTATAAAATAGTAACATTTAATAATATTTTAAAGTATTTTTCATTTTTTTACACATTTAATTATAAATTAAAGTTCACATTCTGTTTGATTTTGACTCAATATTTGGCATTATAGTTATTTATTTTGCAAATGCTCTAAACAATTTTATATTTGGTTTTCCTCAATTAAAAATAGATAAAATATATCATTAGCTTCCATATATTACGATACTTCTTCTATAATTTTATAAGTAATTTCCATGCCATCCTTGCCTCCTGCATATGAAACATCTATACAGTTTATTTGTTTGGCCTTTTCTGATTGGCTATCCTTAAGTAGGTTTTCTTTTTGATCAACTATATTTTAGAATTTTTCCAACTCCCAAGATTCAGTGGGTACATAAGGAGGATTGCAAATAATAATATTATTAAATTCCGATTTGCTCTTCGGAATATCTTTCATAATAGGAGTTTTAACGACTGATAATACTTTTTCATTCTATAACTTTTAAGACAGACATCTAGTGAATTCTATTGCATCTTCATTTATGTCTGTTGCGTAGGCTTAAGAAAATTATGTTTTATTGCTTTTCAAAAACTTCAAGAAATGATTTATTAAAAATCCAGTTCCAGCCCCAATTTCTATTATATTATTAAATTATTTCTCCTTTAAAACAGATGAGCATTCCAAATATAATATGTCTAAAAAGAATTAACTATCATCATTCGGTCGATAGACCATGTCATTTTCATAATCTTAATTTTCGAAGTTGATCATATGTTTTAATTAAGGATATTCTTTTTAAAGTTGCTCTAAATTTTGCATCTCATAACCTAATGTACCAACTTCAATGTTATATTAAAATTTATTTGTAGAATTATTTTATGCAGCTTATTAAACTTTTTGTTCCATTTTTCTAATGCTTTATTTTTTGATTTGTTTATTAAATAAAATAGTACGAAATTACAATTTTTTCTTAAATTAAATAATCTGGAAATGGTTTACATTTAATTAAAAAAGAGAATATTATAAAACTAATGTTTTATATATAATTTCTTAAATTTATATTTTATATTATTAGTAAATACAATAATAAATTAAAAATATTGGGTATTATATTTTAAGCGAAATCAGCATCCTAAATATAATTAAAAATCGCAGGTGCAATTCGGAGAATCTACATAAAATGGCTTTATTTATTATAAAGCAGTTCCCACTCTACTCCTTACTACGTACCTTAAATATACATACATATTAAAAGATAATTATATTAGATATAATTTATTTTTTACCAAATTTCATACTATCCTGCACACAGTTTTTTTGAACTAAAAAACATATATTCATATTATATAGAATAATAGATTTCTACCCTCTTTTATTCAATTATTTCTGGATTAAAAGGTCGATGAATTTCAATAAAAGTACCGCAATTTATTAACCTTTCCCAGTCCTAGCTGCAGCGAACTATACTACTACTAGTTTTAAATGCAATTTAAAAATCATTTCCTGCAGAAATAGTTTAAAAATCTTATAGCTAAACATATAAATTATTATTATTATTAAAAAAAAAAATAACAGAATGATAATATTTTTTGAAATCAAATTTAATAGTACGGCTGATTTTCCTTCGCATTGTTATTCTGTTTACCCTCTGCAGGGATCTCTTTTTATTTCAATTGTTAGCTAATCTTACGTATAAAAATCTAAAGCATATTCTTTAGAAATTAAACTAGCATGCTTTTTGTAAAGAGCTTTCATAATATTTTCATCAGTATCTTTAACTAGACCCTGAAAAATTTTATTTTAATTTATTTAAACATTTCATTTTTTTATTAAACTAAATTCGCTATTTTTTTTTAAATTATACCGTTATCGATGAAGCATCAAATGTATTGAAATCAACTCTTTCTGCTTAAACTAATTTCAATTCTTGTTAAGTAAATGAAGAAAACTTTTAGAAATATTCTGTTTTTTTAGTGCCATATATAAGATTAAATAAACTAAATAGTAGTAATAGGACCTTTTATATTTATAAATAAAGAAATATATTTTGTGTTTACATAATTTTTTTCGTAAATTATATTAATAAACTTAAAAATCAGTAATACAACTATTAAAAAATTAGCACACTTATTTATTTAGAATAAACTACTTCGAAAATAGTAAAATAGAAATTTATATTAAATCTGAAAAATATTTGGAATAGATTTGAAATAAATATATCCATTTTCATTATTTTCGCTAAGAAAATATTTTATTCCTAAAAATGGGTTTTTTGTTTTTATTTATTACAATTTATTTCTAACTTAATCCTATCCTACTACCTCAATATTTAAATCAACTTTATATATAATAAAAATAGTAGCTTCTATAAAAAAAAATTCCTTGTTAATACTATGTTAATAAAACTAATTTTTTGCAATTAATTATTATTAAACAATATTGTGAACTGATATCGCATTTTTAATTAAGAAATCTAAAAAGAGATAAAGATAGTATTTATTAACTGATATTTTTTCACATCGTAATTAATTTTTAACATATTCATCTTAATAGGGTTCAAATCATTCAATATATTATATATTTATTAATTCTTTATATTGTATTAATTTATGGAATCTTAAAAATCATAGTATTAATATAGAGCCGGTGAGATTTCATTCAAAATGTTCATCTTATACAGCTTTAGCTCTTAAATTTCCTAAATAAAGTCTTGAAAGACCATAACTTACTATAAAGGCATTTAATCCTACAACTTTAAGTCTGACTCCAAAAGAGTATTCATAAGATAAATTGGTGTTCAAAAGCCAGTAAGAGGTATTAAAGAATCTTTTTCTCATTTGATTGTTTATTATTTTTACTATTGCGTACTTATTATGAGTATTTTATTTACTTATTATTGTATAATATAATTGTAATCAATAATATAGTAATTAAGTGAAATAAGGTTTATAGGCGATAATTAATATATGAAGAAGAAAAAAATTACATAAATTTTAATTAAAGAAGATTCTTATATACCATAGTATACTTACTTATTTACTAACTCTATCAAATAAGACATGGTAGTATTTCAAATAAATGAAACTATAATACTAATGTTATCATACTGAGTATATAATGTTTGGAATACATAAAAATATATATTTGACATATATATATATTATAGTTTATTATATATTTCTAGAAATTTATTGACTTACTTTTAAAGCAATTTAATAAAATATATTTGATTTTATAATCAAATTTAAGTTAATGTTAATTTTGAAGCCACATCTAATCCTTGCACCATTTTTTTGAATTCATCAAAACTAATTTTACCATCATAATCTTCGTCTGCTTTAATGATGGTTCTATCAACTAATTACTATAATTAAACTTCATTAAGGTTAGCTCCAACCATCATTTTCAACACATCATATAATTCTCCATTGGTTATATAACCATCTCCGTCAATATCATAGACTTTGAAGGCAAATTTGAGCTTTACTTCTTCGTCATTAGAATATAGCTGGGATAGTCCATTTACAAATTCTTCAAAGGAAATGCTTCCATCTTTGTCAGTATCGAAAATTGAAACTACTCTTCTTACCAAAGGATTTTGCGACAGTTCGGGTAATTTTAAAAATTCATCTATATCAAGGTTACCATCTCCATTATCATCCATTCTTTTAAAAGACTTTAACACTTTTTTCATTTCATTTTCAGTGAATTGACACGGATTCTCAATACCTTGTTAATTACCCATCTTTTGTTTAAACTAAAACTTATGTTTTATTTTTTTAGTATTTTTATTCTTAAGAACTTTTAAATTTTTTGATAAGTCTTTTTAATTTGTGTATATATATAATTAATATTCCTGCATAACAATAATATTGTTAAAAAATTATAAGCAACACAATTAAAGAATAATAATTGACTATGCATTCACATATTATAAAAAAATTATATTATTTCATGAAAGTATTAATCGTATTATGTTTATTATATTTTTTTAATAATTATTATAGACATTATTGATAAAAAAACGAAATGAAAACATTAAAAATACTTAAACAAATTTTGATGATTTTTTACAATTTTAATATTTTCAAAATTTTAATATAATAATTTATATTTTGAAAATATTAGATAAATTATAATAGAATAATTAAATCATAAAATGAAAATGAAATAATAAAATACACATAATTAAATATATATTATTATAAGCTACCAATTTATTAATTCAATCTATTATTATATCATTTCATTTTTGCTAGCTTTATTTTTTTACTAATAAAGTCTGATGTAAATTTAAATATATTATATTATTTTAGTTTATGAAAAAAAGAATATTAATTAAATAAATATTTTTGAAAGAAAAATACTTTGATTTTCTACTAAAATACTCTGTTAGTTTTCATTTTTAATAGTCATTCATTATTTTTAGGTATTATTTATCTTTCTTTTTAATTCATGATATATATAAGTGTAATTATATATAGCAATATATTAGTTATCATAAATAATAAGAATTCTATTACCAGATAATTTTATTAAATGTGATTAGTGTTTTTATTTTTCTTTAAATAAATTACTTTAACTCAACTTGAATTACTTAAAATAATTATTAATATAATTATATCTGTGCGGTATGAACAACTATAACAATTCGATAAATACAAATTCTTAATAAAATTATCTAAAGTCTTCAAACAATCGGAATAAAAGCTTTATAAGTTTATAAAATATGGAGGATTAAAGAGAATTATCCCTTGAAGAATTAAAGCAGCCGTTAAATCCTCAAGAAATATAAATTGAAAATATTTAAGTCCCTCGTTAAAATACTTCATGTTGGAATTCATTTTTAATATCATTAGGATTAAAAGCTCCCCCTCGTGTTCCTAGAACATTATCGTAATTATATTTACTCATAATAAATTAAATTAAATAAGACTAGCAAAGTATAATATATAAGATAATAGTATTATAGTTATCTTGAAGCAAGAAAAATTAATTTCTACAATTTTTTTTTTGCCAAAAATAAATTTGATATATTTTAATTAAAGAAAAAAATAATAATATACTTATCTTTTTTAGATAGTATTACATCTAGTATGCAAATTAATATTTTTTATCTTGCTTAATTATTAATTCAGAAAAAATTTTTAGATATGCTTTAATGGTTCTATTAATAAATATAGAATTAAATTCTTTATTATTTAATACTGTTTTTTATTTAATATTAATTCTAATAAAATAATTTGCTACGAAAAATATTTTATTTTTTATATTAATATATATTCTTATTAAATATTTATAAAATTTTTAATAATGAATTAAAGATTTACTGGATAAGTTACTCCTCCTAATCATATAGAAAATATTGTGAAAAATTAAAAATATTCTTTACTAACCTTTGTGCCTGTTGTTCTATACAACTAATTTAAATTTTTCCAAAATATGTTTTTTTTGTTGATAGCTATCACTCAATTCTTCGACGTTTTAAAAGTTGGTTTAATGTTTACATATGTTGCCCCATTAGCGCTAGTTTTATTTTTAACAATGTTAAAAGAAGCATATGATGACTTTAAAAGGTAAAATTACAATAAACCATAGGAAATGCCTAGATATATTTAATGATACTTAAATTATTTTTTTAGATTTCGAAGAGATAAAGAAGCTAACTAAACTCTATACCCAGTGCTATAAGATGGCAAATTCTTGAATAAAAAATCATGTGATTTAAAAGTGGGAGACATCGTATAAATCCATGCGAACTAAAGAGTACCTGCAGATATCATTTTGCTTCACACTTAGTAATTTGAAAAATTTTTTTAAAATAATTTTGTAATTTAAAAAAAAATGTATGATTTATTAAATCAGGGATGAAAATGGTTAAGTTTTCATAAGAACTGATTAATTAGATGGAGAAACTGATTGGAAGCTTAGAAATTCGATAAAATAAATATAGTCAAGAATTAAAGTAGAAGAGGAGTTAATTAAACTACCTCATTATGATGTCGAAATACTAGCTTCTGAACCTATTTAAGATATTTATGAATTTACAGGATTATTCAAACTTGAGTATAATGGGGAAGTTTTTAAACAGTCTTTAAAATTAGAAAATACGTTATGGGCAAACACTGTTTTAGCGTCTGGAAAAATCACCGGTAAATAAATTTTATTTGAATACTTTTATTTTATATATTTATTAATGATGAAAGTAAAAAAATTTAATTTATTTTTTGTATAGGTATAGTTGCATACAGTGGAAAAGAAACCAGAATGGCCATGAACTCTAGACAGCCTAGAACAAAAGTTGGGAGATTAGATAATGAAGTTAACACTCTTTCAAAACTATTGTTTTTAATGATGCTTTTCCTTGCCATTTTACTTGTAGTTCTTGATGGGTAGAACCTTTCTTGGTTTATTTTAGTTTAATTAACCAGGTAAATAGCAGAAAATGAGTGAATAATATAATTATTATTTATGAAATCATACTTCTTAATTTTTAGACAACTTATTTTGCTGAGTTCTATTATTCCTATTTCCATGAGAGTAAACCTTGATTTTGCTAAACTCATCTATTGCTTTAGAATCAATACTGATTAGGATATTGAGGGAACAGTAGCAAGAAATAGTACCATACCTGAAGAATTGGGAAGAATATAATATTTATTAACTGATAAAACAGGTACAATAATTTCTATAAAAATAAAATGAACTCTATTTAATTAATAAAATGTTATAATTTATTTAAAAAGGAACCTTAACTCAAAATGACATGATTTTCAAAAGACTTTCATTAGAAAATATCAACTTCAGTCATGAAGACATCAAAGAAATATCTGAAAAATTATAAATTCAATGTAGTGAACACAATGGTCCTATTAGCGACTTAGAACAAATTTTAAAAAAGCAAAAAGAAAGAAAATCGAAAAAGAAAGTTTAGGTTAAAAGAAATCCGGATTTAATTCTCAGAGATTTAATTACTGCCTTAACTTTATGTCACAATGTAACTCCCATGGTAAATGAAGAAGGGACAAAAGAATTTTAAGTAAAACAAATAATTATTATCCCATTTGTTTATTTAACAATTTATCTTTTTAACAATGAAAAGGCTTCAAGTCCAGATGAAGTAGCATTAGTAAAAATTGCAGAGTCTTTAGGAATGCAGCTAATGAAAAGAGATTCCGACTCTATAGAAATAATTAACGCAGCTGGAAATCAAGAAAATTATTAAGTTTTAAACTTATTCCCTTTCAGTTCTGAAACGAAACGAATGGGAATCGTAGTAAAACACAGAGAATCAGATAAACTCATTTTCTATTTAAAAGGTAAAAACAATAAATTTTATAAATAAAATATAAATTATTTAAAAATTAACTAACTCATTAGGAGCCGATGTTATAATGAAACAATTTTTACCTGAAAGTTAAAGAGGTTTTGTAGATGAGGAATGTGATGATTTGGCAAGAGAAGGACTCAGAACACTAGTTATAACTCAAAAATATATTAATCAAGAATGGTATGACGAATGGGCTGCCAAATATAAAGAAGCAGATGAGCTCTTAGTTGGAAGAAGTGAGGCCGTAAAAGCTGTTATTAATGAACTTGAATAAGATATGGAATTCTTAGGAATCACCGGAGTAGAAGACAAATTATAGGAAAACATTTGCCAATCTTTAGAAAATGTAAGAAATGCGGGAATTAATATTTGGATGTTGACGGGAGACAAAATTGAAACCGCCATTTGTATTTCTATATCTTCAGGGTAAAAAAATAAAATTCACTCAGAAAAATATTATGTAATTATCTTCCTAATTTGCAATAGATTGAAAGCTCCTCAATAAAATATCTACGTAATTAAAGAATTATCCGATGAAATTGAATTGTAGGCTAAGTTGATTCATTTCAAAAATTTGTCGCAAAATTATATTTTAGTTATCGATGGTATTTCTCTCAAATGTGCAATGGAAAACTATAAGCAATTATTCTTAGAAGTTAGTACAAAAGTACAAAATAAAATTACTTAAAATTATTAATAAATATAAGGATTTATATTTATATTCTTTAACAGGCCCCTGCAGTTGTATGCTGTAGATGTTCGCCCACCCAAAAATCTGAAGTTGTAGAATCTATAAAAAAATACACCAAAAAGATTACTGCCGCCATTGGAGATGGAGGAAATGATGTAGGTATGATTACTAGTGCTGATGTAGGTAAAAATAAAATTCTATTTATGTATTAGATATGCATGCTTGACATATGTTAAATTAAATAAAAGGTATCGGAATAGTCGGAAAGGAAGGTATGCAAGCAGCTTTGGCAGCTGATTTTTCTATTAATAAATTTTGTTATTTGGACAAATTGCTTTTATGGCACGGTAGATTGAGTTACAAAAGATCATCTTTACTAAGTCAATTCGTTATTCACAGAGGATTGTTGATTTCCATTATCTAAGCTATCTTTTCTTCAATTTATTACTTTGTAGCCTTATCTATTTTCAATGGAATGCTACTTCTTGGATACGCCACAGTGTTCACCATGTTTCCTGCATTTTCTCTAATATTCGACGAGGATGTTGATGTAAAAACCATATATGATTTCCTTTTTAAAATTAATCAATTTAATTTTTTATATTAATTTAAAGATTAAAACTGCTCTTACATATCCTCCTCTCTATAAAAACTTTGTAAAAGGGAAGAGAATTAAACTCCAAAACTTTTTGCTTTTGGGTGTGGAAGGCCACCTTCTAGGGAAGTATCATTATGTTGCTTACCATTGCCTTTTTTGAAAACAGTTACCTCTTAGTTGAAACCATCACTTTTACTGCTATGATATTCACTGAATATTTACTCAGTCTTTCAGAACTCAACAGATTACACATCGTAACCATAGGTTCTAACTTATTATCTATTTTGGTTTACATTCTTATTTTAACCACAATGAGAGGACTATTCGAAATTCAAAATATATTATAATGGGTAATGAATAAATTTATTTATCCTTTACTTTATCTAAAAATTTAAATATATTTAAATATAAAGGATTATCTTGGTAAAATTGCTCTTATCGTATTAATTGCCTGGCTTCCTCTGTTCGCCTTCAAATTAATTAAAAAGAGAGTAGATCCTTCTGATTTTGAGAAAATTATGAGATCAGTAAAAAGACAAGCTATTGGAATGGATATCAAACAGTGAAATAATTTATAATTTTAAATGATTTTATATCATATAGCCTGTTAGGTAGGCTATAATTCTCTTATTTATATAATTGAAATTGGATATCATTTTTTCTATATTTACATTATTAATTATTTTTAATTCATACACAAAGTGTAGTAATTATCTAAAATATTATTTATTCTTATATTTATTATGTTTAATTGTTTTTATGCAATAATTATTATTAATAAATATATATTCAAGCAAAAAAGAGTTTTTGAAATAATAAATAAATAAATGTCAATTGTTTAAAACGGAGATTACTACGAAATAGTAGTAGATAAGAAAGATGATATAGTAGGCATGGGAATAAAAAGTGTTCCCCCTAACACTATTCCAAGTGAAAATATAGATTCATCTGAAGCTGATCCCTAAGCGGCCTTTAATAAACTATATTAAGAATAGGGTGTTATATCACTATATCCAGCCAACCCTGCATCCATGGATATTGTGGAAACTCCTGCTGATAAATTAAATAGACTTAAAATGGAAATATAAGAATTTAAAGAAAGCATGTCATTCATGAGTGAATAATAAAAAATAGCAAGCCAAATAATTGGGTTTATAGGGAGATGTAAAACTTATTCACTAAATTCTATTAAATATTATTTCGAAATAGAATTTTGACAGCTCTCAACAAATAATAAATCTGTAATAACATCATAATCTATTTTTTTAATTAAGGTTGTGGGGGAAATAGAAATTTTAGAAAGAGAACTTGCCAATGTTGCTGGAATAAAGGAATTTTAAGAATTATTTTAAAATTAAAATATTCCCTTTAACCCATAGGCCAACATAGCCTTAATGAAAAGAGATATTTAAAAAAAAAATTACTGAAGATTTGAAATCGTAAATTTCTGGTTTATCTTCTTTAGATAAAGGTAAAGGCGCAGATAAATAAAAACCAGGCAAAATCGAAATTTACATGGATTCCGAAAAAAGTAAACTAGAAGAATAGGCCAAATTCCTGGAGTTGGAAAAAAGAGTTAATTTATTAGAAGAAATGTTGGGGAAAGATTAGCTGAAAAAAGAAAACTTCCCCACCGGTGTATCTCTTTTGCAAAAAGCTGACCATTTTTAAAAAACTTTGGAAGTTCTTGATGAGGCCAAGATATCTGATATTGGAAAAAAATTGGAAAATATCATATGTGATATTGATAAAATAAATGCAGACAAAACTCTGCAATCTTAATAAAACATCACTCCTGCAGATTTAAAAAGAATTCATGATTTGAACGAAAAAGTACAAAACATACAAGGTAATTTATATGAAAAACACTCATTTTTATTTTATATTATATTTTTATTTCTAATTATTCATAGTAATATTTTTAGGCATTTTATATAAATGTTTTAATATAAAATATTAGAATAAAATAGAATTTATATTATATATTAAAAATAAGGAAGTAAAGAATCTAATAATAATATTTAAATTAAAGGTGGGATTAAAAAAATAAATTAAATTTTTGTTAATTTATTTGTAAGTTGTCATCACTGATAAATTATGATTATACATTATTAAATTACTGATAAAAAATATAAACAATAAATCCGAATAATAAAGCTTTATTACTACTGAATTAATTTAAATAAAATATTATTTTTAATTAGGAATTTCTGATGAACTCCCATTAGTTGTAGAGAGATTAGAGAGCTTAAGATTGATTCACGAAGAAAGTGCAGGTTTTATGATGAATATGAGCAGCTTAAGTGATTTACACAATAAAGTGATCTAACAACTGGGTACTAATGACAACTTATTATAAAAAGTGTAACAAAATTTGGAAGGCAATTTAAATACTATTTCTCAAAATATAAGCAATATAGAGTAAAGAATAGAAAAAATAGAAAAAAAATGAGGATATAATATAAACATATATGTATAATTATCAAAAAATTATATTTTTTTATTTTTTACCATTCATACTTTAATTTTAATATAATTCATTTTCAGTATTAATAATATTAATATATGAATACGTAAATTTGAATTCCAATTATTTAAAAAAGTAAATCAATTAGAAACCATAATTAATTTCTGATAAATTATCTTAATTTTACTTCATATTTTCAACATTATTATTATATAGTTAATGTGTAATGTATTTATTATATATTTTGATATTTTTCCAGAACTTAGAAGGTTTGTTGGTAATGAGACGATTAGTTAAAGGTTTATTCTTTTCGAAAATCAACTTATAAATATAAAATATTTAAAACTTTTAAATTATATTTAAATATATTTTTCTACCTTATCTCTATTTGACAATTAATTATTATTTATGAAAAAAAAACCTTATTTTACAAAATAAAAAACCAAAACGAACTAATTATTCAGTAATATATATATTTTTTACTATATATTTAAAGCTCAATTTTTTTAATGAATATAAGTAAAATAGTATATTTTTATACTGTCTATTTATTTATTCCTTATTTAATTTTTATCAATCAACTTATTTTTTTAGTGTGTATATATATTAATATACTTTGATAGATTCCATTCCCATTTAAATAACATATTAATAAATTTAAGAAGAAAGCATATATTATTTGACAAGTAAAAATTAATTTATAGTTCAACAATATTTTCATGGTTAAAAGTAAAAAATAGGCACTTTTATATCTAATTACCATGGAAAAATAGAATTCTCATAATAAGACTAAGATGCTATTATATATATTCTTTTTTTATACATAATTACTATTAATCGATTTCACTGATTTATTATACAATTACATTATATTTATTGCTTGTTGAAAATATATTTATTAGATATTTTCTTAAATATAAAATCCCATTCAAAAAGTTAACTAAAACTAAAACAAATAATTGGAATGATTATACAAAAAATATAAACTCATTCTTTCAACTTAACTTCAAAAAAGAATGCTCGAAAATTCTGATAATAGAAGTGAATAGTAATTATATTCTAAACTTTTATTTCTCGTATTTCAAGCCTTTTCTAAAATACTTATAAAAAATTAAGTAGTCTAATTATATCTTTGGTGGATTTCATTTGAACATTTTGGTATTTTATAATATTTTTAATCAGTAGAATGAATTAAATAGAGTAAAACTGATTAATTAAATAGAACCCAGTCGCTGATTTCTTTTTTATTTAAAGTCGATTCGTAATAAATAGAAACTGAATAATTATTTTAGTATAAATAATTTTTTACTGGGTTGAGGGTTTAAACCTAATACTTGACAGAAATTAAAAATTAATAGTTAATGGTTTTAAAATTAGACAGATGCATATACTCTGAAATAAATATATAAATATACTTATATTTTGATAAGCAGCACTATATATTATGAAAAGTTTACCAATTTAACTGCAGAAACTAAATAATAAAAAAATTGATAAATAATCCTTAATTATTAAATATAAAAGAAAGTAAAAAAAAAAATCAAAATCATCTTAAAAACAACACAAATAAATAACTAAACAAATAAAAACAAAACAATAAATAAAAAAGCAATATATTTTAATATAAATGTCAAAATTCAATTTGGTCCTAGATACATCATAAAGTGCTGACTCATCCGATAATCTAGACTCTCCTCTTTCATTTGGAGGATGGGATTCCTCGAAAAACCACTGCAGATCTACGGATGATTTGGCATACTAGTTCTTAAGAATTGATTTGGATTTAGCAAATGCTAAAGCAAAAGAAAGTTAAAAAACTATGATAATGGATGAAAATCAACAGGAAAATGAAGAAAACACATTTTTTGAAGATGAGGACACTCTAGATAATGAAAGAAATATGAGTTCAACTCCAAACTTCCCTTGTTAAAATTCCCCCATATTTTTTGGTAGTTCTGAAATATCCAGTAAATAAACTTCACCTAAGGAAGACCATTGGAGTGATTTTATTGTATATACTCCGAAAGAACGATCAACTGACTTGTATATAAAGAGAAGAATTAGTTAGTTGGGGTCAAATTTGCAGTGTCCGAACTCACAAAAATTAAGAAAAAGATAGGATACTTTTAATACTTAAATATAGTATAGCTAAAACTAGGCTGGTTAATCTTAGAATTTTCAAAATTCTTTTAAAGCTTAATCAATGCCATTGCTCAAATATGTAACTAAAAGCGGAAATAAAAAAGCAAATTAGAAATGTTCTGATAAACAATAACAACAAAATAGAAACTTAATAAATCAAAATACCTTCTATTTTCCTTAATAATAAATTAATTACCCCATTAACAAACTTTCTGATCAGTAGAACAATTTCTAATTAAATTAATAATAACAACAGCAAACTTTTTCAAACTTATAACTTTAAGCATTAGCTTTTTAATAAAATCAGGTAAATTAAATAAGGTAATAAAATTGGCCTTTCTTTCAATAAAATCAATAAAACATATGCTAACCCTAACTAGTTAATGATTAAAATAATGATATTATGAAAAAGAAAATATTTAACTCATTAATTTAAAAATCAAAAAATGACCAATTTAACTTACCTTAATGTTCTTAAGCAGCAGTTTAAATATAGAATTATTAATTCTATCATGACAATTAATAATAATAACAACAACCTCAAATTTAATAAATAGGTATTTCTAAAATTATGTGGTAAGTTCTTTAAAACTCTAAATAGCAATAGTAAAATTGAAACTAATTTCTTAACCCTAAACTGACTCCATTAATTTATTTAATTTCATTAAAATTATTTTTACTACTAATTTATATAGTTACAATGTAGACAAAATTAAAAAACCTAATACAAGTATATTATAAGTATTTTTAAATTTTATACTATTATATATATTATTTATATTCATGTTTTAAATGATCTTCTATAATTATGTATTTTTACATAACATAATATTAATGAAATTTTACTTTACTTCCATTTCATTTAATTACTGATGTATATTTATAGATCACAAATATAATAATATTGAATTAAAACAATCCTTTTTTATCATTATCAAAAGCCCAAAATTTTAATTATTAAGAATTCTTCAAAAATAAATCAATCTTCATAATTCTAATAGTCAGAATCAGGTATAATAAAAATAAATATGTTTTTTGTATTTTTTAATTTTTTTATACATTCAACATTTGGGAACTTTATTAAGTTCGCATTTATGGCCAGACAACAAAATTATTAAAAAATTGATTCCATATTAAAATATATATATAATTAGATAAAAAAATTAATTTTTTTATTATTTTTAATAGATATTATTATTTTATTTTCATTATATATATATTTAAAAAATTTTAAAATTTCCACTTTAATTTTATTTAGATCTCTCCCATAAAATATATATATAGAATACGGAATAAAATATTAGAGTAAAAATAAATTACTTATCAATAATTTCCATTTTAAAGCCATTTAAACTAGCTTCATAATATTTTACTTTTTAATTAATTTTATACAATATGTATTTTTTTTATATCATTAACCATATTAAATAATTAGAATGGCATTATTTCATAGAATAAAAAAGTTAAAATAATATTTAAATAATTTTAACTTTATACATTGAATAGATGATTACAATAATCAAAATACTGTATATTATTTTATAATAATTTAAAAAATTCTTAAGATCTTAAATTATCAATGTTGACTTCTTCCAAACTCATTTTTCATTCATGTGTGTATTTTTTAATATATTTTATCTTTTTGTTTAAACTAAAATTGGAATGAAAAAATATCATAAATTCTTTTATTCAAGTATTTTAAAATAAATAATAAATTCATGCTTGTATAATAAAAATATGAAACTTAGTATTTTAGATTACTACTATCAATAAAATAAATTTTAAAGATATATTTATTTTTATATAAAATATTGAGCATGTAGGAGTTTATACATTTTATGAAAATCTTTACAAATTTATATATAATATGCTTGAAAAATTAGAATATTGTAATAAAAAAAATTTCATGATATTTTATTTTTATTATATTTTTAATTTTGATTTAATTATACTGAGATGTTTTTATATAGAATATGCTTCTTTACTTTTTTGATTTACGTTGGGTATTTTTGAATTAAAAAAAAGTATATGTATATTTATAGAATTTTAGATCTTTATTCAATTATATAATATCAATATTATTTGGATATATGATTATAAAATAAGTATTTATGTGTACAAAATTTAAAATATTTTAATTTTATTTTTTTAGAATTTATAATACATTCTATTGCACCATAAAATCATTATCAAGTTAGTATTAACTTTTTTATTTAATACTAGTAATAATATTCTAAACTAATTTTATCTAAATTAATATTTATTAAGTTTAATTTAAATAATTTTTTTTTTTTTTTTTTATTTTAAATTTCTATATTTCTATATTTTATTAAATATATGAGGATATTTACAACCAATATTACCTATGGCTGTATATGCATGTTCTCTAAAATCCATATTATAAAGTATTACGATATCCAACTTTTCAATTCCAATGTAGGGCTATAAATATTCGTGACCTTACAAATAAATCTCTCATTATGGATAATCTATCACAACTTTGAAAATAATTTCATATTCAATGAAAAGTAAATTCAATCAATTATATAGAATTTATACATAAATTTAATTTTAAAAGTATTATAAAAAATTTAAATTTAACAAATATTTTGGCCAAATCATGACTCTTTTATTGCAAATAACATTCATATCGATAATCAAATCCTACGAAATACAACATTTATATATATTTTAATATATCCATAAAAATAAAACTATTATATTTTTATTATGATTATATGTATATATATAAGTTCATTAGAGTAAAATTAATTAACATTATTAATTTATTATTTAATCTTATAAAATTGTAATAAAAATAACCGCTTCAATATTATTTATTTATTTTATAAAATAAAAATTATATTTTAAGAAATAGTATTTTTTAATAATAATTTTTTTTATATATTGTATTAGATAATAACAGTTAAATATAAGATCTTCATTATTTATACTTGATTAATATATTTCCTCAATATATCATATTTAATTAATCATAGATAAAATAGTAGTATATTTTATTAGTATAAGAGATATATGATAGCATTTAATGTAATAATTGATTAGTTACATTCTATATTAAAATAGGAAATTTATAGATTAATTTAATATTAGATAATATGTTTGCAAAATAAAAAAATTCCTAACTCTATGAGAAAAAAAATAAAAATCCCCAGGCCAAGTGGATCTAATCATTATTCGATAATAATAACCAAAAATAAAGTAAATTATTATAAACCAATTCAAAATAAATAGTGAAATTAATTGCATAAAATGCAATACAATAATAAGAAGAAAGTTAGAAATAAATAGATAAATAAACATACTAAAAATAACATAATAGACCTCCACATGATCAAGATATACAAAATAATTTAATAAAGTAAAATGCTCAGAATACAAACCTTGGTAAATTTCGACATAAAAGTGCTTCTATGAGTAGCTAAAAAAGTAAAGAAAATTCAAATAATTTATTTGAAAATAAAAAGACATCGCAAGAGAAATGCTAATATAATGACAATCACTAAAACTCAAATAAAATATATTCTGATATAAGTGATTCTAATATATAATACTACAGACATTTAGAGCAAAAATGTGAGTGCTATAAATGCACATGCAATAATAAATCTCATAAATGTTCAGCTTCAGGATTAAAAACGGCCTCGTTTCCTATTTCTAAGATAAAAACAAAATATTAATAAGTAAATAATATGATATAAAATTCTATTGATTATATATGAATGATAATATTTTAAAAATAGGATTATCCGTAAAGATAAAATTGCAAGTCTAATCCCATAGTACCGTACGGAAATATAGTTACTTCAACTGAGCCATTTTCAAAAAAATCCACTATGAGTAATACACAATTCGATCATAAATAAAGTGTGAAATAAAATGCAATAAAAAATAATGATAAAATTCTTTCTAAATACTACATTCCAATGTACACTGAAACAGCTAATAAAGATTAGCATAAAGATTTTTCAGGCTATAATAATAAAAGAGAATAATACTATCCTCTTCATAATATCAATATTTAAAAAGATTTAAAATTCAGGGGAAATAGTGTTTAAAAAGCTACATATAATAATTATATTTAAGAAAAAAACAATTCTACAAATCCTGTCAATTATGCATATGAATAAAGGTATTAACTAAAAATAAAGTTTATCTTTATTAATAATAAAATATACATAACAATAAATAATTCAAATAATTTATAGGTATTCTCATTTTAGTATAGCCCCCACTTCTGCTAAAATATAACCTGCAAATAACTAAGATACAACTGTTTAAATCAATAATAAGGAATTAGCATTTGATTATAGTTCAGCTTAAGAGAAAAAAACAAAATACAAAGATAGAAATTACTCTTCTTAATTTTTTGGGTCAGAAACTCAAAGAAATAATGATCCAATTTCTTTTAGAAATAGTGTAACTTAAGAAGAATATAAAGCATATGCTTTATCGTAATGCCCTGTTTATAAGATAAAGGGGAATCAATAAAGGAGTAATATAAGCTTCTTTTGAAATATAATATATTATAAAATCTATTATTCATTTTATTTTAATTTATAGTACTTATTTTATATTTAAATTAAATTATAATTATCTTTTTAAGAGTTATATAATCTAGAAATAATTTATCTTCTCATTTATTAAACTTCAAGAATATTATTATTGATTGGAGTTATTAAAAAATAATATTTATAACAGGTCATCAGTATAACAATTTTCATTAAAACAACAAAACATAAGCAAAAAATATTTATATAGTCGTTATTAAAACTAGGCAAAATGTAAGATTACGGTGACCCATTTAATTGGAAATTTCCCAAAAGAGAAGACACCATGATGTTGTCTACCATTAGTAATTTTATTATTTTTAACTTGCAAAACGAGAGCCCTTCATATAGTTCTTATTATAAATTGATGAAACTATTCACTTATTAATTTATTATAAACATGTAGACAATAGAGATGCTGGATTTTAAGTTTACAATCCTAAAGAAATAAGAGGAGCAGGATTAGTTACCTAAGATATTTAGGGTACTTAATTATATATAAATTAGATTTACACCAATAGTTTTAAAGAGTGTAAATAATAATTAGAGCCAAGTAATTTGAATTATTTATAATAGGAGCAAGACCTCTATTAAAACCTTATTAATTCACAAATAAGATGTCATATATAAATAAAAATGATGATATTTAGGGAACCTAACCAAAAAAATTGAATAATTTACGAATAAAGAATCATTTGTTTTAAAAAATGAGGATATTAAGGGAACTAAAACCTAAGTGAACTAATTTTAAACAACAAGAACATACACAAATCCCTTGGTTCCACAATATCAGTTGCCTTCTTTTGAAAATCGATTACCCACTCCTCCTAAATTCATGAGAAATACACTAGATGTATATCATTTTTTTTATCTATAATTATGGCAAACAAACAATTAAATATGTATTAAAAATGAAATTCATTTCATAGATAGATGATATTGAAGGAACAAAACCGAATCCTAAGGTTTTTAAACCAAGAAAAGAGGATATTTATACTGAAATCCCAGGTTCCAGACCTAAAGAAAGATTTATACCTAAATAATAAGTTGATTCGCTTAATGTAACAGATATAAATTAGTTTAAACGATTTATTTCCAATAGAGAAACTAATCCATTGGCTCCTGTGTATGAAGTACCACACGGAGAATCATCATACAATAAATATTCTTTATTTTAGTAAATTAATTATTTTGGATGAAATTGATATATATTTTTTACTATTTAAAAGCAATCCTGATTAATATGGTCCTATTAAAGGAACACTTAGCAGAGTTCTTCATCCTGTAGAAAGTAAAAAGAAAAATTTCAATCTCGACACAATTGATTTACACGGGGCACAGGCAGATACATTTACAGACACTTTTTTAAGGAGAAAGGTATTTGTTTAGTATAGTTTGAGTTAAACATCTTAAAATTGAAAGTAAAATATATTTTATTACAAAATAGGAAAGAAAAGATTTTAGAGAAACAAATTTGACTAAAGATATGCCTTGGTAAATAAATAAATAAAAAGCAATTATATAAACAAAATTTAGGAATTTGTATTAAATTTACTCTAACAATTAGGGTGTAATCTGGCTCATTGAGAAAGGGAATTTAAACAATAAGATCTTTGAACCCATTATATCCTAAATACTAGTATTTAGGAGACAAAGAAGAAGAATAAGATAAATTAAATGAATTAGTAACATAAAGCAAATTTCCTTAAACGACTAAAGCCATTTCTTAGGCAAGTGAAAAAGAAAATGGAAGCTAAAAAAGAGGAAGTATTTCAAGTTAAGGAAGCAATCGTTTTAAATAAATTGAAAAGTAACAAAACCCAAAATTTGAATGCATATATATTGTTTAGAAAATATTTTATTAATTGTAATAATAGTGGAAATTAATTTATGAAATCTGGCAGCTAAATAGGATCAAGAAGAGCTAGTCAATAATCATAAGCGTCTAAATAATCAAACTAAATTCAATATTCTCAAACACAGGCATAGTTTAGACCACCTAAGCCGACTTATGATACTCTAGGGTAATATTTAAATTTTGCAATTTTTTATAGTTATATTAATTTAATTTTACGATAGAAATAAAATATAAGATAGAGAAGTTAAAGGCAACGCTTAATAGTAATTTTGTGGTATTCATAACAAAGTAAATTTAATAAAATATAATTTTTTATATTCTTCTTTATTTAATAAACATTCATTTTTTTCTCTATATAATACTAATCATTCATTTTTTTATGTAATTTACTTTTAAAAGAACGAACCTATATAGAGATCTGGATTAGCATCTTCTAAAACGGAAGCCAATCTTTCATCAGCTTAAAAATTAGATAAATTTATTAAGTGATAAAAAAAATACACCAATTATTTTTGAAATTTTTTATAATTATTTATTATATTATATTTACTTACTTAAGCTAAGATTATAAAAGTTAAATAAAATAAACTAAAAAACATTTAAAAATTTGGCATTTTTAAAGAAAATTGAAGAAAGTAGAATTGTTTTAAATAAAACAAAATAGCTGCTAGCTGTTATAAAAATAATTTTATAATAATACGATAGAAATATCAATTTTTCTTCTCTCTGTTTAATTTTTATTACTTATGTTTCAGTATATTTTTTAATAAATTGCAAAATCAATAAATTTTAATCTTCAAAAAAATAAGAAATTTCCTAAGAGTTTCAAATAAAACATATTCAAAGAATAAACTTATATTTTTTTAACTTTATATAAATCTACACAAGCTAAAAAGAAATCAGCAAAATTATGATAAACTGCTTCAAACAAATATTAAAAAGAGAACAACTTTTTACTAGATAAAACATAAACTACTAAAATAATGCCAAGTTTTCGTCATTTTCGGGAATATTAGACAAAGAAGCTTTTAAAGATGTGAGTTTACTTTAACAAGCCTAGTAAGGGTTACAATATGCAAAATTACCTTTTATGACAATTGTATTTGAGCCAAATAAAACATTACAGGATTTTTAGGAAAGAATGGCCTAAAGTTATAAAATATTTCCTATTAAGATTGTTGACATAGCCACGGAGTCTCAATTTGCAAGTTCTACCCCTATACAATTTATTTTAGAAAATGATTTCAAAATTCAGTTGTTTGATGAATGGTACTATATTTGCTCTGGCGGGTCTGTATTGCAATCTAAACAGAATTATAAAAATTATTAAAATAATAAAACTCTTTATTAACTTCATGGAATAATGAATTCTACCGAAGTAACAAGAGATATAAATAATATATTTGTAACAGAAATAGTTTAGCGAATTCATGAATTTCCTAACAAAAAAATATCATCTAACACAATCAAAACATTACTGGAGACAGAATTGTATAAATTAGCTGTAAAAAGAAGTAATTAGTTAAGAAATATCGAAGAAATACTTGATATTCTCAAAAATAAAAGAGAATCCTTGCAAAGGGAATAGCAATAAATTTAGCAAAAAACAGAAAAGCGAGCTAAACGAACAGTTAATGGGCTCATTACGTTTTATGGAATTTAAGCCTTTATGCTGTAATATGGGACCTATTTCCTTTTTTCATGGGATATCATAGAGCCTATAACATGTCTTTGTGGAACATTTGATCTGGCTTTAGCCTACTTCTTCTGGCTCAGACACAATAAAGTATTTGATTATGAAAGTGTTATGTAAAGAAAACATAACTATTTAACACGAAAATAAGCTAAAAAAGTTAAATTTCCCAGTGAAACATTAGAAGAAATTGATGAACTCATTTAGCATTTTTAAGTTAAAAAAAATTTAATTTCTACAAGTGTATATGAAGTTTAAAAAGCCATATAATAAGGATTATGATTAATAATATTAACTAAAATATTTGTTTGTTATTAAATTATATTATCCAGGCAATTAATTTTTTATTGTTCCTCTTATTATTTTGTTTTTTTTATTTGTTAGTTTCCATCGGTATTCTATTGTTTTTTTCTTTAGTATTTTCTAAAATTTATCCTTTATAGACTCTATCAAATATAAAAGTGCCTACATATTAGAATACTATTAAAATTCTGTTCTTCGAATTTATTTTTCATTAAGCTGATTTATATAAATTTAAATAGTTTTTATCTTTGCTATTCAACTAATATATGTATTTTTCTTAATGTTTAATTAATGTTTATTTCTTTTTTTCTAAGTATTCTTTAATCACTTCGTATGTATAATATAATAAATAATAAAAGGTAACTAAAAGTATTTATATTAATTATTGAAATTAATTTTAATTTAGGATTTTGAAAAAAGTGAAGTATTATATGATATAAATTTATTATTAATAATGATATATATGGTGATATTTTAAAATTTAGATAATTTTATTGATTTGTTATTTCATAATAATTCTTTTTACTCATTTTCTAATTTATTACTAATTAAACAATGTTATAAATTTACTGATTATTTAATTTATTATTAGTTATCTTGCTGTATTATATTTATAATTCTTACTTAAAATTATACTTAATATTATTTAGTAATAAGAATATACAGTACAAAGAAAGCTTTAGATAATAATAATAGAAATTAGGATTTTTATATTAATATTTTAAGGTATATTTTATTTGTTTTTATTTTAATAATAGTGATGTTGATATTTATTTAAATTTAAATATTTATGGATTAATTTTTAAATTGATAATATTAATAAAAGAAAAATAAAAAAACTCAAAGATATTCTAATATTCTTATATTTAAATAAGGTTTATTAAAAATTAACTGATTATTCAACTAATAAGTATGTATTTTTTAATTCTTTATTTTTGATGAAATTAATTCACCAGAAAAATGAGACCTAAAATAAACAAATTAATTAGCAAACTTTGGATTTTAATAAGAGTAGAACTAACGTAATCAACAAATAAGTACTTTATATATTTAATATAGAACTATTTATTATTTTTATTGATAAGTCTTTATATGTATGTTAAAAATACATAAATTACATAATAAAGTAGCAAAAATTCTAATATAAATTAATATTATTATTATACCAATAAATGAACTATTATTACTTTTATCAAACAAATTCTTTTAGATTGTATTGCTTTACTAAAAAATTATATTAAAATCTATGAAGTTAAATGCATAAAAAATTGTCGTTTTTTATTTCTATTAATTTAGAAGTAAGCTCCTATATGATTAGATGACTTTAATACTTTTAGCAATATTCTAATACTATTTTGTTTTAGGTATATAATGGGAGAAATTAAATAAAAAATGTTAAAGAATATTAAAATTTTACTATTTGCTATCATATATGTTAGTTAATTAGTTATTTGAAGACTATAAACATAAATTTATTAAAATAATTAAAGGGAATTTTGAAAGAATACACAATTATACTTAATTAATTATTGTTATGATTAACTTAGAAATTAAATCAAAATACAGCGAGGAAATTACCTAAAAAGAAACTAAAATAAGAAGGAAAACAAAAAAAATTTACGCTACCACTTTAACTATACTGTGTAATCTTGTGAAAATTAAATAAATTTCAATTCTTAAAATAAACGAACTAAATAACATATAAAAGTATGTCAGAACAAATCTAAAAGTAAAAAGACAGAATGTAGAAACTTATTATTTAGGCATTAGGAAGCAATAGGGAATTATTGCAAATAAAAGACAACAATTTACTGTTTTTACTCTATGAGAAGATGTTTGAGAAATTTAAAACAGAAAAAAACCTAGACAGTCAGATGTTTTTGTATTAAAAATAACAGTTTTCAGAATACATCCGGTCTTAGTCAACAAGTGAGTTAGATTAAATTGGATGGAATGTATTTAAGTAGCAATTATTATAAATATATTAAGGCTATTAGTAAAGGATACAAAAAGAATTCAATATTAAAGATGATTCTGGCCAAGTATAATAGTTGGTAAATTTTTGTAATAATGATATCGAAGGAATATTAAATTCGCCTTAAGTTATTTAGCCTAATTATCAAAACTAAATGGTGAAACTATTAGATCCTGAATATCAAATTGGATATACTAGACTAATACGGTTGTTAAATAGTAATAATATAATAAAATTAAACAATGAAAATTCTTTGATATAAAATGGCAAAGAAGTTATTCAAAAATAAATTATGCAGACATAACAATAATAAGGATAGGCAAATAATTTTCATTAGTAAATTCAAATGCAAATGTAAAGAGAATTAAAATTGAGATAATAGTAGTAATAGTTTGAAGGATAGCAATAGCAATAAAAATAACAATAACATCACAATCTTCTACTTCTCCACCAATAATAACAATAACAACTGAAATAACAATAACAATTAATAAATTAATCTGAAACTAATAATTAGGGAAACTATAATTAAATTTCAAATAAAGAACAATAAAAAGAATCTATAAATGGAAATTCTCTTTTGTTATAGCACCAATTATAATAACAACAACAACCAAAATAATAACAAGTAATGATGTAATAAAAATAACTTATCGATTCTATAAAATAATAGTCTTAATCTCAAATTTAGTAGCAGTAGCAACAATAATACTAATAAGAATAATAGCTTTCTGACTAATAAAAGCTTGAATAGCTTTAGTTATTTCATTAATAAATAGTTCAGAAAAAAAGGGCCTAACTTATGAAAAAAAAATAAAATACCCTTTAAAATCTAAGTCAAAATAATTCTATTCCAAACATTTTAGAAAAAACACATTCTTCACCAAGAAACATGAATCAGAATTCCTTTCAAAACGAATCACAATTAAGAATGCAGATCATGTAATAGTAATAATCTTAATAACTCCAACATTCTCAATCTTAAAAACCTTAAGAATAATGTAGTAGCGAAAATGGACAGTTTGCCCATTTATACAATACTCTGAACCGAACGGGAGCGTAGCAAAACTAATACTAAAACAGCTCTAAATTGATATAATTGCCATCTAAAACTTCATTTAATGCAGATATAAAATAGTAAAATTCTCTTATTTCTTAATAATCAAATAATGGGAATACTTTCAATAACGCAAATAGTCAAAATAACAGTGCCTTAATAAATGAGGCTACTGGTTAGAATATGTAATAAAATAATAAATTAGGCATTGTAAACTAATAATAAAATGGAGCAGTCCAAAACATAACAAATAGCAGTGGCCTCAATATGAATGGAAAATCATAATCACAGGCCTCTTCTTTTACAAATTTGTCTAGAATAAACAGCAGCAGCTATAATAATAATAACAATAACAATTACAATAAAACAGAAATTAAAAAGGGCAATAAAAGAGTGAATCCTTCAGTAGAAACGAGCCCTAAAATAGCTAAAAATAAAGTGCCAAAAACACTATCATCATAAAACTAAATCGCTAATTCTAACCCTTGCCTGAATGACAGTATAATTAGTAACCAAAGTCACCATAGTTTAGTCAACTAATAATAGCACACAGCAAACAGTTATGTAGGGGGAGGACACTAATCACATAACAACAATGGTAATGGGATTTAATATTAAAAAGCCATCCCTCTACAAAATGAAGCAAAAATGGATGGTCCTATTATTAACAATGATATCAACAAAAATAGCAATAGCAATAACAATAATAATATTGTTGAATAAACGATGCTAACAAGCAATAGTATTGTAAACACTAGCGTGTTTACCAATAATAACACTTTCAATAAAGAAGGATTGGATTTAGAAGACTTATCTCCCGTTTCTTCTTCTTTTGGTAACAGCAACATGGCTTAAATGTTGAACTGGGAAAATGTACTCGAGTTTTCTCAGAGGCCTTACGGATCCCCCTTAGATAATTCTTAATAAAAGTTAAAATTACAAAAAAAAAAAAGGCGAAAATGGAAATGAAGTTAAAGTAGAGGTAATAGGAATTGGAAAAAAAGATAGCAGTCAGAAAATGAAAAAAGATAAAGAGAATAAAAGCTACAGTAAGAACTCTTATAGAAATAAAAATAGGAAGAAAAAGAAGAAGAGTAAAATAGAATCAAAAAGTAACAAGAAGAAGAAGAAGTAAAACTATAAAAAAAGGAAGAATAGAGAAAAAAAAAGAAGAATAAAAGCGAAAAAAATAAGAAGAAGAAATTTAAAAGTAAAAGTAGCTTGAGGCTGAACAGTAATAGCAACAAAAAATAATTGTAATAAATGAAATAAGAAAAAGAGCTAAATATATAATAATAATCTCATAATAATTTACTATCTTTGCGCCAGGAGTTAATGTAGTAGCAATAAATTCCGTTTGCAAACAATAACAATAGCCACTAAGTTACCAATTAAAATATAAACAACAGTCTTCATAATAGCAATAACATAAATTAGAATAGTATTAATTAGTAATCGCAATAACAGTCTTCCATTATTAAGAATAACAACTTTTAAAAGCAATAGCATCAACCAAAATAAAATATTCACTCACAATAATAGAATTAATAAGGTGTGACTCAGTCGCAGGAGGAAGCAAATAATAAAAGAAAGCCAAATCACAATATACTATAAAATGAAGAAGTGCAATAAATAGATAACAAATTTTCATTAGACTCTAGCTTTATTTCTTCAAATAACAACAACAATAATAATAACAAACAATAACAATAATATGGGCAATGGCAATAAAAAGTAATTGACTGATGTATAGCAATTAAAGGCTGCAATTTCAAGCGAAATTTCAAAGTAGAATCAATCTCCAACACGCATCAGATCAGGAAAACAACCACCACACTTCTTCTCATCATATTCCTGATTAGCATCAAAATATGATGTCTAATAAATCAACACTAAACCTTTCGTAACAAAACATTTCGAATATTTCGAATATTTCGCACATTTCTCATGCAACGAATATCTCCAACTTTTCTTTGATCACCTCCTCTTCCAAAGATTTGGATCTGTCAGACAATAATGGAGATTAAAATAAGATTGCAACAGCAGTAGGAGTATGTTAAAACTCTGTTGGCTCCCCTTTTAAAAAGAAACTTCTATAGCAAAATTTAAAGAGAAGAAGTTGAGCAAGGAGTTATCGATCTTATGAACGAAGGACAAGTAGAATTTTCTATTGAAACTACGAATGACGACTCCGTGTTTAACCTTGTGTTAAGGTATAACGATTCTATGAAGGGAAATCTAGATTTAAAAATACAAGTCGCGCCTTGTGATGATTTATACGAAATTGTGGACTGCTAACGCTTTTATTTATTAAAAAAATAAAGTGTTCCCAAGGGAAATAAATTGTACGAGGTCATCACTGCTTGGTGCAAATTTGTTCAAACTTGTTGAATGGATTAGTGGGGTATGTCTCATTTAAACTATTAAAAAAAATTAAAATCACAATTCAATTGTTTGTATATAAATATATATATATATTATGAATATTATTTTAATATTTTAATCAAAATTAGTTATTAAACTAAAAATCTCTTAAAAAAATAAGTCTATTAGAAAATAAATTATAATATTTTAATATACTAATTCTTCATTGTGAAATTGAAAATATAAAAAAAAACTCAAATATAAACATTGTGGAAAATCTAACCACTATATTTGAGTATTTTGAAAACCCTCTTTAAATTCAAATATCAAATATAAATAAAAGAAGAAATAGAAATTTCATAAAAAAAGTAAAAAAAAAACATAAACAAACAATATAAAAATAATTAACAAAAAACAATAATAACAAAAAATATGTCAAGAACATCGGAAAACGATACCTTAGAAAAAATATTGAAAAAAGCTAATGATATTATTTCTCGTTCTAAAAGACATCTGCAAAGAAACAGCTAATTAAATACCCTTATCACTTTGCAAGATTCATCTTCAGATTCTGTATAAAATTTTATAAAAAAATTATTATTATTAAATACTATTAAAAAAGCAATATGATAAAAGTTAAGTTTCTCATTTTATTAGATCTTAGATACACCAGAAACAAGAGACACGCTAGGGTCGAGAAAATTCAATTCAAAATTATATTCCCAAACGTAGGAATCATCCGATAATTCCAATAATCCGAAAAAATCTATAAATAATTAAAAACTGAGGTTTTTGTAGCACCAAGAAATGATTAGCAGAAAGTAAAACAGCGATGGGTATCAAAATGTGGAGAAATCGAGCAGTTCTAGTAAAATCTAGAAGAAATAAGAATAAGAAGAAGACAATAATAAATATTGCGATACAGGAGTGGTGTAAAATCTTAATGAAAGAATTAACAAGGCCTCTAAAAATAAGAATAATTTAAAAAATTAAAACTTAAATTAAATTTTAAAATTCAAAGAACAAAAGCAAATATAATTAAAACTACAATATTAGTAGTACAAAAATATGGAAATTGAAAATCTAAAATAGTAACAAGAAGAACAAGACGAAGAAGAATCCCTTTCAGAAGAAGAAGAATGTAAGCATTCTGGAAAAAATCCAAAAATTAACTACGAAGCTAAGGGGAAAAAATCTCCCTCAAATAACCTTTCAGATGTAAAAGAAATAATGCAAGAAGAACCCATTAAAAAAGTAAATGAAAATAGTAATAATGGCGTAGGAAAGGCTAATATTTTAGATGATGATAAAACTCCTAAGGGTGCTGAAGTGCTTTAAATACAAATAGACTTGCAGCACAAATAATACAAAAAAAAAATATTTACGGAACAAAATAAAATTTCAATTAATAATTTCGTGAATCAAGGCAATTTCGATATTGAATAAAAAAATAATTTTGATGAAAATACTAAAAATAACAATACAAAGTATTAAGAAGAATAAAAACTATAACCAAAAAATCAAGTTTGCAAGAAGGATTAAGACTATCAAAAAGAAGAATAAAAAGAAAAAACAGAGGGGATAGAGGAGAAATAATAAGACAATAATATTGATTATTTTTTTGAAAATTTCGGTAATTTAATGAGGATAACTTTACCCATAGATAATCGGGAAAGCAATAAATAAGAAAGTAAACCCAAAGCCTCTGATTTTATACTTTATCAAAATGCTGGCAGTAGTTAATATAAGAGTTAAAATGTTAAGAAAAATTTAACTTGGGATTTCAATATGGCGGCCCGAGAAGAAGCTCAGAAGAATACCAGTCACTAATTAAAAACTTTAAATTGCTTTAACCAAGAGAAGGAGGGCTCTTCTGCTTAAACATCTTCGAATTTGGCTTTAAAATATCCATATACGAACAAATACATGCGAAATCGGGACCGAAGTCTTAATAACTACAATGATTATAAATCTTACTAAGATAATCCTAGATCTCCTTTGTCACAGAACACTTCTAATATATGTTCCTGGAATAATAACAATATAAGTAGTAATTATAACAAGGGTAACAATGGTGGAATGGCAGGACTGTCCAGAGTGACAAGTGTTTAGAATTTCAATTCTCATAACTCAAATAATTATAACACTGGCGGTACTACCCTTAATAGTAGAGACAATATTATTCAAGGAATTGTCAACAAATATACCAATAAGAGCCCCAATGTGGCAACTCAAAAATATCAATAAGGAAATTCAAATGTCAATAAAACTCCCACCTGCAATATTAATTTGAATTAACCCTACACCAAAAACTACGATAATAGCAGTAGCATCAACAATAATAACAGCAATAGCTGTCGATTGCTGCAATTTTAACAGCAAGAAACTCAACGAATTGTTAGTAATAACATTTTAAATAGCAATGACAAAGGTTATCTGATTCAGAACTATCCCGCTATTTAAAGCACTTCCAATTAATATTTAAATAATAAACCAAATACCACTAATAATAATAATGACTCCTAAACTAACTCTCATTTAGGAACCATCAACCTCATAGGAAATTCTTCATCTAACTATTTCAGCAGTAATAACAATAGTAACACCAACTTCAATAATGGTAATAATTTAAACTCCTATACAAGTAAATATAGAGCTTAAAATTCTTTCGGAGCTGGGTTTAATACAAGTAGAAATACCCAAACAAGTTCATCTACGCTTTTTAGTACCAACAGTTATTCGAATTTACATCACTAAAACTATTAAACTAATTTAAATGAAGGCTATGATAGAATTCAACAACATCTTAACCCTACAAGAAGACCGCCTAGTATACCCAGAAATAGAGCGGGAGATTCAATTTACTAATATAAAGCTAAAATATTTTGATTTTTATTTTAATATTATTTTTTTAATTTAATATATATCAAAGCCCTCTGATTACAAAAAAAATTTAGTGGGATTTTCTCAAATTTATAGTTTTAAAAAACATAGTAAGTTTTAAACTAGTATTTTAAAATTTTATATATATTTATATTTATAATATTAAATTTAAATATATTAAAAATTAATTTTATCCGTACATTCATTTTATTTTAATATTTTATACTTATATACTAATTAATAAGAATATAATCAAGTGATGATATATCATTAAGGTTAGTGATTATAAAAAAGATGACTTACCAACTACAATAAATCAATCGCTGTATTTAATAAATCCTACAATTTTTCTGAATTCACTATACTTTCATTCCTATTAGTTTAAGCTACTATAATTCAAAATCTTTAGTTAATAAAAAAAAAATTAAATAATTATATAAAATAAAAAAATAAATTTTGAATACTTCTGTGTAGTTTAGTCTTAAAATAAATTTCCGATTTAATGTATAGTATTTCTAGATTTGAATTATTGAGATAATCACTTTGTTTACAAGTGACCAGAAAGAACTGTACAAGATTAATAAGTCGTTAAACTTTTATCGAAATTCACTGGACAGTTGGTTCAGTACACTTTTAAGTTATATTTACTTTATCATATTGTATTTCTCTAACAAGAAAAATTTATTACAATTATTATATCAAAGATTGATTTTTTCTATTCATTATGCTGCTCTTTAATTATAATTAAAAACATATTATCTCTATAATTATTTTTGTAATTTTAATTTCCTATTACATCTACTTTTCCTCTTAAAATATTTCTATCTAAAAACTCTAAACTAAAAGATTAAGAAGTAAAATATTTTTTTGTACAATATTAAAAATTTTATTAAATCGAATTGCAAGGGCAAAATAGTCAAATTAAATAAATTTTTTTTCAACAATATCTAAATGAACCTAAAATAGTCACATAAGATGCAAAAGCAAGATCCTATTATATAATGTAGGCACTCTAATTTGTAATAGTAACAAATAAATTAAAAATTATTTAAAAATTTTGATTGAATCATTATTAAATATTTTAATATAGATTATGTTATTATTTTCACATGATAATTTTTATAATTTGAGTTATTTCATTATTAACAAAGCGAGGGTGAAATATTATAAAGATATTTAATTTGTATATTATTTAGGGTGATTATTATTATAATTATTGTTCAATTACATGCATTTATAATATACATATACACATACATAATAAGATACCTAATCAATAATATTTATATTTATTATAAGCAAAAATATATAACCTTTGTTGTATAATAATTAATTTGAAAATAAAAAAACAATTTAAATAGAAATAAACAACATAAAAGTAAAGTAATAATAAATATTTCAGAAAGCAAAGTTTTTAAGGTAATAAAAGAAAAATAATGAATATTACAATTTTATTTAAAAATAAATATTAAATTCGAGCATAGTATAATTATAAGAGATAATTTATATAAAATTTGTATAATTTTATAATATTAGTAAACTAGGTGATATAATTTTTGCAATATTTTTTAGTTATGCATATGTGAATTTCTTTTTTCGATTGTCATTTTCAATTAAATTAATTATTGCCACTTTAATTAAATATATTTATTTTTTTATTAATAGATTCAATAAAATTATATATATAATAATTTGATGATATATAAATAAATTAACCTTTATATAAAATAAATAATAATATAATTATAAATATAAATTATTATTCCAATAAATAAATAATTAAATAGATATGGAAGATATTTGTATCAATTAATAAATTAAAAAAATAACAATAGAAGAATATGAATAAAAAATTTTTAGTCAAAGAGTATTATAATGTGAGGTATATAACTTTAAATATTATTTTATTAAAATAAATATTACCATTGTCAAACAAATTTCTAAAAAAATTAATTCTGTTTTTTTATTTAAGTTTTTTCTAGATGATTATATATTTATATATTTTTAAAATGCTTTTATAAAATCTATACTAAAATTTTATAAATATAAAACCATTAAATTTCTGGACTAATTCTTTTTTTTTTTTTTACGAAAATTAAAATAAATTTAATTATTTAATGTAAAAATAGAAACATAAACATTCTTCCATTGATTTTATATGCAACTAAGATAATTGCTAATAAAAAACAAACTTTATTGCTTTGAGGGTTATGATGAAAATGAACATGATCACTAAACTAAAAATGGGAAATAATTTGAATATATCAAAAATTTTTTAGTTTCAAAATACTAATAGTACTTATAATAAGATTAAAACGAAATATACTAGAAAATTTAAATAGAAACATAATAATATTTAGTTTAATAGAACTTAATAATATTATAAATAAAATAAGCATTATAGAATACATGGAAAGTTTTAGATAAGTATTAGGATAGGATAAATTAATAAATAAAAGATAAGTAAAATTAAAATAATAAGTATTTAGAATTGTTAATAAAATGCACAGAAAGAGAATAATGGAATAAAAACATTTTATAAAAAATAATAAATGAAATTTAATAATTTAATTGGGAAGATCATTTTCTGTATCAATAAAATCTAATAATTGAAAAATAATATAAATAGTAGTATGATAAAAACAATATTAAAATATGTTTAAATGATTTAAATGATAAAATAAAATAGTTTTTGGAAACAAAAAAAATTATAATAAATTAAAATAATTTATAGATGATGAATAACTATTGTAGAATGAATACCGATTGAACTTAAATATAAATTTTAGGTAAAAATTTTATCAAATTTTTTTGTAATTTTGTTATTATAATTATGTCATTTTTCATATATTTTATTTTTTAAAATTCAAAATAAATAAATAAACAAATTATAAATAAATTAATTATTTTTCGTTTATATTAATTTTCTTCATTCCCCATTTCCTCCTATATTATAATTTAATTAAATTATTTTTAATAGTTAGAATTGTATCGGTGAGTTAGGAAACACTGAATTCGTAAAATTACTATAAAAACTAACAAACCTAACTTCTTTAAACGTTAATTTAAGGTAATACTATTGTTATTTTGAATAAAATCAGTTTATTAAAATATAAATTATTAAATAATTAATTTTCTTATTTTTTATAAATCACTTATTTGATTCCCCATTTTTAATAATTATTATAATTTAAAATATAATATAATTTAATTATTTTTAATAGCTACAATAGATTTAGCGATAAAGGATGCACTGAATTTGTAAAATCATTTGAAAAACTAACGAACCTAACTACTTTAAATGTTGATTTAAGGTATAATTTTTATTCATTTTTTTAATTACCTAAAAATAAATATAGAAATTTTTCAATTTGTAAGGAAAATTTTATTAATTATTTTAATTTAAAATACTAAATAAAAAAGCACGATTAAATTATGACACAAAGTAAAATAAATTAGTTTAGGCATTTATTTAATTACATTCTTTATTTATCATTTCCACCATTATTCTATATAAATATTAACATAATTTTATAATTTTAAATAGCTACAATTCTATTGGTAAGAAAGGATGCATAGAATTTGGAAAATCACTTTAAAAATTAACTAATCTAACTTCTTTAAACATTAATTTAAGGTAATATTTTAATTAATATTTTTATTTATTATAATAATTTAATAATAAATATTGAATATATCTCAATTAGTGAGGAAAAAATTGTTTAATATTTATCAATTAATAGTTTTATTAAATATTTTATATTTTATTTTTAAAATTCAATAATAAAAAATCAATAAATAGCAAACACATTATTATAAAATAGCTACAATTCTATTGGCGAGAAAGAATGCCTGGTATTTGTAAAATCCCTTGAAAATCTAACTAACTTAACTTGTTTAAATGTTGATTTAAGGTAATGATTTTGTTATTTATAATAAAAAATTATAACAAATTATAACTAATAAATAAACAGCTAAATGTATTCATTTATTTAAATATTAATAAATGAATAATTCTAAATTTGTGAGGAAAATATATTAAAAACGAATTAATAATTATAGATATTATTTTTATAGACTTTTAAAAATTTATGCTGTTTTTTTTCTATATTACCGTGACTGGGTTAAAAAAAAAAAATTATATGGTTATTCTAATATATTTTATTTATATTTAAACAATAAAAAGTTAATATTGAAATCAATTTATTCTTTCTAAATAATTTTCTTCCTTCCCAATTATTAATATTATTTCAAATTAAAATATTGCATAATTTAATTAATTAAAATAGTTACAATTCTATTGGGGGAAAAGGATGCGCTGAGTTTGTAAAATCTCTTTAAGTATTAACCAACCTAACATATTTAGACATTAATTTATGGTAATACTTTAGTTAATTTAGAAAATCATTATAATAAAAAATTATAGCAAAATAGAAATATAAATTTATTTTTTCAATTATTATATTCCTGTAATAATAAATATTGAATTCGCGAGAAAAATGTTAATTATTTATGGTTTTATTATTATGTTATTCTTTGTATATCTTATTTCTCAAATTTAATTATGCAAAATCAATATATTACAAGCTATTAATTCAACTATTTATAATAGCCACAATTCTATTGATGAGAAAGGATGCAATGAATTTCTAAAGTCACTAGAAAAATTAACGAACCAAACATATTTAAAAATTGATTTAAGGTAATATTTTTGTTATTTTTTAGAAAAAAACTAAAACATCAATTAGTGCTGTATTGAAACAGAAAATTTTTTTCCCAATTATTATTATATTATTTTAGTAATATATAGTTTATTATTCTAAATGTGTGAGGAAAAAGTTGTTAAATATTTATGAATTAATTAATTTTATAAGCTACAATTCTATTGGTGAGAAAGGATGCACTGAATTTAGCAAATCACTCGAAAAACTAACAAACCTAAACTCTTTAAGCATTAATTTAAGGTAATATTTTGGCTATTTTGTTAAAATTATTATAATAAAATTGTATTATTAAATATTGAATCATTCTCAATTTGTGAATATAATATTGTTAACTATTTAAGAAATAATAATTATATTGATCTTCATATTATTTATTTTAAAAATTAAAAAATAATAAATAATTAAAATAAGAATATAAATATAAATTACTAATATATTAATTTTTATATTTTTATTTACTTTCTATATCAATTTCATTTTAGCTATTTCACCATATTTCTTAAATTAATTATTTTTAATAGTTATAATTCTATTGGTGAAAAAGGATGCACTGAATTTGAAAAATCAATTTCAAAACTAACAAATCTTACTACTTTATAAGTTGATTTAAGGTAAAACTTTTATTATTTTATTGAAAGTAATTTAAAAAATAATTAAAAGCAATATATCATTATATTACTTTAATAATAAATATTTATTATTATACAGTATATGATGATAAAATTGATAAAATTTACAAATTAATATTATCTTATATATATTTTTTTTTTGAAATTCAAAAATAAAAAACCAATAAGTTACAAACTCATAATATCAATAAATATATTTTTTTAATTGTAAACATTATTTTTTTTCCCATTTCTACTATTATTATAATTTAAAAAACTTAATTTAATTAAATTATTTTTAATAGTTAGAATAGTATTGGTGTGAAAGGAAGCACAGAATTTGGAAAATCACTAAAAAAACTAATTAACCTAACTTCTTTAAACTTTAATTTAAAGTAATACTATTATTATTTATTTGAAAATATTATATCAATATATAATGGCAACATAGTAACAGCAAATTTATATTAATTTATACTAGATTCTAAATAAAATTCTAATCTAAAAATTATCAAATAATTTAATTTCGTTTTATTTGGTTTTTCTAGTTTATTTTGTATATTTTGATAAGCACTTTTATTATTTTTTCAACATAGTATTTATTTTTAGCAAAATTAATATATATGTATAACTTATGTTTTTTAGATCTGTTTTTTTTTATAAATATATTATTTTTTTTAAAATTGACAATCGTAATTTATGAATAAAAAATAAAAATAAATAATCATAAATTTAAAAACTTAACCTAAATATTTTTAATAGGTCAAATTCTATTAGTGAGAGAATATGTACTGAATTTGAAAAATCATTTTAATATCTGACAAATCTAAACTTCTTTACATATTGATTTAAGGTATTACTTTTATTTTTGTAGAAATAATATTTATAATAAATAAATGTTATGAAAAAAAAGCAAATTTTTATATAAATTCAAAAATGAATAACCAATGAATTAATTTTTTATTTTTATAAAATAATGTTATTATTTTTAATAGCGACAATTCTATTGGGAAAGGATGCACGTAATTTGGAAAATCATTTAAAAAACTCACTATGCTAACTTCTTTAAACATTAATTTAAGGTATTCCTTTTGTTACTAACAGAAAATAATTATAATTTATTATTTAACAATAAAGAAATGATAAATTTATACTAATTTATTTTATTATTTTTATAATAAGTTTTGATATTTTTCAATTTTCAAGATACAATTTTTTAAAATTAATAATATTAATGATGTTTTTATTTTAAAAATTCAATTGTGAAAATCTCTAAATCACAGATAGAAATTACTAATATATTAATTTTGGCATTTTTTTTATAATTCACCTTCTTCTTATATCATTTCCATAATTATTATTTTTAAATTATTATAAAAATAAAAAGTTCTAATTCTTTTGAAGAGAAAGGATGCATTGAATTTGTAAAATCACTTGGAAGTCTAATAAATTTAACCTTTTTAAACATTAATTTAAGGTACTAGTTTTATTATTTGTAGAAATTAATATTAATTATAAATTTTAAGAACAAAGAAATTTAACTTGCTATTCCTTAATTATATTATTTTAATAATAAATATTGAATATTTCCCAATATACAAGGGAAATATTGTTACATATTTATGAAGTATTAATTATATCACCCTTCATAAGTCAAAATTTAAAAATTGAAAAATAAAAAAGAACCATTAAATTCCAGATATTAATAATATTAAGTTTATTTTTATTTTTTTTACTTTTTAACCACATATTACCTTTATAATTTATAAGTATAACGTAAATTATTTATTTTTATAATAGCTGCAACTCTATTGGAGAAAAAAGATGCACTGAATTTGCTGAATCACTTGAAAAACTAACAAACCTTACTTCTTTAACTATTTAGTTATGGTACTACTTTGTTGTTATATTGAAAATAAATAAAATATCAAATTATAGCAATAACCAAGCAGCAAATTTTACTTCATTTATAATATTACTATTATAATAAATATTGAATGTTGTGGGGGAAAATTTTTTAAAAATTCATCAATTAATAACTTTATTGATGTTAAGATATTTTATTTTAAATATTCATTTATAAAAAATCATTATTTATTTTACGTATGCAAAATAATAATAAATTAATGTATGCATGTATTTTTTATATTCTAAATCGCTTTAATTATTGCCCATTTTTTCAATTATTATAATTTATAACTTAAATTTATTTAATTATTCTTAATAGGTCCAATTCTATTGGTGAAAAAGGATGTTCTGAATTTGGAAAATCTCTTTAAAACCTATTAAACCTTACTTCTTTAAATGTTATTTTATGGTACCAATTTATTTATTTTATAGAAAATAATTATGATATTTTAAATCATTTATTTTATTTCTTTAATAATGCATATTTAAATAATTCTCAATTCATGAGGAGGAGGATGTTATTTATTTATGGAATAGTAATTTTGTTGTTCTTCTAATATATTTTTTTGATAATTTAAAGATAAAAATCTATAAATTATTTAGATAAATTACCAATAAATTAGTTTTTATTTTATATTTACTTTTTAAAACATTTTCTTCATTTCCCATTTATATCATTACATAAATTTAAAATATTATTTAACTTAATTATTTTCAACAGGTCAAATGCGATAGGTGATAAAGGATGCACTGAATTAGCAAAATCATTAGAAAAATTAACAAATATAACTTCTTTAAACCTTAATTTAGGGTACTACTTAATTATTATGTATAAAATAACAATAAAAATTAATTTTAGCCAAAAAAAAACATTAAATTGATAATTATTTTATATTAATTTAATAATAAATATTGAATGTTTCTAAATTTATGAGGACAAGTTGTTAAATATTAGTTAATTAATAATTATGCTACTGTTCATAATTTTCATTGAAAAATTAATAAAAAAAAAGCATCGTCATATTACATACACAAATTATTAATACATTTTTTTATTATATTTTATTTACTTTTATAAGCAATTTCATAATTCCTATTAACTATTATATAATTTAAAATAATGTTTAACTTAATTATTTTAATAGATACAATTGTATTGGTGAGAAAGGATGCACCTAATTTGGAAAATCACTTGAAAAACTAATTAACCTTACTACTTTAAAAGTTTATTTAAGGTACTTCTTTTATTATTTTGTGTAAAATAATAATATTATTATACTAGAGCAATAAAGGAACAATAATTTTATTCATTTATTATATTACTTTAATAATTAATATCAAATATTTCTTGATTTGTTAGAAAAAAGTTGTTTAAAATTTTTTTGTAATTAATTTTGATATTAACTTCATGTATTTTTTTAAAAAAAATATAAAGTAAAAAAACATCATTAAATTGAATACACAAATTACATTCTATATTTATACCATTATTATAATTTAAAATATAACTTAACTTTTATTAATACAGCTACAATACTATTGGTGAGAATGGATGCACAGAATTGGGAAAATCTCTTGAAAAATTAACAAATCTAATTTCTTTAGACATATTTTTATGGTACTTATTTTATTTTTTTGAAGAAAATATCTATAATGAAAATCATATTTATATTTATTTATCACATTATTTTGTGAATAAAAAATTGTATTGCTCTTCATAAAGGAATAATTATGAATAAAATGGTATAAAAAACTCCATTACATACTAAATTTTGGTTCGAAATATAGTGAGGACAATTGTTTACTTTGTCAAAAATATAATCTGCAGATATCAGTAAACCTGACAGAATAAACATATATAGTGGAAATATAAATTTATCCTGCTATCTCCGAAAGGAGAAGAAGCAACCTTTAGGTGCAACTGGTTTTCCTGGTTAAATTAATTAAGTGATTTTGAGAAAGATCACATTTATAGCATTTAACCTCTTCAGATAGTAGCACAAAATAAATATGATTTTTAGTACACTATAATGTGTATAAAAAATTAATTAAACTTGTACATCATTCTATCTAAAGCTCTTCACAGTTTTTTTTAATAAATGATAAAAAATATAATATTATTAATTACAGATATAAATTATTAAATACAAATTAAGTTAATTTTTTATTAGGTCAAATTCTATTGGTGGGAAAGGATGCACTGTTTTTGGAAAATCTCTTGAAAAACTAACACGCCTAACTTCTTTAAATTTCGATTTAGGGTATTACTTTTATAATGTATACTGTATATTTTTTATATTATTAAATTGACACTCCCAATTTATTTATTATTATTTTTTTCTATCATTATTATTTTTCGATTATTTATTTTATTATTTAATAATTTATAATTATAATTTACTATGCTAAATAATAATATTCTTTATTGATAGAAAGAAGACTCTTTAATTATGAGATTATTAAAATATTAGATAGATTTATATATAATTTTCATATTTTATAAATATATATAGTTTTATTTGTATTACTATTTATTTTTATTAATCAGATTTTTATTTTATAATTATGAGTTGTTATGAATAAATATCTATTTGAGACATTAATTAAAAAATAGAAAAAATTTTTTAAATATCATTATTCTAAATAATAAATAAAATAAAAAAAATTTGTTATCTTCGCTATAATTTTTATATTCTGTTTAAGTTATTTGCTAGGATAAAATAATTATTAAATAAAAATGTTACAGTTTATCTTTATAGCAGTATTTCGTTAAAATTTTGATGAAAAATAATATTATTTTGCTTTTGCTTAAATATATTAATTATTCTTAAAAAATAAAACTTTTAAGCATAATAATTTAAACTACTAATTGAATTAAATCATTCTAATATTATTTCATACATTTCATTAATAAATTTATAAATTAATATTCTTTTCTATATAGCAAATTGTATATATTATATTATAATAAAATATTAATTTTAATCTATAATTAGAATGAACAAGAGAAATTTTTTTTATAATAAAACTTGATAAAAGATGCTTATTTTTTATAATAAAGTTAAATAATTGTAAAATTAATAATATTATCAATATTAATAATTTTAGTAAGTAAATTATGAATAATCTTCATACAAAATTTCATTATAAGTTTTCGATGATCATAGAACTGGCTCCTCCTCCTCCATTGCAAATTCCAGCCATTCCGTATTTGGCTTTATTAGTTCTCAAAACATTAATCAAAGATAAGATAATTCTGGCTCCACTGACTCTGTTTAATTCAAAAAAAAATTTACATAATTAAATATATTTTATCAAATGCATTAGAAAATTTAATTACCCGATGGGGTGTCCTAAGGCAACAGCTCCTCCGTGGACGTTGACTCTATCAATATCAAGGTCGGAAAGTTTCATGTTAGCTAAGACAGTGGCAGAGAATGCTTCGTTGATTTCGTGGAAATCAATTTATTAGATTTACATACCAGCTCTATCCAAGGCTAATTTTCCAGATTTTTGGGGAGCGATACAGAAATCAATGGGGTCTACTTCAGCATCAGCGTAAGAAACAATTCTGGCCAAAGGAGTGGCTCCAGTTTCTTTTAATTTTTGTTCACTCATTAAGACTAAATTTTTTTGAGAAGAAATGTATAATTTTAGTATTAAATATAAATAAAAAAGACTCTTTTGTTACTGATAGAGCAGGCTCCGTCATTGATTTTGGAGGCGTTGGCAGCGGTGATGGTTCCGGTTTTGCTGAAAGCAGGTCTTAATTTGACCATTTTTTCTTTTTAGAATCTTTTAGGTTCTTCATCTTCAGCTAACTGCACAAATTGAAAAAAAGAAAAATTAATAAACTGCTTATAACTCTGGCTTTTGTTTATTAGTTTTTACTTCTCCTTCTTTTTCGGAAATGAAGACGGGGGCATATTCGAAGGCAAATCTTCCAGTTTTAATAGATTCCAAAGTTCTTTCGTAAGAAGTGATGGCATAGTCATCTTGCAATTGTCTGTCTAATTGGCATTCGCTGGCTGTTTTTTCGGCACACAGTCCCATGGCGATGTTGTTGTAGACATCAGTCAAACCATCGTGAGCCATACCATCGAGTAACATTTGGTTTCCGAATCCGTGTCCTTTTCTATGCTAATAATTATACATTATTTTTAACACTTTATTAGAATTTTTCTTTTCTTACATTTTAAACGTAGAAAGGAATCTAACTCATGTTTTCAAATCCTCCAGCCAAAACACAGTGACTGTCTCCCAATTTGATAGATTGAGCTCCCAAAGCAATGGATTTCATACCACTGGCGCAAACTTTGTTGATATTCCATACGGGAACATTGATGGGAATTCCAGCTCCCAAAGAAGCTTATCTGGCAGGGTTTTATCCAAGTCCAGCGGAACAAACATTTCCTGAAAACGAATAAAATATTTTAATAAACTACTTATAAATTTTAATTCTCCAAATAATACAAGTTAAATAGCTTAAATTATGCTAAATCACAATACCAAAAAAGGCTTAATTTAATTTTTTTTTATGCAATTTTATACCTAAAATAACTTCATCAACTTATTCAGGAGCAATATTGGCTTAGGCCAATGCAGCTTTGATGGAAATTGAACTTAATTCGGTAGCTTTTTTGCTTTATAATTTTCCCAAGAAAGATCCGATAGGAGTTCTTTTTCCTGCTACGATGTAAACAGGAGCTTATTGGGAAGAGAAAGAGTATTTAATAACTTTGCTGATCATTTTTTCTTAGATATTATATATATTAAATTATTTTTATTGTTTAGTGAAATTTTATTTTATTATATAATACGACGATTTTTAATAAATTCAGATTAATTTACAGTGTCAATCTAATTTAAAGTATGGATTATTGAATAAAATTTATCAAACTTTAATTTGTTAAATCTAAGATATTAATTCTCAATAAGAATATATTTACTTAATTATTTATTATATTTCTTACTTTTATTGATTCGTTAATATGTCACAAAAAAAAAAAAATTATTTAAAAGTTAAAGGTTAAATCATTTTTGTTAATAAATGAGAATATTTTAATTATTATTAGTATAAAATTAGTGTTGTATAAGTAAATATAGATAAATAGTATATAAATTATTATGTTTTCAATTCTTTTTTTGTGTATTTTCAGACATAACTTTGATTTTTCCCTTAGGTAGAGCTTGGGCAAGTTCGAATTTAATGTATTTTGGAGCTACAGCTTAATAAAATTCCCCATCAATTTAGAAATAAGTTTTTACTATATCCCCACGCTCATCTGTATCTTTAAAGTTCATATAAAATGGTCCCTAACCTTGAGCACATCTTTAACTATTTCCTTTCGAAATTTACTCCAAACTCAATCTCAAACCACTTCCGAAACATACAAATTCTAATTTTCCATCTCCGAAATTTTGATTTTCAAATTAATCACTATATAAATATATAAGATTTTTTACTAAGACAATAATAATATTTATAAATTTATTTATCACTTGATCTTCTTCTTTTCAATTGATTCGACTCCGAGTTTATTTTTCGCTGCCCGCCACATATCCATAGCTCCTCCCCCATAGGAATTAATATTTTGGCAAATTATGCATACAGGATTATCTTTTAGGTAAGGAGTTTTGTCATCTTTATTAATTTCTTGCTTTTCTCCTTTTTCTTTATATAAAATCAAATTATTTTACATATTTATATTATGTGTTTTAACATTTTTTATTCCAAAAATGAAAATAAAATATAACATTACTAGTTTTAATTCTCCCTTTAAAGCATATTTGGGACTATATATTTTCATTATTTTTGCCATCTTCTCCTCCGGTAATTTGCACTTTGATATCTTCTATTTTCGATACGACACCTCCGACTATTCCGCCGCTTTTTACTTTCTGTTCAGAAAGTCTAATTTCCAAATTGTCTACAATGTCAGTCATTTTCGCAGTTCTTGTGAAAAATTTCTTCATTCCTTCCCATGCGTAAACACATTTGTTTCCTAATTAAGATTTCGTTCTATTTTTATCAAACCCGTAACCTATTCGGGCATCTACTCCTACACTACAATAGTTGGACATATGTTTTTTTTATTATTTTTTTTTATTTTTATTCTCCTTTTTTCGTCTTTTTCCACCATTGGTTATTTTTCCAGTTTTCCATTAACTTTTTTTACTTATTTAAAATGCCCTTTCTAAATAAAAATAATTTTATTATTAATTTACACAATATGATTAAAAATATCATTAAATTATCGGTTAGTTTAAAATATACCTATTCATCCACTACTACTGTGATATCCCAAATGTCAAAATCGACAATTTATGAAAATATCCATTTTTGTATCAGAGATTTCAATCCTTGTAAACTTTCTCCTATAACTTTTCCGGGAGCACTTGCACCCCATCCTTTAAAAACAGAAATCAATTATTTTTGGTTGTGATTAATTATCTTTCCATTATTTACCTAAAACTCTGGAAAAATCATTTCCTGTTCCAAAAGCTACAATTCCTATGGGGCAATTCTCTACGTCTACATTATATTTTATCATTTCTTCAACTACCCACATCACAGTTCCATCTCCTCCACAAACCACAGCTCTACACTTGGTTTTATCTTTTATTATTTTTATAAAATAATTATTTTAAGTAAAATCTATCTATGCATGTCTTATTTTTTCATTTAGTTAATTACCTTTTTAAATTTCTTCTTTTAATTTTTTAAATCCTTTCTCTCTCTATTCTTGAATAAACAAATTAGTAAAGAATAGATCCACAGTATATTTTTGTTTGCTGTCTTTTTATTTAGGATTGTCCAGATGCAAAGTCATTGATTCAGTCTATATTTGGATGATATAATCAATCATTTAATGCTATGCATTATTAAATAAAAAATTGTAATCTTATATACTTCTAATTTAGTAAACTCAGCCGCCTTGTTGCCTCCACTTGTAGGATTTACAAAAAGATAAAAAGAATAGTGAAAATTCTTATCATAGAGACTAGTATCTGCTAAATGAGCCTTTTTGTCTTCTTATTCTATTTTTAAAATAATAAAATTATTTAATTTATATAATTTGTAATATTATAGAAACTTAAATTCTTACCAAGTTTTATAATCTTTCCGTCTGGTTGTTACAATTATTTTCCTAAATTATGAATAATAAAAATAATAAAAATTTATTATAAAAAAAATGAATAATATTTACCGGGTTATTCCATTATAAATTATATATTTAAGAAATGATTATTTATTTTTTACTTTTTTATTAAGACTATTATATTAAATAAAAAATTATTTTCCTACTGTTTAAATCATGAATGATTTTCATTAATGTAATTAATAGGAATAATCCTGACTCATAGGACTTAAAAAATATCTCCTAAATTTTATTTCATTTAACTTCAATTAGTAAAGTAGTAATAAATAATAATTAAATTATTTAATAAATAGTACTATAATAGGAATAAAGTAAAACAAGTTAGAGAAATAACTAGACGGATAAATATATTAAAAATATAAATGCATGATATATCAATTAAAAAGTTTTATAAAAATATAGCATATAAGATTTATATATTATATATATATATTCAGTATTTTATAAATAATTAAAAAAATTTTAGATTCCAAAATAAACTATATTATAAGCTTGTGCTTTAAGACATTTGTTATCATATTAAAATTTTAAAAATTTCATATATGTAATAAGAATATTATAAAGAATTTTAAAATCTGAGTTTTCTTACATTAATACATTAATCTAAATTTTAAATAATAATTATAATTATGATCACAAAATAAGATACCAAAAATCTAATTTGTTAATTTCAAAGTTTTAAAATAACAAGTAAAAATTAAAATTTATTTTATATTTAGTATAGTTATATTTTTTTAACTATAATATTATTTTAATTTTAAAATAATACAAAAAATGCAATAATAAACAAATGAAATCATACATAAATAGACTTTGCTTCAAAAAATAATCTAAAATATTTTATTTTCTTCCCTAAATTATTGATAAAATTTATAAATGTTTATTTTTATAATTAAATCTTCATAAAAATAAGAAAGTTATATATTATGAAATATTTCAAAGTTAAAAAGAATATATGAAACATTATAAATCCAAATCCATTTTATACCTTTTTTGACTTTATTAGAATATTAAACTTTGACTATATTTTTGATATATAAATTATGTATATAAATATAAAGTTATACTGAAAAAATTATGTATATTAAAAAAAAATTATTTCAATATATAAATCAGAAGTAAATTTTTTATAATTATTAAGAATTAATGATTTTATTATGGCTTTTAACATTTTTGGGAAAATTGCTTTATATACTTCTATCAGTATCAATATTTAACTAACTTTAGAACAAAGAGTTTTTATTTTCTAACCTATTATAACTACTACATGATTTACATTTTCCTCCATATCCATGACAACTAAAAAAATATTTTTTTCCATTAGTTTTTTTAAAGTTAAATTTCCCTACTACTTCATTTACTCTGCTTTTTCTGGTATCTATATTGATAAAATTTTTCAAAGACTTAGCAGCGTGATTATAATTTGTATAGATGTCCTATCTTCTGATTTCCTTGTAATCTAATTCCATGTTATTTACTTATTTATTTTTTTAATAAAATTTTGTTTTATTATATTTTTTTTAATATTTAATTAATTTTATCGTATTATTTTTCATTTTTTCATGGTTATATACGATTAAAAATTAATTGATAACTGCATTTCTGAAGAATTATATTATGTCTTAATTATGCGTCTATATAAACCTAATAGGTTATAAAAGAATCTACAGTTATATATGAGTAAATTCTTATTAAATCTAATGATATTACTACCGAAATTTAATATTAAAACTGAAAATAATAATACATATATGTAATGAATTTAGAAAAAGATATCATTTATGAGAATATTTATATATATTTATAAATTTTATCAAATAGTTTTTACATATTTTTGATTTAATGAAAATAAAGAAGTGATAATTTATAAAAAAAACAAATATTAAATATTCAAAATTATTACTAATATATATACTAGATAAATAAGAATATTTCAATATTTTATTGCTACTTTTATACTATAAATGACTATTTTGAATAATATAGATAATAATATAGTTAGTTTAAGGATCATTGTTTATAAAATATTTCATTTCTATTAATATTCCCTACTAATAACATATTAAAACTATAAATTATAACATACATATATATTTATAATATATATGTGTATGCTTGTTATTATAAATTTTAGTTTTAAAATATTTTATTGAATATTTTATAGCTTATGCTAGATGATATTGTACATGTAATAATGTTATTATAAAAATTATTACATAGCTCAAATTTGTGGATAAATTAAGTAATATAATACTTAGCAAAATAATAATTTTAATAGATAAATAGCAAATAAAACTATTCTATAAAAATAACACTATAAGTTTAAATAATATCTTAAAAATGAGTTTAGTAGCAAATTTATAAGCATTCAATAAAATTATTAAAGATAAGACTAATGAAAAATACAGTTAAATAAGAATAGAAGACTTGGGTGAAAAAAAATCTAATGATATAAAAAGTTTTATAAGTAAATATAATAATAAAAATAGCACATATGGGAGTGGAAAGAAATACAATGTAACATTGACAAACAGACATAAAAACCAAGATGTTTTTTTAAGAAGATAAATTGTTAAATAGTCTAAAAAAGAAAAAGTTAAAAAAGTAAAAGAAATATAAGAGAAAGAACATGTCAGCAAATTAAAAACGAAAACACTCGAAAAATTAGAAAAAAAATAGAAAAAAATAAAAGAAACAAACTTATAATATCTAAAATTACTGAGACAAAAATGTAAGCCTAACTAAAGGGTATTACAAAAGTTATAAGGTTTAAAAGAAGGAAAATAAGATGATGATGATGATTAGGAATGAAATTTATTTGTATATTACTTTCTATTTTATTATTAAAATAAATTTTAATATTAATTTAATAATTTATATTATAGTATTTCTTCAATTTTCTAAAAATTCTATTTAATATAGCCAAGGCCATTTTTTACCTGTGACTATAAGGGTATTTGTAGGTTCATAATAAGCTATTATTATAAAATTACAAATTAAAGCATAATAATAAATGTTTAATATATATATTTTTCTATACCTATTCCATTCAGACAATAGTCTCTAACTCTTGTAGAATAATTTTCAAAACTTTCAGTTTATTCCATATCTTTAGTAATATCACTTAGATCATAAGTTGCCTACAAATTTCCTGTTAAGGCATCCAATCTTACTATATAGTTTTTCATCCATACATTAGCTAGAATACTTCCCTTGTAGTATTCTAATTCGTTTAAATATCTTAGAGAATTTCCGTTTTCATAAAATACCGAAACAGTTCTCATAATTTCAAAGTTGTCAGGATTTATATAATATAGTTTATTAGAACCATCGCTCATTACTATGGTATTTTTATTATTTTCATCTTTATAATGAGTCATTCCCCAACTATTTTTTTCGATAATTAAATTTATTAATCGATTTATAGAAAATTATTTGTTTTATACATACCCTTCGCTTATTTATGAGGGAAGGTCCAGTGTTTATTATAATTCTAAGCTTTCATTATAAATAAAAACCTTTCTTTCTTTCCAAGTAAGCAAAAATATTTTTCCGTCATCTATCGATATAAAATACTGTGAATATCAATAAATTTGAAATGATAATATTTCTTTTATTTTTCTAAAATTACCCTTCAAAAAATCAGATCCTTCTCCAAAGTAGGTGTTTTGTAGTTTTTCTTAACTGATCGTTTAAACTCCTTCAACAGTTACGATTTGTAAAACAGATTACCCATGCAAACCTGAACTCTCGAGTAAAGTACTTTCGTTTAAAAATGAGAGACCTTAAGTAAAATAAAGATCATTTCTTCTGTACTTTTTTATTATTTTATATTGAGAATTTTAATTGGCTTAAAATAATTTTGCTGTAACAGTAGGAGAGTTTTTTAAATGTCTTTTTGGGGAATTGCGATGAGATTATACTAATATAGTCATCATTGTTGCAAAAATAAACACATAAATCAATAGTTATTTCATTTTAAGGCCCAGGAGCATATATATATATAATAATTTAAATAATTACTATTTTATTTGTTTAGAATTTGTTAAATTATATGATTGCTAATTAATACAATAATAATTGACATATTTCTTATATGGAAATAGGAAATTGAAAAACACTTTAAATTAATAAAATATACTAATTTCTATATCATTAATAGCATTAATATTGTATGTAATTTGTTTTCATGATATTTTAGACGATGGTATTTGATTTGCACCAAACAAAACACAATCTAAATTTTTATTAATTATTTTCAAACAATTTTTTTGCTTATTCTTTTTCTCCGTCTGACTACCATATCAATTAATATTTTTCTTATATTACTGAAAACTATTTTTTATTAAAATCTAAGATTATTTTGAGAGGGACTATGTCTCCTATATCATAAAAATCGCTAATTTACTAACTACCTTAAACTTAAATCATATTTTTTATGTTTTGAGAAAACATACAGACATAAAATGAATTACTGGTATCTATCGATGTATCCTCTTATCCATCTTGAGTTATTCCTTAATTGATAAAATAATAATAAAGAATATATCAAATTTATTATGTCAAAATATATTATTATTTTATATTAAATACCAATGTAGAAAAACTCCTTTGAGTTTTTCTAATATATTAATTCGAATTATATCGAAATTATCCCATCATTATAGGAGTCATGAGAATAAATTTGCTGATAATTTGAGCTTCCTGAACCAATATATTAATAGAATTTTGGTCTATTTTGCTAACTTATATCATTTTAATTTTCACTCTCATTTTTAATTTTCTATTACTATATCTTCTGAACTACCATAAGAAGATTGGTAAAAAATAAGTTCTTCCATCAAAGGATCGTATAATGATTATGTATTGATATAATTGGTAAATTGTAGGGAATAATTAACTATCTTTTTTAAATCATTAAAATTATTTTGTACAATCTTTTAATATATTTAAAAATTTGTTTCTTTTTTTTGATAATCTTCAGAATTTCTAATATTGATTTCTCCATCTGAATTTATCAATACTATATCTTTAAGTTTACTTAATAATGACTGCAGCTTATTGTATTAAAGAGAATGGTCTAGTATTTACTAAATAAGGATATTGGGGTTATGAAATTTTTATTTAAATTGTTAAATTGTGATCTAAATTTGTTTATAGATTTCAAAGCATTTTTCTCCCAAACACTTAAACTCTTTAGACAATACATTTAATTCTTCTAAATTATCTAGATTTCTTTGTTCCTCTGTTTACTAATAACTAATCGATTTTTGATACACCTATTAAAGCAATTTTTTTATTACTACAAAATTTCCTCCGTCTTATGAGTGATTATGGAACTTTTCAGCTACACAATCTGAACAAATTATTTCTAAAAATTTTGGGCAATTTGTGTTTTTTGCACACTTGATTAACCTTTTAGTCATGTAAAAAGTCAACTTCACAATTTGGAAGCCTTATTCTTTTAATTCTATCTTCAATGCTTAGTTATTCCATTTTTACTTATATAAATTTCGCCTTGTGAGATTATTATTTTTTTATATTTGTTTTATTTTATAAAATTATTTTTTTTTTTTGGTATTTATGGGAAATTATAAATTAATCTATGTAATTACTAATAAAATCATTATTAGTATTATTTTTCTAAAGATAAAAAAAAAGAATTGAAAGAATTTTCAGGCATTTACCATTAAAACAAAATTACTATTTAGCTAGCTTAATATATTAGCTACGATATGTAATATTATTGTTCCCCATGATATACTAATCTATAGATTTATATATTTTTTTTTATATACAAAGCAGTCTTTAGTAATTATATATAAGCTGATGGTAATTTATAATAGTATAATATTATAATTATTTATAAAAATAAAAATCCATCTATCACTTTATATTTTAAAAGTTGTAATTTTACAGTCTTGGCATAACATTATCTTTAAATTTCCTAAAAGTTTCTTTATTAGCTTCTATTACAGCTAGCGACAAAGAATCAGAACTCATTGACTATTCAATATCTATAATCGAATCTATTTAACTTTAATTTTATAATTCTGAAAAATCTTTTATTATATCACCTTATATTTAATTTATGAAATGGCTATTTTCATTTTACTTATTTAGTCTAAAGAAATGACTTGTTTTATTCGGAATATTGTTATTCATGGGTGTACTATTTGAGTAAACCTAATCATGCTATTCACTATTTTCTATTTCTAAAATTCCTCCAGCATAATTATGATTGTCATGTTGATTCTTTTCTTAATTATTTAAGTCTATTTTATTTAAAAAACTGCTTCTGCTTTCTATAAATTGTGATTATGTATTTTACTAATTAGGAAAAGATATCATTTATAAATTTTTTTGAGGGGTGATTATGCAGTGAGATGTATTACTTCTTTAAATTTCATTAAAATTTTTACTTTATTTCGAAGTTGAATTACTTCTTGACTTTGACTTTATATTTTTCATAGAATTGGTTAAATAACTCTATATTTTAGTATTGTTATTATTTTATTTATTTATCAATTTTAAATTTCTCGATGAAGTTTTATTGCTATTATTGAATTGAACATACTATATACTATTTTCCATCAATCTACTATTAGAACTATCAGGATCTTTGGATAGCTATGACCCATCTTATACCACTATATACTGTTTGTTTTATGGCTTGATTGGGTTTAATGGAATCATTCTACTACTTCTATTGACAAGCCCTTATAGATTCATGTGTCTTATAGAATTTTTTTTTAAAGTGTTGTAATTGTTGGACTCATCTTTAGGCAAGGGAGTTTTATTAAATAAAAATTTCATTTGTGGACTTAGCATTTTCTAAAAACAGTTATAAATTGTAAAATTATTGATAACATAATTTTTTTCAATAATAGAGTTTACTACTAACATCACATCTATAGTATGATCGGATGTATTGGATATATCTTTATCACTAATCATTTTATACGCCAAAAAGGCATCATTGGCCTTTTGAAACGAACTTTAATTTTATGATATCCAAAAGTGGTTATTAGTCGTGCTCTTATCATTTTAAATGGTAGGCTTTTGTACAAAATCAAATAGTTTTTGCTGATAGGGATTTAAAAGTAACATTTTTAATTTATCAAGTTCTTGCAGCTTATTCAAAATATTAACAGCATCTAATTTTTGTTTCACTTGCTTGATTGACTCCTTAATCTTATATTTGTTTTTCTTTATTTTTCTTATCTTACACCAGCAACAAAAGGTATATAGGAAATAATCTATGTAGTTTATAACTAATTTTCCTTTTTTAAATTCGATGTAATCTTCGAATTCTTGTTTCAGTTTCTCTTTGGCTTTTTTATTTTCTTCAGCCATTTTATATACTGGCTATTGCTTTAACTTATCGGCACTACTATCACCTAAGTTAATTTATGAAAATTGAATCACTCATTTAACTAAATAAATTTATTTTTACTAAAAAGTCCCTTAAAAGCCATTTATAATCGAGAAAAGCTTTTGGTAGTTTTTGAATTTAATTACTTGCTTTCAATACTAAATCGTTTTTCTTCTTATTATTATGGGGTTCCTGCTTCAGCTTTTGCCATTTTATTTTAATTCATAAACTTATCATATGCTTCTTCATCGAAAATAAAAATTTCATTAATTACTTTTTAGTAATAACTTAACTTTTAGAATGGATTGAGAAAGACAGCACATATTACAAGCAAAGCTTTCTAAATTTAAAAAATTAATTACAATAGTTAAAAATAAAGAAAGCTTAGTTTTTACCATCAATCCTCCAACTTCAGCCAACACATTTTAAACTTTTTTATATTCTCTTTTGTATCTAAAAGTATTTGAAAATAATTTATTCAAAAAATAAAAAATCCACGAATTTGTTTAATATTACACATCTCCCACATCCCATAGCCTAATAACTCCAGATAAAAAATACTATGAATTATCTCTAAAATCAATATTTTCCATTTATTTTTTAAATGCCAATGTCTATTTTATATTCTTATCTTAAAACAACCTAATTTTATAATTGAATTAAATCTGTTAAGTATCTTTGATATTTAAAGATGATTTAATTACCATCCATCATCTGACTCTATCTTTATGTCTTTTGTATAAATATTTAAACTTTTTCTTCCCTATTTTGTTTAGATAAATTTAAATAAAAAGTGTGATATAATCAGTAAATTATTTTATATTTTTAAATCACTTTATACGATGCAGAAGTAAATACATCTTTACCAAAATAAGAAATGGGATTTTCAAAATCTGAAATGTTTACAGCTGTATCAACATAATAAAATACAAAAAAAATGTGCTCTAGTTTACTTTCTACTATATCTTTACTCTTACAGAATTTATTTTAAGAGGCATCTTCTTTACAAATTGATATTTAAAAAGTTAAATATTTCCATAATTTTGAATCAAAATCCCCTTCTAAGTAGAGTGGAAATTGATGAGGCGCTATACAATAAAGATTTTTTAAATCTTTAGATTTAAAGTATTCTTTAGCCGATTTTATGTTAAAATAATCAAGTGTACATGGAATTAATTCTAGTTTTTTGTTGACTATATTTATCTTCATATTTTTAAATAGTTTCATTAAATACTGTCTTACAAAGCAAATTACATTAATCGTTTTATTAGAATTTAAACAAATTGTTTATTAGCTTATAATAAGTACAAATAAACAAAAATATTCTTAAATATTTTATTTAATCAAATAAATTGTAAGATAAAAAGATTATATTAAATTAATAATAATCATAAAACATGTAGAATTTACTTATTTAGTCTTCTAAAATATTGAAAAGGAATAAATCTCTTCATCTTTAAAATGTTTAAAACTGTTTCCATCCTCTATTCCTTATAATATTATTAAAATTTTTAATTAAGACATAAGTTAAATTTTATTTATTTTAAAGTATATTAAATTAACTAAATTCTAATATAAATTTAATAAAAATATAATAATTTATATCAAAATAAAATGAATGCCTAACAAATTAAAAAGGAATGAATAATTTATGATTACCGAATGCAATTGGAAAGTTTTATTGGTTTATTACTTTTTTAGGAGGTGATTAAAAATATTATTCTGTCTTCGATGATTTAGGACTTTTTCTTTCATACACCTCTTTCCCCACTAAATAACATGCGAAGCCTATAACTATACAAATTACTATAGTCATAATTCCGCCCAAAAAGGTTTTGTGCTTATTTTTCCTGTTCAAATTTATCTGTATGGGTACTCCAAAAAAATCAGCTCTCTTTATAAATTTCATATGCTCAATTACCTTTATAATATAATTTATTTTGTTAGTGTTTAATTAGTTTATATTTTGTTTTTGTTATATTTTGTTATAGATTATTATACATATTAATGAATTTTGTTTTAAATGATAAATCTATTATTTCCAATATTAAATTATGCAAATACAATACATTTTTATATTCACTCTTTGTAATATTTTATTACTTATTTTATTTATACTGATTTTAAAAGGAAATATTTTTTAAATAAAATGAGAATTTTCAAAATATTATTTATATATTAAAGAATATATAAATATTCCTTTTTAAAAATATTATTTTTATAAAAATTAAAACTGAATTTGAAAAATTTAATAATTTTTCGATATCAATAATTATAAAATTTAAGAATTTTAAATTTTAAGAGGAATTTTCCAATTATTTTATTAATGGTTAAAATACTAATTTTAATAAATTATATATAATAAATTTATTAATTCATATAAACATAATAGTATTATTCATACAGGATAGTATTTACTTTAGTTTTGAAAGTATTCTTTTTATTATCTGATTCTATTATTCACGATGAATTATTTTATATTCTATAATATTGGTAAATTAACTATTATTAAATCAAAGTTGAATGCGGTATAATTTTTCTCATTAAAGATATAGAAATTTTTATATATTTTTTAAAAGTATTGAAATTTAAATAGTATTAATCTAAATATTTAAAACAATTAGTTTTTTAAAAATTAAATCCAAGTTATAGTGAATATACATGTCAGTATGTATACAAATAAAATTAGAAATTTAGTTTTTCATTTTAAGTCTAATCATAATAATAAAAATATATTTTAAATCTAAATCTAATTTACATATATAGGTTTTATGACCTAAAATATTTCAATACTTCTAAATAATGTTTTAATTAGAAACCAAATGATTTTATATAAATATATCTTATTATTACCTAAAAATTAAAAATTAGTATAAATTAATTTAATCTATATATTTCATTTAATAAATTTTCATTTTCTTTTTTTTTATGATGGAAAATCAAGAAATATTTATAATCCTATATCATATAATATTTCTTTGCTGTATAGTTTCTAAATATCAGGGAATTTAGAAAGAACTTTAATTAGCTGACATATAATTTATTTAGAAAAAGAGCACTCTAATTTATAAACCTAACTCTTTTTGTACTATTTACATTTTTTTATTTAAGAAAATTTTTCAGAAATAGATTTATCAATTCTCTCTGAGCCACATAAAACTTATGAGCCAATGTGCCTATATTTAGGTACCCACCTATATAAAGGTATAATCTTCTTTCTAATTTCATTTTCATATAGTATTTTATCATATTTGTATTATATGTATACGAAACAAAAAGCTTGTTCAAAAAGAAAATCTAATAATTTTATAAGCATGTTTTAGTTATATTTAAAAATTAGTATCATTTCAATGTACACTCCCCTTGATTTTAAATACTGCATTACTAAATAAGCCTGTTCATAAGAAGAGCAAATATAAATATTACGATTACAACTTTCTCTCTATATCATTTTTATGAATTTTAAAATCTATTAATCTTAGGAAGAGAAAATATCATTTTTGCTTTCGTATATAACCATAAAGGCTAAACAATGGTAGATATAATTTTCATCTACAAAATCATTACTGTTTTTTATGCAAAATTGAGTTTTATTAACAATCAAGTTAGAAGGCTTGTTAAAAAGCATAAAATCCTTAAAAATACCAAATAATAATTACTTAATATCACCATAACTTTTTATTATTGTTTTTTTTTATATTTATATAGGAATGATTACATTGTCTACATTATACATTGAAATATCTAGACTTAATTCTTCTCGATTTCCTGTTTTCGGAATTCTAGGCCTATAAAAAGATTCATAATCTACACCATAGCATTAACTCTTTTAAAGCTGAAATATAAATAAAAAAAACTTATAAAATTAAATAACTTGGTTGTTTGTTTATTTATACATTTTAAAAAGTTAAAGATATTTCATTTTTTGTATCTCTGCTTATATCGGTTTGACAGCATCCCATTTATATTTTATCTAATATTTATTTTTAATTAGTGCATCAATTTGTTTTTTTAATTAAAAAGACAGAAGAGAAATTTGTGAAATAATAATAAAGAAATATATGAACATTAATATTTATAGAAGATCACATGAGTATAATAAAGCTAATGGTATAATAAATTAAAAAAATTATTTTATTGAAAAAGTAATCATTAAATTACAAAATAAAAAATAGATACTGTTTTTATTATTCTGAAACGAAAAGTAAATAATCATAATTTGGCAGTAAAGTCAGGATATAAAAATTAAGAGTTCTTAAAACTACCAACCTATTAAACTTCTGTAACACTGTTGTCAGAACTAACTCTTTATAATTTTAAATTTTCATTCTCCTGTACATGCTAATTTGCAATAAGATGAATTTCATATAATTTTGGATTTAAAAAAATCTCTTTATAAGCTAGTTAGATGTCATTTAAAGTTAACTAATCAATTTCTTTAATTTATCTTTGTTTAAATGAGAAATCATAGGTATGATTGTCAATTTCTAAACAATATCGGCCGAATTCTTAATAAATTGACTTATCTTTTTCTTATAAAGTAACTAAAACTGATTATATGTACTCAGAAAATTATTATGAAGTCATTTTGTCAATAGTTTCTTTCATTTCTTCATTGTAAAATCTTATAATTCGAGATGATAAATACTGAGGACACTTTGCGCTTGATTATATCAATATTTAAATACCTTTTACTTATTAAATCTCAACCTCTGTGGTTTGCACAGTATACCCTAATTAAAGAAAGGAGTGGGTAAAAAATGGAAAAATATAAAACAATTTAGTTTTATATCTTTATTACCTAGTTATTCATAGGTTCTAAGCTGATTAAAAGTTGGCTATCGTAAAATATTAACTAATATTTTGATGATCAAAGAATTTTTTATATTTCTTTCTTTATATTGGAAGTAGCAGGCTATACATGAATTACCATCTTTTAAATCTGGAAGTTATTTTTCAAAGAAATAAGTGTGTCCTTTCTCTAATTTAACACATCTATTTTATTGAATTTAATTTATATCTGTCTTCTCTCTCTCCTACTCATTGAATATCTGTTAACATTTAAGTACCATTTCTATGGCAGATCCTTTTAATATATTTCCCATTATTAACCATTCCAATCTTAAAATTAAACAATTTTAATAGTTAATCTTATTGATAGCTATACTTACTTAATAACTTTTAAAAATCTTCTTGAAAAAAACTAAAATTTGTCAAAAGTTATATTTTAAACTGCTTTTAGCTTTTCTTCTGGAGAACATCTTGTATTAATAAGGTTGTGAGATAAATATTTGGAAATTTAAAGATTAGGAGTTTTCAAGAAGAAGTTCTTTTGCTGCAATTCCAATTTTTGTCTAAACATTTTATATTTCATTTTTTCATTCGGGTTAAATTAAGAAATTCTTTTCAAAACTTCTTCCAAAAAGACAGGAATAGATTCATCAAATCTAATTATGTAATATTGCAAAAAAATAATAATATACATTTTCCTATATTTATTATTTTGTTAAAGTACCCTTTTAAATTAAGTTCAATACCTACACCTTTTGCAATATTGGAAGAAATAGAAAAATTTAAATTTGCCTGCTCAGCTTCGTAACTTAGTTCTTTTAAATGATCTCTCAACATTTTTATAAACAAATTTTGAAATTACTAATGGAGGGTATTAGATATGCTGTTTTTAATTTTCCGTATAGATTTTAAGTTATAAAGCCATTTTTGGAGTTTTAAAGGAATAATCTTATTTAAACCATACCTCTGAGTATTCATTGTTTAAAATTTTCTGTGGAAATCTTTTTAAAACAGTATAAATAGTTACTATAAAATAAAATTAAAAAACTTTTAAAAATACAAATGTTCTTCTGCTCCAACTCCTTTGTAACTCAAATTTTGAGTAAGAAATTTGTTGGGTTCAGGCAAATCAAGTTTGAGGTTTGTTTTAAAATCAAGTTAGGGATTGTTAAACTCAGTTTCTATTTCACTCGGCATTGGCGATATATTATGGTAAATTTAATAGTATTTTTCAATATGAGGAAGTTCAGATTCCGGTAGTTCATGAGAATATATACTAAATTCTCATGTTTATAAAATTCATCCGTGATAATATGGTTCTAACATTATTTATTTCAAAATTTTCGTATAAATAAGGTCCAATTAATACATGTTATCGCTTATAGTTCATTGTTAGTCTCCTTCCTACTAAAAGAGCCCATTCTTTAGCATTTTGCTTATCTTGATATTCAAAATTTAGTTTATTAATAATTTTTTATTCTTAATAAATCCATTCAGGCAATGTTGATTCTTTCAGCATTTTTATATAGTAAAAAACGATTGATCGAACTTGATTAAGCTAATTTTTACCCTTCTAAGTTAGAGTTATTGTTATATTTAAAGTTGAAAATAACTGCATAGTATCGTCTATTCCACAACTGAGTGCTGTAGCAATTCCTTACTCCAATAGCATCGAGAGTATTGAGTTTTTAACTAAATCATAATTTATTATTTTTACTTTTGAAATTATTTATTTACTTATATCATTTACCCTCCCCCCCAATCAAGTGAGGTAAATACTAGTAAGAATGATTTTCATAATGAGGAAACTGATAATCAATAAGCCATGAAAATCTAAGTTGATCTGTTTTTTTAATAGGTTTTATTTTTATATACTTATTCCAATAGTCCTAAGTAAAAGGATAATTATCAAATTTTATTGGAGCAACATTTTTATTTGGAATTTACTGGAACGCTAAAAATTTATTGATAAATTATATTATTCATATTTCATTTAATTTTTAAAATTTATTGATACATTTTATTATTCATATATCATTTTATAATAAAATTTATTAGATATACTTTAGCACAGCTTCTCCAATTATTCAATTGATTAATTAGAATATAAAACTAATTTCATATTATTAGCACTATAATATTTATCATAAAACTCTATCAATCTTTCCCTTATGTCAGGAAATTATAATGTATCCAGATTTCCAGTTCCAAATTTTTACAATTCATTATCTTCTTTGGAAGAAATTTTTAAATATTCTATTATATCTAAATAAATAATTACAAATAAATTAATAACAATATTATAGATTTTTTTTAAATATTTTATATTAACTCATACCTTCTTTAATCATTTTAAATATTCTTCTAATGTTCAGAATTTATAGCATTTATTTCTCTCTCAACCCTAGAAGAGTCAAAAAGAGGAGAAATAAGACAATGAGCGAATATGTCCAGTCCTTACTCAAAAAATTCGTTTCCGATTTCGAAAGTATACTGAGTTTTTAATGGATTTGTGCTAGCTTTACTTATTCCTGAATGTTTCGTAATAAAACTCTTATAAGCATCTTAAATTGGGTACTTTTCTGATCCTAAATATCTAATATAAATAGAATACATTAATAGATAGTTATTATATTAAAATATATACACTACTTACAACATATGTTCGAGAAAATGAGCTAATCCTGGCCTGTCTATTGGATCTGATAAATGGCCCACTTATACAGCCAAAGAAGCAGCAGATTTTTAAGTTTCTTTATCGTGAATTAAAACACATTCAATCTGATTCGATAGAATCATATATTTATATTCTCTTTAGTCATTTGGGCTTTAAATAATTTTTATATTTTATAGACCATTCATTTATTATTCTCCCTATATCTTTTATTCTTCTTATTCCATTTGTTTTAATCTTTATAACACAATTCTATAAATTCAAAATTAATTTTTATATTTATAAAGTGGAAGTCTATTATTAGAATATTTTTAATTAATAGTTTATATGGGGTTTTTCTTGCCATATTTTATCATGAAATAATTAATATAAAAAATCTATATTCATTATAGATACACTAATTTTAATAAATATCTATTAATTTTATATAATATAAAAAAAAGTTTATAAAAAAGTTAAAAATGTTATATACTTAAATTTAAAATAAGAAATATTTTAGTTAAGTAAAACACCAAAATATTTAAGTGAATTTCCATAAACTAATTATAAATTAATTTATTTAATTTAATTTGTTATAATTTATTAAAAATTGACTAAATTTGTATTTTTAATTTATATAATAATAATTTAAAAAGTTTTATATATATATATTATTAGTACATAACTGTGTTATGAGCTTTTTATTAATGATTAATTAATAATATATGTAAGAATAATTAATAAAAAACGTACACCTATTATGATGCGTTAATTTAATATAACTTTATTTATTGATACCATAATCTTATAAATAGCAAATTTTAAAAGTGATTTAACTATAATTTTAACCAAGGGTTATCTTATCGAAAAGTTTTAAATATTAGAAAATGAAATTATAATGAATAGTTATATCTAAGATGGCATAAAAATAGAATAAAAATGTATCATAGTTAGTGCTAATTGAACTTATATTCTGTAAGATATATTTATAGAAAATTGTAGTAAGTTAATTTCTAAAAATATTTCTTTAAGAGTCATTCCAATCAAATTTATTATGAAAAATGTTAGCAAGTCTATAGAGAAATTACAAAAAAAAAAAAAAATAATAATTAACATCTTATTTATTAATATAATATTAATATTCAAAAAAGAAACTAAAAAAAAAACGCAAAAATAATATAACATAATCTAAAATAAATTTAAGAAAAATAAAATAATATTTTTGCCCTTTTAACAAATTTTATCTATTGAATGAAACATTCGATTATTATATAGATTGTATGCTGCCTTCTTTTTATTTAGATCGTAAGTTCAGCCTTTAGTAATGCCGATTTCAAAACGTGTTATAGTTCATGTTCCACAGCTTATGCAACTGGAGTTGGATTATAAACTGGAAATTTTGAAGGAAAATCCAAAAATGATTATCTAACCGCAATATATTAATATGAAGCTTGTATTAGAGGATACAATACATAAGCCTCAGATAAAGTATACAACAAAGGAGTTGCATATGCACCAACCATAACAGGATTTGAATAAAAGGGATATTGTAAATATTTTTGGAATGATTTTGTGGCGAGCGAAGCAAACCAATATTAGTTAGGAAATTTAGTAAAGCAATGTTTTGCTTTGGACAATACAGGTTCCCCTGGAAATTGGCCTGCAGATCTATCAGCTGTAGATGGGTGTTATTACTTACTTCCTGCCAACTCACCACAAGCTGACATTGATATAGGAAAGCAACACTATTCAGAGTCCTTTGTTTCTTGTGTAAAAAATTGTATTACTTTGACAACTTAAGAGGACGAAGGAAATTACAATAAATGTTCCGCTCAATGTGATGCCACCTATGAGGCTACAAAGGGAGCTCCAACTGCAGCATAATTAACTGCCATTGCAAAACTATTAAACTTGTTTAAAATATTCAGAAAATTGTGGAAGATTAAACTTTTATACCTTCTCAGATTACTAATATAAAAACTTATTGGGAAGCTTGTTATGATCCTTGTATAGAAGCATATAAAACAGAAACTAGTGCCACCACTTAATACACTACTAGATTAGACTGTATAAAAGCTTGCCCTATCCCAGATTCAAGTACTTATAAGAAAATTGATAATACTGTTCCTAGTAATGGTAGTATTGCGGCATTTTCTTGTTTAATATTCGTATATTTATTATCTCTACTTATTTGAAAAAACGATATAAAAAATCTTTATCAGCCCAATAAAATGTATTTCTATAATTATTTATGTATTGATATATGTAAATTTAATTTTTCTTATATGTAATTTGTTTGATAGAATTTTAGGAATTAATTATTTTTTTTATATATTATATATTCTTTTTTAAATAAAATTATTTTTGGAGTTAAAAAAAAGGGTTATTATGTTTTTAATAATTTATTTTATAAGTTTTTTGTTAACTTTTCTAAATAAAATTATAATGAGATTTATTTCAGCAAAAAGCTTTTAAATTATTTTATTTTATATATATTTTTTTTTATAAATTTTTATTGCTTTAATAGAATAATTATAAAATTAAATTATGATTAATTTTCAAATAATCATTAATATAAAGTTTTTATAGATTTATATTTTTTTTGGCTATCTGTCAGATTTACTCATATTTACTTACTTTTCGATCATCTTAACAAAAAAATTCCATATTATTTATCATTTTTTAGTATAATAAAAAAAATTAAATGTGTGATAATAAAATTAATTATTAGACTCAGATAAAAATTTAATAGCCAAGAATACTTTAAATTATCAAAATTATAATTATTACTTAAATAGTTACACATGGGTTGGTTTACAAATAATGATAAAGATGATTAAAGAGATGAACAGTAAGAAAAGAATTTTTTCAAATCATTTAGTTCAATGACCTCAAGTTCTCGTAGTTGTAAGTAAGATCCTGAAGATTAAGAATATTTAATATGCACAACTAAGGTCACCAAAAATGAAAATGGTAAAAAGACTGTGGAAGAAAATACAGAAAGAGTCAAAGTGAGTGATAATTTTGGAGGAAATATGAGCAAGTACCATTCTTTTGGATTTGACATTCCCCCTATGATAGGGAAATAATCTAATTAAGATAACTAAAGTAATAATGTGAATAGATTTTTCAATGAAAATAATGCATAAGAAATGACTGATGAAATAAAAAATGAAATATAAAATATTTCTAGTGAATTTTAAAATGAAATCCCAAAAATAAGACAATTTTTTGATCCATTCAGTTTCTTTTTTGGCCCTTCTAATATAAAAATTACATTTGATCAATTGGATCATCCTTAATTTACGTAGATGTCTTAAGAATAGCAGTAGTAAAACTAATAGTAGTTTTTTGGAAACTAAAATTCTGAATGGAATACCCACCAATAGTAGTAATATTAGCAATCAAATCAATAATAGTAATAATAATATAATTATCCTGATTACAAGAGTTAATCTGAAAAAAATAATAATATACAAAGCTTATGAAGACTATTCTTAATTTTCTATAATATTTTAAATTACAAAAAAATTATCATATTTAAAAACTTTAAATTATTATATTTCCATATATATATATACTTCCCTGTGATATTAGATTTCATTATAATATATGTTTATTGTATACCACTTGGAATTTGAGAAAAAAATATTTTAAACAATTATAGTAAATTTTTAAATGCTAAATAATAAGTAAAAGTAAAATTTTTATTAAAAAAAAAAATAATCATTGAACGTGATGATATTTATTTTTATAAATTAAAAACATAATTGCCCACTAAATAGTAGAAAATTACAAAAAAAATTGTATTTTACAAATTAGTTTAGAGAATTTCGCACGAAATATATTTATTAAGAGGCAATGAGTTTAAGGTTATAAATGATTCAAAAATAATACGTAATATACGATAATTTTTATTTGTTTTAAGAATCATCAGCTTTAGTGTTTGGTATATAATATTCATACGACATCATATCAATTAATTATATTAAAAAAAATAAATTATTTACTAATTACAAAAAAAATTATAATAATATCTACAAAACAAAAAATTCATTTCAAATATGTGCAGTAGACTCGAAAGTATCGGAAGACACATTTCCCCCTTCTAAGAACTCAAAAAACCCATTAAAGTAACCGTCACTGGAGGAGCTGGAAACATTGGATATGCCTTAGTTTTCATGATCGGACAAGGAAGGTAATTTAACAAAATTTAATATAATCGAAGTATAATACAAGATATAATATTTTCAAAAAAATGGAAGTAAGTAAGCCCACTCTCGCTACAAGAAACCATTATAGTTTAAATAAACAATTTTGCAAAATCGAAAATTATTAAAATTATTATTCGTATTTAGAATGTTCGGACCCAACCAACCCGTTGAACTTACTCTTTTGGAAATCCCTGCTGCCGAATAAGCCTTAAAAGGAGTTTTGATGGAATTAAAAGATTCTTCTCTCCCTTTGATTTCTTAACTCAATGGAGCCACTGATTACAAATAAGGATTCTCTGGATGTGAAGTCGCTATTTTAGTAGGAGCTAAACCCAGAGGACCCGGAATGGAAAGATCTGATTTATTAGGACAAAATGGACAAATCTTCAGAGGACAAGGAAAAGCCCTCAACGAATTCGCCCACCCCAACTGCAAAGTTTGTGTAGTCGGAAACCCTGCGTAAAATAATAATATAAAAATTTAACAAAATAATAAATGAGTAAAATTTTTATGCACAATAAAGCAACACCAACGCCATGATCGCCTCCCACTTCGCTCCCAATATTCCCAGAGAAAACTTCACCGCCCTCACCAGATTGGATTAAAACAGAGCTGAAGCCCAAATCGCTGACAGACTCAGCACTCTCGTTTCAAATGTTTAAAACATCATTATTTGGGGAAACCACAGTGTCACTCAATACCCTGACATTTCTTCAGCTACCATTAAAGACTACCCTCAAAAAGGAATCCAAACCACTTTGTAAGGAGCTGTAGCCGATGACAAATGGTTATTCGGAGACTTCATTACCACTGTTGCCAAAAGGTTAGCTAAATTGCATTTGATAAAATAAATAACATTCGAAAGCTAAAATTTTTTTTTATTTTGTAGAGGAGCTGCCATCATTCAAGCTAGAAAACTCTCTAGTGCTGCCTCCGCTGCCAATGCTGTCTGTGACCACATCCATGACTGGTTAGTCGGAACCAGACCTGGACAAATGGCCTCTATGGCTGTTATGGGAGACGGAAGTTACGGAATCCCCAAGTAAATTTAAGAACATTACTTATTTTATTATTTAGTTTTCAATTAGCTAACTAGTTAAATAGTAGATAAATTGATTTATTAATGAAATTTTAAAAATTTTACAGGGATGTTTGCTTCAGTTACCCCGTTTAATGCAAAGATGGAAGATGGCAAATCGTTTAAAACCTCACTTTGAGCGAATTTTCTAAATAAAAAGTTGCTGTTACTCTTAAAGAATTATAGGAAGAAAGACAAATGGCTTTCGACTACTTAAACAAACACAATTGAGTTAATATATCATAATATATTTAATTTTTAACTATTTCGATTCGTTTTACATTTAATTTCTTTACTAAAAAAAGTATAAAACTTTTGAAATTTTACTATTATTTTTTTCTCAATTTTATCATTATTAATATAATCTTCAAAACTAATATCATTTTAAGTTAACGATATATCTACTCACTTCAACTAAAAATAAAATCAGTAGCTAAACGATAAATAAATACTATAAAATTTTTATAACAATATAAAATAAAAAATATGATTTATTTAAGGGAATTAATTTTTGGCCTCAAGTCATATTTATTATTAAAAAAAAATTTTAACAAATTAAAATAAAAAAATAATATTTAAATTAAAATAAAGAGTTAATCTCTTAAAAATAAAATTATATTACTACAGTTTTAATTTCATAAAGTAATGTGTATGGTTGTTTATTTAAAATCCTGTCCACCTAATTTTTAAGATGTTATGATTTATAATAATATATATTTGGTAAATGGTCTCTGACTCTTTAATTTTTTTTAATTATTAAATTTGCAAAAATCGTAAAAATAAAGTACTCTAAGAATAACAGAAAATAAACAATAAAAAAAAACACAAATTAACTATATCAAAAAAAAAACATATAAAAAAAATAACCCACTTAAATAAAATGGCTTCAAACTTAAAGTCAACAGCCAATCGTATTTTTCATGGGCAAAGCTATTCGATCACTTCCAAATAGTAAGGCGAAAAGTTGGAAATCGAGCTAGATTCCATGTTCGACTGCTATTTGTGGAATAATGCATTTACTTTGTAGTATATAGAAGACTTGACTTAAAAAACTGGATTTAAAAGAAAATTTTCAGAATTTTGCGTTTTGTTAAATAAGGCTATCTAAAACGAATGTCCGAATGAAGTTTCTTTAGATATATTGACATATTAAGATTTAGAAATGATGAAAGCAAAGAAATAGGGATTGCCACCTCCTAAAGAATCGCAATTAAATGCAACCAATTTAAAAGCAAACAAAAGATATATAATTCTGAGTACTTCTATTAATAATACATAAGATAAGGTAATATAATATAATATCAGCCACATATTAGAAGTTGATTATATATATTTTATTAAAAAGTACAGCTTTTTTAGTTTTATATGTATTACAAATGTTTATTAGTTCATTACCTCTTATTAAACTCTTAATATTTTATATATAAAGGTCCATTACCCTTTAACTTTAAATTTGGAAGAAAACGAAAATGTTGATAAGTTAAAAGAAACCGTAAAAAGATTGAAAATGGAATTGGATGATGTGAAGAGTTCTAGAGAAAGTCTTTCCGGGATCGGAAGTCAATCGTAGAAAGAAAGTTTTTTTATTACCGAAAATGTAGATAAAAAAATAATGAATTCAACAAACAGTTCTATCCATTCTTAGGCTTCCGAGCAGATACTCCAGGAAAATGAACTTTTAAAAACAAAAATCAGACGTTTAGAGGAATCTTTTTCACAGAAAAAGGGAGCTTTGGAGGTCGACAATATGGTAAAGTAAAAAATAGATTTAGAATTAGAACTTGAGTCCATAAAAATGTCGAGTTCACGAGAAATAACCCGATTGAGGAGTTACGCCGAGGAAAGGGAGGTTGAATTGGAAAGAAAGTAACAGGAAATGATGGAGTTGAAAAAGGAACTAACCAACCATCTCTCAATGTCTGGAGACGAAAGCATTCACCACCTCAAAAACCACGTTATGAAGTTGAGTACTTAGAGTGAAAAAGAGCTCATTTAGTCAAGGAAAACGATCCAGTCTTTGATGAAGGACAACGAAAAAAGCCTTACAGATATCGATTTTTTCAAAAGAAATGATGCGAAACAGAAAAACAGAATCAAACAATTGGAAATTGAATTAGACACCGTAAGAAGGGGCTCCGCCAGAGGTGCCAGTGACCGAATCTACTCTCCCTATAACAAAAATACCGTATCCACCGGTGGAAGAAGAGCCAATTCAGTTCCAACCAAAAGCTATTCTCCCTAAAACAGATTTGCTGGAGGAGCAGCTTCGAGAGTGGGTGGAGTGTAGTCAAAGCCTGTCACCGGGTACCAAAGAAACAGCTCCAACGATAGCAAATCGAGAATTTCTCCAAGCTATAACTATGGGTACAAGAAATAGTAGCCTGGAGTCACTTAGTCTGCCAATGTAAGGGCAGGAAATTCAGGAGTGGGCAGCAGAGTGGGAGCGGGAATTTCAAACAATTCGAGAAACAACAGTTACGGATATAATAGAAATGCCAGCAATTCTCCAGGCTATCAGAAAAATACAGGGTCTAATAGCCGAATTTCTCCAATCAACACTACAAATAACAATAGAGTTTCTCCCAACGTTAATACAAGAAATTCTCCAAATACGAGAGCACAGTAATACTAAAATAATAGAAATAATTATACAAATAGTAACAGTAGAATTTCACCTGGAAGCAAAGGTTATCAGGCTCCTTAAACTCGTACTGATCGAACTGCTAATACCTATGGAGTCAAAAACACTTCCCCGGGCACCAGATAATTTAACTAGTCCCCTGGAACTAGATACAATAACTATATGAATTAAAAAAAACCTGTGTAGTAAGGAGCTATCAATTCCAAATAGGTTCCCTAAGAATTTAATGACAAGCATTTGAAGCCTAATACTAATGCTGTTGTAAATAAAGATCTTGATAACAGACTAGATAGATTATAAAATTTATTAAATAAAGCTAAAAAATGACACCCTAGATGTTATATATTTTATAATAAAAATATATTTATTTTCTCATTTATATTTCTACTAATTATAGTTATAATTCCTATAATAACTGGCTTTATAGTAATCCTCTTAATATTCACTATTTTATAATAGATTTATAAAACAAGGTATGCTTATTTTATTTAGTATTTAATATATTAAATTTAAAAAAATTTGATTAATTAATTTTAGATTTTTAATTTGTTTACTTACTAAAATAGGGAACAGTAAAAATTAATGTAGGATTAATATTTTAAAGAGTAAAATTATTGAAAATTATATATCAATTATAATTCAATACCAATTTCATCTTTAATCATCTAAATAAATTTATATTCATTAATTATTATATCCCAACATCTATCAGTTAATTTAAATTGAACAAATTTATTTTTCATTTGTATTAAAAAAATATGATATGACAAAATAATATTTTTATTATTTTTATTTTAAAAGATTATGTTTATCACATTATAAAATAATTTTTCCTTAGTTTAATATTATTTCTTGATTTATATAATAATTGGAAACTTTTAGGATCAAAGGAGTTATTTGTTAAATTATAATTAAACAAATAAATAATTTTTTAAGGTTTCATAAATAACTTGATTTAAATTTATAAATTATGGTTAAGTGCATGTTTTTATTAGAAAATTAATTATATTCATATTTAGAATAATAAAAAAAATAATAAAGTTTTTTTAAAAAATGAAAAGCAATAATTATAATTTGAAAAAAATATTTATTTATAAATATATATACATTTGATTATTATTCTTTTAGGTACCATTATTATGAAAAATATTTTACATAAAATCTCAAATTTATGAAAATTTTAACTATTTAAATACAATAATATTTGTGATAAAATAGAGATTATCATCCCTAAAATACCTTACATGTTGGACAGCAATATGAACTAGATAAATTATGATATTTTAATATATCGATTTATAATGTATTTGAATATTTATTAGATTTATGAAAAATTAATATCATTAAAAATTGCGTTTTCATTCTAAAAATAATAGAATTTTTATTATTCTAATTTTAATTATTCTATTAATTTGTATATAAATGTGATCAATATTATATAAAAATTATTGAGTTTAAAGTTATTTAGCAGTATTGTTGAAAAAAAAGCTGAATTGTTTATATTTCATTGATATTTATATTGGTAAAATATTATATTTTTGTTAAAAAAGGTTTTTTTTTTATATTAACAACTGACAGAGTTTTATATTTTTTTTTTTTTTTTCAAAAAGTTCTTTAATTTTTACTTTCTAATATATAGTAATTATTAACCAAAATTAACCAAATTATGTGATAAAATATATTAAATGCTTTTAGAAATATTTTCTCTAATTTTTAATGACTCTACTTTCTAAAATACTAAAAATATTAGGTTTATCTTCATTTTTATGAAGCTTCTTTATTTAAGTTAATGAGAGGGTTATTTAAAAGAATATATTATAATTCATTTTTGTTGATTTTTTTAGCATTTATTAGTATAATATTATCCAATAAAGAACATTTTTAAAATGCTTGTTAGTTTTAATAGAAAATTGTCTTATTTTTCGAAGATTTATATAAAGGATGTGCTTATTAAAGGTTCTGAATTTAAATCTAAATATTAACAATGAATAGATATCTTTCAAAAGATATAAAATTGTTAAAGTTTAACTAAATTTGGAAAATATATTTTTTATAACTTAATGTCTAATTGGTATAAAAAAAATAATGATAGCATTTTTACTGATTTTCTAAAATCAGTGCATTCTAATGTAAGTATTATTATAATAATAGCAGCTTTGACATTAGTAATATTTGCTTAAAATTTTTGATAATATTAAATCGAAAAAGAAATTATTATGTCTTTTTATTATGGTTATTAAATAAAATTAATAAATGCTAAAAAAAATTAATTTCCAATGTAAAATAATATTTCCCAATGTTGCATGGAGAGTAATTATTTTATTATTATAACTCTGCGTATATTAATGTATGAAATCGAATAAAAATAGCAAATAAATAATTAAATTTTATCAAATAAAAAAACTCTAATCCTCAAAAAAAAAAAAAAATTAAAAACAAATATTTCAAGAAAAAAACTAAATAATAATGGGACAACAATAATCTCAAACTTCTTTTTCTTCTATTTCCAGCAAAAAAACAACCAGAAAATCCCCTGTCGTAGAAATTGACCAAGAAGTGTCAATGGAATTAGATCACTAAAGGGAGTCTCTAGTTGAAATAAGTGTAGATGATAAAATAATACCCTACCTCCACGACTAAGAAAGAGTGGAATAAATGTATTCTCGTTCAGAAAATGAAATAAAAAACCAATCTCTCCCTGTTTTGCCTTTATTAAATTTAAATTCAAGAAAATTTGAAGACACTGTATAATATAGAAAAATAATGAGAATTAATGAGTAATTAGAAGGGGACAAGATAACTTTTGGATCTCGATTAAATACAAATATGCACTGCATTACTCCCAATTCTTCTTCTTCTTCTACTAAATACGCCAAACAAATTGGATTCAAAAATTGAATGATGATTAATCTATTTAAAATATATAACATTTTTCTATACTTAAAACTCTTGAATCTAATTATTTTTTAAAATTATAAATACAATAATCTCTAATACTATCTATAACATATATATTAATATTATTATATAAATAACTATAAGAATTAAATTTTTTATTGGTTTATTTTAAATAAATTCGCTTTTAAATTTAATATGTTATAAAAAATATTCTCAAATTATAATTTCTTTAATATTTTTAAATGTTTTTTTATAAAAACAAAATCAATAGACAAATAATTATAGTAATAATCGTTAATATTTCCGACAAAATTTAATTTAGAAATTTTGAAAGAAAGCCTATTTATTTAAAAAAACCTCAAATTAATTATCTTATATGGATATTAATTAGATATATACATTTTGTCAATTTATGATAATAAAATGCTTATATTTATATTAAGGGTTTGGATTTTTTATTCCATCAAATATTCCCACAACTAAATAATAATAATAAATCAATTCTAATTATTACCTTTAAATTTTTTCAAAATAAGTTTATTATTATTATATCATAATAGCTTGCTTTAGGTAATATTAAAATTGATTAAAATGAAAAGTAATACATAAATATACACTAATATGACAAAGAGATATGTTCAAAATACAGAATTTTGAAATAATAATTTTATAATTAACTTAAATACAGATAGACATAATATTTATTTAAAAATTAGTTATAAAGCTAAGATAACATTATTATACATTAAATTTATAAAAAGAAAGTCATGTAATGATCACACCTGTAATGTTATGATGGATGATTATTTATATTAAAATTTTTGAAATTAAATTTTAACTAGAATTTTACTAATTATAAAATTAATTCGCACACACATCTTCAATTAACTATATTAAAATTTAATCACATAAAAATAGTTATGTTATATGAGAGTATTTTTTTTTAATTAATAAAATTTTTTTGACTATAATTTGAATTAGATAATAAAAAACTATATCAAACTCGTACGACTTCAAATAAATATAGATTATTACATAGTATATAAAAAGTAAAATTTTATAGTGAAAATTTTAACACATGGATACTGAGGATTAATAAAAACAATCAGGAGAGCTACTCCTCTCAGATATAATTACCGAGGGTTTATCAGGTGAAATTTCCCTAATTGGTTTTCCTTACGACATAGGGGGGAGTAGGGACAAGATTCCCGGGGGACAAGAAAATGGACCAGGTAAAATAATTATAAATAATAAAATATTGATCTTCAAACTTTTAAAATTGATCATTTATAAATTAATTAAATGCTAATTTCTACATTTTATTGTCAGACTGTATGAGGAGATTCATTCCCCGAACAGGACCTTTGATAAATTCAGAATATAAGATAAATATTGACAAATTATCTATTACAGATTATGGAAACATAATGATACCAGAAAAATACCATTAAGTTCTTGAAGAAGTGTAGGAAAAATTATAAACTAAAGTCTCGAGTGTATATAACAAACAAAATATAGCTTTTGTTCTAGGAGGTACAAAAGACTGTTCTTTTCCTGCATTGTTGTCTTTGATTAACAAGTAAAAATTAATGATTGTTTTTTATTTCAAATAAAACAAAGGGGAAACCAAAATTTAAAATTAAAAAATAATGAGAAAATTATTTTATTTATAGGTTCAACAAGCCTTATTGCATTTCCTTGGCAGCAAGCTATGATTTAAAAAGACTATATGATGGAGATAAGGTTTCTTCAATGAGTAGCATGACTAAAATTCTATAGCATTTTAAAGAAAATGTAGAAAATAAATAGTTTAAGATGCATTATTTCGGTATTTAAGATCATCTAATCAGTTAAGAAGATTAAGCTTCAATTTAAAAGAACAATTCGGTTTTGCTTTCTACGAATTTGAAATAAATAAGAAGTTTCCATCACTAATCTAAAAGTGAGTAGAATTGCAATAGTTTAATTGAGCCCATTACATAAGCAGGAATTTTATTTAGTCAAATATTAAAAGAATAAACAGATAGGCAGATCCATCTTTCGATTTCTTTGGAATCTATATCAGTATTATATTTTAATTTATTTATATAATGAATATATTTTAAATTAAAATTCCCCTTTCTTGAAGAGTTGTTATGCGCCAGGTGTTGCAAGACCTTCGGTTATTGGAGGATTTACAAGTGAAGAAATTATTGAAATTATGTTTGCTGCTGGTTAGAGTTAAAATATTGTTAGGTATTTTTATTTATTTAGTAAAATTAAAAAACTTGTATATTTTAAAAATTTGTGTGCATTTTTATAAAGTGTAGATATTTCTGATTATAACCCAACCAAGGAAGATTTCAGGACAGGATTTTTGTATGCAAATATGATTTATTATTTTGCTTTGGGGATGTAATAAAGATTGAGTAATGCAAAATAATAGGAATAGATGTAATAGTAGTAGTGAATGTTTTGGTTTAAATATCATTTTTTATTTAAAGTTATAATAAAATTAATTTACTATTATAAATTTATATATGTATATATTTAATATATATTTTAAACAAATATATAATACAATAACTGGTGTTTTAATATATTATATACATGCAATAGCCACGGAATATATTTATATATAGAAAGTGTTCTTTCAGAATATTGTTAAAAGGGCGGTTTTTCGGCTGAATGCCAATATTAAATATTTTTATCACTAATTAAAAGAAATTAGTTAATTAATTGATTAAGTCTAAAAAATAATATAATTTAGTAATCAAGCAAGCATTGTAATTCAATCCTTATATTATGAATACAAACCAGGTAGTCAATTAACAAAATAACACAATATATTAAATAAATTAATAATTATAATTGCCAATAATAATAAAATTATATTTTTGTTAATAGTATAAAGTTTATTCCCAGTAAAAAAAACAAAACACAATAGAGCTTAAAGTCCTATCATAATTTATCAATCAAAGCATACAGATAAATTTTATAAAGATAATTAATACAATACTCATATCATTATTATTAAAATTAAATAATAAAAAATTATGTTTGGATAAAATAATTAATCACAACCTTCTTCAGGAGGTCTTTTTTCTAATGCTCCTAAGTAATAACCGAACTTAGTTGCAGCTCCTTAATAGGGATAATCAGATGCGAGTAAATAAATGAACCATCCTGTAAGTGGTGGTGGAGGAGGACTATTTGGTATGGGTTAAAGTTCAGCTTCTGGTTTATTTGGAAATAATTAATAATAGCAATAAGCATAGCCACAATAATAGTAATTTTAATAGCCTCAGCAACAATAATAATAGTAGCAGTAATAGTAATAGCCATCTACATAGTAATAGAGCATTTTTGGAAATACTAATCTAAGCAGTGGTGCAGCAAATTAAAGTAATGTCGGTGGTGGATTATTTTCCCAGTAATAGTAGTAGACACAACCACAGTAGTAGTAATAATAATAGGAGAAGCAGTAATAATAGTAGTAGGTATAAGGAGGAGGATTGTTTAATTAACCAGCATAATCCAATTAAGCTAGTGTATAAGCAAATCCTAATGCTTCTTTTAACGTATAACCTAACTCTAATCCTGTGAATAGTTTATAAAGTAGTAAAATGAGTATCTAGAATAGTAACTTAGTTAGTAATATAGCTGGTAATTAGAGTAATATCTAAATGAGTATCTAGAATAGTAACTTAGTTAGTAATAAAATAAGTAATAGCTAAATGAGTATCTAGACTAATAAATAGATGGGTGCTAGTCTCTTTGCAAGTAATTTATTATACCTAAAAAAATAAACAAATTACCAATAAAATTAATTTTTTTTTTTAATAAAGGCTCTGCCAATTAGCAAAAACAACCGCCCTTAGATTAGAACTAGTAATCTTTTGGAGGTGCATAGAAAGAAGAAGTCAAAGAAGAAAAAAACAATGAAGAACCTACTTTACAAAAGCGGACCAATATTTTTGGAGCTATGAACAAAAGTAAGTTTTCTAATAATTTATTTTTTTTTTTTTTTAATGAATTTTTAAATAAAAAGAGGTGGAAGAAAAGCCTTAAGAATAATAACAATAGCCAGCATAGTAGCAAGCCTAAATTTAAAATAAAGAACCTTAGGAATAATAGAAACCTCAAGGAGGATTATTTGCAAATATAAAGAAAGAACCGTAACAATAACAGTAGCAACCATAACCACAACAACAATAACAGCAGTAAGCACCACAACCACAACAAAAACAACAATAGTAATCCTCCTCACTTTTTGGTTAGAGTAAACCTGCGGAAGCTGACAAAAGTAAAAATGATTAGAATGATAAAATAAGCAATTTAATTGGGTTCTCTCTTGATGGAGCTGGAGCCGCAAACCCCAAATCGGTCACTTCTTCTAATACTATACAATAATAGTAAGGGAAAGCCAGCAATTAAATTCCTGCAGTGAGTGGATAGTCATAGTCATAGTCATAGCCATAGCCATAACCACCCCAAAAGCCATAACTCTAGACATAAAGTTAACAAAAACCTTAGCAAGCAGGTTAAGTTTAGAAGCCACTAAGTGAACCTGATGAAAAGAAATATAGCAGTGAAGTTTTCTAAATGATTTAAAGAGAAACAAAGATTCTAATGTTACCTGTATCTTTTAAAATAAAAATTGTTTCACCAATCAAACTTATTATAATTTTTTTTTTTATGCTATTTTAAGATTTTAGAAGAGAGAAGAAGTGAAATCTTTATAAAAAATATATGTCTATTCCTGGATTTTGAAGATAAATCTACCTTCCAAAACGCCTGTTTTTACAAAAAAAGTGAAGGAAAATGGTTTTCAGAGGAAAATTAATCGTAGGAGGAAATCACATAACTGAATCGGGGTTTCAGTCAAATATGTGAGAAATTGTAATGTGATTTGGCGCAGTTAAAAGTTCCCAAAGAGCTCATTTCGATTTATTTACACGATTTCTTAAAGTTGGACCCTGAGAATAAGGGACAGAGAAAAAGACAGGAACTTCTGGTAAGAATATTTGCCAACAACGATCAAAATCTGTTTTCGCAATAAGAAACGGGGGAATTCTACAGATACCTGTTGATTTCAATCACCCAAGAACTCATGCTAAACCGTTAGGCAACTCTTAAGGTGCTTTTAAAAATCATAGAGCAGGAGAGTAATTAAGACAGCATTTTATAGAATATTCAATTAATAAATATTTAATACATCTATGTTTGTTTACAGTTATTGCCGAGAAAAGAGTAGCCATGAATCATCAGAGTGGAGAACGTGCTTTTTTGGATGAAAACGCTTAAAATATATTCAAGCCTATTTTAGCAGTGTACCAGATGCTCTACCGAATGGAAATACCGCAGTGCTTGCCTTTCAGTGTGCAGGAAAAGGTGATAACGCACATTTTCAAAGATTTGCTAAACCTAATACAAATTGCGATTGGTATCGTGAAAATAAAGGGCTGGCAAGGCATGAAAGAATAGTATGTGAACGAGTGGCTAAAGCAATTCCAAGCTGAAAATTTTTGCGGCTACTATAGCAAAATTCCGAAGAAAATCAACCTGGAAGGTGTGAAGGAAAGCCTTGGCAAGATGGTGAAGGTTGTGCAGGCCAACGAAATAATTTTCCTTTTGCAACTACTGAACTTAGACGGATACTCCCTATCTAAAAAAGAGAATAAAATGCCCTTCACTTATTTGTACGATAAGTAATCGAATTAGAAGACTGGGGTCGACACATGCAGAGATGAAATTGAAAATCTGATGAAGTAATCGAAGGAGAACAAAGCAAATTGCCTGAACTGTGAACACATTTTCTACATGGCGCTGTATTTGGTGCATTTAAATAGAGACAGGTAACAGCAAAAGGACTTGAAGAAATTGGAAGAAAAGAAAGGTTTCTACGAAATAGCCGCAGAAGTGCTGTTCTAATTGAGAGAGTTTATGGAGCTGAGTTTGAGAAATCAGTTCGACTTTGCCTTGCAACAGGTGCATTTCGTGCCGGAATTACTCGTGCAAATGGCGCACGAATACACCTACTGTCTGCACGCAATTTTGAGACGCATGGACTAGGAGGAACAGACGAAGAGTAAAAAGCAGCCGAAACTTGAATAACAATCCAAGCAAATCAAAGAGTACTGCCAACTCTCTTTCCAGCAAATCTACAGGTACAACGCGCAGTTGCTGGAAGAAGTACTCCAACGGGAAAACCCCGAATTCTTCGATGAGTTTTTCGAAATTTCCGTCCAAATGCAGATACTGCGCTCGCTTCAAAAACGCGCGAGACTGTCTCCCTTCCTGCAAGACTGGAGCACAGAAAGGGTCGCCCCCCTTTTAAGGAATATCAAAGAAAAGACCAGATTTTTCAACACTTGGGACCTCGCATTGCGCGCTCCAGCTTTGGACAACAGGCAGTTTTTCAAGGAGATGGAGGCGATTTATGAACCCCTGAAATTCGTATTGGATTTGGTAATTAGGGCTCCTAACCAAATTTCCCACATTAACAAGTACCTGGAAGAGGACTTGAGGACGAGTTGCAGCATCGAGGAAAAACAGTTCGTCTTGGTAGACTATTTGTTCAGAACTCTCGGTAAATTGCACTGCAGACTGATGACTTGTGAGAACGATTTTATAACGAAATTCACAAATATGGACGATATGATAAAAAGCGCCAAACCCAACAATAACAACCAAAATTTCAATTATTTTTCTTTGGTGAGAAAAATTTACAAGGCGTTGCGTGTTTTGCTCGCATTTCCGATCACGACCGAGTCCGTTTTCGAAAAATTGCATCTGTTTAACAACAACACCACCACCACGACCACCATCAACAATAACGAAGAATTTGCAGAGCAATTGCTTGTCGCGCATCCTGCGTGGACTCTCTCCCTTCACCAGGTCGTCATTTACTGCAAGTAGAGACAGAATACGCACCCAGAGGTGGGAAAATGCGAAAAGGTACTGGTTTAAGGTCTCAAACTGTTCCGAGAATACCTGCGACAGTTCGGAACCTCGTCAACTTCGACGATGACTGGCCAGAGTGGCACCGAAAACATCCACTTTTTGGAAGATTTCACGGGCGACATTTTGCCGTTTTGCCTGGAATACATCTAGTAGTCTCTGGCGTTTTCGATCGAAAGAAAAAGCGCGAGCGTTTTGCAGCTCCACGCCACGGTTATGGACGTTTACATGTACCTTTTCGCAATTTGCAGAGACCGCGTCTTGGACGTGGCGTTTTTCGACCTGCAAAAGCCGAAACTCATTCAGTCGCTGCTGTAGCTGTTCCAAATTGCAGCTTCCGACAGACTGCAGCAATACCAGGTGCAAGCGCTCGAAGGAGAAGGCCGAAGTCTATCTTGGCAGCCGGAAATGGAGGGCATCGTGAAGAACAAGTGGCTGCAGCAAATCAGTGTGACGAGTCACCAGCTCAAGCCGCACTTCGACAAGGCAGTTCTGAAGACGCTCTCCTGCATGGAGGCCATTCTGAAGGTGCTGCAACAAATCAAGCTCTTCGGACCGTTGATGAGTGAGGCGAATAGCAACAGCTACACCATCATCAACAACAACAACAACAACAACAGAAGATCGCACGACTATGTCGCCGCCTGTTTGAAAGAATTCGAATAACTGTTCACTTTGAACGAGGAAAATGCGTGCTGGCTCTTCAGCGGAGTCCACAACCTGGACCACAGCCGCCGCCACTCAAGTTCCTCCTCCTCCAAAAAATAGGGAAGTTCAATGCAATAATTCAAAGTGCAATTCCTATTCGTTTTGACTCAGTTTTTGCATTACGAGTAACATTTGCAACTGCCGAACAACTCACACAAACTCGTCGACCCCCTCGTCTTCGATTTCTTGACGCACGAAAACTAAAGGTTTACCAATAGGTACTTCGAATATCTGGACTTCCGAATGATTCTGAACCCCTTCCTAACGGAGTTTTCGACGGACAAGATCTTCCGTGGAGATATATCAGCCAAAGTAGCGGATATTTTCGCCCAAATTTTCGTGTACAACAGTGGCTCCAACATCGACTACACCTCTACTACAAATGCCATTACTCAGAATTTTGCAGACACATCCAGCAGCAACGGAAGCTGCCACATGGTGTTTGGCAACCACTTTTTCGACGATCGTTTTCCAGTCCAAATGCAAGCTCAGAAACGAAGAATTCCAGCAAAATTTCGTACAAACCATACTTGAAATGCTCCAAAAAAAATCCCAGCCAAGTTTCGAAAATTTCCGCCGCCGAACTCTTGTTCGTCATTATCAAAACGCAGCCTCAGCTCGCCAAACACATTTTCAAAATGGAAAATCTGAAGAATTTGAAACGCTGGATTTCCTAATACTTTGTCGAAGCTTCCGATTAGGAAAATGCCGAAGGAACAAAAAATGCTAGCAATCCCATTTTCTTTTCCGAACTGTCTCACAAACTCATAGCTATTCTGCACCACATTTACCTCGAAAGAAGAGAGGTGGCCGTAGATCTAGACTTTTTAGATGAAATTTTTGAGAATTTCATGCTCACCTTGCTGCAAAACCCCTTCACCATTTTAAGCAAAAAAAAATAACTTTATGGACATCCACAGCATTTCGCACTTCAAAAAAGACTTTTCCGATGAGTTGCTGGCCTTCAAAAAACTCAAAATCGGCCTCCGAAACCTGTGCATTTCCAAGCGAAAACACCAAAATATGTTGGAAATGCACCAACTTTCGCTGTTTTTCAACATGTTTTTCTCTTTCTTATCGCAGCACTTAAACAGCCAGAAAATAGCTTTCATAATCTGCGACATTATCAATACGAAGGAGTTGTAAACCCTTTTGACTGCCTTCAATCAGGAACAAAACAACAGCAACCAAACTAGCAACAACCTTTTGCTTTAAGAATTGCAGTCCCTTATTGAACGGTTTAGCGAAAAGAAATAGAACGACATGAAAGAGTACCAAATTATGGAAGGCTGTCTGACGACAAATAGCATAAATTTCAAAAACGAATTGGAAATGTAACATCTTTACGACAAACTCGACTATTTAAAAGGCAACCACGACCTGCAAATGCAGCAAATTGATTCTGTTAGATGTAGAGTGCAGCAAGTCTCTCCCCTCTTCGCCAGAGAAAACAACATGTTTTCCTTCCAACTGCTGCAATCCGACCTCTTCTCGCTCGGCGGAGAGTTCTCAAACAATTCTCTCCTCTTTTTCAATAACTTTTACGCTGGAATGACTTCTTACGTTTCCAACTAAAGGCAATTAATATTTTTTTTTTTTCGAAAAATTCAATTATTTTATTTATTTATTTATTTAAACAGTGAAATCGAGAATATAATGAACAAAATCTAAGTCGAAAACTGGAACAAGAGCTTTGAAAAGTGTTCCCTGCAATTGTTGAGTGAGTGGAAACGTCTCCTGTGCTTCCAACTGTCTCTCGGTTTGAATTCCGCCCCCTACCAAACTCAACTCGCCTCCCAAACGCCATACGAAAGGGATTTGCAAATCACCTAGTTAAATAGCTACGGGTTCTTGGATATTTGCAGCGAAGAAGACTAAAATAACTCATTCAATACCAGCCTTTTCGTTTCGCTGCTAAATAATATCGTCAAGCAATTCCTGGTAATCTCATTTTCTTAAATCAATTTTTATTTAAATAATCTTCCATTTCGAAAAGGATAAGGGTAAGTAGGCAAGAATAACGCAGCTCTTTGTTTCTCACTACGAAAATCTAGACATTTTCCACCATATCATCAAAGCTTTCCGCTATTTGCTAAACCTTGATCCTAGTGATGTCGAGTTTATTGTATCCTCCGAAAGTCAAAAATTGTCCGAGTAGAAATTGTAGCAGGACAGAAAGACAGAAAAGGGAAACAATAATAGCCTTTCGAACAAAAAAAGAATCAAAATCAACTTCGATTGGCTGAGCAAGGAAACCCAGCAAACTGAATTCATTTTCAACTTCCAAATTTTGATGTAAAACCTCGCTGAAAATGAAGTCTTATCCAGCAAGGACTACAATGAACGACTGTTCCCGATATACTACGACTTTTTGGCCCTGATTTTGGACGTAAAGGAGCATTTCAACATTGACCTGAAATTGTTCTAAAATTACAAAACTAAAAATACAGTGCAAACAATAGTTTCGAAATTCGTAGAAAACTTCGAAAATAGTTAAAACAGCCAAACTGACGAACAAAGACGGCTCTAGCTGCAGGTTTTCACGCAATTTTTAATGATGCTTAAAGATCTGTCGACCCAAGAGTTGTACGATTTCCTTTTGCAGGATTAATAAAATATGGATTTCTGTGTCAAAATGTGGCTGCACCATGCCAATCACATCGAAATTTTCTCCAGTTTTTCCTACTTTTTCTACTACGCCTCGCTCGACAATGAAGAAATCTGCAAGCTTCTCAACGAAAAATTCAATATCGTTTTTGAACTGTTGAACTCTCCCAAGGTCAGATATACCCAACAATCGCAATAACAGCTTGGGTAGCCATATTCTCAAGACTACGAAGATGAAAATAGCAAATTGCAAAGTCAAATGGCCAATTTGACTCTCTACCAGAATGCCAAAACATAGCAGCAAAGAGATCTTGCTTTCAGCGCTGTTCAAAAGGACATCTACACTGTGAGGTCTCTTGCTTCGATTCAATTTTCTTGGATTTTGCAAATTTCTCTCAAATATAGCCACCTTTATCCCCAGCAATGTCGACTTCCTCAAAATTAACGAAAATAAAATTCTGTACATGCTTCAAAATCTCGATCAATTGAAAATCGAGGTAAGCAATTTATTTTATCATTTTTTTTGAGAGAAAAATTTATTTAATAATATATATTTTTTTAGTAACTTTATGATTTGGAAAATATTGGACTATTGCTTCTTTAATAATATGAAGGAGTCAGTGAGCTGTTCAGTAGTTGTGCGATAAATCAGGACTACAGTGAGGCTATTGAGTCTTTTATTGTGATTATGGTAAATCACATGTCCAACTTATTCTTTTACAACAACAGTAGTCACACCTATATTGAATAAATTGTTGTATAAATTGTAGAGAACTCCAATATTACTTTAATTGTAAAATATTTATATAAAATTACAATATCTATATATAAAAAAACAAGAATGATCATTTGCATTATTAGCATATTTTTAATATTTTATTTTAAAGGATAAGGACTCCCAACGAATTATAGTGAAAAATCAACTAATTAATGTGCAAGAAGTACTTTTGCTTTTATTCTAAAAAAGTTACGCAGAAAATAATTAGTGATTCGCAAATAGATAATATCGAAATTAACGTTGCAGACTTAGAAGAAAGATTATATGGATGCATTGCCTTTAATATAGGAATTTTGAAATCGCAATTCGTTGAGAATTAATAACAAACTGACTAACAATTCTCCAAGGCGAACAAATCTATTTTATCACTGGAGTTTTAGAAGCAAAGTGGACTGCATAGTCTTTTTTATAGGAGATATTATTTTTGACAATTATTTAATGAAATTACATTGCAATTCTATCAAATGCCTTGCATTAATACACCAAATTAACAAATAAATCATTGATGGAAAGTAAGGTGTAATATAGCACAGTGAAATGATGAGTAATTTAAAATATCCAATTTTTATTTTCAAAATTTACTTCTATTTTACTAAAAATCTTATATGATATCCACATTTTTAGACTCAAATTTAGAAGATCTTAAAAATACCCCAATGCCTAATTTAAAGAATATTTCATCTTAAAAAAGCAAGGCCATTATCAGTGAAGCACTAGCCCATTTAGCCTATGAAATTTCTCAAAATCCTAATTGTAATAATATTTTCTTCTTAATATTATTTGCTATTTATTATTTATTTACATTAATTAGGGAATAATACATATGAAAAAGTAATAGAATAATTAGAAATCTATAAGTAAGAAAAATTAAACATCCTAGATGAACTTTGAGTAGTTTTTGTTAGATATTGAAATATATAAATAATTAAAATAATAGCTTTTATTATAAAATTGAGTTGAATAACATTATTAATTTAATAAGAATATTAGTAATTTAAATGATCATTATTATGACAATAATAGTAAACAATTATTTATTATTATTATATTAAAAACTTAAAACTATTCGTTGGTAAAATTCTCCCTACTTATCTGAATTTTCATTTCCAAACTTTACTTATTTTTAATAGAAATTTTTTATGAATATGATTATTTAATTATTGCATTTTCAAATTCCATTTATGTATTTCAAGTCTTTAAAATGAATTTAACTAATATTACATCATTCAACATATATTTATTTTTATTTTAAGAAATAAAAATTCTTTTAAAACTTAAGACACTCACAAATAAACAATTTAACTATTTATTTATCTATCTATCTATCCATCCATCAAATTAAATAAATAATAAGTAAATAATCGAATAAAATAAAATCAAAATTTCCATTAAATTTAATAAATATAAATCAAAACTTCAAGGCAAATTTAATAATTATGGAATAATAAACCGCAGAAAATCAAAATTTGTAAGATTCGCAACTTCCTTAAGGTATTGTTATTTATAATAATATGTCATTTAACAGCACTCACTTGCATTTAAATATATATAAAAAATAAATTATCTAATATTTTTAAATGAGAATTATTTTTCAATTAGATAATGTGTTAAAAAGCTCAGGGATTTTGGACGCTTATGAATGTAACAATTAAAAATTTTAAATATATTTGATAATTGCTTTATTTTTATATATATATGTAATGTAATTTTAATAAGATTTCTTAAGATCTCTATGCAAAAACGGGTTACCAAGCGGAAATGTTTTTGAATTTGCGGCGTAGTAAATTTTGAAGTATGAAAAAAAGCACAAAGCAGAATAGTTTAAAAAAAATCAACTTAAATAGTAGCTTAATAAAATAGGTAGATAATTATTGCTTTTATTATTATTAAAAAAATTGATTTTTAAAACGAAAGAGAAAAAGAAGTCAGATTTAAAAATATAATGAAACTACTTTTTAAATATGAAATTATAACATTCAGCATACCGAATAATAACAATTTAATTTATTTATTAGAAAAATAATCGCCTGAAAAGTAGAAATAGCTCCCCCCAGCTGTATAAGGTATATATATATTTATAATAAATTTTATTTTATAAAAATATAACGTAATAACTTACTTTATTTAAATTAGAAAATAAAAAAGAAAATGAACCTGAAAATAAGAAAAATGTATAAGATAAAAGTAAAAAAGATGATAAAAAAAAGGATACAAAGGATGAGAAAAAGGGAGAACCTGCAGCAAAAAATGCCAAAGATAGTAAGAAAGATGCTAAAAAAGAAGAAGTAAAAAAGGACGCAAAAGACAATAAAGATGTAAAAAAAGATAGCAAGAAGGATGCTAAAGATAGTAAAAATGTAAAGCAAGATATAAACAAAAAAGAAGAGGCAAAGAAAGATGCTAAAGATAGCAAGGCGAAAGAAGCGCCTGCTACAAAAAAGAAATGAAAAAATTTAAATCTAAAATATTAAGTAGTGTATTTGTGTATAAATATTTATTTATAGATAGTTATCATTTAATAGTTTTACTTAGAGTTTTTTTTATATTATAAATTTATAAAAAATTAAAATAAATGCCACCAGCCAATATAAAATTAGTGCATAAGTTTATAAATATGTAAATGAATTGACAAATATAAAAATACTTTAAAATTATTTTAAGATGGAAAAAAAAAAAATTTTTATTATTTAATTAATATATAAATAAATTGTTTAATTATTTTATCTTTATTCAAATATAAAAAAATCTCTTGAAATGTTATAATTATGAATTTCTGATATTGAACTATCATAAAATATGAATTAATTTAATAGATCACTAAATTCTTGATTAAATTTGAAATACCATCCATACAATCCTAATGAATTTAATTTATTAATCAATAAATTGTTCGCACAATAATTATTAGTTTATTTATACATTGGCAAAGTAATAATAATAAGAAAAATACTAATATATAGTAAAAAGTAAAAACAGAATAAAAGGAAATAGATTAAATAACAATTTTATTAAATTCTATGAAGCGACCTCCTATATAACCTACTATTCACTTTCCTTCAAACAATGCTGTTAACTAAAATAGGGCGCATTCTAATAGTTAGAGCAGTCTATTACCCAATTTAAATTAGAGAGATTTCAGAAGAGGATAAGGTAATAACAATATTAACAACAACAACAGTAATAGTATCAGCAATAGTAATAATGTAAGTAGTAGGGGAATTTTTCAATATCAGCTGCAGAATCAACAGTAAAAGTGCCAAGACTGCAACACCAAGGTCGTTAATCTGGAATATCACTAAAAATTTTGTCCGAAAAAGTAATTATAATGTCCAAAATGTTATGAGTTTGTCGCCAAACGAGATGTGCAGCACCATACCTGTAATAAAAATAATAGTAATAATAATCATGCAAGCAATAGAAGAGGCTAAAAATATACAGCACATAGGGGGAATTCCGGTTCTTCTGCAATGCAAAATGTCGCACGAAGCATTCTAAATGAATCTTCGTAATTTTCTCAATAAAGCAGCAATTTGATGACGCCCAAACACGGTTAATAGCTCTGCATTTAGAAAAATGCAAACTATAATATATAAGACAGTAGTTACCTAGCTACTTCCTTTTATAATGGAACTCCTCATAAAAGTGAAAATGGATTCAATAACTTTAGTGCTGCACTAAGTACGAACAACAACTCCTAAGAAAATGATATGAATCAAGGCAACTAAGATTATTCTAAAATAGAATGGAGCTAAAATAACCTTTAGGAAAATCATTAGAAATTGGAACACGCTCATGATTGTGAAAATTCTACTCGCTAAGATAATTTCTCTAAAAAATCTTAAATCAAAATGAGTGATTTAACAGAAACCGGCTTCACAAAACATTTAGAAAAGAAAAATGTTTTTCAGTAAAATTCCGGCAGGTTTTATGATAATGAAGGCAATTCAAAATACAGTCTTTTGGAAGAAATGATGTTCAGATAAAATAGAAATTTACAGAAATAAGAAGATTCTGAAAATAAAAATAAATAGTAAAAAGAAAATGAAGAAGAATAAAAAGCTGAAGAAGAGTAGGAGGAAGAGGAAGAGGAAGAAGAGGAGGAAAAAAAAGAAAATGAAAATGACAAAATAATTAAAACTTAAAATGAGATAAAAAATCAAGCACAATAAAAATAATAAAGCGAAAAAAAGAAAGAAGTTGAAGAAAAAGAAAATAGTGATAATGGGAAAATGGAAAACAGAGATTATTTTTAAATAGAAAAAAAATAAGCAGAACTTCGTAAATGTTGTGAAGACCTTGATTAACTACATCAAGAAGTTGTAGAGTAGCTGAAGTAGGTGCACTAGTGTTTTAATTAGGAAAAAGAACAAGAAGATAAATAAAATACAAATTCAATAATATAAAAAAAAGAAGGAATTAACGAATGTTCCTTCGCCTGCGACTCTGCTTCGTAGCAGGATATGGAAAATAATATTTCTGTTTCATAAGATTCTTTAGACTCTGTTTACAAAAAAATTGACTAGCTGAGCGTTTAGGAAGAGGATGGAAACGATGATTATGATGAAAATGTAATTAATAGCAATTCATATAATTTTTATTAAAGTGACGTAGACAGTGAACAAAATGTTGAAGATAAAGAAAATAATTTAGGCAGTATTTTATAAAGTAAAATAAAGAACGAATAACTTGATGAAGATGAAGAAGAAGAAGGTGAAGAAGACAACGAGGAGGAGGAGGAAAACAACGGTGTAGATTTTAGTTTTGGAGAATATGGAGAATTAATAAATAGCAGATTGAGCAATTATTAAAAAGAAGAAGTGGAAGGTTAATAAAATTTCCTCATGGGAGAAATCCCCAATCCGAGTTCTTCTTATAATTACTACCAATATATTGATATGTTAAGGAGTCGCGATACCTCCAATTAGTTGAGTCTTTATTCAAGCCATTACCAATAAGAAGAGTTTTTCCCTACATTATACATGAGAAATCAGCACAGCAATAATACAGAGAACAGGATTGATAATCGAAATAATTCATAATTGGGGAATGTTGACTAACAGGACCAGGATTAAATATAATTGCAATAAGAAATGCTGTAATAGAGAGGAGAAAATCGAAGTATTTTTGAAAGAGAAAAAGAAGAAGCGCTGAAGCATGAAAACAATTATGAAGGACAAAAATACTAATACTATGATATCTATAGTGAAAGCGATATTTATAGCGATTGCGATAATGGGTTAATCAAATTAGAATAATTAGATAATTAAATTAATAATAACATTGAAGATGAATAAGAACTCAATGGTGATGATGATGATGATGATGATGGTGATTTATATGAATACTAAATTCAATAGGAAAATGATAATTAGTTCATAAACCAGAATTAAATTGAAGATGAAGACTATTATAATTACGAGTTCAATAGAGATTAAAATGAAGACGAAGATGGGGATGTAGATTAGGAGGAAAATGAAGATGAAGATGAAAACAACAATAGCAATAATGATTATGAAAATGAAAATTAAGACCATCAGCATCTCGACTCTTAATACTCGTTTTCCTATCTATAAATGCATAATGAACATAATGGTAGTAGTCTAAGGTACCATCGACACCCTATCTCAAGATATATTAATCAGTATTCGCATGAACTTAATCATGAGGGAGGCAATTAAGATGAGGAGGAGCAAGGGTAAAATTAATATCAGCAGTCAGTGTAGTATCAACATAACCCTCTTTTGCACCTAAATAGATATATCAGGCAGTTTATGTCTAATAACGCCAATGATAATGAGCAAAATGGCAACAACAACAATAATAATAACAATAATGATGATGGTGGTGAGAATAATAATAACAACAATTATCATAATCAATTTATTCTAGACATGTTGCAATATCCAGAAAATTCAAACTATTTGGCGGATTTTCACTCTGAAGATTCTCAACTATACTATGTTTATGAAGAGGAAGAGGAGGAATAAGTGCAAGGAATGCCGCAATAAGAAATAGACAAAATGAAAACAACCTTTTATAAAACCATGTCTAAAATTTCGGTAAATAAAGAAGGTGCCTAGAAAAAAGAAAATGAAAAAAAAAAAAAGATGATAAAAAAGAAGAAGAAGAAGAAGAAAAATGCCATGAAGAATAGCAAAAAGAAATTAAAATCGATGAACAATTAAAATTGGAAAAGGAAATAAACTCAAAAGATGAAGGTTAGGAAGAAGAGAAAGAAAAGAAAGAAGAATTGAAATAAGAGGACTAGAGTAAGTAGCAAAATTAAAGTGGTGGAAACAACGTTGGAGGAAAAGCTTGCGCCATTTGTATGAGTGATTTCACTGAAGGAGAAAAACTGCGAGTTTTACACTGCAGACACAGATTTCATATAGATTGCATTGACGATTGGCTCAAAATCAAAGCCAGTTGTCCGTTATGTAGAGAGGTTTTTTCCAAGAAAAAACCCAACGAAGATTAGTATGATTCGGAGTAGTTGCAATAGCAGAGGGAAGACCCGAGAAGGGGAATCTAAAATCTTTTAAATGAAATAGATTATTTGGGCCCGTTTTAGTTTTACAACTATAATGAAAATAGTGATAATTATATTCCTTCTTACTACAGTGATACTCAGCTCTGAATTTTTAAAAAATAGTAAAAACACAATAAAAATATACTAACAAACTAACTAAATAACTAAATATCAAACAAACAAATAAAAGAATTAATTAATTAATTTACAAATACGTTTTATATATAAAAAATAATATTTATTCATTTTTAATTATTAATTTTTCACACTTTTTATAAAAAATTAGTATTATATATATATAAATTTAAACTATAATAATAATATTAATGTTACGAATATTTATAATTATATTTTTATATTAGCTTGTAACGAAACTAAAACACGATATTTCTCGCATAAAAAATTTCAATTTTTTACTAAACAATTTGCATTTTTCTCTAACTTCCTTCCTTTCCTTACTTTTTATTTCACTTATTTTTTTTGCTCTTTTAAAGTTCTGAAACTTTAAAAGTAGTGTTCTACGTATCTTCAACGATGAGCAATTTCGGTCTGTTCTAAACCACAACCTTGCTCTCTCCCCTTCTATACTTACCGAATCCGAATTTTGGAGGTTCAAGTTCTAAAATGAGTTATTCTTTTTTCTTCCGCGTCACTTTCGGAATGAAATTCTGTTGCGTTTGAAACTTTCGCCTTTCAATTTCTTTATCTCGTTCTGCTTCCTCTTGTCTTTTTTTCTTGATTTCATTTCTTTCTTTAGCCCTCATAATCTATGCCGAACTCATTCCGTGGTCAGTCCCCACAATTTAGTCCTAACAAAACCCATATTTCGGCGCCGTCGACGGTCTTAGCAATTCCTTGGCCGTTCCATGGCTGACCTTTCCGTAATTTTTGATGTAGTTTTTCGTCGTTTCCGACATTTAACAGTACAATTGCTCGTCTTTTTCTGCCTGAACGGGCCCGGTCAACATCCCAGTTCTATCTTTATAACTCCCAGGGCCTGGGTTTTCGCTACTCAATTCTTTGTAAGAAAGTCTTTGGTGCATGGAAATTTTCTTCCCCAAATTACTATACTGAGCGTAAATATTGGGCTCGTATCTGCCCGGTTCTGGGATTTTCGCCAGCTCCTTTTCAACTGTAGTGTTTTTACCCGCCTTTGAACTCATTGTGTATTTCGGACCCTCCTTTCCCATAAACTCTTGTACTTCATAAACTGCTTCTTGTGGGCCCTGAGGCTTTCCATATAAATTGGGCCTTAGAGTTTAAGAAAAAGACACTTTGGGAGCTGTTTTCTTTGGCTTTACTTCCCATGTATAGGTCCCAGGACCTGGTATGGCCTGTTTTTTTGGGGCTTTTTCGCTCTGTCGTTTATCGACTGGAAACGAAAAAGCTTGAGATGATCTGTAATTCATGTTTTTTTTAGAATTTCTAGTATTTTATTTTTATGTATAAAATGTAATTAATTGCTAATTGAAAAAAATTAATTAAGTTGAATAAAGTGTAAAGACTTAAAAATATTACGAATTCTATAAAATAAAAATTAGTATTTAATAATTACAATTGTTTGTTATAATAAATATTTTTTTATAAATAATTATTTATAATAGTATATATCGGACTAAATTAAATTAGTTTTAATATTTATAAGAATATTATAAAAAAGGAAAAATTTAAGAAAAACAATAAAAAACTTTTTCTTTTAGTTATCTCAAATACCAGCGTTGTTTAACATCTGATTTCTGAGCTTTATCCGTTGTTGCTTATAGTAGTTTTAGACGGGCATTTTTTTAGTATCTTTTTTATGATACGCCTGATCGATATATTTTTATAGTATTTATTGGTTTATCTTTTTTTATTCTGCCAAAACAATTTGTTTGTTCACATCTTTTTCAGTTTTTTCTATTATAGCTTGGTTTCCTTGATTTTTATAACACTAAACCATTTTACAAAATTCATTTTTACTGTTTTATATAGTATTTATTTTTTTGTTATTTGAGATTTTTCTCTAAAAATTGTTTTATTTAAATTTAAAAATGGATTTAAAAGAAAATATTTTTCTTTACATAATCTTTTACTTCGTCCTCCTCCTCTTCTTATTCTTCAATTGTCACTTCTTTCAAATATACTTCTGTAGTTATTGGATTCTTATTAGCTATCCATCCTTGTTAATTCGCCAATAAATAGTAAACAATTTTCGTATTTACATTTTCAAATTTTACTTATTTTTCAACTTATTTTAAAACTGAAATGTATCTTTCCATTATGGGGGGAGTATTGCTAAAATTAATTATAAAAAAAAATAAAATTTTATTTTAAAAAATTTAAGTAGAATCATTAAAATACACAGTTTGTCCCGGATAGTTGGGCGAATCTTTGACCAAAAGACCAAATTTGTATTAAAGATTTTTCACTTTGTAGGACTTATCTTTGCTCTAAAGACACTAAACTGATACTAAATCATCCTCCCCGGAAATAAAAGCACAAATTGAAAATGGTTTTTCAGGATTAATTTGAATGGATTTTTCGAAACAAACATTGGGGTCACTTTATTTCGAGAATTTTATTTTTTATAAAATAGGGTCAATCTATTGAAATTGATTTATTTTTATTTTATTTTAAAAAAATTTTTAATTTAAAAATCAAATACCTCTAAATATATGACGTCGCCTGTTCCAAATGTTACATTTTATTTTTTCATAACTTTCATTGTCAGACTTATTAATAGGTAATTGGTAGGTCCTCATATCAAAAAAGTTGAAATTTTCTGGCGCTTTTACATTTTGTTTTGGTTTATTACAAATCAGGTTAAGATTACTGTATTTTAAGACTTATTCTTAAATGTCTTCTTCTGTCATGTTTTAAGGATATGAAAAGGGATTTTATGGTAAAATTATTCCATCTGAAGTTATTAAATATTGTCCTTGCTTCATAGCTAACTATTAACTAGATATTTCGAACTGTTATTCCTAGATATCTGTTAAACTACTCAATCTAAAACATAAATTATTTTTTTATTTATTTATTTATTTATTAAAAATCTTAAATACCCGATTGCAATACTATTACTTCTATTCCCTATTGAATTAATTTCAAATTTGAAATAGTATGAATTTTAAAAAGCTTAAAGGAGGGTGAAAAACGGCGAACTATTTTAAAGATTTAAACTTGTTAAACATTCGCAAAAATTAAATATAATTATTACTTTGGGATTCAGTTTTTATCTAATATCTTTGCATTCACTTTAACAAGAAATTGCAGTGTTATTTTAAACAATTTATACATCTTTGTGGCAGTTTTGACTGAAAAACCCTACTTAATTCTAAGGCAACAAATAAAATATTAATTTAAATATATTTATTACTCCTTGTATATTTATTTAATTTACTAAGTTTTCTTCTTATATAATCTCTTTTTCTTTAAAATCTTCAATATTTTTACCCTATTTTTCTTAATCCCAGTTTTAGGGTTTTACTCCCCGCTCATTTTGAATAACAGAAATTGTATTTGATTTCCAACATTGCTTCTTATTTTTCTAGGTATTTTTGTTCCATTTTAAGTGAGAATATTGTGTATTTTTCATATAATTTGAATTTATAACACTTTACTAAGTGGCCGCGTTTATCTATTATTCGAAATCAGTATACCCTAGTAATACCTAAAAATTACTTCCTTATTTTTGTTAAAATTCTTCATTTCGTTACTACAATAAGTATGGGTTATCTTATAGTATAATTTCAGTGGCACTAAGTTTTTTTTAAAAAGTCGAGTAGAAACTCAGGTAATTTATCAGCAAAAATGCGCTAATAGCTACAAAAATTCAATTTAACAGAATACGAAGCAGTGATTTTCTTTGCTCTTTCTTTCGTTTCTTCTATATTTTTTCCGGATATTATTTTGTTATGCTACTTTTTTTGACCTCACTTCAGCTACTAATTACTCTTCCTTTTCTTCTCCGTTTACGAATTATTTTTTTTTTGGTCTGCTTTTTAATACTCTTCTTTTAAAACGTTCAGTTTTCTTTCGTTATCATGGTTGAGTCCGAACCATCCTAAATGATGCACCGTGTCTTTTTTCCCTTTCTAAATTCCCTCTTGCGGTTTTCTTTTTTCTTTTCTCCCCTTTACCACTGACCACCGAGCGAGAAAAAAAAATAAATTGGGTTTAGTTTCAAAACTGTATATATTTATTTATTATTTTATTTACAGAAATTTGAATAGGTGATGAATATCTCCTCTTAATACAATTCTTGAAGCACAACTTCTTCTGCCACGTTCAGCTGCCCCTTGTAATTGCAGTCGATATAATTTTAAATTTTTAGCATATCTTGTTCTACACACCCTCTAAAATCCTCCCTTCCCGTCTGTTGTAGCCATTGGAAAATGTCTTAGTGGCATATCAAATTGTCGTCATTCAAATCGAATAAATAGAAACTGAGAAACAACAAATCGTCATGTTTCCAAGAATTGAAATTCTCCAGCCATGTTTTATATTCCCAAATATTCATTACTCCTGGAGGTTCCAAAAATTTTATAATCTATATAGCCTATTTAGGATAGATTTTAAATAATAAATAAATAAATAAATAAATAAATAAATAAATAAATAAATAAATAAATAAATAAAATTAATTTTATTACTTTTTATTCTGGATACATCTATGACAAATGCTTTATAAGATGTTGGGGGGTAATACCTACAATTTTCAAACTCTTTTCAGGTAAAATCCATTTGTCTTTTGAAAATTTTATCTAATTTTTCGAAGATTTCGTATCCTGTTGTTCCCCTTCTTTAAAAAAGGAAATATTTTTAACAAAAAAATCAAAACTTGATTGAATTATCGAAATAAAAACCATTTACTCTAGGGAGATTCAAATAATTTTGCTTCAAAAATTTTTCTTATCGTTTCAAAATGTTGTTTTAGAAATATGCTATCCTTATCTAATTTAAACACCAAATAGCTTGGTTTGTCAGATAATATTGTATCCTATTTTATTGTTTGTAAAAAAATTGCATTACTTACTTGTTTTTAGTCCTTAATCATATTTATTTTTACATTTTCTGAAGTAGTTTCCAATTCGCTATTTTGTTTTTCTGTTTGAAGAAAGAATGACAAGTCTACAATTAGATTTTCTCTCTATATTTGTTTTTCTTTATAATAATCATAACTAAAACCTCCCTATATTTTTGAGAGCAATCAACCGTTTTACTAATTGAGTTACAATCTGTAAATTTAGGTTATCGCGGAAACGAAGAAGCCATTATGGTTGGATTATTCATTGCGGCTTGTTTAAAATTTCGGCATAATTTTGGAGTTCTTTTGGTAGTGTTCTTGTCCAATAAAACTCCTCTAAAAGCCACTTCGGCTCCTTGAAGGGGATTGGTTCAATGATTTAGAGGCTCTACCATCGTTTATTTTTGAATCATTTTCTCTTTGCATTTTAATTTTGGTAACCTCGTCCTTTAATAGTTTAAATTTATTGATTATTGGGGTGTCTAATACCTGTATATTTTTTTTTTTCATAAACGACGCTTTCTTTTTCTTTTGGCGACTACGAAAACTTCTTTTTCGGAAAGCAAATCTTATTTTCGAATTCGGCTTCGAAAAACTTGCCTTCGCTCGTTTAGTTCAAAATCTGTCCAAACTTCTAAAATTTGAAAAACTGATTTTCATATTCTTTGCCATATTTTATATGTCTTTCTTTATGCAAACTATCACTTATCAAGACCTTTCTATTTTAAAAATTTTAACTCACTTCCTCATTTTGTCCTGTAATACCGAACCAACGCTATTCCTTTAACGGTTCCATCTGATTTTTTTGCTTTTTATTTGTATTCATATGTAAGTCCCATTTGCTGGATTTCATCGTGTTTCTTTACTTGATTGAGGTTATCGACCTTCCCTTCTTCTTTTAAATTAAACTTGAATTGCCATTTTGAGTCACGAAAAGAGAGGGTTCACAGTAATCTTTATAAGTTTTTATGATTTTATATCCGCTGCTTTTATCTGTTTCTGGATCAAATTTGGTCTCAAAAAATTGCTTGCTTTTCAAGCAGAGAAATGTAAAAATTCTCTAATAATATTCTGATTAAGAAAACATAATAAATAAATACTCATTTATTTGTATTTATTGATTTGATAAAAAAGAAATTTAATAGTCTACCTAGAGTCTTGCATACCACTTATTAAATATGAAAAATCTTCTCTTTTTTTCATCGTATCAATGTTAAGAGTGATTTCATAGGGCAAGTCATCCTCAGCTTTTATTTCCGTAATGAATTAAGATACATACTTTTTGAATTCTTGGGTCACCAGCTGCTTTTATTTTCTTGAATTTTCTTAACTGTAAAATGCGTCACCATCGCCAACAGTTTCTATAAAATCTTCTTTTCTTCTGAAAAATTCCACATTTTAAGTTTTCATAAACTTTTTCAACTTTTCTTAAATAAAACCTCCTTTTCTTGGTAGCTGAGGGGAATATCTCTTTCGTCTTTATAGTTTTGATTCATAAAACGATTCCTAACTTAAAATTTTTTTGTTTTATTAATAAAATTTTTAAAAATTGACATAAATATACACAATTTTATAGGATTTAAAATATTAGAATTTATGTTGGAACGCAAAAACGAAAAAAATATCTTACTTGTTACAAACATTTGTTGATTGTATAGCAATTTCTCCTACTTTTTTCCATCTTATTCAAAGTGATTTAACTGGGGAGATTGCTAAATGGCTTTAGAAATTTCATTGTGTAATATTGGAAGCAGCCTTTCTTCTGCCATTCTCCTTACCAGCTACTCCATGAAGTAGCTATCATGACTTTAAAGTTGAGAATTTTTGCGTCCTAATTTATTCATACTTTTCAGTTGAAATAATTACTTGCACTCATTTACATAACTTGAACTGTTGGAATTTTTATTTAAGTTGCTTTATTAAGACTATTCCGTTTTATTTGCTCCTATCCTTTTTTTTTGCATAAAGTTGGTTTATTTTGTCTTTTTTTATTCATTATCAGGTATTAGCTTTAGAATAAATAATAATAATTTGAATAAATGATAAATTTATATGGAAGTTATTAAATTATTTTTGAATGCTTAAGTATTCCTAAAATGTATATATATATATTTATTTATTTATTTATTTATTTATTTATTTATTATTTATTTATTTATTTATTTATTTATTTATTTATTTATTTATTTATTTATTTATTTATTTATTTATTTATTTATTTATTTATTTATTTATTTATTTATTTATTTATTTATTTATTTATTTAGTTTCTTACTTATTTAAATTATATATTATTTTAAATTTTATATGTTGCTAATTATAATTTTATTTATTATAAATAAATTATAAAATACTATTGTATAAAATAACTTATCAAAAAATAGATTAATTTAATAAATAAATAATTTATTTATAAATTAATAAATAAATAATCTATCCTATGATTTATTTTTTTATTATTGATTTTATAAACAATGCTTGAATCAAATTGTATTAGTGGATTATTTTTTATTTTGTTTATTTATAATTTAATTAGTTATATAAGAAATAAAATAAAATAAATAAAAATTTATTTATCAAAAAATATCAACCGCATACCTAATATTATTTATATTGTGCGTATAAAATAATAATAATAACTGTACATTACAAAAAGTCTGTCTGTCAATCTAATTTACTTATAGGCGAAAAATAAACAAATTAATTTAATTTACAGACATTTTTTTTAATATTTACTTACTTATATTTGGTTAATCTTCTCATATTGTATTGGAATAAATAAATTAATACAAATTAAACCCAATAAAAAAATAAAAAACAAAATAGAAAAGTTTCACTTAGAATAAAAACAAAAAAAATTTAAAATTGCAAGAAAGTACACTTCTTTTCTATGGATTTTACCTCAAGTTTATCAGGTAAGCGATTGAAAATAAATTTATTCAAAATATAACAGAATAAAAAAACTGAAAAATTATTTTTTATTGAATTTTTTGTATTTTCTATATTTAATTTATTTTTACCTCTCTTTTAGATCGTAAAAACTATTTAGGAACAGCACAATGCTTTAGAAAGGAAAAAGAAGTAATACAAAATAAAGCAAAAATTAAATTACACATTTTAAATTCATTTTTTATTTTTAAAGGGAGACAGAATGCATATGTCTCGTTCACACCCAAGTTCTCCTTGCTTCAACAATGTGCTTGAATAACAGCAATAATAACAACAGTATTATCAAAAAAACGATGCATATTTGAACCAATCGTCTTCACAATAGTCTTCAATTGTTAGCCAAGAGGAATAGTAGTCAGATGATAATTCAGCAAAATAAAAGAGTAATAGAGACGCAGATTCTTCTTTGCACCAGTCGAACCAGGAATCTTTGGAAGAAATTGAAAGAGAAAATTCGAGGGAAGATCAGCAAAGTTAAAATTAGAAATACGGTTAGCAAATGCAGGAGTAGATGAGACGAGCAAGACATTAAGAGCCAAGAAACAAAGGCGAAAAAAATAAAGATTTAGAAATACCAAACTATATAGAACAGTATATTGACAGCGAAATAAGAAGACTTTCTTAATCCCCTGAAAAAGGCAACCGAACTGCAAGCAATATAAACTAGTAGAAATCCTCTTTTGTATAACAGTAAATATTTAATTAACGAAAATACCTAACTTAAAAAATATTAAATTTGATAATTGCTCAATAAATTTAACTTTTTACGAAATTTTTTTAACCCTATTTTTAGTGTATTATCTCAATCAAAGAGCCCCACTTAAAATAAAAGCAGCGAAATTGTGGCCAAAAGTTAAAAAGCGAAAAGCAAATTAAACAAAAAAAAAAGGGACGATAAAAGTCTGTAAAATTAAATCAATTAACACCAAAGTTTCGGCGGAAAAATGAGTAGTAGCAACAACGAAAACTAAGAACAAAAATTTATCAGAGGGAAAATGAGTAGTCGTTAGCTAAGTTAGTTAATATAAGACATATATTTCGAAGAAGTTGGCACTGATGAAATGGACGAAAGGAGCGCAAATGTAGAAGTAGAGGTAGAAGGATAAGAGAGTTATAAACACTACTAAGAAAAGGAAATTGATAGCAATGAAAAATAACTCGAAAAACTTGAATAAGAGGTCGAAGAATTACTCAAACAGCAAAATCTTGAGCATTTAGAGGTTAATAATGAAGGAACAGCATGTGTTGACGTTGACGAATATCAATTATAGAATTTTTCTTAGAAACAATAAGAACAGAAGAAAAAGAAATCAACGACAAAAATGAGAGAACAATAGTCAAGTAAAAGTCAAGAAAAACAGGCACCAACTATGCCTGTAGAAATTATATCTCCTGCAAATTTCCTAACAAAAAGCAAAGAAACAGTGAAAAAAGTTGCCAAAAATGAAAGCCGTCTAACGAAAAGCACGGCCACTAATAATAACAAGATAAGCAGCAGAAATGCTCCAAATAATAGGGAGTCAGGAATTCCGAAAAGATCAAATTAGCAGTACTAGACAGCTTCGAATTCCCAGGGTAGGAAACAAAATGCCAGCCAACAAAATTTTGGCCGATAAATCACATCTACCAGTTCCAACAACATCTTCATTTTGGAAAGGCAGCAGTCTTCTGCCAGCCAAGAAAGACAAAATCTTGTTTCTGAAAACCGAAAACTGGTGAGAGCGATTCAATAATTGCCGAATCCGGACAATCCCTACATGATGATAGAGCCTCCGAAGGCTCTGATTAACGGTAACAAAAGAAAAAATCAAAAGAACAAGGGGCAGAATGTGAAGTAAAACAAATTATTTAACAACAGTTGCAGTGGCGAATCTTAATTAATGGGAGATCAACAACAAGTGGAAGATAATTTCCAAATTTATCAAGTGAAAGAGTCGAAGGACAGCAAAAGTGAAGTCTTCTAAAGACTGTACTAAAGGGGGAATAAGAATTTGCAATAATAACGACAAAGTCCCAGCAAATCGAAATAAAACAAAGAATAATAATAATAAGAAATCCGAACGGTTCAAAAAAAAATACCGAAAAATGATAAGAACTTGGAAGCTTAGCAACAATAACAAAAGGTAGATGAAGAATGGCCGAAAAGCACCCAACATAAAACTACTGTGAAAAAATAACTATTTTCTTAATCGGAAAGTAGAAGAAGGAATGAATAAAAAAAAATGCCGTAGCAAACACAAAAGAATAATAACATGCAGAATATTTTGGAAGGCATCTTTTCTCCAGAGTCCGAAAAGTAGAAGAAAAAAAGTCTCGAAAAACTGAATGAAGAAACAATTTACAGACAAAAGTGCCAATACAAAACTCCTCAGAAAATTTAATAAGAATAAGAAGAATAGCAGCAAGAGTAAATTCTGCAAAGCATCTTGGAAACAAAGAAAAAATTGAAAGAATTAGAAGAAAATTATCATTTTAGCAACAAAAACAACAATAGCAGTGGTAGTAACATGTAAAATGAAAGTCAAAATAAAAGACCTTAGTTAAATGACTCTTTGTAAAAGCAAATTGATTATTTTAAGCAAATGTCATAAAAATCATAAAAAATGGAAGGCATTTATACTACTTAATAATAATAATAAGCAAACTAAAATAATACAAACAAAAACAGCAACAACAACAACAATAATAATAAAATTGCAGGCAATTCTTCTTCTTCGATTTCCACTTTGCTGAACAACAAATCGAAGGAAAGAAAGAACGAATTAACTTAGCCCCAAAACAGCAAAAAGAAATTCTCCAGTTAGAAATATTTGAAAATGGTAGAACAGGAAAACAAAGAAAGATTGAAGCAAAAAATGATCGAAAAAATGGATTCGCAAAAAACGGAAGGCGCCTTTTAATAGGGCGGCATTGCGCCCAAAGGAGATGAAAAACTCTTGATCAGAAACTTGCTGACCCACACAGTTTCCGAAATTCCGCACAAAAGCGTCGATGAATATAGCGACGAAAACAACAGCAAAAGCAGAGAAGAAATCATGTTGCAACTGGGACTCAATCGAAATTAAGACCATTTGAAGTGTCTTTCGCCACAACAACAGGCTATTCTGTACAAAAGACAGCAGTTACAGCAACTGACTCGGCTTCTTTCCTACTCAAAATCCTTCGAAAACGAAGTACAACAGTAAGCTAATCAACATCCTCCTTTATTCGGAAATATAGAAGATGAGGAGGATAGTGAAAGTGAGGAAAGTAGCGACAAAAAAAACAAAAAAAACTAAAAAAATAGTAAAAACTTGATTTCCTAGCACTTGACGAGGAAATCACAACCTCTCTGCAATTTCGAGGAAAAAAAGAAGCAATAACAATAAAAATAACTACAATAACAACCAGGAACTAAGAAGAAAGAAGAGAAACAATTAAAATAAAAAACACTGCCTGAAGTATTCACTCTGACCCATATCTAAAGTCCTCAACAAAATTAAAATGAAAAAATATAGCCAAAAGAAGAAGAGTAAGAAGATTAAAATCAAAAACACCAAAAACTGCAGAAGCAACAGCAAAGGGAAGAGGAAAAGAAGAAATTACTTGCGAATTTGCCCACAAAAAAAGTTACAGACAAATGAGAAGACAGTCCAAAATGGAAAACCAATAAAAACAGTTAGAGTAGTTGAAAAACCACCTGCTTTCGCTTCCACAGTCTGAGGACCTCAATAACCAGTTTATTTCCAGCAACTCCAACCTCCCGCACTCTTAGCACACCCTGACTTTTAGAGACCCGAGAAGCGAACCTGACAGCATGGCCAATAGTAAGTAGCAATAGTTTTATCAGAAATAAGGGAAAAGCGCAAGTCCGTTGCAAAGAAGTTCGAAACGATCCAGTTTGCACCAACTGGACCACGGTCCTTAGTCGTCGTCCTGTCTGCAAACAAATTCTGTGTAAACCAAACAGCAGCAGAAAAGCAATAACAACATGGGGCGACATTCAGCTGGAAGTGCGCAACAAAAATAATAACAATCTGACAGCGACAAACTAGAAGAATTAACCAGTTTGGAATCCCTCCAGTATATTAACCAAAATCTGTACCCCCTCTGCATAAAAAAAATTAAAACTCCTAAACTTTTCAAAAGTCAGAGTTCGTTTTTCAATTTGGAACAAGCTTTGGATCATTTGAAAACCTAGGATGGTGAGTAAATAGAAAAAATCACAGAACAAAAGAAGCCTGATGAAGAATAAGTGTAATAATAATAATAGCAGTAATAGTAGTTCAAAAAATAATAGCAATAAAATCAGGGCGATTAGCAATTAAAATAGGGCGAAGATGCCATCTTATCTTCAGAAATGAAAGGAAAATAGAAAAAAGAAGATATTTAGGAAAGTAATTTCTAATAAAAATAATCCAAAAAAGAAGAAGAAGACGAAAGTCAATAAGAAAATGCAAAAAAATCTAAAAAGAAACCTGTTTTTTAAGATAATGATAGAAAAGTAAATTCTGCTGTGTGTGAAAGTACTTAGGACAATCACTTTGATCCCTATCAAACCTACAGCATCAAAAAAATATTTCCTCTGAATCCCCAAACAAAAATATAGTTTCTATGCAGCATGCAACTACGACTGCTCCTTCTTCGGACTAACTACTTTCATTAACGAAAATGAAGCCCGTTGATCTCAACACCAGTAAAGAAGAATAAGAAGAAATATTTTCGGCTGTTTTTAAAAATTCAAATACAGGCGATATCCCTAAAACAAAGAGTGTCTTAAACTCAAATCAAGATCTAAAAGATATATAATAAACGAATAGCAATTCTCCATCTATTAAAAGATAAAATAATAATGCTATCTAAATAGATAATAATTAATTTATTGTAATATCGAATTAATCAAAGAGCAGTGAATAAGTTCCAAACTAAATTAATTAAAGTAAACCACAAACAAAGTAATTCTAAAATGAAGTTGTATAAAAAGAAAATAATATTTAAAATGCATAAACTTCAAAGCAATAACAGTAATTGTAAGAATAGATAGTACCATAAAAGTAATAATATATTTCAAATGATAAACTTCAACAACATTAAGAACATGAAAAATAAAGTTAAAACGAACTAAATTAAAATAATAATAATAAAATTAAGATAGCATTTAAAACATTTAATAAGAAAAAGAATAAATATAAATATAAATAGAGACTTATCCAGCTTAATAATACTAAAATGAAATAATAGATTAAACTGAACGACTGAAATGGAAATATTTGGGAAAATCAAAGTCTCCTAAAGTATAGTAATATTTAAGACAGTCATCAACATAGTTGAGTTAGAACCCTATATAAAATCCTTAAACTTTTTCAGATATCGAGTCATTTTAAAAATAACAGTTGTAATAATAATAGTGCTCAATGAATAATGAGGACTTAAAAATCCTTCGCCCTAGAAAACAGAAACCTGTGCTTAATAAAGTTTACTCACTCCTATAAAAAAATCCTAACAGGGATAGATTAATAACAATAATGATGATGGTAAAGAAGATAGTTGCCGAAAGCCACAATTAAATACTCTTGAATTTGAGCTCGAAAATGATTAAATTCCAGGATAAAGAGGCTCTAATTACTACTCATTTTCGGATCAAATGAAACCAACTCAAGATTCACAAAATGCCCCGCAGAAAACTTACAAATCTGAATGTAAACCCGAAGCAAGTATAAATCAACCATTGCATGATTAAAAACAAGAAGTGTCAGAATTAGACAATTTTAGAGATCTCATAATACAGTCCTATAAGAAAAACTCTGAAAGAAATTTGGAATTATAAAAAGATTTATAAATTTAAATGAATTTGGTTCAAACCATGGTGAAAAAAACGAATGATGATATTAATAATACTAATATAAATTAATAGGATTTGCAGTAAAATCAATAGTAGAGTCTCCAGTTATAGATTTATAAAAATGACGATACTAAAAATAATAGCAATGTCAATATTAACAATAATAATAATAAAATGGTAACATTCATTCTATTTCTCCGGTTAGTACTTAATTTACTACCAATAAATTATTTTCGGTGGAAAAATAGTACGTTTATCAACCTGGAGATGTTTCTAGAAATCTGTTTTCAGGTAATTAATTAATAGTTATTATTTAATTATTATATTATATTATTTTTTTTAAATTAAATAATAATAATATGATTTAGTCAACAGTCCAAGTCCTAATAAATGAAACAACTGAAATATAATATAAACGAATGAAACTAATAAATTCTTTTAGAATAGATAGAAAAGTTTATTATTATTTTTAATGATTTCTTTTCCAATTATTATTAATAAAATATTATAATCTTACTATTATTATAATTTTTAATAACTTTTAGTATTTGACTAATAGAATTTATTATTGATATTATTTATTTTTATGTAGAATGTACATGTATATAAATAATAAGTTTAAATAAATATTCAATAATTTCATTATTTGTTATATTATTCAATTTTTTATTTATTTTGCTATGGCAATAATGAAAAATTATTTGGAGGATAATAATGCATAGAATAATTAAGAATTGTTTAAATTTGATGCTATAATAAAATACAACCACAAAATTGGATTAACTTATTAAAAAAAAAAAAATCAGAAAATAATACTCCTTAGATTAAAAAATACCTCAATAAAAAATACAGAAAATTATAATCAGATAGAAATAAAAATCATAAAATAAAAAAGAATTTCTATCTTAATGAAGATAAACTCAGTAGTCCCCTTAAAATAGGTTTAAGTAATTTATAGTTTCAAATAAAACAATGATTTATTTTTTAAAATTATTTTTAAATAAAAAATTTCATTTATTTTAAAAAGGTTAAGGAAGAAGGTAACACAAAACAAAACAAATTAAAATATTTCAACTTTAATTTTAAAGCATTTTAAATATGTTATTTGCTAATTATATTTTATTTCGAAAAGCTGAAGATGAATTTGAAACAAAAATTTCAATCAGACTTAATTTACAAAAGTTATTAAATAGTAAGTACGGATAATGTATAGATTTTTTAAGTTCCTTTTTGTCTCTATTTTCTTCAGTTCTTTACATTACTGAAACATATGTCAAAGATGAAATTGGATGGTTTTATAGTTTAGATATAGTAATAATGGGAATTTATCTTGGTAACAAATTTTAAATCAAAATGATATTAAAACGACACAAACATTTTATATAAAAATGTGATAAATTAAATCAAAATAACGAAATTGATTTTTACAAATAAAAAAAAAAGTTGAATATCTGTTGCGATTATTTGCCGCTCCTCATCCTTTTCATTTCATAAGAGAAACGAGTAGTTTGGTAGATTTAATTACAATTTCCCCGATCTTAGTGATTTAGTAGGTGTATACAATGAAAAATGAAAACCATGCATATTCTAAATTACTGAATATTTCGCGAGTAATAAGAATTTTGAGAGTTTTGAGATTCGTAGAAAAAAACCAAAAAAGCGCAGATTCCGAAGTTTCTAATGTGCAAAAGTAACAAAATTTTCCTTTGCTCTCTTATTCCATCTAATCTTTTATAATTTAAAAAAAAAAAGGCAATTTTACAAAATATTCCTCACAATTTTTAAACTGATTATTATAACATCTGGAATTTTGCTTTCATTGGAAGCTCCGAAAAGAAATTAAATGATAGCGACCCAAAAAAAGCGTAAACAATGAATAATAATAGACAAATAACATTAATTTTTGATAAAAATAAAAATTAGAGTTAGAAGATAACCCTAGTTCTTGCAACTGCACCAAAATTGAAGAGACCTCTTTTCATGAAATGATTTATTTCGTAGTGGTCACACTGGCTACCGTTGGGTATGGTGACATTACTCCCAAATCAGAAGAAGGAAGAGTTACAGTTATAATATTGATAGTTATTGCAATTGTTATTATTCCTAAACAAACAAATGAATTGATTACTCTTTTGGGAAAGCAGTCCCCTTATGCCAGAGATGAGTACAAATACAACCCAGAGGTGCCGCATATAATCCTTTGTGGACAAGTTGAAGTCTCAGCACTCAAATTCTTTTGCCAAGAACTCTACCACCCAGACCACGGAAACCAAGACAAATAAATCGTTATCATCTAACTGTAGGTCCCAAGCCAACAAATGGAGCTGTTTTTTCACCGACCTCACATCGAAATGTACTTAAAATTTCTCTAGGGTAAATTTATTTATTATAATAATTACTTATTAATTCTCCTTGGATTAAATGAAATTCAGGAAATCCAATGGATGAAAAGGTCCTCGAGCGAGCTTGTGTCACTTAAAGCAAGGCCTGCGTTCTTTTAACAAATAAACACATAACGGATTCTCATAGTGCGGACCATAAAAATATCCTGACAGGACTGGCCATCAAAAAATACGTAGATTACAAAACAAAAGATAATTTAAGACTCTGCATGCAATTGATAAAACCAGAAAGCAAAACACACTATTACTCTGCACTTGGATATAAGAGCAATGACTAGTTGATAGTTGTCGAGGAATTCAAAATGAATTTGGTAATGAGATTAATCATTTTCTTTAATTTAATTAATTAAAGCCATTTTTTCAATTCAGTTAGCCAAATCATGTTTTTGTCCAGGCATTATTTGCATGGTCGGAAATTTGATTACGAGTGCGAGTGAAATAGAAGATCACAAAATGGAAAATTCCGATTGGATAAAGCAATATACGAACGGAATGGGGCACGAAATTTACAGGACGAAGTTGTCCCCGAAATTCGAAAGGAAAACCTTCAGCCAAGTGGCAGCTACAATTTTCAAAGACTTCCAGGGCATTTTATTTGCGATTGAACTTGACGTGGAAGGCAGAACGATCATTAGGCTGAATCCCGGAAGTTATGAAATCCCCAACCCCATAGAAAACAATGTTCACGTTTATATAATTTGCGAAGATAAGAAGGTGGCAGATCAAGTCGCGACCTACGAAATGAGTGCCGATGAAAGAGCCCTGTATCAATCTCAGCAGAATTAGCGCAGCAAAAAAGAAATAAAGGAGGAACTCGCAATCGACTAAGAATACGCCCAGTTGTAGAATGAAGACCTAGATGCGGGCTTTTCCATCAAACAGCAGCTTAATGACGACGAAGAAATCAATGAAGAAGACTATATTTTACTTAAAGAGCCTGTTGGACTGTGGAGTGTTACACCGGTCACTTTGAAGAACTCGACTGAAGTGACCAAACATATTATATTGTGTGGAATTCACCCCTCCATTTACTACTTTATTCTCCCCTTAAGAGCCAAATACTTGAAAGAGTGGCAATATATAGTAATTTTATCAGAAACCATGCCCTATGATATATGGGAATAAATTAACCGTTTTCCTAGAATAGTTTACATTAAAGTAATAGTTAAAATATTATTATTTTAATTTTATAATATTTTATTTTTGAAGGGCTCTCCTTTAGTCTCAGAACACCTGGTAAGGGCGAACATCAATTTCGCTGACAAAGCAGTTATTTTGGCCCAGGAAATCAGTAGTGATAAAAAAACTTAAAGAGTTTAAGTTGATGAAATGCTCGACGCAGAATCAATTTTCATATATAAAGCAATAAAAAAATTAAATTAAAACATATAGATTATGATTGAACTTGTATATCCCGGAAATATAGAGTTTTTATTGCCTAAAGACTTTTCGTATGAAGGAGGTATAAATGCAGATTTAACTCCCTTGTATAGTTCAGGAGAAGTATATATAAGTACAATAATTGATATTTTGACGTGTTAAACATATTATAAGTAAATTAAATTTGAAATTAATTTATTAACCAACTAATGAGAAATTATTATTTTATATATATAAAGTCCACACATTCTAACGATTCTATAGTAAATTTTGACAGGAGGGAAATAGTAAGATACGGTAATTAGAGCCTTTTGTGAGACTTCCAATCTGCAATAATCTAATTTATGGCAAATATCTGTCCCAGAGGATTATTATGTAAAAAAAAATACTTTAATATTTATTTATTTATTTATTTATATATACCTATTTTTAGAATAAAACATTTGAATAATTGTTTAATTACTTGGCGACCGAAAGGAATTTAATTCCACTTGGCCTTTATAGGCTTCCTGGTTCTTTAGATAATTCGTATGCCTATACTTTTACTAACCCTCCTAAAGATGTAAATTTATTTTAATATGTATCCCAAATTATACTTCGTTTTTTAATTTAAAAATTATAATTTTGGATTTTAATCATTTATAGATCAAGCTAAATCATAGAGATAAAGTATTTGTTTTAGCTCATGAAATTCCAAAAGATTTAAGTATTAAAATTTAATTATAAAATTTTATTTTTAAATTGTGATATATTCTTTATATTTTTATCCTTCATAGTGAGTGGTTAATTTAATAATGATCATAACTAAGACGATATATTAATATAAAAGCATATTTCAAAAGCTGTTCACAATGTAAATATTTTAAAAGAGAAAAAAAAAAAAAAATATATCTTTAAAATAGTAATTTCAAAAAATTATTAAGTAGGACATTAGTAAAATACCAGATGAAAGGAAAATAGATAATCAAAATAAGAAAACTTAAATGATACCATCTACTTATAAAAAATATGATCTACCGAATGAAAACAAAATGAAAAAGACGAACAGTATTGATTTAGAAAATTTAAATATAAATTCAGCGACTTATTTGATTCTAGATTAAGTAAATAATCAAGTTTAAAAAATCAGAGATGAATTGTATACGTTAAAAGAAAATATAGATAAGCAAGTAATTTCTTATTTATTAATTGTTTAAAATTTATATTAATAATTTTAAATTTCAAAAAGAATGATGAAATTTTACAAAAAGTTAAAACAGCTCTTAGGCAAGAACTCGCTGCTCTAGCTTAATTTGAAAATTGATATATAATTAATTAATCTTAATTTCAATTCTAAAATTCTGAAATCATAAAATTACAATTTATAAAATAGTTTCATATATACAATTTTTATTCTTATAAAATTATATTCTTAATATAATAATATATATATTTATATTCAAAATATAATAAGAGTAGATTAAATAATTAATAAAAATATAATATACTTTATAATTTATATATTTACACCCTAAAATAAATTATTTTTATATTTTATTTTAATTATATCCTATTTTCATTAATATAATTTCTACAAATGAGAATCTAATATCACTACATACTCATCACTAAACTTAGAATCTTAAGTTAGCTACAGTGTAGAATTTTATTCTGAAAAATGGCTGGGAAAATAAAGTGTGGAAGGTTTTTATTTATCTAAAACCTTTAAACTTTTATAAAATTTGGCAACTAATTCTGAACAGAAAAATGTAAATTCAGATTTTTTGTTGGAGGATTTGTTAACTTCCTTCTATTCGCCATCTTCCATTTATTATTTTACTTCTTCGATATTCGTCACTTAGAAAGATTCATTTCGCAAAAATTTTTAATTCCTAAATAATAAGAAGATCCTAAGCTATTTTCTATAAAATCTCTAACCTGCTGGATAAATAGTAATTAGTTTTTATCAGGTTTTATTAGCTTTCTATAGCTAACTAAGTTGATTTAATCATTTTTTTTTATGAATTCATGCCATTCTATTTTTTAAACTCCCTCTTCCTATTAGCAATCAAAAATATATAGCTTTCCATTTACATTATTTATATAAAATTCCGACATGATCATACTAAGATCTAGTTAATAATCTTTATAGTTAACTTTAAAGAGATTGAGATTAAAATAATATTAAATCTCCAGTTTCTGCTTTTAATTTAAACTAGGACTCTTTAATGCAATTTTTTAATATGTACCTGTTGCAATAATACAATAGCATTAATAAAATTATAATTTTTTATTTTAATAATGAAAAGTTTACTATTCTTCGAAAAGATTTCTAAGTTTAATATAAGGCTGATAATATTTTTATACAACATTTTCTATTTACTTAGATATAGTATTTGTCAATGATTTGCTGTCCAATTAAATTTAGATAAATTTACATTTCTAGCTTCCTTTGTACTAAACGTCCAATTAAATGGTTATCTCATTGAGCCTTGAAACTGACACGAACCAAATTGAAGTATTAATTGTAAAACTGCGATTTAATTTAAATCCCATCTTAGATTTATAAAAAATTATGAAAGGTAAGTCTTCACATATTTAAATAATCCTGTTGAAAAAAAATATGAATTTAATTATATTAATTCAACTATTTATTTATTATAAAATATTATAATTAATCAGTTAATCACCAAAAAATAAAAAAAATTAAAAAAATAAAAAATTGAAGCATTTTTTATATAATTACATCTACATCCAATTACACATCAGTGATTTCCCTACCTTTACTTAAGCTAAAATATTAAAATCTTCACTCTTTTTTATTAATCTTATTGGAATATTTTTAGGTATTTATTGAATATTCTAGTTTAAATTTAAGTCAGTATTATTTATGCTTTAACTTTGAGATTACGATTAAATAGTTCTGCTTCTAATTCTAGATTCAAATTACTAATTATTATTATTATTGATTTCGAGCTATGGAGCTGTTTTTTCAATAGATTTTACATCAATTCTTATTCTTTTCTTTCTAGAATCGGATCGTGGGTATTTGCTTTATACCTTTTTTTAAATTTAAAAGCTTAACATCTTCTTACTCGATATCATCTTTAAATAATTATTGTAATTTTATTGAATCAGAATTTTAGCATTGCTTTTAGGAATTTTATCTATTTTATAATATAGTTCTATGATTTTAATTTATCATAGGAAAATAACTTTGAAAATGCCGATAAACCTGCTAATTTTCACTATCAGAAGATATTTCTGTTGAGAATGTATGATAATTATTTCGTTTTATCATTCTTTATTTTATTTTTTTCAATTAAAAAAAGTCTTTTATATATAAAAATAAATAATTATCATATTAGTTATTACATTAATTAGATAAGTAATAATTTAATCTAAAGTTCTTAATTTTTTAATTTTAATTTAGATTATAAATATTTTAGAATATTGTTAATAAATCTAAATATAATATAAATAAAAAAATATAATTTAGAATTTATAAAAGTAACTATAAAATATTTAAATATATTGGAAATATATTATTAATTTAATGATTTCTTCAAATTAATAATAATAATAAATTGGTTATCAAAATTGTAAGGAGAATAAATATAATATGAGTAATTTAAAAATAAAATTTTTTTATACTATTGTATAAATTCAGATTTAGTATTTATAAACCACTACATTAAATCTAATTTTTGTGTCTTACTAATTTAAAAAGTTTAAGTGAGAATATTAAAAAATAATTATTTTTGTTACACAAGTATATAAGAAAACTAAACATATTTATAAAAATAAAAAATAAAAAGGATATTTAGAATAACCAACAATTTAGTATAATAAAATACAAAATGGGAAATTAAATAGGAAGTAAAAACTAGGTTTCAGTTTACGTATAATAAAACATATACTAGGCAGGAGATAATGTGAGTGGAATTGTATATTTAAACATATAAGAAGAAATCGATGCAGAACATCTTATAATTTATTTGAAATGCTATGAGGAATTTTCATTAAAAGTGAAAAATTCTAGTTCTTCTCCCTCATATTCACTCAACCAAAATGAAGAAAACGATTTTTAGGTAGATGTTTAACAAGCTCCCCAAACCTCATATGACTACTTTAAAAATACCAATGTTTTCTACTCACATAGAATAGTGTTGAAAAAAATGGAATCAATACGAAATATTATAGGTGGGCAACTATGAATTTCCATTCGAATATAAACTGTTTCAAAATTGTCAATCTTCTTTTTGGGCAGATATAGATCACTATGCCCAACTGTAATACAAAGTACACGCAGAGCTTAAATAATACAAGGACTAAGGACCTGGTAAATTTCACTATATAAGAATTACTAAATAGTAAATACTTAAATATAAATGTTTTAGTCATTAAGGGAAATCAGAGATTTTTAGTTAAATAAGATTATAGTGATTTGCCCTAGAATTTTGATTCTACATAATCTACAATGATTCATAAGTGGCTATTCGTATCTTAAGGAGTTAGCAAATTAAGGTGTAAAATAGACAAAACCGTTTATAAACCCTATGATACTATAAAAATAGATTGTGAAATTGATAATTCGAAATGTGAAGAAAAATTAAGATACTTAGAAGTAACTTTGAGACACGAATTAAGACTGTAAAACTAATTTAAACATGACTAAGTGATTAAAAATATAGTTTTTACTCAGAATTATTGGGGCGTAAAACCTCAATAAACAGTATCATTTCCATTGATATCAAATAGAACAATTTATCCGAGCACATATGGTAATAAAATTATAATCATTATATTGGACTGAAAACTAATCGAAATATTTATAGGAAATATAATAAAATCCCAGTATTTTTTAGAAATTCAGTGTAAATATGGAGGATTTACCTGTTGCAGTTAGGTACCAAAAATTTAATTTCCCATTTATATAGAACCTACATTTTTAAATACAGATAACAAAGTATATAATGCAGTAAACTAAACTACTATAAAACCTAAGTTATGAAAAAATAAAGGATTTAATTTAATTTAAATTATTAGTTATTAATTTTAATAAATTATATAAATAAATATATTAACATATCATAATAATTTAAAATATAAATGTTAAAAAAATATGTTAAAATTAGTAAATATATAAAATTCTAATATAAATTTAAATAAATATTATATTCTTTAATTAAAAAAAAAAAAAATCTAATATATTCAATCTTTTTTGGGCATATTAATAGTTAGAACATTTTCAAAACCATTTAATTGCTTTTAACTTAATGAAAACATCATTGTATTTGTTAAAGGAAATAAAATATTTATACTTTTATCTTTATCAATTTTACTATTTCCTAAATTTCCAAATAAAATTTTCTTTTTAGCTGTAGATATATCTAATTTTTATTGTTAATTTTCTTTATTTTTATTTGAGAATTCCTATTCTACCTTTTCACAATTGGAAACATTTTTCATTTCTAAATTCAAATAAGGTTCATTTTATTTGTCTTAATCTAAATTTTTTTGAGCTTATTAATTGCATTATTATCATGCGTTTTATTAGGAGATATAATTTTTATATTTTCAAAGGCAACACATTTATTAGAAGAATTATAATGTGTAGTTTCCTCAATAACCTAAGTAAAATCATTATTTATGATAATCTTCTGAGGTTTTTGTAGATTATAACTCTTAGACACTTATTTTTCTGACTAAATGGTCCTTTTTGGTTTTTTAGATTTACAGGGTGAAATATAATAATTCTTAGTAGAATTTTTGGCTGTGGTATTACAATATTTTAAATTTAATTTATTTTCTGAAAAAGTAGAAACTGATCTTTAAGACTACGATTCACTTGCATTTGAATATAAAAGCTTATAGTTTTCCATTTCTAAATCATTTATTTATTATTAAAATTTATTGATTTATTTGTTTTTATCTCTGAGATCTTAAATTATGTTTTTATATTATTATATTTCATTGGTGTATCGTTCTTTTTCTACATTTCTCAAATCTATTTAATATTGGTTCTAAATTTTCAAGCTTTCACAGCTTTTTTATAGTTCCCTATTTTATATTTAAAGCTTTTTTAACTCTTCATTTTCTTGTTTGTTTGAGAAAGAAGTCCTGTGTTTCATAGAATAATATTATTATTGAAGTATTAGTTGATTAAATATTTAAAATTAATTTTAATTTGATTATTATATTCTACATATATATATAAAGTTAAAATATAAATATAGAAATTAAAAATAAAAAATAAATAATTAAAAAAATGATAAAACTATAAAAGTTTGTTATTAATAAAATTATATATTTTAGCCTATATAATATAAACCATCGACCCCATATTAATTGTAATTTTTATAAAAAATTCTTTAATTAATTTATGAGAATGATAGAATTACAAAAACTAATCACTAATAAACATGTGTAATTTAATAAAATTAGCAAGATGTTTAAGTTTGAAAAATAAATAGCTATAATATTGTATAATCACTATTATTACTTATCTAGTTAAGATTTTATAAATGATAAATAAAAAGTCACTTGCAATAATTATTAATATATAACAAGCAAAAAATTAATAAAAAAGTAAGCAAATAAATCAATAAATAAAAAATATAAAAGTAAATTTGTAAAAAAAAAAACTATCAAATGAGAATTATTAAATGTACTTTAATACTTGCAATTTTACTAATTGCTTACTCACATCAAAATGCATATGAAATATTATAGTTGGAAACAGGAGTTACCATGAAGGAGGTAAGGAGCCAATTTAAAAGACTGGCTCTTAAATACCACCCCGATAGATTATAAGAAAGTATTTCAGGAGAGGAAACCTTATCCACCGTATAAAAGCAGGAAAAATTCTTTGAAATAGCCAGCGCCTATTCTGAAATTAGACTGGGAACTCCACTGGTATTGGGAATCTAATTAGAAAACTACTCAGAATTTTTCAACAAATTCTTTTCTGAAAAAGCAGTATGTGCCCTAAGCAATGACGGAACCAAGGAATGTGAATCTGAATTGCCAGAATCATATCCTGAAAACCCTTTCGCCGAAACGAATACGCAAATTTTAACAATGGCCAACATAGGGGACTACTTCAAAAGAGAAGAAGTGTGGCTGATTTTATGCTTCAAAAGTTCTGAAAAATACACGAAAGAAGACTCGATGATCAAGACATGGAGAAAGCTCGGAAACAAAAACAGAGACATGTTCTTGGTGGGAAGTGTGGACTGCAAGGCAGAACAAGAAATTTGCCACGAAGTCTTCAAAATCAAGGACAAAGACATGGAGTCAATGGCGGTGGCTCCCAATCCCGAACAGGAATTCAAATCTCTCACCGGATTTGTCACCAGCGTTAAAAACCTTTCCTCCATGGCCTTCCAGCTTATAAATCAGGTCACAGTCGAGGAATTGTACCTCCAAAACTACCAATAAATCGTCAACCAAGCTGAAAAGGCCAATAAACAACTCGCCGTGATGTTTACTGATAAAAACACCGTCCCCAAAACCTTTAAAATAATTGCCAACAAATTCGAACCCTACTTTGTTTTCACAACTGTAAATTCAGTCAACCAAAAAATGCTGGAAAAATTCGGAGTTAAAGAATTTCCTCAACTCATTATCCTGCCCGATCCCTTAAATGTAAATTCAGGAATTAATTTCGAAGGAGAATTCAAAAAGCCCTTAATTATCAGCTGGCTCATGGAACACAAAAATCCTCCCGAAAGCAAATTTGAAGAGTATACTAAAAAACTACATGATTCCTAAGAATTGTGCAATGCTAAAGACAATAAATTTTGCCTTATTTATAATTTGCAGGGAGACTTATCGATATTAGATTAAATTTAGGACGTTCCTTCTAAATACCAAAAATCTCCTCTGAGATTTTTATATGTTAGAGAAGGATTTAATGAATAGCTAGAGGGAAAACCTGGATTTGTTTTAATAAAAAGTAAAAGAGGTAGATATACTAGTTCATAGAATTAAGATAAATCTCTTACCGATTTTATTGATGCTGCTTTAAGTGGATAGTCTTAGTTCTAAAAAATTCCTGATGGATTTTTCGAATCTATCAAATTTGAATGATTAGAGTTTGTATTGATTGTTTGTTTATTTATTATATATATATATTTACATATTTGCTTTATATATAGAAAGCAAAAAATAATCTATGAAAATTTTTTTTTTACATCTATTTTAATATTTCTTAAATAATAGCTTTTCTTTTTACTTACATTTCATTATATTTTTGACATATATAGCTAGCTTATTATGATTGCTTTTAAATTAATTATGAAATATTTCGACTATGGAATTAATAATATATATTAAAAATTAAATACTATTTATATAATATATTATTTATCTAGTTGGTAAAAATTCTATTAAAAATAAAAAGAATGGAGTAAAAAGACAACTAATCAACGTAAATGGAAAAAGAATCCATTCAAACTCAATAAGAAGTAGATACAGCTTATAAAAACATTATCTAGTTACTAAGCTAGCATAATATTCAGTATAAACTAACTGAGCATAAACCTTGCTTAACTTCTTAGGAATCAGCAGATGTTAGAGGAGCCACACTAGCTTCAGGAGCAAAAGCTATGCTAGTGAAGGATGGTAAAACGGGATTATTCATGTTGTGTGTTATGTCCGCAGCTAAAAATTATCATGGAAACTTATTAGGTCAGTTATGAATTCAAAAAAAATAGCTTTAGCCAACGAAGACGAAGTTTTTAAAATTACCCAATGTCTCCCAGGAGCTGTTCCTCCGTAAAATATATTAATTTTTTTATTTATTTTTTAAAATCTTTGACTCAATTATTTAATTCAAGATTTGGAGGCATTTTTAATATCAAAACCTTTATGGATAAGAGTTTAGTTGATCAAGGAGATAGTATTAATTTTAATTGCGGACTTAGAACAAAATCTATTCAAATGAGTGTCAAAGATTATATTAAAGTTGAAAATCCAGTAGAATGTGAATATACAGAATGAGTTAATACATATATATATATAGATATTAACAAAATTTCATATTTTAAATTATTTATAATTAATTTTGTATAATTCAGAAAGAAAATATATATTTTTTTTTAAATCATTTTATAAATGAATTTGCCTTATTTTTTTGTTTATTTTAATTTTTTTTTTCATTATGTACCAAGCTTTTCGAGTGTGTTTTTTTTATTCTCTTATCTACTTCTTTTTTATACATTTACATATAATGCAAAAAACTGATATCATGTTCTTAATTTTAAGAGTTATCTTCTTCTTCTTCCTCCTGTTCATCTTACATTATTTTTTTTTAATTTTGGTCAAATTTCAAAAACCAAAAAATGTTTTAAAACTTTCCCAAATTAATTTTTTTAAATCTATTTAGACCTTTTATATTGATATTCTTTTCGTAAATATTTACTACAAACTATTTGAGGGCAGCTGGACTTTTTTATTGTGCAAATGCTACTCATTTACTTAACAAAAAATGTTGATATCTCTTATTTAAATATTGTATTTAAATTTGCTGAAAACGATTATTATATATATAAATTAATAAGTATTAAGATTCCCGACAATACCATTATTAAGTTTCTCCAAACATATACTACTACATCACTGGAATCAGTGGATAGATTCATTAAATAGTTCAAAATGAATCCTGTAAATATTAATATAATAACCACAAATGTACTTTTAAATATCAAGGCATATAATTCTTTGGGCTCTATAATGTTGGCCAAAATCATTTTACTTTATCCTACCTGATAGGGCGTTAGACATTTTTCACAATATTCTTCAAAGTTTGAAACTATGTACTTCTTAGTACATTATCGATGGGCCTGGTAACTAAAAAAAAATTTCCCATTTTTTTTAAATAATATTATACATTTAATATGTATATATTTATTACCCACAAAGACAGGGATATATCAAAGTCCCACATATTTAATCATCTCTTTAACAAAATGCACAATGATATAGTTATTCTTAATTCTAATTTTTAAAACTAATTTATGACATTCTATATTCTGAGAGGGGCTATTAAGAAGGCGAATAGCTATTTTCTGAATTTAAATCATGATCTTTATCATCTTTTATTGCTTCAGATAACTTATCTCCAAAAATATTATTACTCTTTTTATTAATTTTTAATATTGATTGTATTTTTTCCTCTTCCTCCTTCATTTTAATTTAGAATTATTGTAAATTTCATCAATAATTTAATTAAAGTTATTTCTTTAATTCTTTAATTAAAGTTAGTGAAAAGAAATTATGCAATTATATTAAGGCCCAATAACTTATAGATAATTAATTAATTTAATATAATTAATATTGAGTGATAAATCAGTTAAAATAAATTTAAAGTAAGAATATAAACACTTACAAAAATAATAGAAAAATATAAAAAACAACAACTTTAAAACCATATTTCACCTTTTTACTAAAATAATTCACTTTTAACAATTTTTTAAACCATACGTTTACATAATCAAATTAATATCTCAACATTTCATTGAATATGAATATTTGCAACAAGGGTAAATTTGATTATTAGTAATATGTGCATTATTTTAATAAATAGTAAATTTTTTAAAATATTTTAAAATAATAAATTTACAGTCACTAATACCAAAAAATTAAAAAAAAAAACTATTTTACTTAAATTGGAAAATAAATATCAACATTTTTGTAATAAATTAGTTTTATAAAGACATTATAGCTTATAAAAAAAAAATAATATATGTTATTATATAAATCAATAAAAATACATACAAAGTTTAACAGAAATAATTAATATTAAATTGATTATTATTAAATATCCTCATTAAAACAAATAAATTAAAAACTAGTTTTAAAAAAAATATTATTATTACATCTTTTGCAAGAAAACAATATTAATTTTAATATAAGATAATAAATTCTATTTTTCATATCATGCTTTTTTTAAAATTTAACAATAAATAATTTTTACAGTAATTGTTAAATATTAAACCGTAATATTAGAGTATATCTGATAAAATAGAAGAGTAAGAAAAATAAAAATCACTAAAATATACTAATTAAGTATATATAGTGATACAAATAAAATCATAGCTTTTAATACAATAAAATGGATAAAAGGGATATAGAGCTCATTATAACCATTGTGATATCTACTGCTAGTATTGGATTAACAATTTTTGCAATAATAAGACATTATTCTCTACCTAATTAAGTAAAAAATATGGGTCACAGTCTATTATTATGTCTTTGCAGTATCGATCTAATATATAACACTCTCGCTGTAAGTATATGCTTTTGGACCATATTAGGAGGTTATTTAGCTTATTTAAAAGAATTTTTATATAGAAAATTATAAATATTTATTACATTTTCTAAATATGCTATTTTAATTTTATACTATTTTAATAGTAAATTGAGAAATATTGCAAATTTTTTAATATTATGATAGGTGGATGGAAGAAATATAATTATCGTAACTTTTCTTGCATTTTTTCAGGATATTTGAGGCTTTCCCTTATTTAGTCTAGCTTTCTTTGTACTAATTTGATATCTACCATATTATGGTATTAGATTATAAAATAAAAAACTATTAAACCAGCACTGCATAGGCCTATTATAATCTACTCATTCATATATTTATTCCCTTCAATAACATCTTTAGTGTAAATTATATTTAAATTTTATCAATAATATAATAAATTTGTACATATAGTCCTATTATAACTGGAAATATATAGTCAAATCAACCTTTTCCTTAAACTATATGGTAAATAAAAGGTATATAAATTTTGGAATTATTAATGATATTATGTATATTATTTAAGTTGGATATCAAACTAAATTTTGATGAAAACTGGTAAATTAATGCAGGCACAGTAGAACTTATTATTTATGAATGCATTTTCTGGCTTATAACTACTATATGGAGTTCGTTTGTTGCGTATGAGCTATTCCATTTAATTAAAAAATGTAAAAATAGCTTCAGCTATTGTAAGAAGAATGTAGATTAGACCCTGCGATAGTATCATTAGGAAAAATATTGTTATATTCTCCTTTAAATTTGGTGATTTGTTGGATATTAATTATCATAAAAAGAATGAGCACGATATTGGACCCTAAAACAACTTTTATGGATGAATACATGTGGCTGGATTAAATTTTACTATGTCTATAGGGATTTTTCAATTCTATTATCTTTATACTATATTCAAGAGCCTAGGAATAAAGAATGAGAGATATATAAAATGGCCAATCTTTATATTTGTAATATGACAGTTAAGAAGATGATTTGCTTACTGTGACAACAATAAGTAGATTATAAAGTGAATTGCATTCCGTATAATGTAATAATGATAGTTCATTATTAAAAGTTAAATTATGATAGTACACCAAATGACTATATATTTTATATTAATATTTTTCATTTATATATATATATGAAATAATTTACATATAATCTCGATTTCATTTTTGATAATTAGATTTTATGTATTTTAAAAGTAAATTATCTTGTAAATTAAAGACTTTCAATAGAATAAATATTTTCTCTATATACCAAAACACTAAAATTACACCATACTTATTAATGAAAAAACAGATATATAGTTAAAAATTATTTCAATATGACTATAGTTTGTAATAATGATATTATTGTGTACTTAATGAATGATTCAGACTATTTTTATTTTACAAATTATTAAATGAGTAAATAATTACCTCGTTTAGACTACTATATAAAAATATTAAATTTAATACATTGGATATAATTAATTAAAATGATGGATTTCCCCTTTAATGGATAATTAGCAAAAATTATACTTAATTTGGGGGAATAGATTGAATTGAAATAATTTAATAAAATTTATAGAAAAATCAAATTTTAAAAATATAAAACAAAGAAGGCATGAACTAAGAAGAAATAGCAAAAAATATTTAAAAATTAAAAGAAAAAATCGGAGATTGTAGAACGGGGGAAAAGGATCCATCAGAAGAAAGAAGAAAGCCGTCACTCAATCTCAAACTCAAGAAGATTCCAAATTCAAAGCTGCCCTTAAAAAATTATAAGTTTAACCTTTCCCCGGAGTTGATGAAGTTAACTTCTTCAAGGATGACAAAACTGTTTTACACTTCGATAAACCTGAAGGTACTATTTAAATATAAATAATAAATTGGAATTATGTAAAAAGTTTAGAGGTTAATTTTTTAAATTTAAATAAGAAAATCTTATTAATCTAAAAACTAATTAATGATTCCAATTTGAATAATATCAATATTTTATATTTAGTCTTATATTTATTATAAATAACTATATTTTTTTAATAGTCTTATTCTCATACTAAAACAACACCTACGTTATCAACGGAAAAGGAGAAACCAAATGTAAATATCAGATATTATATATAGTAGATTATTTTAAAATTTGCATTGATTAATATATAAAAATACAATAACAAGAGTTAATATAGTAAAATTTATTATTTTTTTACAGAAATCAAAGAATTATTCCCCGAAATTTTATTCCAATTGGGACCTAAATAAAAAGATATTTTAGCTGATATTATGAAAGAAAGTGCCGGAAAAGCTACTGATGTCAATAAAATTAAAGAAGAAAAGGAAGAAGAAGAAGAAGAAATTCCCGATTTACAAGAAAACTTCGAAGAAGTTTCTAAAGTTGAATGAAAAATCTATCTTAGCAAAGAATTTTTAAAATTCAACAATAAATAAAACATAATAATAACAATAACATCTCATAATCATGATATTTTTATTTAATAAATATTATAATATTTTTTAAATTAAAATGTAGGCTTAATCTAGTAATAATAATTATCAAAATTCATTTATTTAAATTTATATCCTACAAAGTAAATTTAAAATAAAAAAATTATCATATTTATTTAAACATTTCATGCCCTTATTAAATTATATAATTATATAATGTTTAATCCTTTTTTTTAAAAAAGATCTATATCTAATTAAATAAATTAAATAAAATTCCTTTATAAAACCAAGTGTTAATTTAGTTGATTTAATTAAATTTTTATGTGAGGTAAATTTTATTAAGATTTTATTTTTATTATATAGTATAAAATTAATTATGTTTTAAATAATCATAAAATCTATTCCTATACCAAGTTTAATTAGGTTTAAAAAAATAAATAGCTTCTATAGTTAGTAATAAAATAAAAGTTAATTTTTTACTAAAATGAAGAAAAATAATAAAAATTATCATAATTTTATTTTAAATATTTTTTTATAAAAATAAATATTTATTAACGTTAAAAAAACTTATTTTTTTATATAAAATAACTATAAAAAAAATACAAATATTTATCACATAAAAATACACTTTGATTAGTCAATAATTTTTGATTAAAATTAATTATATAATTTATTTATTGTGGTATTATTTCTTTTTTTTTTTTCACCAATCTCTATTATTTTATTATTTATAGAAAAATAAAATATAATAAAATAATAACATACAACAAACTAAATATAACATCCACAGGTCTCATTAAATATAAGTGATTATGCGCATGAACTCTTATTCTGAAATAAAAGAAAGTAACCACAAAAAGGGACCTTCAGGATTTAATTTAGGAGGTAAATGGCATTTTACTGATTTCATTAAAATTATTATATGATATTTTTAAATAGTTTTGCATATTCTAACATATAAAATTCAATAGATTAAGCCTATGATACTCAAAATAAGGCAGACTAAAATTAAAATATGAGTAAAAGACTGGTTTTATAAAATTCATAGTTTTATAGGTAAATAAACTCTTCTTTTTAACATAAATTTATTATATTAAATAGAGTTATAATAATTGATTTCATTAGAGTTTCAAGAGAATAAAGCTAAAGAGAAATGTCAGCAAGTGCAATGTATAAAGCAAACACAAATAAAAGATATCAAAAAGTTTAAACATAATATGACAAAAAGAGAGAAGAATTATTAAGCTTAGCCTATAAATAAAATAATAATGGAATCAGCAATTAAAAATACTAATTAAAAAGTAGGATATAATACCGTTTTTTATATAAACATTTATTCCATTCTTATAATATCCTTTATCCAATATTTTCGATAGAAATTTCTTATGGTAAAGCAGGGAGAAATATTAAACCATACTACATATAGCCAAATCAGTCAAAAACTTTTACTGAAGAGTTTTAATATGATGATAATGATTAATAATAGGAAATAGAAAAAGACATATTTATCAACCAAGAAGATGGAAAATAATTTATTTAAGAAAATGAGTTATAGTTTACAGAATAAAATCAGATATAAAAGAATAAAGATACAAGTGGAATTAAAATAAGGTCTTAGTCAACTAAAGTATAAACACTATGCAAAGTTTATAATAAAAATAGCAGAAATGAAGAAGAAACCTATAAAAATCCCTTTCCTTCTTTAAAAATTAAAATAAAGTAATAATTACCAAAACTAAATTTCATTAAAAAGCAAATATCAAGTAAATAAATTATTTTGAACTAATATTATTATTCGTAAATTTAATATTATTAATGTTTTAGTAATAGAAAATCCGTTGGGGTAAGTTTACAAAGTAAAATATATTAATTATTATAAATATATAAAAATTAGGCTTTTAATGTATTTTTGACAATAAAGTTTCATGTTGGGAAAGGAAATAATGGGACTTTAGTGAAAAGAGTACTAAGTTCTAGGTCTTGGTGGGGTGAGGCATCTCAAAATTCAAATAACTGTCATTTTTCTTGGTCTCAAAGTTCACATAACATTTAATTTGCTAAAATGAAACCATCCCTGTTTTATAACACTCTGGTAAATCATTTTGAATTTCATTCAGAAGTGTCTAGTAAAATAAAATTGATAAAAAACCTAACTTACTTCTGCAAAATTAATAAAACATATGTATTTGACTACACTCCGCTGACTTTAATGATTGATTATAACTAAGACGTAAAAAATTTTTCTATAAGTAACATGGATGCCATTTATATTAATTTATTTTTTATAAAAATTTTCTAGGATTATGAATCATATTTTGATGAATTTATTGAGAGATTTTAAAAACTAAACAAGAATTAAACAAGTGAAAAAACAATTTCCGAAGCGATAAAAAGGCATTCTTACTATAAGTATATAGATGATAAAGATAGATTTAACAATTATGGAAATTAAAAATAGGATAAACAGTAGTTGACTGGGTATGCCGGAATTAGACTATACAGAACTCTTTTTACTGGATAAAATATATGGATGATAAAGCCAGCAGATTTTAATAGAGGTAGAGGAATCAAGGTTTTTAATTCTCTAAGTCAATTTAATAAAATATTGAAAGAATATTCAGAAGGATATATAACAGATTTAAAAAAAAATTAAATTCAATAAAATAATTTGGGGCCTAATAACATAAAACCTTTACCTAAATAATCAAGGAGGTTCGTCATTCAAAAGTATATTGAATAGCCAATGTTAATAAATGAAAGAAAATTTGATATTAGAATATGGGTTTTAGTAACTCACGATTTAAAATTATATGTATTTAAGTAAATTAATTTGAAATATTTTATTCAAGTAAAATTTTTTATAATAATTTTATATTAACTTATAAAGAGAAGGATATATAAGAACTGCATCTTGCTCCTATAATGTTTAAGATTCTAATTTGTAGAATACATATATTCATTTGACGAATAATGCTATATAAAAAAATTGCCATGAATATGGAAAGTTTGAATAAGGAAACTAACTTTCCTTTTAAGATTTTGAAGTAAAATATTATAATTACCATAAAGTAATAAATAACCTTTTATTTTAATAGAATTATTTAATTAAAAATAAATTGGATACCTCATTAAGTGGTGAATTGTACCCGAGAATGAAATAGATAATTTCCGTTACATTTGAATCAGTAAAATAAAAGATTAACTTGAATAATCGGAATTATTGTTTTGAAATATTTGGATATGATTTCATAATCGATTAAGAATTCAATACATGGCTTATTGAAGTTAATACAAATCCATGTCTAGAAGAATCTAGTCCACTCCTATAAAAACTTATTCCTCGAATGCTCGGTAAATTAATTTCAAATAAATATAATTCCTAATTATAATATAAATGAACAAAATTTTATAAAGATGATGCATTTTCTTAAACTCTTGATCAGATTTTTCCAAGACCTGAAAATTAAAAAACTACTTAATCTAAATAATAATTTCCAGTTCCTGAATATAGAAACGATGAAAATCTTTGGTAAATAATATAGATTTATATATATTAATAAGTAATTAAAATATATTAATATATTTTTTATAGGGAATAATTAAATTTCAATGATTATGGTATTAAATTAAAAAGCTTCAAAAAATGAATTATTACTAATGATTTATTACTTTTATAATTTTAAATTATACTATCTCATATTTATAATATGTTATTAGCTTTATAATAAAATAAATTTTAATTATAAACAATATATATCTACGCATATTAATAAGGTTGTATTCAATATTTAAAATATAACATAATATATATTTTAATTTGATAAAATATAAACTGAAATTTTACTTATGTTAATATTATGTGATACACAAAATTATATATTAATCTAGAATTAGAAACAACACAATACCAGCGAAAAAACTTAAGTATATAAATATATTTTTAAAAGTATTAATTATATTTTAAAACAAAAAAATAATAATAATAACAGCGATATATAATTCTAAAGAATATTGATATAAGTAAAACATTAAAATATGCATAAATAAGAAGATATTACAGATAAATTTCGATCTTCATTCATTAAAAAAGGTATTGATTAAATTAATTAGAGAAGAAGAGAACCATTCAAAAATCTAAAGAGTTACTAACAATAAAATTACCCAATACTTGCTGCACATAGCAGTAGTTAAGTTACCCAAGGAAGCTAAAATAATAAATAAGGTTCAAATTTTTAGCATGTGAAGAGTAAGGTGTATAGATCTTTATCATAATCTAATTTTAAATCATAAGCTAAGAATTCTACTAATAAATTTTTAAGTAAATAAAATATAATATATGTATGAATAAAAATATAAATTAATAATTTTTTTATTTTTTTTATTAAGTTTCTAAAGATACACTAATATAAATAAAAAATAATAGGATCCTATCATGATTTCCCGAAAAAACACATGGTATAGTACCTAAAAAAGTCTATTTGCTTAAAATAATATTAATTTTGATTAAACTGAATGTAACACATAATCAGATGAAAAAGATAATATAAATTAAAAATAAGGAAACCATGTAAATTTTGATTTGACTGCAATAATAAACGAAATTGAAAGCTGCTATTATTAAAATTCTTTCGCCTAAGAGCTTGAGAGATAACCCGGAATTAAGAAATTTAGTTAAAAATGTATGGAAATGGTAAAATGCTATAAAGAAATAGTATAAAACTCTTAAAGTACATATTATCATAATGAAAATCTACTTGAGCCAATAATTGATGAAGCACACGATTCAACGAATTCTACTATTAATATTTAATAAGTAGAATATAATTTAGATTAAATAAAACGCACATACTTAAATATTAGTAGATCTGGACTTGACCTTTTTTTCCTTCCTTTTCTAAATCAATGGGGAATATATTAAATACAGTGATTTCAATGATAGATAAAATCTGCATAAATTTTATAAGTAAAGTTTAACATTTTCGATCTACGATGTATCATACTGAGTAATTTGTGTATATAAAGAATTTATATATATTATTAAACTGGTTTATATAATTTTAGAATTAAAAAGTATAAAGAAATTGAGACTGAATTATAATATCTAGTTGATTTTAATGTATTTGATAATGAAAAAACTAAAGTAAAATGAAAAAGAACATTTAAGTATTCAATTATTTAATTTAATATTTTAATATAGGAAATCATAAATGAAAAGGTGGATAAAATAGAAAGGCAACGAAAAAAATATAATTAAACTATTAGAAATCTTAAAGAATAAATATTTAGACTATAGGTTTCTGAAAATAAATATAAATCAGAAATAAAAATATTATCTAATGAGAAAAGCTAACTTATGTTAAAAATGTTGAAAAAAGAATTAAATGATAAAGATACAGTTAAAGTTGATGAATAAATAGAAAATTTTTAAATGTAATAGATATAAAAAGTAAATGATGAAAAAGTTAAGTAAAATTATATATCTTTGCAATTAAAAAATGTGGAGAAAAATATGAAAGAAGATCAGATTCTCTCATAAAACAATTCTTTTTAAATAATGCAGCAGTCAAATAATTCAGATAGTTTAAACAATTCTTCTCTAGATTCGGCTAAATTAGAAAAAGAATCTCCAATAATGAAATTAAAAAGAAAATTGAATTAAAATCAATTTATCTAATAAGATATCTTTTTTAAAACTAATTATAGCAAAAACAATTATTCATTATGGGATGAGGTGTTTTCTATATATTAATCTATTAATAAAAAATAAATATAATATATAAAAATTATTTTTAGATAGATGCCTTTAACATCAATGGATTTAAAACGGAAGAATTTATGCTAAGCACAGAGTTAAGGAAGACAATTGAAGATATTATTTAGATATAGTTCACTAAATTTAAGGCTTTATAAAATTATGGTGGTTTAGTTTCATTATTTTAATAAAATATTATTGTAAAATTAAATACAAATGAATATCAGAATTACAAGTTAATAAATAAAAATGATATTTTATTAGGAATATTTCATGCGTCAATAAAGTAAAAAAGTTGAATCTGTCAGATTGCTAACCCATTTTAGAAATAGTTTTACAGCTGAAAAATTAAATAATCAAACTATGGACTTACTTTCAATATTTTTTGGTTCATTAACCCAGATTCCGAGTCATCAAATTAATGTATAAGAGTTATCTTCTAGACTTCTTCTTTCAACATAAAAGCCGGATTAGTAGAATATCGAATATTTATTCACAGATTAAGAATTTAATAATTTATTAACAAGAATACTAATTTTACTTCAATAAAAAATGTACAGTAGCTTAAAATAAAATATGTAAATATATTTAAATATTAAATTTTAATTTTTAACTTTTTTGGAAATATATTTTTAAATATTAATTTAGAGTATAATAAAGTAATATAGATTTGAGAACTTTCATTAATTGGGTTAAAAATATTATCCCCGATTTTTAGAACTATGAAACAATTCTGAGTCTTTTAAATAACATAATCATATATAGAAAAGATGGAAATACTATATAGTATCATGAAGAAGATTAGTTTGAAATTTTGTTGGGAATATACTTGAACTACAAACAATATTCTTCTGATAATTTATTAGAGTTAGACATATTAGAATCAATTTAAGCTGTAGAAAAATAGTAAAATAAATAGATTAAAGGTGTAGATTAATATATTTAACCTACTGATTTTAAACCAATAGTAATGGACTTTAAGTAAGGAAAACTACATCATTTAAATTAAGCAACATAACTATTATAACTCAAATTGGAAAGAACATTCACTTTTTAGTAATTTTCTGAAATAATTTAATCAAAAAGATTAGGAAAATACAGATAATAATAACTGAAAAAGGATCCTTATTTTATTTTTAACTAGTATAATGTATAAAATTATTATGATAAAAAAACTGCTTAAGACCCCTATATGTATAAAATGAGGGACTTAGTAAATCATGCAGCAAAAATAAGAAATGATTTAGGCTCATATTTTATAAATAAATCAGATTGTATAATTTTGTTAGCATTATTAATAATTAAATAATCACTTTAATAAGAAGAAATTTTGTATTAAATTATGCAATACTCTATTTTAGAAGGAAAATAAGATTTAGAAATATTTCAAATAATATAAAACGGATTAGAAAATAAAGATTTAAAAAGTCTGGAACAAATAGAATTTGTAATGTTTTTAGCTAAAATTTAATAAGGAAATATAGAATTAATAGAAACTTAAGATCACAAAATTGATATTATAAAGAAGAATTTGAATAGAAAAATAAACCTTAAAGACATGTAGTTATTTTTAAGAAGTTATGGCCAACTATAATTTTTTAATAATTTTATTGAAAAGTTGGAAAGAAAAAATCCATTTTTAAAGTCCTGACCAATAACTAATATTATATTTTAAAATCCTATATATTTTTATATAAGAATGAGATGATAATATTATTTAGGAGATAAATGCTAAAGTTATTTTTTAAACATATTTTAGATATAGACTTCCTATTAAAATTTCTAATTACTATTATATATAATAATACTATACAAACTTATTAAAGTTATGAGTATAATTAATAGTCAATATCTTTATTTAGGATTTTCCAAAATAAAATATTATATTATGTTTTATTATATCTATATAATACTATTATCAATATTAATTTATCAAAATTAATAAAGTTATTATTTAATTAATAGTTTTTATTTTATTAATATAGATATAAATAAAATATAAGTTCGCTAATGTAAATAAAAATAAAATTTAATTAAAATAAAATAATAATAACATATTAGAAGGTATTAATAATAAATAATTATTATGAATTGTTAATCTAAATCTCCAATTCGTAAAGATATCAACTAAGTGTAAAGTTCAATTTTATCCCGTAACTTACACCTATCATATTCTTAAAGAGCTAATTTAAAGGCAGGAGTATAATATTAGAATGAAAATAAAATTAAAGCTCCTAAAATTACCAAGTAAAAATCTGCAAATAATATTCAAAAAGGGAATATTTTAGAATATGAGTAAAATTAATGAGATAAATAAAAATAAAATGAAAATTAAGTAAATTAGCAAAAAAAGGGAAAAAATATAAATTTTAATTCTTCATAAAAAATTGAAAGATTATAATATTTTAGATAAATAGTCAATAAGTCACTGAAAACTTAAAAAGGAAAAAAAATTGAAAAAACATAAATAAATACTTTAGATTAAAAGTTGGAATAGTAACTTAAAACCAATATTAATATTAATAATAAAAATGAATAATATTTATAAATGTAACAACAGACATGTTAAAGTGAAAATGAAAGTTCTTTTGAATTTAATAGCACTAGCAATTCTAAAAAACATAGATCAAAGTCTCATTTGGATACCACATTAACTTCAAAATCATATTAAAACAATATTTTTGTATAGTAGAAAAATAAAAATGATTTAAATAATAATTATATTTTAACTTTTTCATAATAATAATCAATAGAAAAAGAAGAATTATTAGAAAAAATACAAAATTATAAAAAAACTCTATTCGAATTATAAAATTCTTATTAGAAAAAAGAATAATTAATAAATGGCTTGGAATATAATAAAAATGAATTTGAAGAAAAAGTTAAAAATTCTTTGATAAAACTAGAAAAGACTAAAAAATATACTAAAAAAATTGTTTCTATTTTAATGGACGAAAATAAAAATTTAGACAAAAAATTATAAGGTTAGAATGAAATATTAGAAAGAATTAAAGAAAAAAATGATTGCTTTTCGGAGGGTATAATTTTTTATACCACTAAAATATAAAAAATTGATAAAGAATTAAATGAAGAAAAATAAAAGTATTCTCCTTAAATAAAAGAAATTGATTAATAGTATAAATTGAAGTAATAAAGTTATTAGGATACAAAAAGATAATTGGAATAAAATATACAAACAAAAAATAAATTAAAAAAGGCTAGACAAGAATATGAATCTATAGAAAATAAAATATTATTAGGATAGGAAAATCTTTTACAAATATAAGCTGTAAAAAATAAATTATAAAATAGTTTGAAAAAGGGAAATGATATAATTTAATAGCTTTAAAAATAAATTATCGATTAACAGCATACTTAGGAAACAAATAAAAACTAAATGACCAAATATCAAAATTTCTAGCTAATAAAATAATAATAATATTAGGAATTAATATAACTGAAAGATAATATAATCAAATTAAAGATATAATTATAGGATTTATAAAATGGCATTTAAAGTGAAGATGTACACAACAAATTATAGGCCTAAGAAATAAATTTGAATAATACAGTAGATAATCAAGTAGATAGTCAAATCGAAGGGATTGAAATGGCTACCAGTTATATATATAAAATTCTAATTGTATTTAAAATGGAAGTTCATCTAAAATAGAATACTATTCTTGTTTAGACGAAGATACTGAATTTTTTTCTATAACAAGTTAATTTGCAGAATCAAATTAAGAATTAGATTTAAAAGAAAATACATTATAAGATAAATAAGATCAAGAATTTAATTAATAAATTTTAATTTAAAATAATAATAATTTATAGTAATTATAAGATAAACTATAAAATCTTTAAAAATGTAGAGAAAGAAAATTATAAAAAATTAATGTTTAAGAATAAGAAATGGATATAAAAGAAAATTAAATTTAAGAAGAAATTCGTGATATCAAGAAATAAAGTGATTAATAAAACCAAATGAATTAAAATCTTAGAGAAGAAATAAACACATTAAAAGAAAAAAAGGAAAATACTTTAAATTTAATAGTATTGGAATAGAAAAAAATAATTAATAAAAAATTGAAAATACTTCTTAAGATACTCCATAATAAGATTAAGTAATTACAAGCGATAAAGAAGAAAATTGTTTAAAATTAGAAAAAACTAAATAGAATAAGAATTATTGGAAATTTAAAACAAAATAGAATAAAAGAAGTAATTATAAATAAAGTACCATAATATAATATAATAAAATTAAACCAATGTTAAGTAAAATGAAGATTTAATTTAAGAAAAATATTTAAACCTAAACGACAGTGTAGAAAAAATCTAAAATTCAAAATAGAAAATTTAAAAACTAAAAAAATACATCCAAAATCAAAAATAAAATTTTCCAATTTAATTTCATAATAGTGAAATAAATGAAATATGATTAAAGAGTATTTTTAATAAAATAATTTACAATTGAAGTTTTATTAAGAATTATATAAATTTAAATTATAAAACACCTTAGATTATTATCAATAGGAATTTTTAGTATTTGTTTGTTTATATAAATAAATTATTTAAGCAAAATAAGATAAAACATACACATACATATATTTTGATATCAATAAAAGTAGTAGACTCCGAATTAAATTTACTGCTTAAAAGGGGTATTACGAATTATTTTTCAACAATATAATGAATTATATCTTATGGTTTATATATTTTATGAGTATTAATATTACTCTAAAAAGTAGTAAAACATATAAAAAAATTAAAAAAAAAATATTAAAGAGTCAATAAAAAAAATTTCGTAAAACTATCATAAACAAAAATCAACAAAATAAAATGGGAAGAAACGATCCAATGCATGCTCCTAAAACCTAAAAGACTTAAGCTAAAGATGTAAACCCTTCTATTGATAAACAATAAGAACATATTGGTAAAGTTTCTACTCATAATTTTTTTTATAAACATATAAAATATAAATCACACTTTGGGTGAAATTATATAACCATACCTTATTTATATTTTAGGGAAATACCAAGAATAAATTTCTCACAAAAAAAACTTATCTGAACATGCTTTTAAAAATGAAAAAAAAAAGAAAAATTGATTAAGGCTGAGTTGTCCAAACCAAATTCTCTTGAAAACTACCTTAAGATAATAGTAGGTATATTATTCTTACTATCATCTATTTACTTAGTAATCAATAAAATGATATCAAGTACCAATTGACCAGAACCCTCATTATAACTAAATAGAAAAAATTTCACTATTATAGTTTCTATATCATAAATATATTATATATATATAAAATTTATGTATTATTAGTTTTTATAAGTTACTATAGGATAATATAAATCCTTTTTGGTATAGTTGTTTATTTATTTCATTTATATATACTTGATTAATTAACTAACAAACTAACACAATAAATTGCTTTTCTCATATTATTTATATTCTTAAAGAATTAATGATTTAATTTAGTTAATTTGTGTAGTTTGATTATATTTAATAAATAATTTTATAATTCAATTTTTCCAACCTAGCATTTATTATTAAATAATAAAAAAATATTTCTATATATCTATATCTACAACCAAAAACATTATATAAATAGATTAGGGTCTTATTTTATTATTTAAATGATCGATAATAAAGATAAATAGGCTCCAATGCCTTCACTATAACGAGAAATACATAAAATTATACCTCCTAATTTTTAATTAAATAGGAACCTTAGTAATTCCTATGCAAGATTTGTAAAATATCTTATGATTTAAATATATTTCAAAATTCCATTTTTAATTCACTATATACATTAAAGAAATTAGAAGAAAAAAAGATATAATGGGAAAAAGTTTTATATAAAGGAGATTAGGTGGGAGATGATACATATACTAAAGCAGAAGTGTTTTTATCTAGTTTAGTTTTAGAAAGTAAATATAGAAGAAATAATATTATTTTAAAACGATTATCGATATTTGAAATTAATCAATATTTCAATTACACCAGAAAATAAAACTGATATGACATATAAAAATTTAGTATTTGACACTCATGATCTAACTTTCTCGATTAATATGATTATTATGTTTATAATTCTATTTCTTAATTTAAAATTGAAATAGATAAGCGATATTGACGTAGTAAAAATTGAATTTGGAATGTGTGCTTTTGGATGCATTGTATATTTGCTAGGATTGATAAATGCTTTTAAATAGCAAACCATTTAAAATATATCAATGTCGAAATATATCAAAATAATTCTCAGATAAATAATATTTATAGCATTTCTTTATGCACTATCTCCTATATACTATTACATGAATTAGTCAATATCAAATGATACAGTTTATCTATTAGCCACTAGTAATTTTAAATTGTTTGAATATAATAATATATATATTGCATTTGTTAGTTTTTTAATGAATATGATTTTAGTTTCTTGTATGCTTCATTTGATTACAAAAGAATACTCTGATAAAAATTATTAAGAGTAATATATATAAATATTTCATAGTTTGATGAAATATTATTATTAATATCATTTGATAATTTAACTAGCTTTGAAAACTGGGATATTGATTTTTCCACAATCTGCTCTCAAATATTTACTTCATTATTGATTTGTAGACTAGATAATTATAGATCCATGTTCTTACTTTTAGTAGCTTAATAAATGTAATATTTGTATTTAAAAAATATCATAGTTTTAAATTTATTATATTAATTACAAAAGGTTATTTGTGCATGCCCAATTCGTTAAGAAACAGTTAAGAGTAAATATTTATATATATATTAACTATTCTTTTAAAAAATTAAATGGTTTAATATCTTAAATTATTCCAGGAAATATCAAAAATTGGATTTAAGTTATTGTAGGCTACTCTATATGCAGGAATATTTTTATATTTAAATATTAACTATCAAATATATTCAGTGCTGTATTTCTTCTTACATATGTTTATATCTTATATTTGCCCTGTATGGTTAATTTGGACATATTAGCATAAGAAGTAATTAAAATTTATAATAAAAAATATAAACTCATTTATTTATATTTCACAGCGTAATAAATGGGCCTTGGGACTTACCTAAAATAAAAAATTATTGATTCTAATAATAAAATATAATATATTTTGCTGAAGTTTACTTTAATTGACCTTAATTATACTCTATTAAATAAATTAATATATTTACTTAGTTTTACATAATTATTTATTAGAATGGTATTCATTTTCTATTTTCTATTATTAAATATGAATAATAATTAAGAATAAAATTTATTAAATTCTTTATTATTCTAAGTAAATAAACTATTAAATAACAAATAAAACATATAATTATAATACTACTACCTTACTGATATACATAAATTTTATATGAAAATAGCATAATCAAAATATGAAAAGTTTTAACCGATTGCAATAGAATTATAAATTAAAATAACAGTATAAAACTAACTTATCATATAATCAAATAATATACTATTTATTTACATGAAAGGCTTAATCATATATTTGAAAAAAAGGCAATTTGTATGGAGGATATAATGATAAATACTAAAAATAAAAGCAAAAAACTAATAATTAAAGAAATTAGTAAATTAATGATAGTTGGAAATAAAATGTAGGAGCATTAAGATAAATTCAAAACTCATGTATATTAATTATATATTGCAATTTTTCTTATAATAGATAATATAATTATTTTATAGAAAAAAAAATAATGGTCTAGAAAGATGGAATTTATTAAGGTTGTTTGTCATAAGAAAATAAAAAAGAAGGATTAGGGCTTTTTATATCCGATGATGGATTTACTTATGTTGGTATTATATATTTTACAATAATAAAAATAATATTAATATTTCATTTATAATTCAAAGGAGAATTTAAAAATAACTTATGGCATGGAGAAGGTATATTATTTTTTCCTTATGGAGGATATATATATGGAAAATAAATAAAAAATGGAACACTTGAAGGTAAAATGGTGATGTGTTAGAAAAATATAATAAAATTTGGAAATTTTAGTAATTCCAAGTAAACAATATAAGTATGATATGGTATTTCAATATATTTTTATAATTTTTTTTTTTTAGACTAGAATAGTAAAATGTTTATAGTTTAAATATTGAAAATGATTAATGGTCGCTTCACGACAAATAAATTTGTAACTATTATATATTAAAAAGATTTAATGATTATATCGCTATTATTTTGTTAGATTTTAATGAATAGTCTTCACATCCTCAAGAATTTGAAAGCCTGAAAGAATCAATAGTAGATAAATAGTTTTTTACCGAATGGGAATAATTAAACATACCATAATATATTAAAATATAGAAATTAGACAATTCGTATGTGTAAATTTTTTAAATTTTGACATATTCTTATGCAATATTTATTAAATAAAAATATTTAAAATTTGTAAAAGCTATATCGGTCACATAAATTAAATTACCCAAGCTCCTGATGGCTTAGGTATCATTTTTAATGAAGGGAATTTTGTTTGCTCTGGACAGTTTGAAAATGGAGTTTTAAATGGATTAGGTAGATTAATATTAAATGAAGGAAATATATATGATGGAGAGTTTACAAAAGGATAATTTAATGGAGTAGGCATTTTTTATAATAAAGCAACTAATATATATATTCATGGATAATTTTAAAAAGGGAAAATCAATTAAATATATTAAAAATAAAAAGGAGTCCCAGTAGATTTAATAAGTAAAATTATATAATAATAATATGTATTAACATAAATATATTTTATTATTTAAAGAAAAAATAAGAGCTTAAATCCATTCTTAGTATCGCTCTTAATATTTATTTTACGAACATTAAAAATTAATCAAGATTAAAAAAATATATGAATAATAAATGCTAGAAGAGTATTATAATAGTGCGAATTATACATATAATTCAATAAAAGTTGATATTATAGAAAAAAATGAGAAAGATGTTAATGAAAATTCTTATTAAGGAAAAAATATTAGAAAAATTTACACTCCCTCAAAAGGCTTTTAAAATTATGATCAGTAATAAAAAGTTCATTCTATTTAAAATGAGGAAGATCAATTAGAAGAAAAAGACATTTTTAAAACTTAAAATTAAATGAATAATAATCAAAATAGGTCATAATTTGTAAACTAAACCTTTAACTAGAAATCATTGGCATTTATAAATAATATCAATGACGAATAAAAAGAAGACAACGAAAATATTGAATAATCCTAATCTGAATCTTATATTTCAGGTTCTTAAATCTAGAATGCAATAAAAAGTCATATAATATCAATAGACAATCAGTAGGGAACATTTTAAACAAATTAGAGTTCAGTAAATGAAAACACAGTCCAGGGAACTAGTAATCAAATTGAAAATAATTAATTGATAATAAATTAATAGATGTAGTAAAATAACACTTCTTAGTAATAATAATGTAATTCCTAATTTTAGCAGCTATAGAGTGAATAACAACAACTGCTTTCATTAAAAGTAATGGTAGATAAAACAACTAATATGACTCCTAAATAGTTTTCGGAAACCAAAGTCCCCCTTAGTTTTAAAAAGCATTCTGAAGACAATATTATTATTAAAAATACATCCTAAAGACAATAATAAAATAATAACACAGGATTGTAATAATCTAGCTAATTATATTCATTTTATGGACACAATTAGCAGTCAGAGTTATCAAAAATTCGGTCTCTAAACAGCTTGTCCTATTAAATATCTCAACAACATTCATTGAGAATTCCTAAATTTAGTACTGATTTAAATTCTCAAGTTTCAGTTTAGCATACATAAAGAGAATCAGAAAATAACAATACAGATTTATTTATTTAAATGAACATGCTTAAAAATCAATAATTTTCTATAAAAAAATAAGGGCAATAAAACCAAAGCTAAAAACTAACTCCCTATTCTAAAATAGCATAAGAGATGAATTCAATTTTTACATATTAAGAAAGTGAAAATGATCCAAATACTATTTCTAATTTAAGAGATGATTTAGTCCCGGAAATATAGAACAAATCTTTACAAGCTCCTAATAATATATATAATTATAATTTTTAAAATAGTTTAAAATAAAGATTATCTAAAATTGAAGAATAGGAAGCTTTAAAAATAACTTAAAATGAAACAGTTTTTACAGCTCAACAGTAAGAAGAGGAAAATAGTGAGTATATTAGTATCAAAGAAAAAAATAATAACAGTAAATTAAATAGTCAAAAATCGAAAGAAAGTCTTATAGATTATGACAAAAATAAGTAATAATTTGAAGAAGATAAGAATTCTGAATAATAATATTTTAAATAAGAATAAAAATTGCTATTGAATAATAATATTAATTAAATCAGTGAATTAGATAACTACTTCATTGAATAGCTGGAATTATAGTAAGACAATGAAGAAAAATTTCATAAAGGTTCGCTTTAAATATAGACTTCAAACAAAGATATTAATGAAATAATACATATTAGAAAATATTCAATGCCGGAAGAAAATAAAAAGAGCACCAATTTTTCTCACTTTAATAAAAGATAAGAAGGTAAAAAATGGAGCTAAAATACCCTTATAAAGAAGCTAAGTTAGCTCTCCAAAATCTTCAGTTATGCTGATTCTTAGAATAATTCATTTGTTTAAGATTTTATGAGCAATGATGGGAAAAATTCTTAAGGTTTTGAAATTTTTACTAAAGAATAAAAAGAATTTAATAATGTTGATTAGGTTTCTCTAGATAGCATTAATTCTAAAACAGAAGTTAAAGAAACCTGCAATAAAAAAAAGACATATAAAATTCAAAAACGGAAAGCTACTTTAAATATTAATAAACTGAAGGAAAGTATGAGGATATAGATTAAAAATAAGAAAATGAATAATAATAATAGTTTTTCAGTATTGAAGTAGAAGAATAAGAAAATGAAAATAAAAATCGAAATCAAAGGTATAATTCGGAAAAATAAAGAGATTAGCATTATTATTCGTCAGATAAGTAAAGCCAAAGCCAATCTTAATAAATAAAATAATAGTATCATCTTTAATGTAAAGCTAAAAAGAAAATTAAAAGCTGCCAGCTAAACTGTTGGGACAATTAAGGAAATAATGATAGTAATGATTAAATTGTTGAAGGAATTTCGTTAATAGAAGAACATATAAAAAAAAGACAACACGGAATAGAATAAAACTAAAGCTAAATATAAAATTAAAAATTATAAAACGAGGAATAGATAATTGGCTAAAGTGTGAGCTTTATATAATAGGAAGAAATTAAAAATATCAAATAACTTGAGAACAATTTTCCACATACTCCAAAACCGGTAAAAATATAAAAATGGGAATACAAGAATTAAAAATAGTAAGGATCAATGCTATTAAATTAAAATTCTATTTCTTTGCAAAAATCAAAACTAGATATTGATAGCGAATCTAACTCAGCACCTTAAATAAATTTTACTGAACTATTTGCTCTTGTTAATGGAAATATCAAAAATACTAACATATAATGAAATTATAATTTAAATTATTATGCCATTTAAATGCTTTAATATTTCTATATAATTATAAAAATATAATTAAACTAATGTATATGTACTAGCACAGATATCCATATATTTCTGTATTAATTAATATTAATTCCCTATATAAGCCAATAAACAATTTCAGAATATGATTATATTATTAACACACATCAATTTGAAGATAATAATTAGGTACATACATCAAATTAATCGTATATTATTTTTTTAAAAAAAAGCACAAAATTTTCAAAAGAAATAAATTATTGCTAGCATTTACCTTATAGCACTCTATTTTTAATGGAAGAAGAGTTAAATTTATAGAAAATATAATCCAAAATAGATGCTGAATGGCCTAAGGTTCATCAATTTTTAAGGAAAATAGAACCTAAAATACAATAGGTTCATGAAGAAACAAATTTATCAACTGATCATAGTTTATTATTGTTAATGCTATATGATGGAGATTATTAAAAATTAAGTGACTAATACTATAATGATATAGACGCAGCCAAAAAGCAAGGTAATAAATAATTATAAAATAGTATACCAAAATCAATGTATGCAATATATTTTGAATTATATATATACTGTAATAAATTAATTCTTAGCTGGTATTCCTCTTTAAAATTAGATAAAACCTAAAACTAGCAATGCAAATGAATGTGTTTGGTATATATTTATTTTAATTGACATTATGGTATTTTTATTAAAAATATCTAACTTTTTATTTTTTAGGTGTATGATGACTGTTGAGCCTGAAGATGGAGAATCTTTAGTAAAAAAATCTATTACTACTATTACTAATATCATTTATATTATTTTAAAAAATTGAATAAATTGATAGGAATGCGGTCATTTATAGTGCAGAGATTGCTGGAAAGAATATATTTAATAGGAAGTATTTAAAAATTATTAGTTATAAAATAAAATAATAATACCATAAAAAATAATACTTCCTATAATAGTTTAGATTAAAGCATATATTCCCCAAATGTTTAGGAGAAAATTGCAATTTAAAAGTAACGCAGGGATTTATTTAAAATTTAGTAAAGTAATAAGGAGGCAATCTGGAAAATTCTCAATTATTCTAATAATATAAAACAGTTTTAGGAAAGGCAATTGTAACAAAAAAATAAAGATTGGTTGCTTGTTCCAACTCTGATTGCTAGTATATTTTTGAGCCAAAAAGTTAAATGTTTGCAGAAAAATTAATTTATGATTTGATTTGTCCCAATGGGCACCAATTCTGTTATAGTTGTGGATTTTAACCCCACAGGTAAGAAATATAATTAAAGATTATTTAAATATGGCACATCTTATACACAAATAAATGGTAAATTAAATAGACCTCTTTCTTGCGAATTGGTAAATAAATGGAGTGAAAAAGCAGGAGATGGTTCAATGTTAGATGCTTTTATAAAAGATAACCCGCACTTTTTCAGATGTCCAAAATGTAAGAGAGTTATTAATTATGTATCAGGATGTGATTAAATGACATGCGGAGGAAATAATTCACATGGAGATTTAGTAAAAGGACAAGGGTACCTATCTATTTTATCAACCTATTTAGACTTCAATGATAAATCAATATTCATTAATTTTAATATTCAGATGTGGTCATGTGTTCTGTTGGCGATGCTTCTAACCTTGGTCAGATCATAAAGGGGGATGGTCAGGTATATTACATGTTTTATTAACAAATGGATTCATTCAGTACCTTTCTCTCTCTCTTAATTAATTAGTTATTTATAATAAATAGGGTGCAATAAATTCAAACCATAAGGAAAAAACTGATGAAGAAAAAGATAATGAGAAATATATGCATTATTTATAAGGTTATGAAGATAACAGAGTTATGAAAATGACTAGAGCAGAAGGACTACTAGAAAAAATAACAAATAAAAGTGCTAAAGACAATTATATTGAATAATTTGAAAAATTGGGAATTTCTAATACGTAATATGAAACAGTCACGGATGCTATCAAATTTTTAATAAAAGCAAGAAAAACTTTAAAATGGACATATGTCTATGGGTAAGCAAAATTAAAATCTACAATATTTTATCTATGTTAAATAAATAACTAAAGGTTTTAATTTAATCATAGATATTATAAAATATAAGATTAGTAAAGAGAGTTATTTGAATATTAGTAAGGTTTGTTTGAGGAAGGATTGCAAATTTTATAAACTTTACTATAAGAAGATTTATCAAAATTATTTGGAGATTCTAGTAAATAAGATTATTAAAAATAGAATTCCTTTTTCACAGAGTTAAAACCAAAAATTACGTCTTAAAGAGTGTCAACAGAATAAGTAGGATTTAAAAATTTGATTTTTTAATAAGAAAAATAACTAAAAAATATATAATTTTTGTTATAGTTTAGAAATAATCTCTTAGATCATTTAGAAGAAATATAAATCGGAACAGAAGAGTACAAAAACATAAAAGATTAAATGAATTATGAAAAAGGAAATAAACTTGATGACATAGATGATATTCATGATGATGAAAATGATGATGATGATAATTATGATTATAATGATGATGATTTAGATTATGACTATGATGAATGAAAATTAAACTAATAATTAAATGAAAATTGAAAAAACCACAAAATATTGTAAAAATATATGGAAATTTATCTCCGATTTGAAATTTATTTTGTCTATTATAAATAATAATTACATTCATATTATTTCTTATAAAAATATCTAACTTTCCTAAAAATATTTAAATATTATAACTAAACTCTCTGATTCTGAAGAAAAAATCATGATTCTATATTGATCTAGAGATATTATTAAATTATAACTTAATCTAATATTTATTGATGAATTATAAAATTAATATGTTATATTAATTTATATAATATTCGTAATTTTATAATTATTTTCCAACAATAAGTTGGAAGTTGTTTATGTTATTTTTTAAATTTATTTCTTCTATTCTCCAGTTTAGTAGATAGTACCTGTGTTATAGAATGGCTTTAAAAGAAACTTAATAGATATAAAGGCAATGTATTGTAAGAACATAAAAAATTTGCAAATTTTAACAAATTTAAATTTAAAAAATATTTAAGCTATAGCATTAAAATCTAAATAAATATTATTTGTAATTATAAGCATATATATATATTTTAATTTTATTTATATAATAATATTGCATTAAATATTAATTTGTATTAATATTTGAAATATTATTATATCTTATAATTTTATAGATATTTATTATAATATATTATCAATAATTAAGTCAATTTTTCAAAAATAATCTATTAAAATTTATATTGTATATTTCTAATTTTAAAATTCCCTTATATGGGAATTATTCGCATTTTCTAGGTTAAAAATTATATATACTAGTTAAATTTTATTTGAAATTCTTGTTTTCTTAATATGGTTGATAATATTAATTACATACTTATATACATTCATATTTTAAATTAGTAAGGAGTGATTCTGTAAAATACCTTTAGTGATGAGGATAAAACAATAGTGAATCTGGAATCATTTAATTAAATATATAAAATTTGATTAATATAGTTGCATATGAATGAATTAATAAAAATAGTGCTAATTCATAGAATAAGTTAATAAAAACACATATATATAATAAATATAGTAATATTTAATTAATATACATATCAAATATTTTTTATATTTATATTCATACCATGAATTTTTCTCTAGAATTACTGCTTTTAGTTTAAATTTATTATTTTATAATATGTACAATATACCTATTTAGATATAAATACTATACTTTTTCAAAATATTAATAATTGATATATTAATGTATGGTTATAATCTATTTATCTAATGCTGCAAAGTTAGCCAGATATAATTACATAATTATTTTTATTAACATTATTATATTAAATATTATTAAATAAAGAAGAAAAATATTTTTAAATATAGAAATATACTAAAAATCTCCAAAATTTCTTAGTAAAAAAATTAAAAATGTTAAACAAATTTGCTCAATAATTATTCAAATCTCAAAGCAGAAATTTAATTAAGCCTTTATCTGCTCAATAATTATTCAAATCTCAAAGCAGAAATTAAATTTAGTCTTTATCTTATAATCCTATCTATGGGTTCTCTAAAATAAGAATTAATGATGAAACATCCGATCCGGATTTCCAACCTTAATAAAAATAAGAAGTTACCAATGAAAATTCTTAATAAATGATAGATTCTTGGGTAAAATAGAATCCTGTTGTTTTATTTATGAAGGTACTTAAAATTTAAAGAATTTTCAAAATATTATATTAATAATCTAAAATTAAAAATAGGGAAGTCCTTAGATGCCCATGTGTGGATACAGTAATTTTGCTGTTGAAATTTTGAAATTTTACAAAATTAAAGATTATAAAAGTGTTGATATTCTTTAAGATGAAGTAATTAGAAGAGAAGTAAAAGCATATAGCAACTGGCCCACATATCCTCAATTATATATTAACGGAAACTTAGTTGGAGGAAGTGATATTATTAATGAAATGCACAAAGACGGATCTTTAAAAGAAATGTTAGAAGAAGCTGGTTTAGTTAAAGAATGAAAAACAAAAAAATTTAAATAAAATATATATCTTTAGCTTTTCACTATTCGTATTATATATATATATTATAAGTGTTTAATGATAAATAAATTAAATTACTTATATGTCTTAGTGTGTATGTATGATAAGGAAAATAAAATAAAATTGTTGTAAAAATTTATATTAATATTCAAAATAATCTGATTTTATAAAGCAAAGCCAAAAAATCTATTATACCTAGTAAAATTATGATAATATATAGGACTATTTTATCTATAACTATACGTCTATTCATTATGTCTAAAATGAAATGAGTTTTTTTAAGTTCTGATTCCATTTCATGATTCTATTTTATAGAAAAATATTTAATATCATTTTAGATATATTAGTTTATTTAAGTAAATACATGGTTATTAGTTCTTAAAAGCGATTATTTATCTGATTAAAGAGTTTTGTATACTTCTTCAACAAGTTATTCTGTGTCATTAGCTACGAAATTCATATTATTCATTGTCTGTCCCTATTCCCAAAGTTCATTTCCAGCATCTATCAATCTTCCTTTTTAATTACTTAATTTATCTATTTTCTTTTATAGTGATTATAAAAAATTATATATAATTTCTAAATTATCATATATAATATTACTTATTATTTTTTTTTATTTAGAATCTCCCAGCTTATTAGTTCAAGTTAGTCATAATTCTACTATAATTCAGAAAACTCCTTCTTATATTATTTTAATTATTGCAATATTTTCTTCTTAGTTTATTAAGGAGAACTTTAAAATTCACTATCTAATTATTTCAGCTAAATAATTATAAATAATCATCATTTTTTATGAATTTTATAATAATCATTAAAATTTACGCAATTTTCTGCTTCTTTCATATCTTACTTTATTCCATTATATATTTATTCTGTAAATACTAAAAATTTTATCATTATTAGTAATATAAAGATTTTAGAAATATTTTGAACAATTTAAGATTAATAACAAGCAAAATAATATTAGAAACTATTACCATTATTATCTGTATTTATTTGAGATAATTAAATTTTCAACTTTTTGCTTAGTGATTAAAAATCTTCTTCATAACTTTTATATAATTCTGTAACTCCAAAAGACCTAGATAATGCCATTAATAAATGAGAATATTATTGTGATTTTTGAATAATTAATTTTTTTTTCTAAGTTTTGTTCTAAAAACGTTTATGCTTCTATAAACTATATTAATTACACACTAACTAAATATTAAATATATTATAATAGCGTTTTTAATTATTATTAAAATATGTATATATTTTGCATTTAATAATAGTAAATAAAAGAGAAAATTACGAATATTTCAAAAATAATGAGCTAAATATAAAAATTGATTTCATAATATTTTTTAAATTGAATATTTTATTATAAAATTTCTATGTTAATATCATTTCATTTGGTAAAAGCTTCTAAGAAAAGTAAGGATTTTACTTGCACATCAAAGTTGGTTTGAGGACAATCATTTAAGGAATGGGCTGCTTTAGGGTAATAATAGGTGCTTACGTGTTAATCATTAAATATGGTCTGTGCTCTTAAGGCAAAAGAAGCTTGTGGAGGTACTCTTTAATCATTTCCTCCTATCATTAACATTATAGGTATCTTTACAGGGTTATTCATGGGGGATAAATGGTGTAAACTTTTAACTTCTCCTTCCTATATGTTCCAATTGAGTTATTATCCCAATGTTTCAGCAACACCCCATTCTGGAATATCTAATTAGAAAGTATGTTATATTTAAAATATAAAATCTAATTAATTAAATTAAATAATTTCTTACCACTAATAAAAGGTAAGAAGGACATTGAAACCACAGGATTTAACATTACAGCACATTTGAAATATTCATAAAATTTGGTAGCCATGATTCCTCCCATGAATCCTCCATAAGAACCTATACTCATATATTAAAAGTACAATTGACAAAGGCTTAAAAATAGACATAATTGTTTTGTTACCTCCAAACACAGATACATGATTAGGATTTATCAAATTATCATTTGCAACTTGTTTTACCATATCAACTATTTCATTTGCATCAATATCTCCAATTTTACCAAACAATTTGTGAATGAAATTTTATCCAAAACCTCCACTTCCTGTGTAATTGGGACATAAAACTCTGTATCCTTTTAGCAAAAGAGCCAGAGTGAAAGGAGTTATTTAAAAACTAAGCAATTCCGTGAGGTCCTCCATGAACATTTACAATCATTTTTCTGTCTTGCTTTTCATAACATTTTACATCTATTCCTAGATGTTTTACTAATTCAGGATCGTTAATCTTTTAAAATAGAAAAATAAATAAATTAATTCATAAATAAATAAAAAAAATATGAAATTACTTTGTCGATGCTATATAATAATCCCTATGCTTCTCCAGATTAATATATTTTTTCACTTAAAAAAGCGGAGTTAAGTAATTTTTTAAAGGAAATTACTATCACTAAGAATAGAACATCTTTCGAAAGAAATAGGTTGATAGTCATCTTCTGAAAGCAACACAGCAGCTACAGAATAGTGTTATTTGTAGCTAAAATTCAACACATAAACAATTCTTCTAGTTTCATCGTAATCCAATATCTAATTGAAAGAGGAACAGATTCCTTAGTTCCAAAAGTTACTTATAGTTTTAACTGATTTGTCTTTGAAATTAAGTACAGAAACTGTAACTGCTCCAGCTTGAACACAAGTAAATAATATATGGGCCCCGTCATTAACTGGTTAGAATAGAATATCGCTGGGGTATCCGAATAGACCCATGAATTCCCCACTCTCTGATTTATTTTCCATTTCTATGGGGATGATTTCTTGAATTTCTAGTGTTTTCAAATCGACTAAATTGATGCTCATATAGTTGTTATGAGCCACTTTATAATCGTGTCCACTATATAAGATTGCGTCATTTTTCTCAAGGTAAACTGGATATGAGGAATGGAAATGCTTGGATACGACTTTAAAAGAATTTAAATTGTTTTTCTGTGTTTCATTTTTTTATTCATCTTTATTTTTGTATTCTTTGTTATCTACTCGTAAGGGTTTTCTGATTAATTCATTTTCTGACAAAAGAACATTGCACTCTCTATTATTACAAGCATACATTCCGTATTTGAATTCCTTCGGTATTACCATTCCGGCAAGTAATATTTGATTGTCATTAATGTACTGAATATGGGTTGGAAGAATGTCTTCAGCTATTTCAATTTGGTTCAGAGTCTTTGAGATCAAGTCATACTCAAACAATCCAATTTATTTAATATCTTTAAAAGATTCTCCCAAGTCTTATTCATATTCTGAATGTTTGAAAAAATCTTTTAAATCTTATTCTTCACCAATTTCAAAAGCATTTTTGGTAGTAGGGGGTTTCATTTGGGCAGTATACATAATTTTGGTTCCAGCTTTATTCCATACAAGATTTTTTCCTAAGCTGTCGTTGTTCATTATCGTTTTATGATGTTTTCCAACATTTATAGTTTCCATTATTTCCTCGTTTTCATAAATTTCAAAAAAATATTTCTTCTTTTTCTGCATTGTCGAGTACATGCAATTGTCTTTTGGTTGAAGCATGTTGTCTTGACCTTAAATTTCCTTAGATTCTAATGGGAGCATTGTTCACTTTTTTGGATTTAAGTTGGTTTCCTTCTTCAATATCTAATTGAAATAAGGTAGTGAAAGAATTATTTTTATTGGTGACAGGATTTCCTTATGAGTATTCCACTTCAATTAACCCATCCTCTCTTATATACAAATTAGAAATTCTTGTTATTGAGTTTCTAATGGTGCTAATTAGATTTTGGCTAGATTTAATCTCTTAGAATGATAATTAGTTCATGTTATAAATTATAAATATTTTTTATTTTTTCAAAAATTAATATATCTATTTAGTATTATAAAATAAATTACTATACTGTCTTAAGTAAGATTGATCATATAATTACAATAAACGAAATAGAATTACGATATCAAGAATAGGTCAATCTTTTAATTTAATATATTATATTTTCTATTACTATATTAAAACATAATATTTATCCATAATATTTCTACTTTGTAATTTTTAAGTTAAATTATATATTTATATATCTGAAAAATAATATTTATTTTTATTTTAATAACTACATATTATAAAAAAAAAATATTAAAATATTCACTATTGTTGTTTAGTTAAATCACCGGTATCTAATATTTCTTGTAACTATTTCTCATAATTATCATTGTCTTTTTGTAAATAATTCACTTAATTTTAGTGATCTTCAGTGTCTTTTTGCTATTTTTTTTATCAGCTTCATAAATTTCTTCAATTTCTCCTTCTAAATCTGCAACAGCTTTTTCTAAATTGCTGCACTATATTTCTAAATCTTTTATTTTATTATTTGCTTCAAGTTTATCCATATCAGAAGCTAAAATATATCTCATTCCAAATGCTGTGGCACTCTCATACAGGGTTTAAAATGTATTTACTGTTTATTTTATTTCGTCTCTAATCCTTACTAATAATAACCCTCTTTCAGAACAATTTATTGTAATTTATCTTATTAATTCATCAAAAGCCTAATTATATAATTCTTCTCGTATCGGGCATATTCCAGTTTCTCTTGCTTATCTAAATAAAATTTTATATAATATGTTTATGTGAATAGATATAACAGTTTTATTATTATTCAAATTTATTTTCTATACTAAGAATATATTTATTTAGTAATTAAGCCTTAATTATGTAACTTAAATTTTATTATTACCTTTATATCAGTCTTTTATCAAGATTTTCCTATAATGCTAATACATCTACTCTTGTAGCTGGTGTTTATGATACAGCCTACACCCAAATCTAATTTTTATCTAATTATGTAGTTTTAGGTGGGAGAATAGAATTTAAAATATCCTCTGTAGTTCCTTTTGGCTGACTAGGATCGCTATTTTTCAAAAAAACAGGAACCGATGTTAAAATAGGATTTCCATATTTCAATAATGATAATGGTGTTTAAATTTATGCCATTTTTAAATATTTTTTATGTTTAATATTATTTTCTCTTTTATTGCTAATTATTTATTTTATTAAAAAGATTAACCGGAATAGTTAATAAATAGTATAATAATAAATGTTGTAAAAACAAAAAATTAAATAAAATAATGACAACAAAATTAATATAAAATAAATTTAAGTATATTATCAAATTGTTATTATATTGGGGTTGGGGTTGGGGTTGGGGTGGGGTTGGGGTTGGGGTTGGGGTTGGGGGTTGGGGTTGGGGTTGGGGTTGGGGTTGGGGTTGGGGTTGGGGTGGGTTGGGGTTGGGGTTGGGGTTGGGGTTGGGGTTGGGGTTGGGGTTGGG